>JAUMHM010000016.1:15273450-15309730 GCA_032362435.1 Melikaiella ostensackeni
GTAGATTGGGCAGTTAAAATGATTTACATGATTGTTGTTAACGTTTAATTGCATATTTCATGTGAACAATTGAAGTTGAATAATTCGAGAATTCAGAATGCAAAACCACAATCGCCAATATGGTCACATCAAGCTCTAATTCTGCCTAGAGGGTTTGTAGCTCAATGCAACACAGAGAGTGATTGACTGATGAAAATTGCTGACAGATTGATGGAAATTAATGGAAAACGTGGATAGAAATTAATGACTTCAATAGATGCATCATTGAACCGCATTGGATGTGCGACATTGGTGCCAGTCGTTTGCTAAATTTATCATCAATGTTTCCGAGGGAAGGATGCAATAAAACTGTCGAAATGTATCACAGTCCACCGCAGCTAGTACTTTTGTCCCTAATGCACAAAACATCGATAAGTAATAACTCTTTCCAGTCGAAGATAATAATTTCTTTTCTCAACATGCAAAACTGCGTTTGTGCAAATTTCAGGTAACAGGTCAATAAAAAGGAAATTTAGACGAAAATAAACACGTGCTTCTGAAATTCTAATAATGCAATTGGAGCTGACGTCATTCATCAAGGAAATAAAAATTCGATTCTATTCGAGCTGCGTCTGCAGATTGAAACAGAGAATAAAAGAGAGCGAACAAGTTATTTTCGCAGTGTTTGGAAATAGAAAGCGGCAATCAATTTGCTCGTATTGTTGAAAATCGCAGTACGTGAACAGTGCTAATGTTTGTTGCATAACATTGAAAATTCTCTTTATTAAGACTGAGTAACAATTTCACATCCATCCAGGAGAAAATTTTTAAAGTTTTCTTGACTAGGAGAATATTATTCTCACTTTTTGCTTTTTGATCTTTTGCAAAGATGAAATGGCAAACATAGTGTATATGCATCGTAATGACTTACCGAATGAATATTTATGATTTTTTTTAAAGTGACGTAAGTCAAGGTGTGGAGAAAAATGAATTGAAAGTTTGTAGACGTCACTCTTGGCACTCGCTGTATGACATCGAAAACGAAATCTAGGTGATTTATTATGTAATATGAAACGACGGCTTCGCACATGTCTTCTCAGGATGGAGAATTTCCAATTGAAAGTTTGACGTTAAAGGATCCATTGACGAAGAATGAGCTCCATTGCCGGAGCAAAGCATCTCGCTTGTCTTGTTATCGAGCTCAATTCGCTTCCTTCTCCTCTAAAAATATTGGATAGGATAGCAAACAAAACTAAAAAAGTATCATCCATACATATAAGTATCGTATTTCTATATTGTATGATATTATATAATAATGATTTGACCAAAAGCAAAGGTTTATTAAAAGCAATGATTTCTATAATTAGGAATAATTTCTTTTATAATTAAACAATATTTCTTTGGCACACCCTTCTGTTCTGCAATGGGAACCTACCAAATTATTCTATGAAAAATTATTATTAAACATAGTAAATAATTGAGACCTTTGAAAATTACGGAAATTATAGAAAAGTAGAAACCCATGTGTCAGAATGTGAACAGGATGTGGCTGAATAATCTGACAATGCAAAGCTGCAAAACCTAACATGGGTGGGACATTGGGACAATCATGGGTGGATATCTCGGGACTGAGGAAAAGGTGGCAGCTTGCCAGAAGGCAAGGGCTCTTAACGCTTTTCAGCCTTTTCTTTCGGCAGTTCGTACCTCCTTAGGATACCAAGATTTTCAGATGCCAGACGACACACACCAGAATTCGTATCGACGCCCCTGCTTCTGCCGAACGTCTTGCTTCTCTTTAGAGAATCCACAAAGAAAGAGAGTTTCACCTACGTGTTAGGGATCAATAGTATCTTGTTCTGCTGACAAAAAGAGCCTCTTGAGCCAGCTCCTTTTGCCTAGATCTCTGCTCTTTTCAACCTTAAACCTCTATACGGCGAATCTCGACGCCTTTTCTAACCTTTGATGCTCAACCAAGTCCGGAAGCAAAGTCTGGCCATTTTATACTTTTTCTTTTCCGCCGATTTTAAATTCCAATGTGATAGCTTTCATATAAGGTCGGATAAAATCCTCTGATTCTTTCAGGAAACCTATATATTCTTGTTTGAAGAAACAAATTTTTATAAAATAGATCAGAATTTGAGTAGGTGGATCTTCTGGTGATGAAAACATTCTCTGTTGTCGCTGGAAGGTGAAATTTCCGCTGCGAAGTACTATGGGTGTATTCATTATTAATGTTTTTATTTATGCTCAATTGAATTTGCTTCCTCATAGTGGGATGTTTTCATTAAAGGGTGTTTTTTTCGGTTGGAGTCCCTCAATAAAAGGTTATTCGTTGATAGGGAAATCGACGCGTCTTGAAGACGCGAACAAATACATCGTGAATAGTACTGTTGTTATTCTAATATCAAAAGTATCTCCCTCATGTAAGCAAGCCAAACGATTTTCTTGAATAATTATAAAACGTTATTGGTAGAGTATGGAAGGTCCGTCAATAGATTAATCTATGTGCCTCGAAGTCGCAAACCAATACATCAGATACAGAACTGCTGTATTTCTAATTTTAAAAAAACTTCTTTATTAAACATGCGGAAAACTTTTTTTAAATTAAAAAATGTTATTAGTGGATCATGGAAGGTCATAAAAGGTTCGTTAATAGATCATTCGATGCATCTCGAAGTCGCGAACAAACACACCAGATAAACCATTTTTTTTTAAACTTCATGAATCGGTACCAGCAGGTCATGAAAGGGTCAACAAGAGATCGATTGACGCGTCTGCAAGACGCGAACAAATACGCCGGAAATAGTATTGTTGTATTTCGCTTATCAAAAAAGCTTTTCTCATCTAAACAAGATAAAATTTTTTTGCTTTGAATTTCTGAACGCCAAAAAAGCCAATTCTAATGGGCTGATCTAGCTCAAAATCTTATCCGACCTGGAAAGCAATTGGAGCTACAATTTGTCCAAATTTCGTGATCATAGCTCTTTTACTTTTCGAGATATGGTGAACCCTTTTTTAGTTCACCTTACCTTTTTTCAATACACTATCTATCTATCAATCACTATGACTATCACTATCTATCAATCACTATCAATACACTTTCTATCTTCCTTCAGTACACACACACACACACACACACACACAAGCGTAGACATTTTCGAGTTCCTGGGGTCAAATTATATTGAATTATGTCAAACAAGTAGGTTTGTAAATTTAGGTCATCACAAACCTCCCTCTATGAGGAAGCAAAAATGAAGTATTGCACAACTTTGAATTCAAATCACTCGATCTTTAAATTGTATACTTTACATTCCCCAAAAACCTAATTTTTAGAGATATTATTTCGTTAATGGAGATTCGAAAGCTAGATGGTAGACAGAATGCGATTCTTTATTTCTACAAATAAAGTAAATATTGACCGTAGCAGCAAACATCTCACCACGCATTAAACATTTCTTTGTTCCTTTTGTTTGCTCTATAGAAGTACACTGAGTGAGTTACTCAATTAATTACTCCCTCGGACATGGCTAATGAAGAAAAAGGCCGCGTATTTTCCGCATGAGCACAAGTTATTATATAGTATACAGGGGAAAAAGTAGCCTGATTCATTGTCTTGGTACATTAATCTTTCTGTTTTGGATCAAAATTTGAGAAGCGTAATTTTGATTTAATATTATTATAATCTACTAAGATATTAATGAAATAGAGTTGCATCTAGAACTATTATTATAAATCTCTTACGGCTAAATTGGATTTTTAATTTTCTTATCTGACAGAGAGTTGGCACAGATATACATAACACAGCATAATGCAGAATAAATAATGAATGCTGCTTTTTTCAGTTTCATAGCATAATCCATTTTATTTACGAATGCATCTAGAGGGTACGAAGTCAACTCTAGGTTTTAACCAATATTAACTGTTTATTTAGTAATAGTTTAAGCAGCTAGCCGAGACGCCAGTGTAAAAATCAAATTCGGATTCAGCTGTCGAACTTTTCTTGCTGCTGGAACCCCTCGGACCTTTCTCAATGAAGAGTATGTAACATCTCGGAGGTTTCTTGATAGAGTCCGGGTAACTTCTTCTAGGGCTACGGGTACTAGTGAAGCCAATGCATCTCCTGCTTGGACAGCATGTGCTGATGGAGAATCTTCATGAGGATGTTGAAGTTCAGTATCCTTCAATAATAGATGAGATTAGATGTTTTTACTCCATGTATACCCTTTTCGGGTCTTGACGTATTTAAAATCTCTCCTCCAACAGGAAATCGTCGGACATTAAACCTTTTGATGAAATAGATGTTATTTTTATCGGTTTATTGGTCATGTATTTATTTCCTTTTTCTTCCTTTTTTTCTTCCTTATTTTCCAGAATACGACGTTTCGCCTACGTAGCGTAAGGCCTCTTGAGGTAAAAGGAAATTTCCATGCCTAATATGATTTTTGGAAAAACAATATATAGGTAATTTCAAAATCGCTTCAAAACATGTCTGATATAAAACTATAAAAACAATCTTACCATATATAAGAAATAGATGAATGTTTCGTTGTTACAGTATCATTGTCAAATTATAAAATCATTAGAGTCAAAATTGCCAAAAGATCATAATTAGTATTACTCTATTGTATGTATATAAGTTGTATTTCTTTTTGATTTAAGTTAATTTACTATTTTCACCCATGGCAAGGTGGTTTTCTCAATATAAATTCATAACTTTGGTGAGCCAACACAATAACCTACCATTGCCATGGGTGTAATGTGTGACTTGACGATATTGCGAATATGAAAGCTGTATGCATGGTCCATCTATGTACAAGATTTTACGGAACGCACATGGCACAGTTAGTTCAAACTGTATCATTTGTTTTTGCTATGTAGAACATTTCTTTGAAAATTCTCTTTTTAGTTCCTTTCTATACTAAGTATTTTCATATCATCAAAATCGAATTGATGATAAAAGTATGTGAATGCTCAACAAGGATAACAGAAAAGAAACTTGTTCTGGGAGATATATGAATTTTAATTTATATGCATTATTAAAATATAGAACTAGTGTCATTAACAGTTTTTTAGATAGAGCGATTTCACTTTCCGTAGAATAATATTTTGAAAAGAATATTACTTTAATTGAAAATACATGAATACGAAATGATTTGCCTAAAATCCTTGTTTTTTTTTCTCTTATACCCAAACCTTTGTACGCCGAAGATTATCAGAAACTGGCGTTCAACCTAACGATGAGCAAACTTTCAAAAGACTTCCTGCGCATTTCATAAACATGAATCTTTAGAGCGACTATATGTTTAAAGTTGCTAACCATGGACAAGTTGCTAAGTTTTTATAAGCTTCATAAATTTTCTTATGATAAATTATAGGATACTATATCTTTGAAGTATAATTTTCACTGAATGACTAATACTTCTATACTTAAAGAAATTAACATATTGATACGCGCATGTTTTTTTTCTGTCGAGATTCACTTCATTCAATGAATTTTCATCGAATTTTTCCGTTTCTGATTCGCATCATTTTCAATTAAGGTGTCATTGTAATAGAATTGAACTCCCAATCGTGAATAAAAAAATTGAAAACTCAATCAATCGACGACTGATGTTGTCATTCATTGATTGCGAAACTACTTTCTAACTCGTTGCATTTATTGCAAAACCAGTTTTTTCAACCAAAATTAAATTATTTCATATTTTAACAGAATAACTTGACTCTCATTCTAAATTGCTCATAAACTATTTCTTGTTGCATCTAGAAAATCCCAAATAAGTTATGTCACGATTTGTCTGATGGTCGTGAGATAAAAAGTTTATTGCCGGATGCGGAGCAGTAAATAAACTGGATACTTTTCTTCAGCACATGCATCGTAGAGACACGCTTGCTTTTTATTGAAGAGACGTACGTATAAAGCGTATGCTGACAGCTAGCTGGCATAAAGCTCAAATGTTATTATTCATATCGAGAGGTAGCTGTGGTGAAACTCGCCGACGGTAAATTATTCCGCTCAGTCGACAGAAAACGTTCTGAATTAACAAATCGATAAAAACACCTACTCGTCTACTCCTCACGCCAGCAGGACATAGATGTGCTTACAATTTCACACCTATTATTAGTCCCTAGGTGTCCACTGGACTGGACTGCACTGGTCCACGCGAATGCATATGTGAACAGTTTTACTTGTGCGATTTTCGGGATGCAGGTGTGCACTATCTCCCTAGTGAATGTACTGAAATGTAAAGCCTAAAGGTAAATGATATCTCGAACCACAGACACCACCTGTGCCGATACCCAAGGGTTCGTGACTGCATGATGAAATCACTGATCTATATTTATATCCTTTGCTTATTTTATTTTCAACATTTTCGCATGCTAGCAATGTCCATTTGCTTTATTACTTGTTATTAATCTAGGATAAAATAATATTTATTGGAAGACTCCTTTATGGAAAGTTTTGAAAATTCATGGAAAGTTTGGGAAAGTCATTTAAGCTTTGTGAAACTTATGCAAATGGGAACCTTTGGGAATTTCGTAAGACTGTGAAAGTTGAGAGAATTTTTAAAATTTATAGAAATGTTTGGATATTTTTGAAACTTTGGAAACTTACGGGAATTTTTTTAAATTTGAATGGAACTTTGTGAAAAAAAATTCATAGTTTTTAAAGTTCTACTCAGGGACTCAGGGTTGAGGATTCTTATCACACTTACGAAGTGATGAATGGTCTTTTCCTAACTTGATGACCAAACTGCGGGATTCTGGTGCCCTCCTCAGTATACAACGCAAACCGATCATAACTCCTTTGAACTAAGCTTTTTTTAAACTTTCTTTTGAATGATCAAAATTTGGTGGGACTGACCTTATGAACTGACAAACTACCTTATGACAATTCAGCTGCTTAGTTTGGACATGATTTTTATAGTTATGGGAAACATTTATCGCTTCAAGTTGGTAGTTGGATTTATACTTTGAATAATGAACAATACTGATAATGGTGTAGCTTTGCATAGGATTGTCACTTCTGTTCACAAAAAGCATGCCCTCGGAAAAGCTTCAGGCAATAAATGGAGTCTGGGTCTTTAGAATGCTAGAGGTATAAATGATCTTAAGAAAAGGAAAATACAAAATACAATGCGCGTAAGTAAGCTAGATATTTTAGGTGCACCGGAAACTAAGAAAGAGGGATGTGTTATGAAAAAAAAAAAAAATAGAAAATGGTCAAGAACTTTGATCAGGAGTTGATAATGACTCACACAGAAGCCAGGTATTCAGTCTGAATATGAATTAGAGAGCAATACAACATGTCAAAAAGTTTGAATGTGTATCGCCTAGATTACTATGGATTAGAATGAAAGTGGGAATCAGAAGGCTATTTATTATAGCGTGCTACGCTCCAGCTGATGCTGACAGTAGTGATGTAAAAGATACCTTCTGGGACTCGTTAAAAAGTATTGTAGGTACTTACAATCTTGGGGAAAGAATCATTGTACACGAAGATATGAATAGCTGGGCTGGTGTGCAATGCGAAGGTACACTTGGAGATACGAATGGCTGGGTTGGTTTGCAGCGCAAAGGTACTGATAGGATACATGGTGATTTCGGAGACCCAAAATCGTACGGTAACGAGGGGAAATTAATTGGCTAACGCTTAGAAAAAGGCTTGTTCATTACAAATAATTCATTCAGGCTTGAAATAATCCACATGTATACTTGGTGCGAAGGCGGAAGCCATAGTATGATTGACTTTGTTGTAGGACATTTCCATGAAAGTGTCTGTGCGTCACAATAAATCAATGAATGTTAAAAAACTCACTGTTCTTGGAATTGGAATTTTTCATGTTATTCTAGCTACTAGTAACAAGAAGCCTCCGAAACCTGTAGTTTTTTCTAGTTTCAACTAATAATCCATTTTTCATCACATTTAATGTGACGTAACGAACGAAAAGTTTTTCCGTTTTTTCATGGAAATGCCCTGTAGCGGATGTGAGACTGAGCGGGCTAGTAAGAGGAAGGAAGGTTGATGAGCTAGTAAGCTTAGTAAGCTAAAAAGCTAGTATGTAAGAAGGGCTAGTAAAACATATGAGGGTTATAAGAGGTTTTGTGTGTGGCACGGATCACTACTTCATAGTTCCAGAATGAACCTATATAAAGGGTGGAAGAAAAGAGGACTTAAGAATAAGTCGAAGCAGACGCGAATTGAATTAGACAATTTTCGAAAGTCAGGAGTGCTAGTATTATATCGTTAGAAGGTGAATAAATATTTCAGACATCATAAAGATAACTGGAACACGGAATTTGCCAATAAAAATGTAAGGCGTGCATGAATGATTCTACGGAATATCATTTTCAAGAGTGCATCGAAAGTGTGCGATACTGTGTCTGTAGCAAAAAAGACTGGAGATGCTTGCTGAAATGATGAAATCCGCGTAGCTGTTAACCGGAAAAGACAAGCGTACCTAAGAATGCTAATTATTGAAGGTAGCGGACCCAGTGGTAGACAAAGGAAAGAATGGTTGGAAGATGTGAATGAGACTCCTAAACGAAAAGATATAAAGAGACATAGAAACACAAGAGCTTGCATGAAAATATGGTTCGATATGAAGGAAGCAAAAGATGTATGCAAGTGTCGGGATGTGTGGAGGACAATCGCTCTTAAGGAGAAGAGTGATGCCTGAAACGAAAGATTTTGAATACTTATGAACCCTCGTGAAGAGTTTTACTTAGTGAATGTCATTGGGGTAGAGAGTAAGTATCTTCCTATGGGTTCATCAATCAGTTTGAGTGTTTATGTGTGAATGGTGATGTATGATGACTCTGTGAAGCTCTTAACCTAGGGTGATAGCTAGAGAGATTGATCAGCGACTTTTGTCACAGCAGTGTTGTGAAAAATGTGTGTCGATTGAATGAGCAACACGCGACTGGCTAAGTGGATCTCAAACACATTCCTTCTTCGACACATTCCTTATTTACCCTTACCACATAAGTTCCTTGATCCCCGTTAGTGTTAGGAGGCTAGAACCGAACGAGTTATGCTTACCCCGAAAGGGATTTGGCTCAATGGTATAATAAAAATAATAATGAAGAAGGACGGAACAGTAGATGTATTTAGCTTCGGAAATAATTTAGGTACTTCGCAATGACGAAAAATTCTAGCTGAATGCTTTTCTGGTGCTAGACGAGCTTCCAGCCTAGCAAGGTGATAAAAAAAAAATATTTGTTTTGTCAGAGCTAATATCTTATCTTCCTTCATCTTAGATACCCTGTTAATTTCTCAAAGCTCGTTGAACAAAATTCCTGCTGAATATTCATAGCGCGGAGAGCTAATGAGCACATAAACTGTGACAAACCAGACTGAAGAATACCTGCCATGATAGTGGTAAATTTCATATTCTGTACCATTTTAAACTCCCTCTCAATTTTCCAAACCTTGATCACAAATTTTTCTCTGACGCTCATGAATTTTCGTGACACGGAAAGCTGATCAACACCTAGACTGGGCCAAACCAGACTACCAAGTTGATATGAAAAATGCTTGTGTTGACAGTTTTCGAAAGTTTCAAAATTCTCTGAAGTGTTAATTAATATTATTGTGTTAAAGAAAGGTTTCTCCTACTCCTTCACGTGTTTCCTTAAAAACATTGTAACCCAGAAATATTTGTTGTCACAAGAGCGGGCCAATTTTTTACATCGATCAGTAAACCATTAGGATTTCTTGTTTCAGTTAACTGGAAAGAATTGTAGGTTCGCTCAGTGGTATTAGAAATCTTCGGTGCAGTCTGGCGATCGTGAGCAAATTGCAATTTGATACTTTCAGATCTAGATTCTTTGCGGCAAGAAGCGTGGCCCGATTCGCTCTCGCGAACAAAGCGTTTTAACCGGAAATTCTTAAAGCCCTCTTTGCTCTCTGGAGGGAACTGAGATTCGTTTTCTTGCGAATTCCACAGAGATTTCACAGCAAGGATGATTTCCTTCCGATTCGGGTGGCGGAAATATATACCATAACAGTGACAAGTGCCATTGTCGATATTTGAAACGATAAGGGTATATATGCATTCATGCCAAGTTTATACATTCACAGAAGCACACTCACATATATATATTTGTACATGCAATAGCGAGAAAGAAGGGCACCAATATCCTGTGGCTGTTTCTTTATTCGAATCTGAAAAGTCTCAAGTTGCACTCTATAGTATTACAAGTCACACGTAACTCTCGATTGAAGAAGTTCTAAAATTGCCATACAAGAATAAAACTTTACCACTACGTTCTGTAAGAGTATTCCAAAGTTTTTTAATTCAGATCTGTAGTCTCTAACTGAAAATATTGATATAATGAATTCCATTTGTTCAAATAAAGAAATATTATGAAATTAATAAATATAGTTTTATCAACTGAGAGGCTTAATAATAGGAGAGGAGTATTCGATGTCCTTAATAAATAATTAAATTTTACCAATTATTATATAATTTCGGTGTCCACGATTTGAAGTTCGAATGATTGAAATATTTTATATTTAAAGCAGTTGAAATTAAAATTTAGAAATTGAACTATTATAACATTTAGTTTCCATCTGCAAGTGCTTGATATCCAAAACAAAATTGATTATATTTATGATAATATTGTTCGAATTGGATAATTGAAAAATTGAGCGTTCCAAATTCGAATGTTTTGTTAATTTAAGAATCTAAAATCGTGAATGTTTGCAATGTTTCAGATTGGAAGCTTTGAAAGAATAGCGAAAAGTGCAACATTCCGAAATGAACAATTTAAACCTTTTAAAGGATTTCAAGTTGATAGCACTTAATATGAACAATTCTTAAGTAGCTTTCATTTTGTGCGGCACTGAGAAGTTTGAAGTCTTAAGAAAACAAAATTTTTTTAATAGAAGCGTAAAAATTTGGACGAATGCACAACTTCAAATTCGAAAAGTTTAGAAAGTATGAAATTGCAAATTAGATGTGAATATATTTAAGAAAATCGAAATTTAAAGTTTTTTTCCTTTTAGGAATTTTAAATTTAATCGTGAAACCAAAAGAAAATAAGGGCATTTCTTTCCAATTATTTCTACAAATTTGATGTAAATTAGGCAAAACAGTAAATTAGGTAAAATAAGTCAGTGGTAACGAAGGGTACTTATAACCCAAAATTTCTAAAATACATGAAAATTCGATTCAATTTTTTAAATAGCAGAAATGATTACGTATTGTACTATTAGAGCTATAAATTTTTCTGTTTATTGGATTCCTGAAATTAATTGTCAAAATTAAAAAATTTCAAACCATGTATGCTCAAAAGCGCAAGAATTTCAGATTATCAATTTAATAATGAATCAAATAATTTATACCTCATTTAATATAATATTAATCAATCCAATTATAAATTTAATAGATATCGATTTAATTTTTTGACAAATGCATTAAGTATGTATGTTTGACCTATAATAACAACAATAATAATGTGAGTAAAGATCAGAAATTTTATCTCTGAACATTGAGATACAGGCACTAATTGTCAAAAACCTATACCTATAGTCGATTTGATGATAAAATTCTTCCTTTGTTTCCTGTTTTGTCGGGAAGACATAATTTTGCTGGATTTTCAAAATCCTAAATGTGGACAAATACCGTGAAAATAATTACTGAAACAGAAATTTCCCAAAAAAATGAAAATTTCCGAAAGAAAATAAAACAGCCGAAAAGTTTCATTCCCGAAATTTTAAAACCCAAATTTTTGAATTTCCGAAATTATCAAATTCCCGAAAATGGAAAATTTCCGAAATTTTGCATTCACGAAATTAGTAAATTGCCGAATTTTCAAATTAACAAAAAAAATCATACTCAATAGTATACTTGAGACAAAGTACCCCATGTGAAATAAAAGATTATTCTGACAGAAGAAAACAATTAATTTATTTTTGGGAATTTAAAGGTTCGGCCATTCAATCTTTTCGGGAATATTTAATTTTGACATTTTACTATTTTCCAGATTTTGCGATTTTAACAATTTACCATTTTTGGAATTTTCAAAATTTGGCAATTTACCACATTCGGAAATTTTAACATTTGGCAATAAACTATTTTAGGAAATTCGAAAATCCAAATTTTAAAATTTCGGGAATGATCATTTTCGGTAGTTTTATTTTCCTTCAGGAATTCGAAATTTCGAAAATTACTACTTCTGGAGAAATTTCTGTTCCGGTAAATATTTTTTTGTTGGGAATTTGAAAATTCAGCAATTTGATAACTTCTGGAATTCGGAAATCGGGATTTCAAAATTTCAGGAATAAATATTTTCGGTAGTTCTATTTTTTTCGGAAATTTCAAATTTCGGGAATTTTTTATTTTAGGGAATTCGAAAATCCAGATTTTAAATTTTCGGAAATGAGCATTTCGGTGGTTTTATTTTCCTTCGGAAATTCGAAATTCCGAGAATTTCTACTTTTCGGGAAATTTCTGTTTCGGTAAATATTTTTTTGTTGGGAATTTGAAAATTCAGCAATTTACTATATTCTGGAATTCGAAAATCGGGATTTCAAAATTTCAGGAATAAATATTTTGGGTAGTTTCATTTTTTTCGGAAATTTCAAATTTCGAGAATTTTTTATTTTAGGGAATTCGAGAAGCTGGTTCGAAAATCGGGATTTCAAGATTTCAGGAATAAATATTTTCGATAGTTTTATTTCTTTCGGAAATTTTTCAATCCGGGAATTCATTGTTTTAGGGAGCTCGAAAGTCCATGTTTCAAAATTGCGGGAATGAGCATTTTTGGTAGTTTTGCTTTCCTTCAGAAATTCGAAATTTCGATAATTTCCACTTATCGGAAAAATTTTTGTCTCGGTAATTATTTTTTCGTTGGAAATTTGAAAATTCGGCAATTTACTATTTTCTGGAATACGAAAATCAGGATTTCAAAATTTCAGGAATAAATATTTTTGATAGTCTTTTTTTCGGAAATTTTAAATTCCGGGAATTTATTATTTTAGGGGATTCAAAAATCCAGATTTTTAAACTTCGGGAATGAGCACTTCGGTAGTTTTATTTTCCTTCGAAAATTAGAAATTTCGATAATTTCCACTTATCGGGAAATTTCTGTTTCCGTAATTATTCTCTCGTCAAGAATGTGAAAATTCAATAATTGGTCATTTTCTGGAATTCGAAAATCCGGCTTTCAAAATTTCGGGAATGAAAAGTTTCGGTAGTTCTATTTCCTTTCGGAAATTTCAAATTTCGGTAATTTTTATTAAGCAGGAAATTTCTATTTCGGTGACTATTTTTTCGGTTATTTGCCACATTTGGGATTTTGAAAATTCGACAAAATTATTTCATCTCATTCTGTCAAGTGAGTTTAATTTTCATACTTCTGGGGCTTAAATAAGATTTATTTAATGAATTATACTAAGAAAGAAGCATTTTAAAGTTTTAGCTTCAAAGGAATCAACTCCTTATGTTTAACTGGTTTCTCATTTTTAGCTGTGCAACCCATAGATTTAAACTCTTCAGGTGTTCTTCATGATATCTACATCGTGTTCTTGAACTAAAACTATTTCATCATGAACTTACGTTATACTTTTAACTAGCGAACAAGATTTTGTTCTCTTTGCTTTTTTACCGCGAAGAATTTCTTTACAAATCTTGAAAAATGAAACCTCATATTTCCTTTCATGAATCAATAAAAGAATTGTTTGAAAGAAAAATTAATATAATTTTTCCTCTAGCCATAACAAACATTGAAGTGGAATGCCCGTACAGAGAGTTTATGAGGTAAAATATGAATATGAAACATGTTTCTAACAAAAATAAATTCTTCAATTTTTCTGATTGAAAACATACAATAAAGCAAGTTTAACCAAACAAGCAGTAAACTCTGAGCACTGTTGGTGCGAGAAATTTCAAATAAATTTAATCGGGTAGACAGTCTGTTTTTCATTCCAAACCAGAGTGGAAAAGAGACCCTTCTGAAAATCACGGTTTTTATGGGAGTGATAAAAATTTGGAAAACGTAACTGTCACTCGGCTATGATAGTGGTTGGACCACAAAGCGAATGACAATGGTGATGGTGAGTCCGCAAACGTTCTCTACAGGCCGGATCAGCAGTAGAAGCGACAGAGGAGGCTTTATTGCTGCCAGTTCGATGTGACAGTCATCTCTGTAGCAAATTCTCTATAGTACTTGCGTGAATATATTGAGGCGCATGAATATTCCCCAACTTCTATTTTTCTCGTTATTCATTTTACCCAAAATCAGTTAACCGAATAGCAATTTGCTATAATTTTTATTTATCCTAATGGCCAATATACCTAGTTTTTATTTTTTCGAATTGCCATTTGCCGTAAATTTTTATATTTCCGAATTACCATTTGACATAATTTTTATTCTACCGAAACTAATCCCTTTTAACACTCTAAAAATGATTATTTATTTCCTTACGTGCATATATTTATATGTGACAACCTATATATTTAGATTCATGTACAGTTTTCCTCTGATAGCAAATCTAAAAATGCTATCTGTTTTTACGTATCACGAACAGTTTATGAGATGCATACAAAGTATGATATACTTCGAGTTTTTTAGAGCAAATTTTAGATATTTGTGATTGTGAAAATCCGTGGATTCTGATTTTTTAACTTTAGTATCTTCGATTTGGAAATTGAAAAAAAAATCATATTTGAAGCTCTTACATCTACCCACTGCACTGCAATTTCACCACAAGTATCCTTTCTACCTGCTTCGCTAGCTAGATACCGATTGCCAAGTTGGGCCTACTCTTTCAAGGCAGCCTATGTATAGTTCCTTGCTATTTAGGAAAATTTCAATTATATTTATAAAACCATTTCCATGAGCCTTCAGAAAATTCATGACGGCTACTTGGATCTCTAAAAAATGCTCCCTGGGTATTTATAGAGAGAAATTTCAGAAGCTTAACTGAGCCTGAGAATGTTCAGTGAATTTCCAGTGAATTTGTATTGATAGGATGGAGAAATGAAAATTAGGTAAATTGGCTACTTTGATAAATGACAATTACAGCAAATTGCTATTCGGTTAAATAACTTGGCAAGATAAATATTAGGGAAAATATAATATGGGGAATATCCATGTGCTTTGAATATATTCTATATGGCTATGCCAATAGGTGGGTAATTCTACTGGAAGAGACCTTTTCGACGTCCCAGTTATTTTTTTCGACACTATTTGTTTTTCATTCTTAAAAATTTGCATAGTGGTAATTGTGTCCATAAGTAATAATAGAAAAAAAATGTCACCGACTCCCATAAGTTGAATGTATGTGGAAGCTTCAAATGGGTCATCTCCGAAGCCTTTTTTTCATGTCTCTCACATGATTTTCAGCATTTTCCGCATTTTTATAGGAATTTCCTCGCTCTTCGAATTTCTAGATGGTAGCTCTGAAACTGCAATGTTTGAGCTTAAATTGCAGGTACTTGATAAGTTTCCAGCACAAATCCTTCTTAACAATAAGAACGTTAGAACTTTCGTCATCAGGTTTTCGTCAAAATAGAATAGCATTGCATTATCTTGTTTTAACATGATCAAAAGTATGTGAAATAGCTTTATTATCCATAAACGTGAGGTTCAGAGCTCTGTACTTATTTTCTATTTATATTAGTTACCATATTTGAAAAAGTTTTTCCTTAATGCATGACTAAAATCATTATTTGGCCACAAATGAAAATTTCGATTCATCTCCGAGGCCTCGTTTTCTATAAAACAACAAAATAAGTTGGAATACTGTGATCATAGTACGTCATAGAGTCTGTATATTGAAAGATGTTACGAAAAAATTGTTCAACTTGATCACGTTGTTTATAATATTGGAAAATAAATGCTCTTGATCATATCCGAAACTCGCGGTAAGCCTCATTTAAGTTCGACCCGAAAGTGCTTACAACCAGTGTAAAGTTGGCCCCCGAAGCTCAAGTGTTTCAAATTTTCTTCTTGTAAACGTTTGTACGTCATTTGTACTGTTTGTACATCCAATATTCTTGTTCGTACCCTCCTGGTTACGAAATTGGTGGCGAAATTGATTTCGGTGTGCTAACTTCCCGTAACCCCCTGAAGTTAAAATTTTTCAAATTTTCTTTTTGCATACGTTTATACGCCCCTTGTACTGTTTGTACATCCAATATTCTCGTTTGTACCCTCTTGGTTACTAAGCTAGGGGCAAGTTCCAGGTTCGTGTCATCCCCCCGAAGTTAAATTCTTCAATTTTTTTTGCATATGTTTGTACGTCGTTTGTACTGTTTGTACATCCAATATTTTTGTTTGTAACCTTTTGATTACCAAGGTAGAGGCAATTCAAAATTTCTCGTCATCCCCCCAAAATTTAAATTCTTCAATTTTTTTTGCATACGTTTCTATGTCGTTTGTACTGTTTGCACATCCGATATTTTGCCAAGTAAACGTTTCGCCAGCCATATCATGATCCAAATTCAACTTTTTTAGGGGCTCAAATTATTTGTCTGAATTTGTACGAATTCCATAAGCACTCCGTCATCATCATGCATGTTTACAAATCCTGAACCTTATTTTAATGTCGAAAAAATTGATCAACTAAACTTTGCAAGACCCGAAAATATATTGTCACCCGAAAAATATATTTAAAGCACTATGAAAACTTACCTCTTGTTAACGTAACAAAAGTTATCCTAATAAAAAAAAACAGTAAAACGGAAACACACAACATCGAATACTTATTCCATCGCACTCCGTTCAAAACCTTTAACATCTAAAAACAAAAGTTATCGTGTCCGAATCATCCCAAATTCCGGCTAGGCACATTGCGGCAAGTGACATTGGCGTCAAGTTACATTGACCACAAGTCAAATTTGCAGAAAGTCACATTGACCGCAAGTCAAATTTGCGGAAAGTCACATTGGCCCCAAGTCAAATTCGCGGCAAGTCACATTGCGGCATCTGTCATTCGGAAAAATTTGGAGTTCATGAAGAACTGGCAAACTTGCGGCAAGTCAGATTTGCCGCAACATACATTTTTGGCATGTTATATGGTGGTACGTATCGTATCTCTCCCGAAGAAAAATTTAAACTTCACAAAAAATCAGCAAAAATTAGTGGTTTTACTTAAATTATTTCTGCGACCAATCATAGCGGTATCTCCCCTCCCCGACAGGAGACATTGGAAAGAGGCAGTGGTGCGTTTTACGTTTTTTAAGTGCTTATCACAGGCGTGTCTTCCCGCACTCTTGCCATTTTTTTGTGGATTTCAAATTTTTCCGAGTGAGAGATGCCGCAATGTGATTTTACGCAAATATGACTTGCCGCAAATGTGATCTGACGCAAATGTAACTTGCCGTCAATGTGACTTGCCACAAATCTGACTTGCCGCCAATGTAAATTGCCGGGGATTGGCATAGCTCAACCCTAAGTTATTTTCGTTTGATCCAGCCAAAACATCCAAAAAATTGTCAAAGCCAAAAAAAATCAAATAACTTATCTTCGAAAGTCTTGAAACTATAATTCTATCACGATAAAAAATATATACATACTCTACACCTTCCCCAAAACTCACACCTTGTTAATGAGACGACAACGGCGATACTTGAGCAACTTTTTGAATTTTCATCAACAATATCTAGCGAACGAACTTGACCTTCAGTTTCTGACACTAAAAGAGTGTACCAAAGGCCAATCTAATAGATTAATTTTTTTAAATGTAATCGTGCCCACAGACAGACATACATACAGACAGACACATTCGTAGAAACCTGTTTTTCGGATTTAGGGGGTCTCAAAACGTGGACATTTGACAAAAAAGGGGGGTTGTCAAATTTGACACAAATCTAATACCTTCTCTGATGAGAATGTGGAAATCCACATCAATTTGGATAAACAGTGTATATTTATACTGGTATGGCGACGTTTCGGTCCTGAGTAGACCCTTTTCCAGCCTTTGATGAAAAACAATCCTATAATCAAGATGACAGAGATAAAGAAAAAAAATTAAACTATAAATTTTTTTTATTAAAACGATTAGTAAAATCTCCACTACAACAATTGTATAAGAAAATACTTACGAACAAGATAATAATTGTGTATAAATAAAATAATATTAATATCCAATTGCCATAATTTCCAATCTTAGCTTCATTCAATGTCAAAAAACAAGAAAAGATGACGTTATGTTGATGAAGTTATGTCGAAACTTAGTCATAAGTCTAATTTGAAAATGATTCACCAATCTGAAAATGTTGCATTAAACAATTCCGTAAACATTCTATATGGCAACGAGTTAAGAACGGAAATATATATGTGTAAATCACATTTTTGGAATTTGATTAGAACGTTCAAATACAAACACAACAAATAATAAGTCTAAATCAGAGAATGCGAGTCATTTCCGAAAGTAAGAGTTCTAAAAAATACTCAATCTAATTGAGTGTTCTTAAAACCATCAATTAATACATTATGGCGCCAAAAAACTTCGAATTCAAGAATCATTACTTCATTTCCAATAATAGCTTCATAAAATTCGGAAAACTAATTAATGAAGAATTTATAAACTTAAACTAGGATATTAAAATGTGAAGAAAGCCTAGAATGTCAATGAAGTAATGAAACTAATGAACTAATCCACTGAGGAAAAAACAAAATTTTTATATTTCAAAAAAAGTTACTTTTATCAGAAGTGCCTCGTTTTGGAGAAGCACCCATATCCGTAAATTTGATGGACTTATGCTTTCAAAAGAGCAAGTATTTCTTTATTGTATTAAACTTCGCTGATGGTAGCAGATATAAAATAAGAATGAAATAAATACTCACTTTCTGAATTGAATGTGTTCGTGAGAGTCCGATGTGCAATTTATCTACGTATACTACCGAACGCATATTTTATTTAAGCCTCAAACCCTATTTCAAATCCCATTTCAAACCGCACTTTAAACCCCATTCCAACCCCTATCTCTCAACCCTTATATAAAATCCCAATGGAAGATTGGAAATGCTACCTACAAATAAAGCAGTAAATGTACCTACCGGTTTTCATCATCTTGAAACATAAGACACGTTTGTTGCTTTACAAATCTTACAAACTCTCATTTTGGAATTAACTGTAATATTCTCTGAATTCATTCATTCAGTTTTTTTTCACATTAAAACCTTTGAACGATTGAATTTCGAAACGCGTAATGCAAAAGTTGGAAGTAGTCAATTTTTAATTACTTTGTTTCAAGATCCTAGTTCAAGAATGTTCCAATATTCAAACGAAGTTTGTAATTCTTTGATTCTTAACGCTTCGAAATTAAAATCAACAATTTTGAAAGAATAATCAAATTTTTTTGGTTGACAGTATTCAAAATTCTTTAATTTTGAACGATGAAAATAACAGTAATTTTTTTTTACAGGAATCACATTTTTTAGTAAAAACATGTATCTAATCACTTTGAATGTTACTTGATACTACATGATACAATACTCATTATTGATATTTATCATCATCAAAATTTCTATAATTTCAATTTCAAATTATGGTTTTGGATGTGTAATTGAAGCAGGGAAAGCTAAACGGTGCTATGTCCAGTTTTTCGAAATTCCGAAATTTCAAAAATTCAGTTTTCTTCAAAAATCATATATTCTCCCATTTTCACACATACTATATTTCAGTGAAAAAGTTCAGGTTTTGCAATTTCTCACCCTGAAATTAATATCTAAATTTATTTAAATATCTTGACATTTCAAAGAACTCAAACTGAATAAATGAAGTATACTAAAATATTTAATTTTTTAAACAATTCGACGGTTATTATAGGATTTGAACAAGTATTCAGCAATTGGAGATATTATTATAAAAATTGAAGAATCTTGTACTAGTACTGTGAGTGTTTCTTTTTCATGGTGAACAGTGCTATTTGTTTATGATGTTTATGATTTACGTATTATTATCATTTATAATGCCAGGGCAAGCTAAATGGAGCTAAATCCAACGCCATTTCCATAAGATTATTACATGCACATGTAGGGCCATCTATTTTTTCACGCAAAGATTGATTAACTGATCCATCCACCTACATAAGAAAAATTTTACTCAATCGGTTGTACATTGTTACTGTAGAAAGGTTTTTTGTCCCTCCTGTAAAATTTTGTTGTTTGGACTTAGCACCGTATAGCTTTCCCCGCTTCACTTCTGAAATAGTTTAATTTTTGAGGCATTGAAACTAAAGTTTTTTTTTGCTTCGAAGGCTCAGTTTCGAAAATATTTGGTTAAATATTTCTTATTTTTTGGAGGCTTCCAATTTCAAATTGGATGATAGTTTTTCAAGAAAAAATTTTGTGGGAACACATATTTACCGAGGGGGAGGGTAAGAAATGGAGCTCAGAAATAAATTTTACTTTTTTTAAACTGGAGGTTCGGTTTTCTTTCTTTTTTACTGAAAGGAAAGCTCATATTTTTCCTTTAAATACGTTCAGATTTAAAAATCAAAATTTTATTTTTCATTCGTAAAAATAAGCATTCAGTAGGTTTTGAGCGGTTAATATCTTCTTTAACGATTTATGACTCTTTTAATATCAATTATTATTATTATTATTATTATTATTATTAATTATTATTATCAATTATATTATTTATTATCAATTTAATATCAATTTAATATCAATTAAAATCCTCCCTTGTCGATAATAGTTTCAAATTCAAATATTGAAAATCTCAGGACAAATTCACAGTTAAATCTTTCAGAATTCCACAGTTTCATATTGAAAGCCTTGATAGTTAGTTTTAAATTTATTTATTTCAGATTTAAATATTCTTAATTGTTTGGTTCTGATTTCAAGCGTACAAATTTGTCTAGTTCTTTAAATTTTTCGAAATCGTAGAATATGCAATTGAGAGACTTGATAGTTGCACGATTTTCATTTTAAAGAATTCGTAATAAAAGTATTCTAAATTAAATGTTTCCAGAATAAATTGAAAACAATAAAAAATTATGAAGATGAATTGTCAACATTATTTTTCATTTGGAAATGCTCCAGAATACTGAACATTTTAAACTCAACTCAGAAAAAAAAATACAAAGGAAAGGCCTAAAATTGTGCAATTTCAAAAATTGGAGTCGGAGGGATCTTGATTTTCATTTTTTCAATGTTTGATTTCCAATATAATATCTTAAAATTGTTCAATTTCTATATGAAAATTTCAAAAAATAAATAAATTAAAATGGAAAAATATTTGATAGGAAGATTCCAAGAATAAATACTAATTCTGAATAAAGTGTTATGAATTGAACGATTTCAAATTAAAAAGTCAAAAATTGTGTTCTTTAAAATCAAAATGGATAGAAATTGAACCATCCGAAATTGATGCGTCATTAATTGAATAATTTATTTAATTTTGAATGGTTACAATTTTAAAGCTATGAATTTTTATGTTGAATGCTAAATTATCAATTCTTCCCCTTTGAAAGTTCCAATCTTGCAATTGAAATTGAGAAAATTGAATTTTGGAAATTATAATTAACCATTTGAAAATTGTTAGTTCTTGGATGATTTCGTTTTATTCAAAATAATTGAAATTTTAAAGGGCCTGAGTATAAAAAAGTTTCAATATCACAATTCTTGGTAATTGAAATATTTTTCAGTTTTGAATGAGGTTCGGCTTTCTTTAATTGTCAACTTATTTTTAGAATAATTTAATTTTGAAGGCTCATAATTAAAAATTTTTTAAGTTTGAATGGTGAAAATCACAGTGAATTTTGCTTCGATGTTAGAAAAATTTGTCTAATCAATTTTAATGGTAAATTATTTTTTTTATGTAATAACAATTTGAAATTATAGAATTCAGAAGCTTTTTCTTTGAAACATTTAATTGAGTCTTCAATTCCTTTAAATTTTAAATGATCAAATTTCTGAAATGATAATCTGAAATTATTCAATTTTGAACATTTTGAAATTGTCTCATTCTCGAAACTTTAATCTAAAAATCATTGATTTTTGAGATTCTTCAATGAAATGAAATTGTAAACTGTAATTAAAATTATACAATTTCAATTCCTTCAAATTTTATATGATCAAATTTTCGAAATTCTAATCCAAAAATATTCAATTTTGAAGGTCTTGAAATTGTCCTATTTTCCAATTTTCAATCTGAAATCATTGAATTTCGAGACTCTTAAATTTAAAATTGAATTGTTCAACCTTAAACGCTTCGAAATAGGTTTGATACAATTTCATGTCCTTTTTAATGAAATTGCCCAATTTTCAAAACTAGCCTGAAATATTTAAAATTTAAAATTTTTTTAATTTGACAGAAGTTTCTTAATTTTGATAGCTTCTGACTTATATTTTTTAATTTCAAGCACTTTCAATTTCAAACTATTTAATTTTTTGCTTTTATTTAGAAATAATGCAAGTTTAATTCCTTTTTATTTCATTCGAAATATTCACATTTTCCTGAAAAATTAACCTGATATAAAATTGTTTGAATTGAAACGTTTTTAAAACAAAATTGTTCAATATATGTCTTTTTATTATCAATGCTTCTGATTTGAAATTATTAATTATTGTATCAAAATTGGCTAAAATTCTTAATATTTGAAATTTTGTTTGATAATGGGTTTTCAAATTGTTTATAGTTTTAATGTTATGAAAGGAACATCAATGGATGTGATCGCGCGCTTCGAGCTTGTGCATTTGCTAAAGGTATTTGAAGGAAAAAACCTTCGCTTTCCTTCCGGACGAAAAAAATAAAGAAGAACCCTGAGTACGAAAAAAGTCCCATTTATTGTCGATTCGCATGTTAGAAGGTTAAAGGTTTGAATTTTTTCAAATATGCTTATGATTAATGGAAATTTTATGAAAAAAAAACGAAAATCTTATTGGTACTGAAAGAGTTATAAATCACCAAAGTAGATTGTAGTTGAGAAATAAAGGGCTCCTTATTTTTAATTTTACATTATAAAAATTCTTACAGATTAAAGAATTCAAATTATTTCAATTTGAATTCAAATTACTTTGAATTCAGGAGAGTTTTTCATGCTCGACAGTTTTAATTTTTTAATTTTAATGACCTACAAAAATGTTCGCTAATCGGGAAATTACCAGAATTTTGTTTTTGATTGAGAGGCAATCCTGAAATACTTTAGATTTATTTTGAGAATTTGACTGCTAATAAGCAAATTCTTGCTAGTAGCAATGACAATAAATTTTTAATATAAGAATAAGAAAAATTAAGATCTGCAGAATACAGAATATCAATTTTACATTTGCAAGGCTTCACAATCACGTTTCATTAATTTATCGTTTTATTCTAGCAGGTTCATATCTCGTGTCGAGTTGAGGGTTCATTTAAATTAAAGCAACAATAATAATGATACAGAATTTATTTAAGCGTGAGAGTAAATGATTAATGTAAGAAGCTTATTTCAAGATTATCTGGATAAGCACTCGTGGGATTTTCCGTCAGGTGCATGTTTAAAAAGTCTTGGAAAAATGATTCTAGATGAAAATTTTCTTAAGTTATTACTCATAAAGGTGAAGGAACAACGCCTTAAATGAGGCTTACATAATCGAGTAAGTACTAACTCCCTCTCTCTCGTGTTCACATTTTCTCTCTTTCACTTACACCTTCCTGCTCCAGAATCATAACGGTGGTAATAAGGCCGGTTAAATCTCTTGTCTCAGCCACCTAAGAATATCCAATTAAGATAAGAGATACTGTGACTTTATTATCAAAAGAAGACCGAAATCTTGATGAAGAAAATACACACTTTCCGGATATCTGATGTAATCCACAAAAAGCTACGGCTTTGTAAAGACATTGTGAGTCGAATACCCACTCGAGACAATTATCCTCCAAGTTTCTTTTCATCTCATTTTCACTTCAGAAATTTGAACTTTAAAAAAACCATTTACAAGCAGTAAATGTTCATTTTTTATTTTCGAAAGATACTTAAAATTCACATCTTTTTCCTCTCGTTATGCAGACATTTTCAGAACAGTTTAAATCGAGTACAGTACAACTTTGCACGTATAAAAAAATTAACAAAAAATTCCTTTTACGAAAACTATTCGAAGTCTTAGTTTTTGAACTATAAAATATTTGAGCTGGACCGATCAAGAGCGCGATATAAATAGTCATGCGTTCATGAGCGGGATTCCAAAATTTATTTTTTGATTTTCACATAGGAAAAGCGACAAATTTTTCAAATCATGAAAAATGTTGGACCCACTGTCAGAAAATTTCTGTTCATACCCTCCTTAGAAAGATCGAAAAATTTCCGAAGTTATTAAAGTGCTTGACCCCACTGATATTTCCATCAACCTAATGGCTCGAAAGATGATGTTATAACGTCCCTAAAAACCAATCCCTGCAGCGACGCAGATCTACACTTATTTTCGTGAATGTTATTCATTTTTTTCCATCCCCTGCGCAGGGAGATCAAAGAATGTTCTACGGTAATCAATGTCTAGATAAAATGATTTTTTGATTAACTAATTGACCTAAGGACTCACGACAACATCCCTGGAAAACCAACTTTTTAGTGACACAGAACTTGATTCATTTTAGGGGTGGTAGACAATTTTTTCCATCCTCATATTACTGTAATGGAAGAATTTCCGCATATATCAATGTGTTTGGACACTATGATTCTCCGATCAATCTATTGTCCTTGGGGAATATGTTCCAACATCGCCAGGAAGCTAACTATGCAGTGAGACTGCTCTGAATTCACTTTAAGGAATGTTAGAAATAGGTAATCAACCCCTGCTAAGAATGATCGAAAAATTTCCACCCTACCGAAATTTTCTTGCCACTGATTTTCCACTCAGCTCATCAAAACAAGAGAAGATATCCCCACGTCCCTGGAAAACTACTCCTGCAGTGGTACCTATCTGAATTCACTTTGACGGGTGGTCGAAATGTCTGATCATTTGCTACTAAGAAACATCGAAAAATTTCCGCGGTAAGGAAAGTTGTTGGCCCCACTGATTTTTTAATCTGCTCAGTAAGTCGAGGGATGGTGGCCTAACATCTACAGGAAACTACTATTGCAATGTCGACGACAAAATTTACTTTGGTTTTAGAAATATCAGTTCATCACCTACTGAAAAGATTAAAAATTTTACGCACTAATAAAAGTTCTTGGTATCACTGATTCCTTCATCATTTTAATGAACCAAGAAATAATGTGCTAACGTCGCTAGGAAGCCACCTCTGCTGTATAAATGACCTAATTTTAGCTTCAGGGGTGTTGGAAATTTTTGATCATACCCTACTTGGAAACATCGAAGAATTTCCACAGTAATTAAAGCTGATAACCACACTGATTTCTTAAATAACTGAATGGCACAAAAAGTGACAGCCTAACAGCCCACGAACCCACCCTTGCAATGACACCGGTTTTTAATTAACGTTGAAAGGGGTTACAAATTATGTTCATCTCCTACGAAGAAAGATAGACAAATTTCTGCTGTAACCACCGTGGTTGGCACCACTGATTTTGTCATCAACTCAATAACTCTGGAGATGATGTTGTAACATCCTTAGCAGTTTCAACCTGCGAGACTGTCGAAGTTTCCAACTGCGGGAGTTTCAAACTGCGGGAATTCTCAAACTGCAGCTGTTTCAAACTGCAAAAGTTAGAAATTACAGCATTTCTAACTACGGGACTTTGAAACTGCGGTAGTTTCAAACTGCGCGAGTTGCCAACTACGACAGTTTCAAACTAGAACAGTTTCAAACTGAGGTATTTACAAATTGCAGCAGTTCCTTACTGCAGGTGTTTCAAAATGCAGCAGTTTCGAACTGCGTAAGTTTCAAACCGTTGCAGCTTCCAAATACTAGCAGTTTCAAACTGCAGGAGTTTAAAACTGCAGCAGTATGAACTGTCGAGGTTTCAAACTGCAGCGTTTTCAAACGTTGGGAGTTTCAAACTGCAACATTTTTAAACTGCTGAAGTTTCAAACAGCAGCAATTTCAAAATGCGTCAGTTTAAAGCTGCAGTAGTTGTGAACTACGGGGGTTTCAAACTGCAGCAGTCTTAATCCGCGGGAAATTCAAACTGCAGCAGTTTCAAACTGAGGGAGGTTCGAATTGCAACAGTTTTAAAATGCGGATGTTTCAAACCGCAGCAGTTTCGAAATGCGGGAGTTTCAAACTGCAGTAGTTTCGAAATTCAGAAGTTTCAAACTGTAGCAGTTGCAAATTGTGGGAGTTTCAAACTGCAACAGTTTTAAACTGCGAGAGCATCCAACTGCAATGGTTTCAAGCTGAGAGAGTTTCCCACTGCAACAGTTTTCAGCTGCGAGAGCTTCAAACTGTAACAGTTTTAAATTGCGGGAGTTTCAAACTGCAACAGTTTTAAGCTGCGGGAGTTTCAAGCTGCAGCAGTTTTGAACTGCAGGTGTTTCAAAGAGTAGTTTCGAACTGCAGGAGTTTGAAACTGCAGTAGCTTAGAACTGGGAGAGTTTGAAACTGAAGTAGTTTTGAATTACGGGAGTTTCAAACTGCGGGTATTTCCAACTGCAGCGGTTTCGATTTGCGGGAGTTTCAAACTGGAGCAGTTTTGAATTGCGTGAATTTGAAACTGCAACGGTTTCAAACTGTATGTGTTTCAAACTGCAGTAGTTTCGAACTGCCGGAGTTTGAAACTGTAGTATGTAAGAACTGCGGGAGTTTCAAGCTGCAGCAGTTGAGAACTGCCGGAGTTTCGAACTGCAGCAGTTTCGAATTGCGTGAGTTTCAAACTGCAGCAGTTGCAAATTGTAGGGGTTTCAAACTACAGCTGTTTCAAACTGCGGAAGTTCCAAACCGCAACAATTTTAAGCTGCGGGAGTTTCAAACTGCAGCAGTTGCGAATTGTAGGGGTTTTAAACTACAGCTGTTTCAAAGTGCGGACGTTTCAAACTGCAAGAATTTTTAGCTGCGGGAGTTTCAAACTGCAACAGTCTTAATTTGCGGTAGTTACAAACTGCAACGGTTTTTAACTGCAGGAGTTTGAAACTGTTACAATTTCAAACTGCGGGAGCTTCCAGCTGTAACAGTTTTAAGTTGCGGGAGTTTCAAACTGCAGCAGTTTTGAACTGCGTGAGTTTGAAACTGCAACAGTTTCGAACTGTGGGTGTTCAAGACTGCAGTAGTTTCGAACTGCAGGAGTTTGAAACTGCACACAAAAATTTATGCCTCCTTTAGTTTTCTAATTAGAGCCGAAAAACTCACTTCTTTGGAAAAATTGATTTTGATCCGTTTTTCACTTCAGCTCATGCTCTTTCAGTCACTTTTAGGAATTCTTAAATACAATTTTCAGGAAACGTGCTTCAGAATATTTGTCGACTGATAGAGCCAGAGGAATTTGAGAATTTATTCAAAAGAAATTTTTATTAATTTTTGGCTAATGCTCGGCGCATATTGGACTTCTCTTATGTCCAGCGTTTTGTTTATCGACCAAATTTTTTGTTCTTTTGTTTTGTTTGCCCCAAAACAAGAACCATTCTATGATATAAAATATAAAATAAATGCATAATGCGATATTATTTAAATTATTTAAATTATTTTTTAAATGATACTTCGATTACGCTCAAACTTTCGAAAAAATTTCTTCGTAATGTAATTATCAGCTTTCTCGCTGGAAGTTTTCCGTTGCTCAAAATTCGCTTGTTAAACGAAAGGCTGGAAGCTAGAGGAGTCAAATATGCGTCAAACATCAGCAAAATATTAATAAAAATTTTTTTAAATAAATTTTTTAATTTCTCTTGCTCTATCGGTCGAAGTACATTCCGAAGCACATTTCCTGAATATTTCATCTGAAAATTCCGAAAACTGACTGGAAGAGCACGAGTTGAAGTGAAAAACGGATTAAAATAGATTTTTCCAAAAAAGTCAGTTTTTTGGCTTTAATTGGAAGACTAAAACAGCTGCTTCTTTTTGTCCGGAAGAAAAAAGATGCGCAATGAAATTTTTCATGTAGATAAAGCTTGAAAATATCAAAATTCGAAAATGTTTCCGAAAGCCTCCAGGGGTTTTCCCACTCCCAGCGAAATGATTTTATGTGCCCTCATTCGATCCGGCAGCTCAACTGAACTGTCAATGCGATTTGTGTTCCAAAAAAATGCTTTTTATTACAGTGGTAAACGTGTTGATATTCATGAAAGGAAATGGTGTACTTTAAGAAGGCTTTACTTAAAGAGTGGAATTTTGATGAAAAACTGCATACTCTATTTCACAGCTTATATCAATTTTCTGTTTTCTTTACGTTCAACGTGACCAACTTTTCATGCGTTCTTCCATTCGTCTTTTGATTCTTGGCCTCTGAATAGCGGCCTAAACGGACACATTAATCGACTGGTAAAATCTATGCATGAAAGGATGCTTGACTATAATATATCCGGGCCATACTATCTAGCAAAACGAAAGTCACTCACTAAATCTACATTAGCTTATATTCTGGCACGATATATCGCGGTTAAAAATGTTATTTTATAATTTAATTATTACATCAGAATCTAAAATTGTCTACATTTTGGATTATCAAATTTCAAAAGTTTGAAGCTGCAAATTTTTTTTATTTTGATAAATGTCAGGTACATTTCACTTTTGAATTTGGGACGCGCAATACTGAATATTTCATATTTTTTTTAGAATCTTGTGAATTTTAACACGAAAACATTAGATATTTTTGGTTTCTCGGTTAATCAATTTCAACCGTATGCCACGCTACCTACGCTCGCTTATCCCCAAAATAGGTATATTTATTCCTCACAAATTTTTTAACCGTTTGCTAATAGAAATACATAAAAATAACTCTAATGCATGACAAAATTGGGAAGGGCCCCCCTTTGAAAGTTATTTTATCGTTCCAGGAAAGGGAGAACCTCCAATGTACAGTTCATTAATTTGCATGTTTCTTACCTTCTTTCTTATAATACATGTTAATATTTTCTTGAAATTTTTCTCATACATTCTACTCGTGGAGAGGGGGAACCCCCGATCTATGGTTTATTATTTGGCATGTCTTTCACCTTCTCTTTTATGATACATGCTAATGTTTTATTGAACTTCTACTCATATATTCTGCTCGTGGATTACCATTTTCATCTATTGAAAAGAAATAATTTCATTTGAAAAAACATACATTTTATTTTTATTTTAGATTGATTTTTAGTCGAATTTATGGAATTTCAGAATATAGTACAAATTTTAATAACAATGATTCTAATTTAATCGTGGGAGGCTCTGGGGGCCCTCGTAGGATGCTCTGGAGGTTCTCGTAAGAGACTCTGAAGGCCTTTGCGGGAGGCTCTGATGGCTCTAGTAGGATGCCCTGGAGAGCCTCGTGGAAGGCCCTCATGAGAAACTCTGGGCGCCCTCGTGGGAGGTTCTGGAAGCCCTCGTGAGAAGCTCTAAGAGCCTTCATGAGAAGCTCTGGGAGCCTTCGTGAGAAGCTCTGGGAGCCTTCGTGAGAAGCTCTGAAGGTCCTCGAGGGTGGCTGTCGAGGTCCTCGTTGGAGGCTCTGGGGGGCCTACTCAAACTTCCTGAAACAGCGACAGTGGCAGTGGTGGTATCTTTTTAAAATATAGGGAGATAATTCTATATGAGAGAAAATAGGTTGAAATTTCTGGCATCGCTCTATCATTTATGGATCGAATAGAAATAGAAAATGTTGATGTTTGAGGATGTTTTACTACTCCAAGAACGTGATGAATTGAAGAGTCAGTTGGCTTAAAATGTAGACGTTTGTGGCTCGGTCTTCCCCATTCACGAGAACATGCTTTTATATGAGAGGGTTGAACGTGGCTCCCAGTAGGTGTGCCAGGGTGTAGTCAGCCAATCGATTGAAATTGACATACTTCATATTACATTGAATAAAAAAGGGGAAATAACGTGATCGAATTCTCCGAAACAGATACCAACCACCAATCTTTTCAATTGCTAGTTTTTATGTATACCTTTATGTTGCCTTTGATGGAAAATCAAAGTAATGAAAGAAACATTTTTCTTTCATTTTCAATCTACTCAAGAAATGGTGAACTCTTTTCTCGCAGAGCTTATAACATTGAAGAAATTTTGAAATTTCAAAAATATTTTTCAGCGAATCTTGATTTTTTTTAATTAGGCTAGAAAGAAAGCTTGATTTTTTCTCGTGAAAAAAATCCGAAATCGAATATGGGATGGAAAATATCAATGGAGTTGTAGAAGGTCGTAATGAGCGCGGATGCCCTGCGCCAACTAGCCACAGCGCAACTAGGCGTGCTATATTGTCTCAGTGGTTCCAATACTCGATAAAAATGATTTTTTTGTTTACGTGTAACGAATATTTCATTTTATTCTGACTTTTCGATATTTTCAGAACAATTCAGATATTTCGTGCCCGCAAAACCAGTAGATTCCATCTAAAGTCATAACTTTCACAAAATTCGCACTTGTTTTGTATGTTTAGTGATAGTGAACAAGTGAGAAGTGAATTCTTTGACATTCGAAGCTAACACCATACGTATCATTCGCTCCGACAACGGCTGCTCTCGCTTCGCTAAATCATAGATTTGTCGCATTTATACCTTATTTTAGGCTTGTTCAGTAACTGCCTGGTCCTTTTCTTTCATACTTACTTCAACTGTAGTGGTTTGATTTTGTACAACACATAGAAAAATATTTCTTGGAGCAGTACTTTGGCACAATAAAAAGACGAAAGAGCTTTGGTCACCTTTGTTGTAATCCTTTTCAAAAGGATAATCATAAGCTCACATTTGACCTAAGGCCAGTTTCTGTAAGGCTTCGAGAAAACTACCCTAGCATATCAACTGATTCGAAAGTATGTGGATCGTGCAGAAAAGAGATATCTGAATTTTCCCTATTTTCTCCATTGTTTATTGAAGTAGATCCCAAGCTTGAAGATGAAGATGATAGCAGAAAATGATATTCTATCACGTCCTAATCGAAAAAAGGTAGATCTTTAGCCCATGAGGCAGAAAGTTTGGTTGAAGATTTTTACTTTGATGACGAAAATAGTCGTATGATACCCGAAAAGAGAGATTTCGTCTCAATTAAAAAAGATGATGGCTCCCGCGAGCACATTCTAAAAAAGTGAATTCTGTGTAGTCTTTCGGAATTATACAACAATTTCAAAAATCAGTACCCTCAAATTGAAATCGGTTTTTCAAAATTCTCTCAACTCAGACCTCGTCAATGCGTACTCGCTGGAGCTAGTGGAACTCATAATGTTTGTGTGTTTACCACGAAAACGTTGATCCAATGCTTGATGCCGTAAAAATAAAAAAGTCACCAGTGATACTGAGTCTCCTACTGCAGCACATCATGACGCTTTAAAAAAAAATCATATGCAGAAGTCCTAGTCCAGAATGCTACCTTGATGAATGAAAATCATGTCCCAGTACAGATGCTCTCAAAGATTTTTTCGAATCCGTTTTTGCAGATCATTCTATTGATAGGATAGAATATCAGCATTGGCAACAAACTAATAAGAGCACATTACGTACTGAGATTACTGCTGCAGAAGATTTTGCAGAAAACTTGTTGAGCGTCTATTTGATTTGAAGTATCATTCTTTCATAGCTAAGCAGCAGTCGTCTTTCTTTTAACATCTGAGGAATACCCTAAAAGGAGGAGAATTTCTCATTCTATGCGATTTTGCTGAAAAATATGCATTCGTAGCGCAGAATGCCGCACAGTCGTTTCATTGGAACAATAATCAGGTTACAATCTTTACAACTGTCATTTATTACAAAGACGGCAATGAATTTTGGAAGTTTATGACCAAATACCTGAAAGAAAATTTCACACCAAAAAAAAATGATTAACTTTACCGATGGCGCAACACAGCATTACTAAAACAAGTACAATTTTGCAAATCTGCTACATCATGAAGCAGACTTCGGCATTCAGGCGGAATGGCAATTTCACGTGGCTGCACATGGAAAAGGACCATGTGATGAAATTGGGGGCAATTTGAAAAGACTCGCCGCACGTGCTAGTCTCCAGGCGTCGTCTCCGAATCAGATTTTGACTACTGATGCTCCATAATAATGGGTCAAAAAAAACTTGCCTGAAACGGTAATATTTTTCATCCCCAAAGAAAATCATGCCGCCAATGCTGGAAACCTCAAAACTCGATTCGATTCTGCAAAAACTGTGCCGGGCACACAGAAATATCATTCTTTTTTACCCTCTTCAGAATCGACTCTGATTTTGGAAAAGTATTTGTCATGTCCACAGTATGACATTTTTTCGAAGATATTGATCGCAAGAAGATCGCAAGGAGAAGGGCAAAGTCAACGTCAAATTGAATAAAGAATAATTTTTTTAAGCAATACTGTGAGAGGCAAGAGGACTTACACCAAAAAGCACCCCAAATCGTGAGAGACAAGGGGACTCACATGGAAAAAGCACCCCGAAATGTGAAAGGCAAGGAGACTCACATCAAAAAGCACCCTAAATTGTTAGAGGCGAAGAGATTAACACTAAAAAACTCCCCAAAACGTGAGAGGCAACGAGACTTACATAGAAAAAGCACCCCGAAATGTGAAAGGCAAGGAGACTCACATCAAAATGCACCCTAAATTGTTAGAGGTGAAGAGATTAACACTAGAAAAAAATCCCTAAAACGTGAGAGGCAAGGGGATCACACAAAAAAAAAATTGCCCCAAAACGTGAGGGGCAAGGGAACTCACATAGAAAAAGCACCCCGAAATGTAAAAGGCAAGAAGACTCACATCAAAAAGCACCCCAAATTGTTAGAGGCGAAGAGATTAACACCAAAAAAACTCCCTGAAAATTTAAATGTAAACTAGATTATGGAAAATGTATAAACGAAGAAAAGTTTATAATTAACATGTAATCAATTCTAGGCCGAAGGGCTAAATTCTACACAATACAATAGAAGCAAATGCAGTCCCATTTCTCTAATTTATACACATCAAGCTTACCGAAAAGAATGTTTAATCTAGATGAAAACTTACCCAATTAACCAAATTTAAAAAAAAAGTGATTTGATTGTTGTATTCAGCACTTTATTTTCACAATAAAGGACATGTCTTTTTTTTTTTCCTTTTTTGACAATATCTCTTCGTTCTGATTCCTCCTCCGAGAATTATTTTCAGATTAACTGCTTCTTTTGTACCGTTGAAACTCCTGCAATGTCAATATTATGTTATATCACTTTCATACTTTGCAATTGAATTGCACTCGTCTCTATGTTCTCTTTTCGCCTTGTTCTGGTTATCTTGAACTTTGTATTCTCAGTTTTTTAATTCAATGAAACTCGTCTTCCGATTCTCATAAAACGTTATAAACTTTTCCTCGGCAGAATATATTTAGGAGCGTTATGTTTCTGTTTTTTATTTATGAAAAACTTTTTAAATGAGTTTTATAAATTCTGGAAAATGAGGATAAATTGAAAATTCTAAAGAATGAAAAATCTTCAAAAACTATCAGTTTCTTATTGGAAAGTTGTATATTTAAAAATTTTCACATGGAAAACAAGCTCATTTCTCAATAATTTATCCTTATTCGAATTCCTTCATCTCTCCCGTTTTCGCTTCCGCTGAGGTCATATTCCATAAATACGCGAATAAAACTGTAACGATCTAGCGTTGACGTACGATAACAACAACCATAAAAGTATGAATACAACGGTACCTTAGTGTAGCTCTTCGAGGGGCGATAAAGAAAAAATTATTAAATATACTTACTTTCAAGTGAGTTTGCAGTTTCGAAACTAAAGATTATCGTTTTTATTTGAATGGTGCATTCGTAGATAGCGTGATAATTTTACCATTATCATTTTTAAAATTAGATTTTTTCGGTAATGAACATGGGCAGCGGTACCTACACGTTCTGAAATTTCCTAACTGATTAATTAATCTATTCAAAACAGAAGACTTTACAAGTGGTATCTTTGGTGTCATGAAAATTAGAAAGAAGAAAGGTTTCAGCATTCAAGATCAAATCAATTCAAAATTCATAAAAGTTTTGTTGATACCTATAAATGTTTTTACTGTCATAGAAAAATTACGAATCAGATTGTCGTGAATACATTTTCGGATTAGATATTCGTAAATTTAATACAAGCTGCTTGACTCTTATTTTAACGATCAGTCAACTCCTGGAATTCAGTTACAAATGCCACCTTTAACAGTATTATTTAAAAATACGAAAACCAAATCAATTCAAGCCAATAAAGCCGAAGCAGATCTAAGAATATTTCTCATTAAATATTATCGAATAAAAGTTGGTTTACTACTTAATAAAAATCGGGATGAAGCGAAGTCTGATTCGATCGTAAAAGCAATGTCTAAACTTTTAATATGAACAAACATTTTCTTACGAGTTTTGGAACTACTTGTTGCCCAAGACTAGAAAATCGAACAACGGATATTTTCTCCAGGCATTTCTGCTTGACATATTTTTTTACCGTATCATTGGATGGGAATGAAGAAAGCTCAGTATTCGTTATCAGCAAACAGAAGCTTTCCTACCTTCATATTGAGGTTTACGAGGCCAGTCCTGAAAACGTAATTGGAAAACGATGACTTCGAGATTCTTGGACATGAATTTTACCTTATTGAACGTCACCATACTGTATACCCTGCAATGTGTACGTAAACGTCAAGGTAAGTTTGCCTTCACAACATCGCATAAAAATTTCTTTCACGAAATTGTTGTCGTCCAGATTCTGGAACAAGAATGGCTCTCCCTATACAGCTAAGATCAGCGAAAAATCTTCAATATTTCTTTTGTGTGCAGAAGTATTTGAACTCATATCGATATTGATGATTCTAGGCAACAGTAACATTCCCTATTTTATATTTCAACTAATAATAATTTAATTGTTGAGTTGATACAAAATTATTTGAAAATCATAATTCAAAAGATTTTCATTTGCATAACTCCCAATTTAATATTTTTGGAATGATTCACGACATTGAAAATATTTTTATTCATGGAGTTATTTAACAAATCCTAAGCTAATTCCACTCTCGAACATATGATAATAGCAATAATAATGATCATAAAATGCGATTGCTAAGATATTCTTTTGATGAAGCAAAATTTTTTATCAGCACAATCAGAATTGAAAAGTTTTTTTTTTAACAATCAGGACTATAAACGATATATTATTATGAAATATTATTATTATTGGCAAATATCGATAATCGATTCAATTCCTTTACTAATATAACTCCGAGACTTCCTCGATGTTGTCAGAGCCCAGCAGTTGAGTGACAAAGAGTAAAGCTTTGAGAAGGAACCAAGCTGTCCGTAATTACGAAAAGATGTCTTTCTCGTTTCCTTTTCGTTTTAATTCTATTTCATTCTGTCATTTCTTATTCCTCAATTTTCTTACTATTATTCTCGCTGTCGATAATTCGAAATGGTACGCGCATAAATGAACTGTCACTCAATTCTATCAGAAAAAAATTATGATTTTTAACGCTGTGAAGATTGAAAACATTTCAAATATCAATCTTTTGATACAGAAGTTGTACTAATAATTTGAACATTACGAGAACATTCCTCGTATTCATCCTCCTCGGATATCATTCCGTATCTTATTTACAGGAAGATTATCAAACAGCACTTGACGAAATTCTCTTGATTTTTTACTTTGATTCAAGATTCAAAACAAAGATTGTCGATAAAGTGATTTTCTAAAAGAAAACATACTCGTAATCTTCCTCCATTTTGAAAACTCGACTTTTTGATGTCAAGGTAATGGAAATTCCAGCTTAAAAGTTTTCCGAAATAGGAAAATGGATCAGAAAATTATTAAAGATTCAACATATTGCATAATGATTGGTCGGGACAAAAAATAGTTCCTTGACCGTATTTCCGCTCATTATTCGTAAGATAAAGTAACAAAATTCTTCACAAAGCCTATAAGAAACGACAGTTACATGTCCGTCCGTCCACCCCTCCGTCGTTTAGCACTCCTAGCTCCTACAATATTTGTGCTAGAGGCTAAAAATTTGGCATAAATTTTAACTAGCTGTATTGTATTTGAAAAAGAATATTTTAACTCATTTATCTATCATGGTTTTCTTTTTATCAGTAGTTAAAGAGTAAAAGTTGGTCAAAGTAGGCGACTCGCGCCTACAAAAAAAGGTTTCATAGCATGTTAAGTCATTAATTAAGCCGTTCAAATTACTCCGCCTCCCTTTCTAACTCCTCCTTTCTTCTCTCCAATCAGATTCTATCTTCCCCAACAACCCCCCAACTTTCTCACCTCTCTCTCACTTCCCCTTTCCACCCTTCCACATATCTCTCGCTCCTCTCCTCTTCTGTCTAATCCGATCATATCCTCCATAAACCCCCCCTCAC
>JAUMHM010000016.1:15339556-15385294 GCA_032362435.1 Melikaiella ostensackeni
TTTTTGAAAAAGACTTGATTGGCCAATCAGGTTCGACCAGTCCCCACGGTGGACGCTCTGGCCAATCACAGGCATCGTAGAGAGTATATATAAGAGCAACATAATCTAAAGCTTCTGTTTCAGGTTAGCCCTGAAGCAGTGAACTGCAATGTCCACGAAACGTCGGCAAGATTCGTAGTTTTGCACACGATTGAAACCCGAAACACCTCCTTTCATCACTTAGAGAACTTTATTGTTGGCTACGAATAATCAGGTCTCGCAGACCAGATTGAACCTCTCGCAACCAAAAGGGATACGTGTAAATTCAGCCTAAGAATTATTGTCCTAAATGTCAGTTTCAAAAATCTCTCGAATTTTTATTTTGAGGAATGAAGCTTGTAAAAAATTGCAAAGCCTATTTTTCCCCCTTGCAGGAATTTGTGGGTGTTTTAGTTTTTAAAGTAATTGGTGAGAAGTAGATTTTCCAAAAATGAAATTTTCAATCTTCTTTCACTTCAACTCGCGCTAACTTAGTAAATTTTCCAGAATTTTTCGACTTTATGAAAACTAAATTACGTGTTTAAGTCTTCTGAAACTATTTCAGATAGGAAAACGTCAATATTTTGATGTATGAAGAAGTTACTAATTTTTTTAAACTTTGCAAAAATCATCAATTTCTACCTTCAAGTGCTTCGTTTATCGAGCGAAACTCAGGCGACGAAAAACTTATAGTGAAAAAAACTTATAGTGAGGAAACTTATTGTAAGAAGGTTGTTGATTAAGGTTCAAAGAAGTTTTCTGGAAAGTTTTAGCTTAATCGGATTGATAGTTACAAAATTATGAATTTTTAAGATTGCAAGCGGCAGCCTTGACGCTGCCCTGCGCACGTGCTTCCTCGGCTACGAAAAGTGTTGCAGCGGACGATATGAAGGTCAATTTGGATACCTAAACGAATAAAAGCAACCATTTGCAGTTATCTGCTGAAATATACTATGAATAAAAAAAATCAGTGAATGGATTATTTTTCAAAATAGGAACAAAAGTATCATTTTCGAGATAGGTTTAGTTCAGTTGATACTCTTTTTATATAAGAAATAATCTCAAAACGAATCGAGGTAGAAAAAGAAATAGGCATGAAGAGTTATGGATCAAAAATAAGAAGAAATGTTCCAGAAATCAGGTACGATTGGAGACCCTTGATAAAATTTTTAAATAAACCTTTATCTCAAATGTAATATTTTATAACCACTTTCCATTCTTTATTTCTTAAATAATTCTGTCATTGAATTATTTATGGATAGCCTGAGATTATTATTTCTATTCATGAATTGGGAAGTTGATAGCATTATTTATTATTATTTTGGGGAAAATAATACAATAAAAAGTCTACTACTATGAACTACGATGTTAAAGATATTTTAATCCCAGAAACATCTTTCAAACTTATTGAGTCCTGCTGTAGAGGAAAATGTTACAAAAAATTTGCAAGTCTTTAAGGAGAAGAAGTACATAGGAACTTTCGGATCTCGGAAGATATAATTAACAAAATTTGCTTTTCAGTGGAATGCGAAAATGCAATGATCCTATCCAAACGAATGCAGATAAAAAAGTAGGGTGGTTCGTTCATTGGATTTATTTATTTTCTACTGACGAAGAAAATGTTTCAGTTTAAAAGAAATTTTGTTGTTCTTTTCCGTGTTTGGGCAAAAGGAGAGACGAAAATGGCCAAGAACAAATTTCAAATAAGCAGTCTTTGAATATTTAGCAGGTGAACGACGCGAAGGTCCTGTCAAATAAATGGAAAATTCAAAAAAAAATAATTCAAGAGCATTCTGCATCAATCTCACATCGCATTTCACATTACAAACAAAATTCTAGTAATCTGAAACATTTTGAAAATCGTTCATTTAATCTTATAGATCTTTACATATTATTCGGAGAGTATCATTCAGAAAAAACGGGGGCTAAATTCACGTTAAGTCAAACTGTTTATTGTAATTATTTTGACCGTCACGTAGTATTACTAAAATCGAAAAATTCTGAAAATTTGCTGAGTAAGCGCGAGTTGAAATGAAAAAAGATTGAAATTTTTTGTGTTTGAAAAAACTGATTCATACGAAGCTCTTCATAAACTAGAAAATCTGCAAATTTTTGCAAGAGAAAAAAAGATGCACCTTGCAGTTCTCTATAAGTATCAGTCCTCAAAATTGAATTGGAACGATTTTTAAAACTTTATCCACGCGTATCCCCTTTCGATCGCGAGAGATTCAATTTCCGCTAAACTTAAGCCCAGCGTTGAAATTCGCTTTTCCTCGTAAGCTTAATTTTATTTCAAATACAATTGCTGACCAGGGAATTACAAAGTGAGGATCGGATATCATTGATATAATTTTTGTCAATAACATTCGAGTCAATAAAATTTTGTTCCGTAAGTAACAAGTTACATTCAGAGTCAGATAAAAATATTTATTATTCGGTTTGGTGATTATACTTGGTTGCTCGGAGAAAATTTGTTGGTGACGGTTTACACAAGTTTTGAAGGAATCTCAGGATGTAAGGACATTATGATTGTATTTAAAGTCCTCTCACGAGATTAAAAGTTATTAGTATCAAAGAATACAGACCAGTATTGCAAATTTTCAAAGTCGTATATGAAATTTTATTATAAGTAATAGTTAATATAACTCGTGTATTGAATTATGAACCAGAACACTTTGAAATGACAGAAATAAAATAAAATGTCACATAATTATAGAAAAAATCGCAAAAAAGATAGTCAACGAACTTTTCATTTGTGGAATATCAGTACAGTACAAGCCCGCTGATAGCCGAACCAGCTAATAGCCGAACTCATTAATAGTCGAACCACCATATTGCTCAAGTTGCGTGCGCAAAGTGACAATGGCTAGTATGGTTTGGATGGCACCTCACATAAATAAAGCGCGGTATACAAAATGTCGATGAATACTATTTGTTCCAAATTTTTTTTTATATCATACATTTAAGTTTAGAACTGAATTCTGAAGTGAAATTTGCTATGATGTCGAGCGCTACCTCAAATGTTTTATACTAATTTGTATCATTGGTGCGAGAGTCGTTTCATGAATTTGGTAAAAAGCAAGTAAAATTTTTCATTGTTCGAATTTTTGTCTTCATTTCTCAATATACTCTCCTTCGAGGGCTACACACTTAGTCCAGCGAGACTCCAATTTTTTCGTCCCTTCGGAAAAGTAAGATTTCTTGAGGACTGTAAAATACGCATTCACGGCATCGATTACTTCTACATTGGACGAAAATTTCTTTCCACCGAGCCAGGTCTTCAAGTTGGGAATCAGAAAGAATTTACACAGTGCCAAGTCCAGATTTGAGGGTGGATGAGAAAACAATTCGAAGCCCAATTCGTGTATCTTTGCCACTGCGATTGCGTGGGTGTGAGCCGGCGCGTTGTCCTGATGAAATAGCACTTTTTATGAGTCAATCGTGATCGTTTTTTTTTTTTTAGCTCGGCTTTCAAACGGTCCAATAATAATGCACAGTACGTTCCTGTTATATTTTTACCCTTCACCAAGTATTTAATGAGAATAATTCCTTGGGAATCTAAAAATACTGAGGTCATCTACTTCCCAGCTATTAAAACAGTCTTCGCCTTCTTTGGCGCACTTTCATCAGACAGTACCCACTGCTTTGACTGCTGCTTTGTCTCGGGTGTATAGTAGTAGATCCAGGTTTCGTCCACAATCACGAATCGATGCAAAAAGTCCGGTGGATTCCGATTAAACTTTGCCAAACACTGCGCTAAAACGTCTTTTCGGTTGCGCTTGTGATCGGAAGTCAGCAGTCGCGGCACCCACCTTTTTTAACCATCATTTAGCCAACAATAAATGGTTTTTAGCGAAGGAGCAAGCTCTCCATGAACTTGATCTAGCTCGGCTTTGTTCTGCGCGGCCATCCAATTTTTTGAATAAAAATGTTTCATCACTGCACGGAACTCTTCTTTCTCCATTTTTTCCAACGACTACTGACACGCTGACTCCAATCGTATGCCAAATGTGAACTAAGCGTTGGTTTTGGCTGAAGTTCGGTAGAGGATAGTTTGGAAAGTGGTTTCTCTTAGCTGTATACTACAAAGTTTATTTTGGCTCCATCTAGCGGGAGACTTACCTTACTTACCAAACGACCGTCGTATATTAGGAATTTCTCGACGTGTCTACTGAACTTGAGTTATCAGAATGTTATCATTCCCAAGACCGTATACATATAAAGAGTGCCCTCAATATATTTTTAAATTCATAAGTATCAACAAATTATTCATAAATTTAAAGTAATAGTGACTCAAATTTTATTTTTACACTTACTGATGAATATCAGCTAAACATTTGAAATGTTGACTAATGTTTGAAAAAAGTATTATAATTAGTTTTCAATTAAAATTTATATTCTTATGAGCGTTCACATCTCATATATGTAAAGTTTTGTTCTACCTATTGAACAATAAATCTTACCAAACTACTTTAGTCCATCTATTCTGAAACTTGATACCCTGAAACGAAGAAATTGCATTGTAAAATTAACGGTTTCAATATACAAAGTAAATATTGCAATGTACTTTTTTCCGTGTATAGTGAATATGAAATTAATTTCAAGAATATTTATAATAAGAAAACCGCAACCATTTTTCTCGGGTTACAAATTGAATTATCTTAATTTTCAGCGATTTATTAACGGAGCTTCAATACATCTGAAAACAAGCAAAACCATTTTATTTTCCTAATTTCAGAATATATCTTTAAATTTTCATCGTGCATCAATTAAACTTATTATACTCAGGTACTCATTCAAGTTATAAATTTAGTATGACTCATGCATTGTCAAAGATAATGCAAACTAAAACAGAAACTTGCTGTAAACGATTTTATCATACATCTTCACTCGTTAAACTTCCATCTCCTTTATAATATTCCACATTAACATCACTTTCGTGGATGAAGAGATAAATTATCCATGTAGAAAATGGTATTAAAAGCTTAGCGAATGATATTTGAAGATTAAAAATCTCCTTTGGAGAACATTTCGCTGCTCCAGGAGATCTATCTTCACTTGAGAGTTGTGAACTAACTTTTGATCAACTTTCCTCTTTCAAAAGTAAAGATCAGTTGCAGCAACGTTACTTCAAAATTTAAAGATATTAGTTTAAGGCATCCCGATTGCCTGACGGTCACCGAAGAGTCTTCCTAAATTTTTTATTCGAAACTTGAGTGGCTTTGAGAGTGATACTGAGATTATCAGTTTTATGTCGGAATTCGGGTACAGAAGGTTGCTTAGAAATTCGCTTATTTCAAAAAATAAGGAAATGTGAGAGTGGTTTAATTTTGGACACCCAATCTAAGGGTGTTCATTCGTGAAGGCTGCCACAATCCATTTCTGATCAATTTTGAATAGATAAAACTTGGAATCTTCAGTCAAAAATTTGTCAACTTTGAAGGCTAAACGCTATTAATTTTGAAAATTGTTTAATTTTGAATTACTTTGACTTAAAAGTAGCCAATGCTGAATATTTCAATGGCATATTATTCAATTTGGAATATTTTTCATTTAAATTGTCTTACTTATAAAATCTTAGTCTAAAGTCATTCCCTTCTTGGATCATTTTCTATTAGAAATTGACCAATAAACAAGTTTTCAGTTTTTTCCATTATGCAGTAAATATATACTCGGAATTATCTATATTCAAAGTTAGATAAGCTATAATTAAATTTTCACTTTCCTTTTTGTCTGATTGGCTGACTGTTACTGAAGAGTCTTCCTAAATATTTTATATGAATCTTGAGTGACATTGACAGTGACTACTAAAATTATCAGTTTAATTTCAAAATTCGAGCAAAAAAATAAGGAAATGTGAGAATAATTTAATTTTGATCACTCTATTTGAACTTCTTCATGCGTGAAACCTGTCACAATCAAATATTGTTCAATTTTGAAGAGTTAAAATTTTGAATCTTCAATTAAGAATTTATCAATTTTGAAGGCTTTGCGGTTTCAATTTTCAGAGTTATTAATGATTGAATATGAAACTAATCGATTTAAAATCCCTGCATTCAAAATTATTTGATTCTAAACGCATTCTATTTTCAAATATTGTAAAATTATGACGTATTTCAATCTGAAATTATCTAACTCTGAATATTTTGATTGAATATTATTCAATTTAAAATAATTTCAATTTAAATTGTCTTATTTATCAAGCCTTACTCTGAAGTTATTGCAGTTTTTGATCATTTTCTATGAAAAATTGCCTGATAATAAAACTATCAAATATTTTACGTGATGCAGTTAATATGATGAATTCTGAGGCTTCAATCTAAAATTTTTAAATTTTTTGCATCTGTAAATTATTCCATAAAATATACTTAGAATTATTTATACTGCCTGCCACAATTAAATATTGGTCGATTTTGAATAGTTAGAACTTTGAATCTTCAATTAAGAATTTTTCAATCTTGAAGGCTTGACTTAAATTAAAAACTTTTTAGTTCTAAACGCATTTCATTTTCAAATTGTATAATTTTCAATTATTTTGTCTCAAAGTTATCCAGTGCTGAATATTTCAATAGCATATTTTTCCATTTGGAAAAATTTCAATTTGAACTGCCTTACTTGTCAAGCCTCAACCAAAAGTAATTCCATATCTGGGTTATTTTCTATTATAAACTGCCCAATAAAGATTAAAAGCGTTGCTGATCCTTTTTGAAAAATAATTGATTAAGAAAAAACCTCTTATATTTGTGGGCTACTAACGTTTTTAAAAATAAAAGGTAATCTGTAAATAAATTTATAGAAAGATATTGTCATTGATGTATATTTGGTACCAAAGCAGAAAAAGATATTGCTTAGAGCAAGAAAGATGTAGAAGTAAATCTTGATTTCATTTTTACAAGTATGTGAAAGGAAATTCTACAACTACTTTAAATTAATTAATTTAGTACTGTCTGTTGTACATTAAAATATTAACTATATACTTTTCTCAAAACTTGAGAAATTATCAATGAAGAACCTTTCCTGGCTGTTCCGACCACAACCCTAAACCTTAATTATCTCCTAAATTTCTGAGACATTCTTCTAAATGTTCGATAACTACTTTGAGTGTGCTCTATCATAGAAACGACTGTTGCTTCCAATAGTTTGTTCAGATTTTATAAACTTCTGGAAATTTCATTAGAAGAGAAATTTTTTTCATCGAATAACAGATTTCAACAATTTAGTTCATTTCCTTTAAGGCTGATACAAAAGGCATAACTTCCAAAGGAGAGCAATGTTGAACAAAAGCTTTGTCTAACAAGCCATCACAATTTCTTAAAACTTTCCTGTAGGCACTTCCCTCCAACAGTTCCCCTTGATAATTATTTGATGCTAAATCGAGTTACACGTCTTACAAGGGTTTGTAGAACATGTTTTTTGGGATGATTTAATTTTTCTTCTAGGGAGAACTGAAGCACTTAGGTGGCTGCAAAAGCTTAATTTATTATCAAAGAATTATCAAGGGGAACTGTTCAAGGGAAATGCCTGTCGAAAACTTTTAAGAAAATCTGATGCCTAATTAGGAAATCGTTAAAATGTGTTTTTTGATGAAAAGAAATTGCTCTCTTGATGAAATTTCCAATACTTTACAAAATCTTAAGAAACAATTCAAGGCAACAACTCTTTCTATGACATACAAAGTGAACTTAAAGTAGTTATTGAACATTTAGAAGAATGTCTTAGAAATGTAGAAGATGATGATTCAGGTTTATGGTCGGAACAGCCAGGAGGGGCTCTTTACCAAGAATTTCTTAAGTTTAGGGAAAAGCATAAAATCAATTTTTTAATTTTCAAGAAAATAATTTTAAAATAATTTCTGTTAGACTGGTTGAATGAATCAAGATTCTATTATTGGCTAATCTCAGTAAAAACGTTTATTCTCTGATGTCTATAGATGACGCGTTTCGATACAGATCTGTATCCTCATCAAATTATTTTGTTTTAACACAAGCTTGTTGAAGCTGGAAAAACACGATATTTTTTTAATATCATTGTACATGTAGTATCATTCATAACCTGACAAGAAACGAAGAAATTTAATGCTAAAAGAGAAAAAATATATTATCTCATTGGAGAAATTGAAAATAGTTAATAATAATTAAAATAATGTTGTTTCATAAAGAAAACAAAAGTTGATTTGTATTAAAAGCATAATAATGCTTATTTGAAAATAGCATATAAAGATCAGACCAAATACGTAACCTCCAAAGAAAATATGGATTTGAAATTCAATACCATTTTTTTCTCGGAAAAAACTTATGATCAAATAAACGTTATTAAATGAACATTGTAGAAAATTTTAAAAATCTCAGGAAATTATCCTGGATTATCTTAAAAAATAAATAGTTACATTTATAAACAATAATTGAAGGCGGACATGTGCCACTTATGGGTTGAAAGTTATAACAGCTTTTAAGGTTAAATTAAGATGTCAAGTGATATTTTCATCCTGGAAAATTGACAATTTTTAAATTCTGATATGAGAAATGAGACTGTGGTACATAATACTTAAATTTTGAATATCAGTTTCGTAATTTATTGCATTTTTTCATTTGTTATGTAAGTCATTTTTAAAATTAATCTTTCACCTTCGTTTGGCTCTATTTTCAAAATTTTAACAATTTTAATATTAAAATTAGGAAAGTTTGAACAAGCATGATTTGCCAAAACTGCATTATCCTTGTTTTTTTCCACAAATTTTTCATGTGCTTCAATTCTAACACCTAAGCGTCTGCAGGATTGTCCAATGTATACTATCTTGCAATTTAAGCATGATATTCTATAAACGATATTCCCATTATGAAGTTTATCAATTAAGTCTTTAACATTTGGAAAGAGAACTTTATTAAAAAGTATTTTCAACAAAAAAAAAACAATTCGAATGTTGCTCTTTCTATTGCGAATTCTGAGAAGAACTTCTTCAAAATCACTAATATATGGCATTACAATCATTTTCTTTTGATTTGCAGGATCTGTTATTTATTTATTTGTATTTTTCGATTCTGTGAAAGTTTTCTAACATTCAGCTATTTTCTAGTTTAACAATTCTATGGGATACCCACTTTTTAATAAGGTATTTTTTGCAATGTTTAACTTTTTATTGTGAAATCTAGTACCTGATATTCATTTCGCTCTATCAACTAGACAAAGAATGACACCAATTTTATTATAAATTGGATAATGTGAACCGAAATTAAGAAAACGTCCTGGCCATACAGGTTTTCTATACCAATTAGTTATAATTTTGATATCTTTTATTGTGAGTGTTAAAGCTAGGAAATTGATTTTATTTTCCTTTGCTCACTCAATAGTAAATTTATGTAAAGCATGCCATTTTAACAAAGCATGCTTGTTTAAACTTTCATAATTTTGATTTCAATATTAAAAATGTTCAAATTTTAAATGTAGAGCCAAACGAAGGTAAAAGATTAACTTTAGAAATGATTGACATAAAAAGTGTAAAAATGCAATTAATTACAGAACTGATATTTAAAATTTAAGTATTATGTACCACAGTCTCATTTCTTATATCAAAATTTAAAAATCATCAACTTTCCTGGGTGAAAATATCACATGACATGTTAACTTAACCTGAAGAGCTGTTATAACGTTTAACCCATAAGTGGCACATGTCCGTCTTAAATTATTGTTTGTAAATGTAACTATTCATAATTTTAGATAATCCAGGATATTTTCCTGTGATTTATAAAATTTTCTACAATGTTTATTCAATAACATGTATTTGATTATAAGTTTCTTCCGGGAAAAAATGGCATTAAATTTCAAATCCATATTTTCTTTAGAGGTTATGTATTTGGTCTGATCTTTACATACTATTTTTAAATAAGCATCATTATGCTTTTAATACAAATCAACTTTTGTTTTTTTATGGAGCAATATTATTTCAATTATTTTCAACTATCTTCAATTTCTCCGATGAGGTGAATATATTCTTTTTCTTTTATCATTAGATTCCTTCGTTTCTTGTGAGGTTATAAATAATGCTACATGTACAATGATACTTAAAAAATATCGTCTATTTCTAGCATCAACGATCTTTTGATATGAAAAATGATTTTATAAGGATACAAATTTGTATCGAAACGCGTCATCTATAAACATCAGAAAATAAACGCTTTTACTGGGATTAGCCACTAATATAATCTTTAATCAATTTTTTAATGAATAATAGACTGGACCAAATTCATTTATGCAAAGCAGTTGTAGAATTTTCTTCTACACACTCGTAAAAATGAAATCATGGTTTACTTTTGTATCTTTCTTGCTCAATACGATATTTGTTTTCTCCTTTGGTACCAAATATACGTACTTCAAAAACAAGACCTCCTTAATAATTTATTTACAGATTGCCCTGTATTTTCAGAAAAATTAGTAAACCGCAAATATAATAGGTTGATTCTTTAAAATTAAATATCCTCAAAAAAGGATCAGCTACGACTTTGATTTTCATGGTTTTAGTTACTAGAAATCTGTCAAACAGTACACAGTAATCCGTTTTCTTTGACATTTTCGTTTAAGCCACTTTTCATTCTGGGATACTGTGTAAAATTATGAGTTTAATATCAAAATTCATTTGACTCTAAACGCATTTTATTGTCAAAATGACTGTTTTTGAATTATTTCATTTTGAAATTATCCAATGCAGAATATTTCAGTAGCATATTATTCAAGTTGGGAAAATTTAAATTTAAATTGTGATGCAAGTAATATTATGAATTCTAAACAAAGCCAGCCACAATAAAATATTAGTTAACTTGGGATATTCAAAGTTTCAAACATTCAATTAAAAATTTGTCATCCTTGAGAGCTTTATGATTTTTATTTTTGGAACCATCAATGTTTGAATATAAAATTATTCGATTTCAAGTCCTAGAATTCAAAATCATTTGATTTTAAACTATTTTGTTTTCAAATTGCAGAATTTTGAACTATTTCAACACAAAATTATCCAACTTTAAAAATTTTAATTGCATATTGTTCGATTTGGAAAAATTTTAATTTCAATTGCCTTATTTATTAGGTCTCATTCTAAAATTATTCCATTTTCAGATCATTTTTTATTAGGAATTGCCCAATAATAAAGTCGTCCAATTTTTCAAGTGATGCGGTTAATATTATGAATTACAATGCTTCAATTCAAAAATGTCAAATTATTAGTATTTGTAATTTTTTCAAGAATATATAATAAGAATTATTCATGTTTAAAGATAAATAAGCTACAATCAATTTTTCTCTTTCTTTTTTGTCTGATGGGCTGACACAGAATTTATTTTAAAAACCAAAACTAATTTCACCTATCCATTTAACTAATACAATAGAGTTTACTCGCAAGCCTCAGCATGCATTCATAATTTCCTGAATATACTTTTCCTGTCCGTAGCACCTATGCTTTGGACACCGGAGGCTCTCCAGAATAATAATGTTCCAGAGTTCAATATGAGTCTTATAAAGTTTAGTGCAAGCTTTTTCTGACTCAGCTTTTCTTGTTGAAAATAGAAATTTCCTCCTTTTTTCGATTCGTATATAAAGAGAAAATTCATTCACGAGTTCGCTGATGAATGTTCGGTTATACTGAGTGAAAATGCAGCATATTCTAGTGTAAAGGGTCAGACATGTTTCCATTTTTTAAATTCTGTCCATTATGTTGGTTGGAAGCAGGAGGAAGCACAATACATGCTTCTGTAATAACGGAAATCCATTTCACTCTCGGAGCAACCACTACACTAGTAAATGAGTTCACGTGTCCCGGGAGAAACGATCTCATCGCAAAGATGACAGCATTCACAACAACGTTAGTAGAAAGCCCAACGGACCAGAGCAATGATATTGTAGGATTGAAATTAAAGGGAAAACTGAACTCCTGTGATGTCAGCTTTTTAGCCTGTCTCGAGAATTACTAATAGTCCGAAAAAATGGCATCACAAAAGGTAGTGCTTATTCTTAATATATTATTAGTTATTTTAATGATTTCGTATGATTAGGTTTAGTTATATTGTTATTGTTAGGGTGTAGACCAAAACAGCCCCTGACGCTTGGGTAATCCCATTGCGTCCCTTTGTAGGCATATGCATGACCCCAAAGCCCTCTCCATATGGAGAGGACCGCAGCCACGCTCATGGCCGATATGTCTGACTCACTGATGCAGTTACTGCCCATGAGTGCCAGACGCTTCCCCGCAATTGCGGGGCATCGACAAAGGATGTGAGTTAGGCTCAGTTATTCAGAGAAAATTGTGACGAATCTGGAAAAGAGTTTCTATTTTCTATGAAGCATTCTATGCTATTTTAGTTTAAAAGGTTTAAGTTAGTTTTGAATCTCAAGTTATAATAAATAGGATAAGTTCAGCTTTCAGGATAAAGTAAGATTCAGAAAAAAAGTTGATTGAAAGGAAAAAATAGTCAACTTTACCGTTATTTAAGTTGGCGAAAAATTTAAGTATACTCTTCTCTTAATAAATTTGAACAATCGAATTTAAGAATGAAAACTTATCCTACTAATTTACGTATTTTTTAACTGAGTTATAGTTATTTGAGTTCGAACAATGCCAACATCTACTATTCGCAATTTTATAATTCATTTTTTATGACCAATTAAAATATCATTTCATATTTTACAAAAAATTTGAAACTGAATTTCAGATTTGAAGTTACGTTCCAATCATTGTACTAATTTCAAATAATTATACATTGTATATTTTCTTCCAGAATATTTTGCCGAATTCTAATTCTCTCTTCTGCCATAATTTTCTCTTCTGGAGAAAGAAACATCTAACCTCATTAAAAAAGGGTTGTCACATTCCTCCCCGGGTCAAATTCCAAAACCTTTTCCAGAAGGAATAGTACCGAAGTACCGAAGTAGCCGTAAAAACGTAATTTTGTTAACGAAATAGTGTTAGGTACTCAACAAGCGCATCTTTATTTTTTTAGTGTGGCATATTCCGCCAGAGATGAATTTTCAAACTTGTTGGAATCAGCCTTGAGTTCTTTAGAATTCAGCATACATTTTTTTATTCCAAAAGAATTCATATTTCTCCTCGAAAGAGATAAAATAACGTTCACCCAGCACAAAGATCACCCTTTCATTCTTTATTCTGGTATAGTTTGCAAGAGATGCAATAGAGATGATCATAATTTCTTTGATATTCGAAAGAATTCAAGCGCGAGTTCCGTCCCATTCGTCGCCCTTTTCAGCTTTCAGTAGGAAGGGGGTGGGGGGTAAAGACGAAATAGAATGTCCGTTCCGCACAAAAATCACCCTTTCATTTTCTATTCTGGCACAGTTTGCCGAAAACGAATTTTCAAACTTGTTGAATTTAACCTACAACTAATAGGAATTCATCATAAATGCTTTGGAATCACAAGGAATTTAAGCGCGAGTTCGGTCGCATTCGTCGTCCCTTCCAAGTTTTTGTAGAGGTGATGGGGGAGGACGAGCTGAAGAAATGAAATATAACGTCCATTTGTCAAAAAGATCAACTTTCATTTTCTATTTTGGCATATTTTGCCGGAGATAAATTTTTAAACTTGTTGGAATTGACCTGCAGCTAATTGGAATTTATCATAAATGCTTTGGAATTACAAGGAATTCAAGTGCGACTTTGGTCCTATTCATCGCCCTTTCCAAGTTCCAGTAGGAGGTGGGCGGGCGAGATAAAGAGATGAAATATAACGTCAACTTGTCACAAAGATCACCCTTTCATTATCTATTCTGACATAGTTTGCCAAAGATGAATGTTTGAACTTGTCGAAATTAATATAGAATCATTTGGAATTCATCATTAATGCTTTGGAATTTTAAAGAATTCAAGCACAAGTTTGGTCGCAGTCGTCGCCCTATCCAAGTTTCCGTGGGTATGGCGAGATATAAAGATGAAATATAACGTCCATTAGTCACAAAGATCACCCTCTTATTTTCTATTCTAACATAATTTGCCAGAGATGAATTTTGAAGCTAGTTGAAATTAACGTAGAATTCCTTGGAATTCATCATAATTTCTTTGGCACCTAAGAATTCAAGCGCGTGTTTGGTCTCATTCGTCGCCCTTTCCAAGTTTCCGTTGGGGGGCGAGTTATAGAGATGAAATATAATGTCCATCTCTAACAAAGGTCATCCTCTTATTTTCTATTCTGGCACAGTTTGCCAGAAATGCATTTTTAAACTAGTTGGAATCAAACCTAGAATTCTTTATAATTCATCATAAATTCTTTGGAAGTTTCCATTGGAGGGACGAGATATAGAGAAGGCATATAACGTCCATCTGTCAAAAAGATCACCATTTCATTATTCATTCTGGCATAGTTCACTAGAGATGAATTTTTAAACCTAATGTATTTAACCTAGAATCATTTGGAATACATCACAAATGCTTTGGAATTCCGAAGAATTCAAGCGCGAGTTTGTTCCTAATTGTAACTCATTTCAAGTTTCCGTAGAGGGGACGAGATTTAGAGATGACATATAACGTCCATCTGTCACAAATATCACCCTCTCATTGTCTATTCTGGCGTAGTTTACCAGAGATGAATTTTAAAACTTGATGGAATTAACCTAAAATCATTTGGAATTCATCATAAATTCTTTGGAAGTTTCCGTTGGAGGGACAAGATATAGAAAAGACATATAACGCCCACCTGTCAAAAAGGTCACCATTTCATTATTCATTCTGGCATAGTTCACCAGAAATGAAGTTTTAAACCTGATGTATTTAACCTAGAATCATTTGGAATTCAAAATAAATGCTTTGGAATTCCGAAGAAAGCAAGCGCGAGTTTTGTCCCAATTGTAACTCCTTTCAAGTTTCCGTAGAGGGGACGAGATTTAGAGATGACATATAACGTCCGTCTGTCAGAAATATCACCCTCTCATTGTCTATTCTGGCATAGTTCACCAGAGATGAATTTTCAAACTTAATGGAATTGACCTAGAATCATTTGGAATTCATCATAAATGCTTTGAAATTCCGAAGAATTCAAGGTTGAGTTTGGTCCCAATTGTAACTCTTCTCAAGTTTTCGTAGAGGGAACGAGTTATAGAGATGACATATAACGTCTATCTGTCACAAATATCACCCTCTCATTTTCTATTCTGGCACAGTTTGCCAGAAATGCATTTTTAAACTAGTTGGAATCAAACCTAGAATTCTTTATAATTCATCATAAATTCTTTGGAAGTTTCCGTTGGAGGGACAAGATATAGAGAAGGCATATAACGTCCATCTGTCAAAAAGGTCACCATTTCATTATTCATTCTGGCATAGTTCACCAGAGATGAAGTTTTAAACCTAATGTATTTAACCTAGAATCATTTGGAATTCAACATAAATGCTTTGGAATTCCGAAGAAAGCAAGCGCGAGTTTGGTCCCAATTGTAACTCCTTTCAAGTTTCCGTAGAGGGGACGAGATTTAGAGATGACATATAACGTCCGTCTGTCACAAATATCACCCTCTCATTGTCTATTCTGGCATAGTTCACCAGAGATGAATTTTCAAACTTAATAGAATTAACCTAGAATCATTTGGAATTTATCATAAATGCTTTGGGATTCCGAAGAATTCAAGGTCGAGTTTGGTCCCAATTGTAACACCTTTCAAGTTTCCGTAGGGTAACGAGATTTAGAAATGGCATATAACGTCCATATGTCACAAATATCACCCTCTCATTTTCTATTCTGACACAGTTTGCCAGAAATGCATTTTTAAACTAATTGGAATCAAACCTAGAATTTTTTACAATTCATCATAAATTCTTTAGAAGTTTCCGCTGGAGGGACGAGATATAGAGATAGAATATGTCGTCCATCCGTCAAAAAGAGCACTGTTTGATTTTCCATTCTGGTATAGTTTACCGGAGATGAATTTTTAAACTAGATGGAATTAACCTAAATTATTTGAAATTCATCATGAATACCTTGGAATTCCAAAGAATTCGAGCGCGAGTTTGTTCCCACTCGTAACCCTCTCCAAGTTTCCGTGGAGGGGACGAGATATAGAGATGACATACAACGTCCATCTGTCACAAAGATCATCCTTTCATTTTCTATTACAGTCTAGTTTGCCGGATATGAATTTTTGAACTTGGTGATTTTAACCAAGAATTATTTAGAATTCAGCATGCATTTTTTTCCGAAAGGCAATGCTCGACCATAATTATAACGATCCAATACATATATCAGCAATTTTCATTCCAGAGAACGTTATACATCTACAATGCTCTCAAATAAATTGAAATCTCTTATGCATATGAAATTCCTTTACAATGATTGATTGGATGCACCTAATATGCAGAACAATTAGTGGAGATTTTGATTACGTCTATTAGATATGACACTGTGGAGCAAAAAAATGTATGTGGACAAATTGATTTTCAGAAGACAATTATTATCCGAATTGAACTTTTTTTTTTAATGAAGCCTAATAGAATTTCGCATTGATCTGTCATAGCGGACATTAGAAATTAAAAAGAAATTGTATTCAATACCTAATATGAAAAAAAATCTGCCCGCCTCGCGGGCACATTCTTATCGCGCGCTTCGCGCTCTGAATCACGTGGATCTCGCGCTTGGCACTCGGTATTATACGTTTTTCATGTACAGATTACTAAATATGTTTTTGATTTCAAATGAAAAATGAACTTTGTTTACTTAAGGCTCTATCGGCCTTAAGGAATACATTCTCATCATAATATTCGCGGTCGATTTTCTGCGCTCGCCGTATAATATACACAAATAATTAGTTAAAAGGACGATTAAAAAATTATGTCGATGATTGACGATTGGTCTCATAAAGAAATGTTTGACGGCAATTTCATCTGACTTTTTAAATGCACAAATTCTATTTTTCTGACCTTTCTTTTATCTCGCGTCGTTTGGCTCTAAAATTAGAATCAAAATATTCCAATATCATTTTCCATACTCAAAAAACAAACTATGCCTCCTCCCAAAAAATCTTCAGGCGAAATCTTATGGGTCTTCGTGAAAGCAACAAGTTTGATATCATAACTTTTTTTCGTATCTCGCGTTGTTTGGCTCAAAATTTCAATTTTTGATTCTTTGGAAAAATTCAAAAATTTGTTGTGACAATCTTGTGGAGCTTTCAAAAAGCAACGTTTTTTTACTCATGACTTTTTTCATATCTTGCACTGTATGGCTTAAAATTTTCATTTTCGTTTTTTATTTCAATTTTGCAAATGCTATAACTCTCATAATTTGCTTTTTATCGGGAAAAGTCACGTGGATAAATTGTTCAAATTTCAAAGTACTACAAATAGTAGTGCATATAATTTTTAAATCTTGAAAAGAAATGGTCTCAAAAATTTTGAAAGTTCTTCGACTTTTTGAATTTTTATCCAAAATGGCTTGCTAACAAACTTGACCTTCAGTTTTCGACACTTAAAGAGTATGCCAAAGGCCAATCTAATAGATTTATTTTTTCCAAAGTTATCGTGCTCCCAGATAGATATACAGACAGACACATTCGTAAAAACCTGTTTTTGGGTGTCTCAAAAGGTGGACATTTGACAAAATCGGGGGTCAAAGTTTACACAAATCTAATACCTTTCCTGATAAGAATGTAAAACTTTTAACTTTGAAAGTATGCCGGTCTTCAACAAATACTTGGATTCATTCGAAAATACCTGAAAAACAAGAAGCAACTATCCAAAAAAGATGTCCGATAGCAACACAGTCGTTTAAAAATTTATTGAATTTGTTACATCTAAAAAAAGTATACAAATCTGTAGTATCGCAAAGAGTATAAAAATTTGTTATTAGCAGTTAATTACGCTAAGAGAACAAAATTTAAATGCTGAGAAATAGCCAAATAATGCATTTGTTGATTAGGTTTGTTTAAGCAATTATCAAACATTAGAAATTCAAAGCGAAAAATCATTGCTGAATAACTGGCTGTTAAGACTGTGAAAGAGTAGAATTTTATTTATAAATATATGTTATAACATGATAAAAATTTGTTTAAGCAATTGCTGCTTACAATAAAAATTATTTATTTTCACCGAAATGTCCTTCAAAATTTAGAAATTAGTTATTACCAGTTGATTGCGTCGAAAAAATCTAGTTTGTACGTACAAAAATAGCCAAGCAGTGTATTTGTTAATTAATGTTGTTTACTCCATTATCCATTTTTATTAGAAAGTATATAAGAACAACATAACCGGAAGCTTCAGTTTCAGGTTAGCCCTGAAGAAGCGAACTGCAATGTTCATGAAACTTCGGCAAGATTCGTAGTTTTGCACACGATTGAAACCCGAAACACCTCCTTTTATCATAATGAATGATCGTGAAAGCATTAAATCTATTATATTTAAGAAAAACAAATATTTAAATATCGTTATAGGCTTCCTAATATTTTCATTATATTTATAATCCATTCATGAAACTCAGTTTGAATATCATGAAAGACAAATTGAACATTATTTTTAAGTGACCATCAATTTTTCTATATCGTAGGCGTCGAAGTGCACCATACCCATGAATTGAGGGCCATCAAACATCTTATCGAAAACCAACCATCTACGGCAAATGATATCTTCGATTTATTGTTTTGCCAAATCATCACAATTTTTGCATTTCCGTAAATTTATCCACAGTAAAAGATCGCATTTTGTTGAGGAGTCGAACTCCAGCCTTAGGATTCAGTTATCGAATGAAATCTTGAGTTTCGTTATCATCGAAGAAATTCAAAGGAAGGTAGTTTTCAACAAGCATCCACTACTTTGTCGCCAAATATTGTTTGACTGAAGACCTCAGAATATATAATAGTGCTGTTCCTATATGTATATATATTTTTTTAATTTCCAAAAGAAAGTCTCATAAGCGAATTTTTAATAACACGACTTTCTTTGAAGTAATAATAATATGAAAAAATAAAATTACTGTCATATCATCTGAAGGATAGGTTTTTTTAAATTTCTTTTGGATAAAGCTTTTGAAGATGACGTTTAGAATCGATGGTGCTCTGATTTGTCATTTTCATATATTTTTCATTTAAGGGATCGTCTAAGCAGCACAATTTGTATTCCTCTCATTTTATTTTATTTGCATCCAAAAAAAAATCGGAAATAGATGATTCTTTCTGAGGATCTTGACTATCATTACTTTTAGTAAAATTAAGGGCGGAAATAAAACAGGCAGTTCATATCAATTCACCTCCAGAAATACTGTAATTATATTCGAAAGAATATGCACATCATACCTGTATGTTTGAAAAAATAATTTTTTCATTAAATTAAAAAGAATATACTTGGAAGATCCTTTAAGCAGGTTCTCCCGAATGTTGTTTTCTTCTGAAGGTTTTTTTAAAATTATGTTACATTCTGTTTCGCAATCGTTGGATTTAATTTTGACACTAACTGTCACATCATCGCTTCTAACGAGAAGTTGTCCGAATTTTCGAAATGAAACGAGGTGAAGAAAAACAAATGAACATTGCAAATCTCGTATTGAAAATTACTCGTGAATTCCAAAAAAATCCAGCAAAATAAACAACGATCATCTCTTATCGTTGTGCACCACTATCAAAGGGTAACAGAAAAATATTATCATGTATCAAAATAGTACATTTCAATGGTGTTCTAAAATCATACTTCAGCTGAGCTTAAACAAATTATTTTTCTCCATTCAAATTAAAATACGGAAGAGAGTTCTCGATGTTCGAAGCGATTGTTAATGATCATCGTGAAGAAGGTGGAAGACTAACAATGCGAGGTGATGAAGGACGAAACGATAGATTTGATTTTGCAATACATCATTTTGCAGGATTCACAGCACCGAATATCAATCATCCCCTGGACAAGAATAGAGATGAGAACAACCCCTGGAGCTTCGGTAATATTAAATTTTCTTTTCTATAAACGTCCGCAGAGTAATTTTCCATGAAGCACGTGCCATAGAAAGTAATTATCCATAGTATATATGAACTGATTTCATTTCCAGTAAAATAAGGAAAAGTAAAAATACAAAACGAAACAACTCGAAGTGGAAAATTCTCCGAATGAACTGAAAATATTCACCAAACTTCAGAAGATCAAAGACCACTCGAGCTCACTATTAATTCATTCTTACAATCAAAGTTAAAACGAATCTGAATTTTTTTACGAGATAGAAAAAGCTTCCAGTGTTGTTCAACAAGTTGATGAGAGGTATTAAATTCAGGATTTTGCAATGTTATTGAAATACTCTTCTTTAGAAAGCAGTGGTCTTCTCACCGTAAGTAGTAACCTAAAGAATGAATTTAAATGAAAAGGAAATATAAGATTTCGAAAACAATGTTTTTTTGAAACTGTATGTTGGTAGTGCTTCTCTTTGCTATTCTTGAGTCGAGGCCTTTCTTCTCTAATCCAGAATTCTTCTCAACTTGATTACACGTGGATGGGTACGTCAGAGCACTTAACTTGGTAAAGAAGTAGACAGAAGAATAAGAAAAGGAAAGATAGAGTCAAGATGCTAAGTGCAGCTCGCTACAAGGTGTACCTTTTATTTCAACTTTTCTCTCTTACTTAGTCAACAGTTTCCCGTTTTACTATCTACTCCATCTTTCTTTTCCTTTCATTCATTTTTCGTGCATTTCATTACTATGAGGGACTTTTCAACGTTAAATTTGGATTCTGAGGTTTCGATTCGAAATTACGAATTTCAATTAAAGAAAAGAAAACACTTCAAAACCAATTTGTAAGCCAGCATCGTATTTTTATGGATTTTGAGACGTGGAACCTGATTTTCAAGACAGATAAACATAATAACGAACAAATCTTAGGCATTATTCAGTAACGAAACCATGAAAGGTGCACTGTCCTACAGAGAGACGTAAGTGTGATGGAATAAAGCCGTAGTGTGTCCAGCGATGAGTTGGCATTGTCCTCATCCAACCCGAAAAGCCCTCATACTTAGTCCTGGGGAGGTATGAGGGTTATCAACCCCAGAACGGTGGACTTGCCTGCGATCGGGCTGGGATCCTTAACGTGCGGGGACTAAAATAACTATGACTTCCAAACCTGGAAGAAAAACCTCAAAAAAGCGCACAGTTGTGTAAACAATCAGGATCAATTTTGCTACATTTGTACGAAATGAAAAATCTCAAAATATCGGACGAACATTACTGAAAGAATTTGGGCCATGTATGCAAAATACTTCAACGTTATGTTTCCAAAACGAGATGAAAATAAACTCCTCATATTACAAGGGCTGTCCAGAAAGTGAGAGTACTGTTGCCATTTTGGACTGTGGGAATTTTCTTCATCAATTTTGGCAACACTGGGTAGTCTAGGGTGTTCTCCTGAGCACAACGCAAAAAGATACTTTGAGACCCTAAAAAATCTCAAGAGGGCGATTCAAAACAAAAGGAGGGGTATGTTGACGATGGGAGTGTGCTTGTTGCATGACAACGTTCGACCACACACAGCCTTGGCCATCAAGGCGCCTTTGGATTCATTTGGTTAGGATATTTTCAACCATTCCACTGACTCCCCTGACTTGGTGCTTTTAAACTACAAGCTGTTCACCTACCCGAAGACTCACATGGGTAAGGAAAAATTTTCCATCGACTAGGAGGTGAAAACGGAGGTTCTGAAGTAGGAGAAGGCGGTGGCGGGAAACTTCTCCGAGGAGGGCATCAAAAAACGTTTGCCACGGTTCACTACTTGCATACAACGTGAAGGTGACTACGTGGAGAAATAGATGACATGTATACGAACAAAACCCTATAACTGTTTTTAAAAATATTTTTTTTAGATTAGAAAAATCGAGTACTATTACTTTCTGGACATCCCTCGTATATCCTCCGCTTGCCATGCAATATCGTACAAATGCAAAGATAGGGGAAGCAATGAAAGCTTGAAGTTTACTGTACCAGCAATCTGGAAAAAACCGCAAAATACAAGGGATTGTTACTACTGCATGAACGATGCGAAGAAATGGAGAATCTTTGACAAAAAATCAGTTACTTATGATACAGTCTTTTCGGTAATAGAACCACGAATGGAAAAAACTGCAGATAATTCAGTAGACGCTGGCACCTCTCATTCCAACACTGAAAAACCGAATGCAGTGCAAGAACATCAGAAATGCGCAAGCAGTAGTGAAGATTCCGATACTGAAAGTGAAACAACCGATAACGAGTACACTAGATAAGGCACAAAAACGAGATGTTCAGAGACGTGAACCCAAAAAGAATTCAATGACTCAATTCCAGAGTTAGGATCACCTAAAGATGGCGCTGAACACTTTTCTTCAGCTTTGAAAAAAAGGAAATTTAGCAAAAGGAACGAAGTCAATTTTTTATCGGAATAGATCATCATTTTCGGAAATAATTTTATCTTGAACAAGAACTGTCTTAAGTCTATTGCACGGATGTGAATGGACTCATGGATGAATTAAAACCAAGAGGTCACAAATATGAAGAGTGGAGGTTATGCATAGACTCTTCTGAACGAAGCAATAGCTTATTCAACAAACCTTGAAAAAGTTTACAGTAATATGGAAATTATTTTGGAAAAAATCAGTTTCGAACATAAATGGCACATTTGTGGAAATTTTCAAGTACCTACAATGCGTCTGGGACAGCAATAAGGAAATACGAAGTATCCTTGTTTCTTGTGCGTATGGTACAGCCGCGATCCTGGTAATCATTAAAGAAAAGAACTTTGGCCAGAAAGAATTTCGCTGCAAAAAGGATCCAGAAGCGTCATCAATAACCCATTAGCGGAGACATCAAAAGTCCTCCTTCCACATCTTCATATTGAGTTGGGTCTCATGAAACAATTCGTGAAGTCACTAGATAGAGAAGGACAATGTTTTCTGTATACATGTCTTGGTCTCCCCAGTTGTCTGATGCTGAATTGAAAGAAGGGATTTTTGATGGGCCTCACATTTGACAGCTATTGAAAGACGACGTTTTTGTTACTGAAATGACTTCAACTGAGAAAAAAGCATGGCTCGGTTTGAAAAATGGTGTTAAATAATTCCCAGGAAACGTTTAATGTCCAGAGTGAAAAAAAGATTTCCAGAATGGTCGATAATTTCGAAAAATTGAGGTGTTCAATGAGTTTGAAGCTCCATTTCAGGGATTTTCATGTTGAATACTTTCCTGAAAATCTCGGGGACTACAGTGGAGAATAGGGTGAAAGGTTCCATCAAGATATTGAAGTGATGGAACAACAATATCAGCGAAGATGGGATAAAAATATGATGGCGGACTACTGTTGGACTTCAAAAAAAGATCTACCGCAGGAAAATAGTTCAGAAAGAAAATTCTGCTACGAAGGTCTTTCGAATGCAAAAGAGTGCATAATTATGAAAAAATAGCTGTCCTTTCATACATCCATGGAAAACCAACACTAATTTGACTTACGTATCAGATTCAATGCTTGGATGTACATTAATTTAATTCAGTCCAGAAAAGTGCCGCACAAGCTATTTCGTTTTGAGGTTATCTTTTGAATTTTTCAGTAATATCACTGATCTGACTACATTCTTGAATTCAGCAGCTTGAAGCCCATAATAAAACCATGTTTTTGCATAACAAACTCAAAAATGGAGCTTTTTGAGGTTATGTCGAAAACTTATCTTTAAACGTGCTATTTTGACCTCAGATTCAGATTCAGCGACACAAAACACATAGGAATACATGTGTCTTCTTAAAAGTTCTTGACCTTTTTTTTTGTGTTGCTGTGTAAATAAAAAGAGTAACGCAAATACGAGCAGATCATCAACACACCGATTTTTACTGTCGGACATTTGCTTTGTGCTTGAGAACATAAGGGCCGTGACGACCTGGAAAGGAGAAACGATTTCCCGAATTCATACCGTACCACGGTCGTTTAAATAGGTCCGGCATTCCTAGTCGTGGCGGTGACTCGCGATTTGAAGCAAATACTGTTTCTCTGAGTAGCACCTTCACCAATGAGATTAGAGCAAGACAATCGGAGGGTATACGGTTTGCTAAGATGTTTCTGTCATTTCTTCTGGTTCTGCCATCTCCTTTAAAATCTTTCAAAAGGGGTAATATATATTTTCAATCTCTTGGTACATACTAGAAATAGTTGCGTCACCTAATTCTCAGAATATCTTTCTCTCAATCTTTGCGAAGTTTCTCATTCTTTAATACCACTATTACTAAGTGCTTCCCTCTTCCATATCAGCATGTTCTTTATCACAATTCGACACGTAGCATTATTTCAGAACTGTGCTAATACTCATATTCACCAATGAACACAAACACTTTTTTATTTTCACACACTGTCATAAATACTGGCATAAAAAAGAAATAAACAGTTATTAGATTAGCTCAAACCCTCTCCCCCAAGATCGACACGCTCCTGTTTATATGACCGTGTTCAGTACTCACAGAATCACACTACAGCTACTATAAATTCATTGAGTTTTCGAAGAAATAGGCGATCCGAGAGAAGGGTTGTCGTGTCGATGATCCAGTGCGAGGCAGATCGTTTTCACCGTCATCACATATAAATTGGAAGGCTTGGAAGTGTCTGACATCAAAGATATTATGCCTCAGATACGGCAAGAGATTAGTTACACCACATACCGGTAGTTAGCGCGGCACGCAAGTTTGTGTTCGGTCGCGCCAAGTCGTAGTGCGTTTGTAATCCACATTGTTAATAATCAAATTTAACTTGATAAGCTTATTAAAAAATTATTTGAATCAAGTGGAAAATACCTTAAATGAATGTCGGAATGAATTCAAAAATTAAACTGCGTGATAGGTTCATAAAGATATAATTATTTACGTAGAGTGGGCGAGATTTTTTTCACTTCTTTAATACTCGTATTTTCAAGTTTTACAGGAGTGTACGATTTTTTAAAAATTTGACTCTTCTTTTGATAAATTGATTCAAAGCAACAAAATGTTGAATTTTTAGTAAAACAAAGAAACAGATTTAATTACATGAAGCAGATTTAATTATTGAAATTCAAAAAAGAACAATTGTCGTGATTCATACAAACCCTTGAGATGAAAATATTCTCTAAACCTCGAAATTTTGATCTGTCTTATCAGTTTCATGAGTGTTCGAAGAAATGGAAAATTTGAGTTGGAACGTATGAATATATTTCAGTGCTAATAAATATACTGAATATTTAAATCTTTTCCTTGAATTTTTCATACTATTTAAATCAATTTAATTCGCTTTTTAGAATACTGCATAATTTAGGATACCCCTGTTAAGAGGGCTCAGTAGACTATATGGAGATCATGAATATTATTTTGATAATATATCACCTATCATTTACTATATATATATATTATACATTTGAAGAAAATAATTTAAGGCCCTTATCAATTTTAATTGAATTTTAATACCAAAGTGATCTCAATATTTTTGGTTATTGACTTTTTCAGTTGATAAGCATTATACATAATATAGAAAATACAATTGAATATGCCAACTCAAAACTATCTAAAAACATATAATTAAAATAAATATTTATTATTAAATTTTTGAATTTCTAATTTAATTTTTAATCTTTCCAATGGAAAGAAAGTTCAAAAGTACTCATGGCTTTCAAATGCCTAAAATACTTCTTTTTGTATAAAAATCAATATTAAACAATCCATATTTTTTTATCTCTTAAATGCTTTAAACAATTAAGCAGAAACTCACGATTATCTGCTCAAATCTGATTTCTCTTAAGATTGATGCATCTAAAGAAATAATTTTGTAAACTTCAAGTAAAATAAGAAAACTATAAAATATTTTTTTTATTTGTCTTTTAGAATCTGTAAACTTTTCCTCCTTCAAAATGAACCTGGATTGAAAAATCAAACGTTCAATGAATAAGAAGTTGAATTGTTTAAGATTGTAAATTAACTATCAGGAATTCAATAAGTTGCAACTTAATCGTTCAATATCGTAAAATTTCAAATCCCTCAGCTTCTAGCTCAATAATGTTTAAATGAAAGGCATTAATTGATGAGAAGAATTTGAAATTGGATGCTTTCGAAACATAAGTTATCAAAATTAGAACAATTTTTATTTTGAGACCCTTCGAACATAAACAATATTTTAGTATTTCAGCATTGAAAACACAAAACTGAAAACTCTAGGACATCTGAAATTGATTAATTTCAAAACCAAAATGTTCAAAATTTAACAATTGTTTAAGTTGATTGTTTGAGTGATTCAAACACTGCTATTTTCACATTGTTGAATTTTTATAAGTTTCAATCAAACAAAGTCTCAAAAAACACACACAAAAATACTAAAACTACAGTAATAATTTTTATATTTCCATGGATGCTCATTTTTGTCTTTTATTGATTTATAAATCTTTCGATGTCAGTTTGATAAAAAAATTTATCTAAAAGAGCTACTTTTTTACCCATTTTTCAAAAATTTTACTATTTTTATAGTTGAAATTGCATTCACGTATCCCCTCATTACAATGGATCTAAAATAAATTTTAAAAATTCAGCAGAGTAAAAAAGCAATTTGAAAAAAATGTATTTATCATCACCACCGCAAAAGATATGAATGGAATTATATATTACACATTTAAGGAGGATAATGTTAGGCCCTCATTATTTTGAATTGATTCATTAAGTATTCTGAATATTTTTGAGGTTGAAAAGATAGACAAAGTTTTATTTTCAAGCTCGCCGCGTCGCGACTCGGAATGACTAGTATGAAGCGAGGCCCGATCAGTGTTGCCACACTAAAGATTGAGTTTGTACTCACACAGTGTACTCAAAATACAGAAATTGTACTTTCGAAGATAACGCTGCGGTGGCGCCACATACTTACAAAATTTTTGCGCGAAATTCAAATCTGTTTATTTAAATTCCTTAATAATTTGAACTGCCGGCTTTTTGGAATGAAATTGGTTATATTTTGCTTATTTCAAAGATCATATTTCTCACTGTTTATCCTTAAAAAAATACGTATAAAGAATTGCCCAAAAAAATGAAGAACATATAAACATAACCTGCAAATGTACAGACACCAGACGAATTGTACAATTGTAGTCGAATGTTCTTGAAAAACCGAAGTTCAAAGCCAATTGTACTGGAATTATGATTGTGGTACTCACGTTCTCAAAATTTCACGGATTGTACTTTTTGATTACAATTGTAATGTACATGGCAACGCTGCGTCTAATGAGCCAAGCCACCTGCATAGCAAAAAAGGTAGTTAGCTATATATATCGGCCGTCCACACCACTGGCTGACGAATCTACTTTACCTACACTCGACTAAATATAATTTTTCCCAGCTAGGCGGCGCGTTATTCTGTTCCACATGATCAGCTGAGTAAGAGGTTTGATGTTTTTAGGTCGATCCGCAAGTTAGCCGACTGAATCGAAGTGCGTATGCCCATAAATACAAATAATTATCTTGTTCAAAGTGCGCATGCCTAGCGATATAGAATCACTTTTCCTGATCGAAGTACGCATGCTCAGCGATAGAAATTATTTTTCTTGCTCGGAGTGAGCATGCGCGGCGATAGAATTAGTTTCCTTGAGAAAAAGCTCCATTTGGACACAGAATACTTGATACAGGCCTCAAAAGGTGTACTTTCGGGGCATGTATTGCGAAAAAATGTTTACACTTAGTACTAATTTCTGAAAGCCAGATAATTCATTCCATAATCCAAATTCTTAGCTTCTAATGAAAAGCACTTCATTTCAAGATGCAAGTATCTTTCAAAATGTGAAAATTTCAGTGGATTAGCAATTCAGGATAAATGTAATTTGAGGTCTAATTTATATATCCTCTTCTTTCATTTTTAATAGAATCTGCTTCTGCATAATTCAACAGATTAGAAGATTTACACAAACCTTATTTTCTGTGGAAGTTAATTGAGAAGCAAATTCTGACATTTATGGAAACACTTTTTTCATGGATTATTCAGGGACCTCAAAATAAAATGAGTGAAAATGCGACCCGTAACCATAGTCAGAAATAATGACCAAAGGCATTGAGTTTCAGAGTACACATGGCCCAGTTACCTGCTACTGTTTACCGCTATTAATTACACAGCAGAAATCTACCATGCTGAAATTACGGTCGCTAAATTTGTGCTGGTTTAGTGATTTCTGGTCAACGATAAGAATTCTACATAAGACTTTGTAAACATTTGTTGGACTCTAATTTTGGCATATTAGCACTGCAGGAGATTCTATTATGTATTCCAGAACGTGGAACTCGCCGTTGGGTAAACGGAGGTGAGAATATCCGAGCAAGTCTGCAGAATATTTGTCCACCAAGCACACACTAAATTTTAATTCTCCTTTGCAAAATACACACGAATGAAACAAAGTTGAATGATTCATTTACGTAGCAATTCAATTAATTTCGTCTGATTAACTCTCATCATAAAGAGTTTCTATACTTTCAAATTATGTTCACTTTCTGAATTTTTAATGTAAATATACATAAAAAAGGAAATGGACTTTGGATTTTCTGAAAAAAGGGTGCCAGTTTCGCCTTAAATTTCAGAGAGGCTTTCCACCTGCGCTGCAGTAACAATTTCAGCTAACTGGAACTGACTCTCCGGTAAATTTGAATTTATGCGCTTCTCCAGCATTAGCCACATAAATCTCAAAGAATATGGTGAAGAAATAAAGGAAAAAAGGATAGTGGAACTTACAGGATGAAATCTTGACTTCAAGATTACCGAGGAATAAACTCGACTATCGTCAAAGTGGTGTAAAGCGGATGAACCATTTACTTTCTTTCATTTAAATGAATAAATTCGTATTCTCAAATTTGAGATAACTACATATTCTCCAAAACTGAATGTTTCTAATTTAAACTTGGTGGACTTTTTTAGATCAAAAAGATTATTCAAGGAACAATATAAAATATGTGCCTCATACTTATTTATTTTTCGAAATTTCAGCTACTACAAAAAATTTTCATTTCGCAGATCCCAACCACAGTCGGTTTTAAAATACTCTACAGATAATGTTAATACATTTTGATATTATTTTTCACATTTCTATTGCAGTGGCCAGCATTTTTATATTCTTTTCTCATTTAGTGAGTACAATTTGATTTATATTGTATATAAATTTAAAGAATTGGCAAATTTCTAAACTCTTCAAGTTTGAATCGGTGACCCATTTCTCATTGATTCAAATTGAGAAAGTGAAACATGAATGCAATTCAATTATGTGAATATCATTGGAATAAATGTGATTAGCATTTTATGCATCATGATGCCTCGGAGCACAGAAAAACTCCTTGTTTTCTCTAAACACCAAAAAGAATCTCAAGTGGCACGTGGCACATGAATCCAAGCGAAAGTTTTTAGAGTCGCTTTAAATTTCTCTTGATCCTTCTCTCTGCCTTCTGCTTGGTTTCGTTTTACTCTTTGCTGCTCCGGGATTTTCCTTAAAGCGAGACAGGATCTTCAGAAAGCCAGTCGACTTTTCCTCATCGTTGCTTGACACTCCTCCCCCACCTCTCCATCACTTCCGTCCCACTTTCCTTCCGTCATTCGAGTTAACTTCCGGCTCTCATATGACAGAAAGAATCACTATCATGCTTCCTTATCAGAAGAGCACTTACCCTAGCCTTTACGTGACATCGCGCACTAAGAAGCAAACCTCTGATGAAAGAATATGCAAAATGTATGTCCTAAATGTCGTCTGAGGTCGAGTATTCCATGTATAACTCTAATGCTTTCTGAAATCTGTGATCTCAACTGAAATTTTTTCCTCTCTGAGGTTTTTCCCTTTAAGGCGTTATCAGGATGAAGTAACTTTCTAAGAAGTTTTTTTTTCAAATTGAGAATATAGATTCATTAGAGTGATATCTAATGGTCTGCTCAATTAGGAAAAAATTGACTATTCCAAAGTTGAAGTAATTGAAATTGAAATCAGCACTTTATGCACGGTAGTCGTTTCCCAGGGTATCAAAATACCACACAGTTCACCTTAGCGATTATACTTTTCTTACGATTTTTTTTAAAAAAGATGAGTAAACATAAAAAGACACGATGTGTGTTCTTCGTATGGATAGTTCTTTGTATGAATGTATCCTGATAAAACCTCAATGTATATCTGCTATACAAATCCCTATTTTCACAGAACATAAATAGGCCTTCTTTCACATAAAGAAATACCTGTGATGTGAAAATTTTTAAAGAATATGTTTCAGATTCACTGCAAGAATAGGTTGTAGGCCCAACTACTTCAGTGTGTAAAGCCTGCCGCTGCTGCTTTATTGGTAAGTAAAACCATTTCGATCGTTTGTATTACTACTCGGTTTGTTGAAATTACAATACGGATAGTAACACCAACAAGCAGAACGGTTGTGACAACCAATAAAGTAGTAGCGTCATATTTTACAAACTCAAGTGAGTGGGCCTACCAACTATTTTTCACAGTGTTCCAACGGGAAATTGTGAATGTAATCACAAATAGGTAAATATAAAATTATATACCTATATTTAATTGTATAGAGAATATTTGGCAGAAAAAACTGGGGTTTATATTAGTTCCAATTTTTGATTCCAAGGGAGCTGCAACAAGAAGGAACTCCTCTTGCTGAAAAAGAACCTAAAACGATGAATTTGTTTCAAAGAAGACTTCAGTTTGACCTCCAAGAACAAAAATATTTACGTTTGTTCAAATGTTTCCCAAAGAAACCCTCCTGGGTCTTTACAGGTTTCTACTGGAGTTCAAGTCCTGAAGGTTCCTTAATTTCATTTAAGCCGCAACTTTGGCGAACTCCCAAATTTTTCTGTGTTGTGCGTAATGTATATACAGAAAGATTTCTTCGTAATTTGTAAATTTATTTTAGAAGATTTTAGCACGTGATGTATATTCAAAATGAGAAAGATGAAAATTTCTAATTTTGTCGACTCACTTGGATTTCACTTTTCCTCTGACGAAGAGGGATAGATTATAGTTTAAGGGGATTTTCAAATTAGTATACTGAAACAGAAAACAGTTTTCATGAGGTAACATAACACATGATTCGTTTATTTCACTTTATTTCTGCTACTTATTGCTATTCTACCGAAAAACACTAAAAATCTAAACCGGTTAAAGTATGGAATACAAACCTTTCTAAGCACAGTGAAAATATATTTAAGGTTGTTACACCTAAACATGGGTTTTCTTGAATTTGGCAAAATTTTCCTGGACTTAATAAAAATTGTTTCAAACTTGAGCCTCAGTATCTGAATTTCAGAATTGAATCTCAAATTCAGACCTAAAATTACAGGTAGATACATTTGTCTGAAATCTAAATAAATTTTACTGACCTAAATTTCAACGCTTTTAACGGGTAACAATTTCAAGTACCCATTCTTTATTGCGAATAATAAAAATTTCAAATATATGAAATTTTGGTTTTCATTGTGCAGTAATATAATATGGTAGCTGACTTTCCTTTTTCTCCTATATTTATATATTTTTAATGCATCAATTCACGCATGAAAATAATTGTTAAACGAAATCCCTGTAATGAGTCAAATTCATAAACCGCTCAACTCAACAGTGTTATGAACCCAAACATTATTGGTAAAAATAAGGATCAAAGTAAAAAATACTAAAAGCATATTTCGTTTGCATATTTTTTGTATACACTGTGAAATCAATGCAAACGGATGATTGAAAAAGAGTTATAATAAAAGCTACATATAGTATTTGGGAGAATTATTTCGACTCGGACTAAGCGAATATTATTTCATTGAAGGCTTTTACTCCCATGGTACTCAAAAGCTTTGTGCAAGTCACTCCGGACTGTAAGCCGCATTGAACAACGATCAGTGACATAACTAATTAACAGTTAAATACACCAACATTTTACTCTTTGTTATCATTATTCGCATGGTGTTAATTAAAAGTTAATTAAATATGAGTTTCGCTACTATTATTATTATTTCAATTATTATACCACTAAGCCATATCACTTTCGGTGTAAGCGTAACTCGTTTGTTTCTAGCCTCGTTACACTGCCGGCGATCAAGGAATTTATGTGGTAAATGTAAGTAAGGAATGTGTAGAAGAGGGGATGGATTTCAGATCAATCTAAAAGTCGCATGTTTCTTATTCAAACAACATACTCGTCCCACAACACCGCTCTAACAAGGGTCACTGATCAATCTCTCTAGCAATCACCCCAGGTGGAGAGCTTCACACAGCTATTGTACACTCTTCTTTTTATGAACGATCATCCTTCGTTTAAAATCCTTGGATATCCTTTTCCTTGGATACATCTTCTGCTTTACTTATATTTATACATCTTTTAATGCAAGCTCTTGTGTTTCTACGACTCTTTTCACCTTTTTGCTTTGGAGTCTCGTTCACACACTCCAAACATTCTTTCTTCGGTCCACCTTTGGGTACACTACCATTTACTTTCCTTAAATACTCTTTCTTCGTTGAACGTCCTTCATCCATTCTTTCAACATGACTAAACCATCTCTTCAAATTTCTTTCACCTCACATCTGCAATCGTCAATCATACACCTTCACCGTCCCGAGATCAACACCTCCTTCGTCTAGGAGAGCCATCCTCAGACATTTTTTCATGTATATATTGAATAACCGGAAGGACGTAACGCATCACAGCGCAATACATAGAACTTTTTTGTTTGCCATAAAACTTCATTTTATGATCTGACTCAAACTATATATCTGATCCGCATATGATCCTTGTGGCAGAAATCCACATTGGACTTTCCAGATCTTTTTTGCTGTTATTTCCATGACCTTAGCAAGATATTCGTCAATTTGGTCAGCGACTCAAACAATTACCTGTCACCACTCTCAAGCATTTCAGTTGTAAAACAATCCACACCAACTACCTCACCATTCTTTAACTTATTTGTTACAAACCTAATCTAGGAGGTAAAAATCCTGTTTCACCACTTTCAACGACATAGTTGTTATATTCCATAACTTCACCTTCATCAAATTTCTTGTAAAAGTCGTACACACAGTCTTCCACTTCATCCGTATCTCATACCATTTCACCATCAGTATTCTTGATTCCGACTAACTCTTTACTACGACTTCCTTTCCTAATCTCCTTCACCCTTTTCCAGAATAACTTCATCTTCCCTTCAAAATCATTTTGCATTTTTCTATCTTCTTTCACTTTGATTTGTTCTTTGCATTCGTGGACTAGTATTTTTGATTTGATGCTATTATCACTATAACTATGCAACCGTAGGTCACTTCAGAGAGTAGACTATTTGAGTTTGATAGAATATGTTCAATAAAATTTCTCAAATCTTTTGATTACAATATTTGGCAAAACCTAATTAACAATACGTTCGAAACCGAAGGTTTTTCGTCTTGCACAAGGATCGTTTGATAAGTAAAGTGAATTTCTCGCTAGATGGCGCCAAAATGAACTTTGTAGTATATGGCCAAGAAATATCACTCTTCAAAGTAACCTCTACCAAACTTTAATCAAAACTGACCCTTAGTTTGCGTTTGGCACATGTTTCGAGTGAGCGTGTCAGTAGTTTTCGAAGAATGGAGAAATAAAAGTTCCGTGCAGTGATAAAACCTTTTTATTTGAAAAATTGAGTAGCCGCGCAGATCTAAGCCGAGTTGAACGAAATTCACGTGGAGTCTGCTCCTTTGTTGAAAACTGCTTATTTTTAGATAAACGAATTCAAACATGGCCGAACCACAACTGAAGATGAACGCGCTCCGGACGTCCAATTGAAGTCAACACATCGGATATGGTGGACAGAATTCATCACATATTTATAAAAGATTGCCGAATCAATGTGCTTCAGATTTCTATGGCTGTAGGCATCGCCACTAAACGAGTCCATAACATCTTGTACGAAAAATTAAAGATTAAGAAGGTGTGTGAAAGATGGGTGCCGCGATTACTGACTCCCGATGAGAGGCTCAGCCATGAAGACGTTTCAGCGCAGTGCTTGGCGAAGTTTAATCGAAATCCGCAGAACTTTTTGCGTCAATTTCTGACTGTGGACAAAACCTGGATCCACCACCATACACCCGAGACAAAGCAGCAGTAAAAGCAGTGGATACTTTCTGGTGAATGTACGCCAGTGAAGGCGAAGAATAATTCGTCAGTTGAGAAGGTGACGGCTAAATATTTCGAGATTCCCAAGGAATCATCCTCATTAATTACTTGAGGAAGGGTCAAACTATAACTGGAACGTACTGTGCATCATTACAGGTTTGTTTAAAAGCCAAGCTAAAGAAGCCGACCACGATTGATGCACAAATAAGAACTGTTTCATCACGGCAACGCACCGGCTCACACCTCTGCAATCACAATGGCAAAAATACACGAACTGGACTTCAAATTGATTCCTCATCCACCCTATTCTCCAGACTGGAATTCGTGCGACTTATTTCTGTTCCTCAACTTGAACACCTGGTTTGGTGGGAAGAGATTCTCGTCCAATGAAGAAGTATTTCTAAAAGATTAAAGTTTGGAGCCCATCAGTGATACTTTACAATTATGCATGAATAAGTCTTTTTTCCTCTCTAATTTTTTTACCAGAAGCGATGACCAGCTCTTTAGTGAAAAGCGTAAAAAGCAAACTTCAAAAATGTTTCTGAAGAACATCAAAAACTGGTAATAAGTCGATTTTGTGAATTGTTTGTTGGTTGTGAAAATGATCAAATGAATAGTTAAGATTTGCCGTAGTTTTGATTATTGGTTTCAATTAATATTTACTCTTGCATGATTTCCTTTACGCTTGGTTCTTCTTGTTAACAGCCACACGGATTTCGTCATTCCACCAAGCATCTCCAGCTATATTTTAAGAAATCAGAGGGGCCTATGATCAGAGGTATTAATAATATTATTACTCTTGTGATTACGGTATTCCGGTTCTTATTAATCAAATTAAGATCTCTTCCCTATTATCATATTTCCTCTAAAGGTTTACCTATTTTTTCATGCGCAAAAAAATAGTTTAATAGAATAATATAACTATAGAATTGTAGATTGAAGTAGATAAATTCACTAAACATGTTCTGTTTCTAATCCCGAGAAAGTATTTCTATGCTACTAGGAACATACACCAGAATACTGGAACATGTTATTTCTCTTCTTCTCTAAATATCTCAAAGCTGGTTTCTGGAACGATCGAGAGAAAATTCTTATACGAAATCCCAGGATCTTTTTACTTCTACACAGGTCCAGGATATACCCGCTTCTGTACGATATCAGTAAAGAATATCGCAAAATCGTTCTTTAAAAACTCAAATTTATAGACTCGAGATTTAAATCCAATTACTTGATATCTCGCAAGCATCGAGAGCGGGTACAATATGGCATCATATAAAATGAGTATTGTCATGATTCTAGTAATTGTACACTTTAATTAAAACGAAATATAAAATTTTGATATCATCTTCATAATTCTATCATCTTTGAATATAATTATTCGTTTGTAATTTTTGATCATTATATACATTTAAATTTTATATTCGCGAGTAAATATTTAATTAATTGCAGTGAAAACATTACAATATTGTCATTATATAATGTAAAGCTGAAATCTTTTTGAAATAGATAAAGGGTCGCTGGGCAAAACAACGTATGTACGAAATTTCGGTAATTGGTTTTATTGTTCTAAGGTAATTGTTTTGACCTGAATCATGTCCCTGTAGAATATTATGGTCTAGTTCGATTTTAAACTGGGTCAAAATCCACGTTTGGAAATTCATTTTATTTTTATACAACTATTCCTCAGTCAAAGTCAGCAAAGTCGTAGCTCGAAAGTACATTTCTGTAAAAAAATAAAAAATGAAATGCGTTAATGCTAGACAGTTCTTTGTGTCTCTTGTAGAATTTGAGTTTTGGCTCTTACGCCCTTTTGCACGGCAACCCTTCAGATGTTTTAGCATTAATTTAATACATTAACGTGGCTTCGCCTCATTTGGCATATTCAAACTTTGAAATTTCGAACAACAGCATCCATTAAAGGATTCCAAAAGCTAAGTGCTACGGGCTTGGCAAAATCACAACCAACTTAGAGATGATTCAAGCTCTTAGTTTCTTGGTGAACTTCGTACATTAGGTAATAAATCAAAGCTTGCAGCGTGCTGAAATGTTAGTATATGCAGGGTAAGGAAAACGGATCAAGATTTAGCAAATTCGCATATTTTCATTCTTTTAAACATATTCTTTCATGGGTAAGTTTATGCCCCGAGGAAATATTTAGGTTTAAAATTTTCGAAAAATATCGCAGACTTCGTTATTTTTTATTGGGGAAAAAATCTAAGTAAAATATTGGTTTTGAATGTTATTGTTCAAATACAAGGAAATTCATCTTCTTGAATCTATCAGGTCTATTCATATTTTATCGCAAGTCAATGAATATCTTTTCTCGAAGTATGATTTTCTATGAGCATAATCGTGTGCGAAGAACTTCTTCAGTTCAAATCGATACATTTTCATCGGAAATTCGACATGTAAACAGCAAGTAAAGGTATCCACCGTAATCAAAATTGGTTGAATGTAACTTTTACTTTTCTTTGTTAAATTTTACATATGTGCTTCATTTGTATGTTAGTTTAGAAGCAATTTAGATCGATATCGATGATTTTTAGTAATAAAATTTGCACTGTCAGTTACAGACTTCTTGTCCCAATTCAATCTCTCTTAGTTCGATGGTATTTTTTGTCCGTTCCACTTCAGACAGGGCTCAACAGGAGTGTACGATACAAGACAGCAGAAGACAGTCGACAAGAAGAACACACGAATAAGCACACACTTGGTATATCTTGACTACACTCGTATTGGTGGGACTTTAATAAAAGACTCGGGAAACTAGAGAAGTCTGCCGATAAATGCCTGAGTGATAAATAAGAGTCAGGCACTGAGTATCGCATGTGAAAAATTGCCAGAGCTTGGCACTCTTCAATCTCACATCGCTCGATATTTACTTTGCTATCTGAGTGCAAATATACAGATATCGACATGTAAGCAGTACTGAATCAAATTAGTAAAACCCATATTGAATCGCTGATCAATGAAGCGGAGTGAAAATGCTCAAATTAATCAAAGTCAAAGATTTATTTTTCACTTTTCGGGATATTAATTTTTTCCTGGATAAAAATGGTGGCAAACAACGGACTAAGGATTAAGGATAGCGTATAAATGTACAAAATATCGGGTCAGTGATTGTTTTTTAGTTACATCATCCCTTCATTGATCGAATAGGACGCAAGAATACTTTGCTCTTATTTTCACTTCTCCAAAAAACTTTATGGATTAGCCAAGGTTGTTTTTCGTTTTATTCCGGATTTGTCCTCGATCTATCAGTTCTGCCTGATGATGATCTATCAGATATATTAGTTTTGTTTCATATAATATAAATTCATTAATGAACGTATTAAAATTCTTCTTTATACTTCCTTTCATATTATGCCAGAATCTCCTTACTTTCATTGGAAGAATAATTGAGAAGAGAATGGGTTAAAAATTGTACTAAAACTGATAGGAACAAATAATCTGTCGAGATTGGAAGCAGAAATCAAAAGAATGAAAGTAGGAATAATGAATGAAAGGATTGGATAAGAACTCTTAAGAATTCATTCAGTAACAAACAGAATCGCGAGACTTCAATGATAATCTTAATTTCAAAAATAGCACCGGTATTTTATCGAATGTATGCAATTTCATTGTAGTCAAGAAATCTTCTATTATAGCGGTGTTTTATAAACCCTGAATATACTATAATAATATTAACAACGACAGTAATAGTTTCCGTGATACCTCCTGCGACAATATTTGATGTTTTAGAGCGAAAATTTTGTTGACTGTATATTGTGGCATAATTTGTGCTTTCAGTTTTTTTTTGGTTTTTTTTTAACTTGAAAAGTTATTCTCTTCTCGAAAAAACCACTCTAATTTCTTAGATGCCTCCGGTTGCTCTAATATTCTGAAGAGCTGCAGAAAGTATGAGTTTATTTAATACTGCAATAGCTCTTTCTTCATAGTTATTTCCAATCGAGGTCAAAAGTCTAGCTTTATCCCTGTTCCATTTTACTACGGAGCTTCTCGTATTCGTGACAAAATTAGTATTAAAACGATCATTTGACGTATTTAGAATCTACGCCGAAAGGTGACTATTACTAATGAAAGAAATGGATTTCTTTTATTTTTAGTATTTCCGCGAAGTAAGTGAAGAAGACTCATGTTATTCCCTCACAACGAATATTTTAGGAGCTAATAAAAAACATGTTATCAGGTGCATTTAAAATTCGTTTGTAATTAATCTGAGACATTCTCATTCTAAAAATGGTTTCATGAACTATTTTTTGAGTTCCAATGCAGATTTTAATCAAAGATATCATCTATGCAATTTATCCTCGTTAAAACATTTTGAAGAAGAATATATTGTTTGACAAACTTCAGTCGAATGAATTGTGTATTTTAGTGTATATTTAATGCTTTCTTGAATTTTGGATTCTTGATTGATCACAGTTATCAGAACAACGTTAGAAATTCTGATCCAACTTTCATGGAGCTACTACGCACATGCTCAATGAGAACCGTATCTTACAGGTGTGCAGGGAAAACTATGCACAAGACAAGCAAACTCGAACCAATTGCAAACACAACAACGGTATGTGCTCGAAGCAAACTTCACTTCATCTCTATCAAGACGAGAGCTTGATTTACGAGTTACTTTTCAGAGTGCAGTGTCTAAGTGATGGTAATTATTCTGAAAAGAGCACTGGACTTGATACAAATATCAGTCAAATTTATGATTTATCAATTGAATTATGCGAATTCAAATAAACTGTATAAAATAGTTATCTGCATAAAAAAACTCTACATGATATAATTTAATACTAATTAATCTTATCGTGTGTGTGAATATTAAGAACCTAGTGTGTTATGCGAGTAGAATCAAGTGTGTAGAGTTTTGATGTGTAGAGCTTATTTGTACAGACAAGCCGCCACCCTAAAAAAATTCTTTTTATGGAGAAAATTAATATATATCATTAAGATAAAAAACTTTTTTAATGAAGATTGCATCATATCTCCAAAACTTATTTGTAGATGTTATATCTCCGTTTACAAAATCTCAATAAAGTATATATATATATAAGTATACAGTATAGTATACAGTATGAAAAGTAGACGGACGCAGCGAAAAAAGTAAGGTACAGTGAAAAAAGTAAATAAAGTATGAACTACTGAACAAGCCCTGTGGCCTGGTTCAGTAAGTAAAGGTGAACTTACAACTATTGCGTTGTATCTAATCCCACCACTCCTAACCTTCTCGATCAAACATTGTCACGAACATATTGTTACGACTTTATTATTGCCATGATTTTGACAATTATTATTGTTATTATAATGTCAATCCACAACAAATCGCCCCCTTTTCAAACAAGAAACAGGTAAACAAGAACTAGCACTTTTTAAACAAATTGTAGAAGAAGTATCTTGTCCCACATGTTAAAAAAGCGACGATTTTTCAACTTGTAGCACAATGTAATATTAGTCTTCGAATCTTTATTTTCACTGTTTTATTTATTTCCAATTTCACAACGGGTGTATGTATTTGATACTACTTCAAGTTGAAAAATCGTCTCTTTCTCAGTATGTGGGACAAGATACTTTTTCTACAGTTTGTTTAAAAAGTGCTAGTTCTTGTTTACCTGTTTTTTTGTTTAAAGAGGAGGCGATTTGTTGTTGATTAACACAACAAGAACAATGGCAATTGTCAGAGCTATGGCAATAATATGGTCGTAAAAATATGTTGGTGACAATGTTTGATCGAGGAGGTTAGGAGTGGTGGAATGAGAGACAACGCAATAGTTGTGAGTTCACCTTCACTTATTGAAGCAGGCCGCAGGGCTCGTTCAGTAGTTTATACTTTATTTACTTTTTTCACTGTGTCCCACTTTCTTCTCTGCGTCCGTCTACTTTTCTCACTGTCGCCAGGAAAGGTCGACACTGCGCATGCGCCACGTCGTCGATAACAGATCGGTCACTTTTTATACAGAAAACAGATGGAGAAACTGGCACTTTTTGCGAATTATTAAATAAAAAACGTCTATTTTTTATTTACTTTTTTACGTTTATTTTTTTGAATGATAATTTCAATTTTTAATTATATACTTTTTAAAAAAATAAAAACCACTTTCGAGTAAATCATAGAATGAGCATTTTGACGATATTAAGAAAAAGACTTCCTGAAATTTCCACAAAAGACTGGAAAGGAGAAAAGGATTAGTACTACATGTCAATGAAAACGAAAATTGAAGACTGAAGACGTTTATTTATTTTTTTAGCACTTTCATTAATTTACTTTTATTTTTTAGAATCAATTATATTTCTTTAATTAAGAATCACTTTCAGATAAATCATGGAATAAGAATTTGGAAGATATTAAAAGGAAAAGACTTCCCAAAATTTCCGCAAACACTGGAAAGGGGAAGGGTATCTGTAGTACATGTCAATGGGAAAGAGAATTAAAGACTAAGGAATTGTATTTATTTATTTATTATTTTTTAATTGACTCTTATTATTTTAATAGAAATTCTCATTCTTCTATCTTGGACATTTTCTTATACTTAAGACTATAATTTACACTCATCTCTGAATAACTAGATATGTATATAATATAAACCATAAATCAATTTTCTTTAACCATTTTCGAATAAATCATAGAATGAGAATTATGAAGTTAAAAGGAAAAGACTTCTAAGAATGTCCGCAGCAGACTGGAAAGGGGGAGCCGACCAGTAGTATATGTCAATAAGGAAGAAAAATTTAAGGCTTTTATTAATTTTTTATTCACTTTTCATTTTTTATAATTTATTTTGATTTTCAACTGCAAATTTTTTAAAAAATAAAAACAACTTTCAAATTAATAATACAATGAGAGTTTTGAATATATTAAAAGGAAAAGACTTCCCAAAATTTTCACAAACACTGGAAAGGGGAAGGGCATCTGTAGAAAATGTCAATAGAAAGGGGAATTAAAGACTAAGGAATTGTATTTATTAATTATTTTTTAATTTACTCTTATTGTTCCTATTAAAAATTCTTATTTATTTATCTCGGACCTTTCCTTAGACCTTAGACAATAATTTACACTCATCTTTTAACAACTAAATATGTATGTAATATTATCAATAAATCAGTCTTCTTCAACCATTTTGAAATAAATCACAGAATGGGAATTCTGAAATTAAAAGGAAAAGACTTCTAAAAATCTCCGCAAACGACTGGAAAAGGGAAGTCGATGAGCAGTACATGTCAATGAAAAAGAAAAATTGAAGGCTTTTATTAAAGTTTTATTCACTTTTGATTTTTCATAATCAATTTTGATTTTTGACTCCAAATTTTTCAAAAATTAAAAACATCTTTCAAATTAATATTAGAGTGAGAGTTTTGAAGATATTCAAAGGAAAAGACTCCTCGAAATTTCCACAAGAGACTGGAAAGCGGAAGGGAGTCAGTAGTACATGTTAATGAAAAGGAGAATGAGAGGCTAAAGACTTTTATTTATTTATTGAATTTTCATAGTAAAAATAGGAAGAGGATAAGTAGTACATGTTAATGAAAAGGAGAATTGATTTCGTTTACTTCTATTCTTTTATAATTAATGTTAATTTCAATTTTCTGAAAATTAAAAACATCTTTAAATGAATCTCAGAATGCGAATTTTGAAGATATTAGGAAGAAAAGACTTCTCGGAATTGCCGCGAAACACTAGAAAGGGAAAGAGGGTCAGTAGTCCGTTTCAATGAAACGGAAAATTGAAGACTATACGTTTTATTTATTTTATTCGTAACTCAACTTAACCTAATTTTCATTTATTTTTTTTATTTACTTTCATTTTTCACAGTAGACCTTGAAGATCTTTGGGCTTTGATGGGACACCCTGGTAGGTTGCTCGGGAGGACTTGAGGGCTTGGGCGATAGAGGGTATGAAGGGTGTAGGACAGTTCCTCACACAGCAGCGCAGCGGTTCACAAAAAATGATATCTCAATTCCAATTTAAAAAAGGTTGCATTTGAGGCTGTAGAAAAACGGTGGTATCTAGAGATGCCACCCTATAGGGTGGCATCGGAGATTCATTCTCTAAAAGGTGGTATCTGAGGATTCCACTTCAAAAGGTGGTATATATAGATTCCATGATAATTTCATTTAGGTTTTTCTTATAAGGATATGATGAAGTATCTTAATTGATGCATTTTTTAAATTCCAATTCAATCCAATACTCTAAAAAGATATACTGAGGTATCTTATATGAGTCAAATTGCAATGAAGTAAAATACATTAATTGAGATACCCTCTCCGTTTCCCCCAATCCCTAAGGACTGAGGAAGAGGGAGAGGGCAATATCCAGGGATGGAAAGTGAGATTCTGGAAGCCCTCGTCGGAGACTCTGGAGGCTCTCGGAGGAAGCTCTAAGGGCTCTTGTAAGAGTTTTCTGGAGGCCCACGTGGAAGGTTCTGGAGGCCCTCGTGAAAGGTTCTGGAGGCCCTCGTAAAAGGTCCTGGAGGCCCTCGCAGAACGCTCTGGAGGCACTCTTGGGAGGCTCTGAAGGACTCCTCAGGAGGACCTCCTCAGGCCAGGGCTGATCAAAAAATGGTCAAGAATTGGCCAAACCTGGGCCAGGGCTAGGTTCCGGATTCTTGACACGGCGGTGTTGGTGGCGGCGGCGACATCTTTTTCTAGTATAGAGAGATATATTATATAGCTTTTTACTTTTTCTCTAATTTATGTTACTCCATATCACATTACGATATGTCCATTTTAAGGGCATATACAGTAAACACCGGCTGTCAGATGAACAGTTCTCTTGAAAAAATATACTGATGAGCCAATACGTCGAATGGATTTTCTATACTAGAAAGAATTTCGCCTTTCTTCTTTTTTTCTGGAAAAGTCTGGTACAGAAAATTCATTCAAGCTATTCATTTACAAGTATGTTAATGTAAAAGACTTAGTCACGTGATAGTCTGCTACATACTTTTAAGATGACTTAAAATATTTCAAAGCATTCGTCAGATATCTATAGTTTAATCCAGAAGCGGCAGCGAGAAATTGATTATCCGAGGTTTTACACATGTAGAGTATTTGGTAAGAAGCTATGATGGAAATTGAAGGCAATGAGATATATTGATAACAAGCGCACACATATATCTATATATGCAAAAAGCAAGAGAACAGAGGTGAAGGTGAGAACGTGGTGGAAAATGGGGAAGGAGGTAAGAAACCTCTCACGCTCTTCCATATTACTGGGGCGTCGATGCGTTGAGATGCTGCACCACGTTTACACGATATTTCCCCGAAAATTAAATTCATGCGAAACTTTGATCGCGTATTCATTGCATGCGTTGCAGCACATTGAGGTTTCAACGCCATGATCAGGCATCTTGTTCCCTCCTCTGTTCCAAAGGGTGAATGAAGATAGGAAAAGGCAGGAGAAAGTAATGAAAATATTTTAAGAATGTTAAATTCAAGGGTGGATCTGAAAAAACTGATAACGTTATATATGGCATCAAGGCTCATTAAAATGCCACTCCCTCTCGTGCCCTTTTGTGCTTCTAGCCAATGTTGCTTTGCACTCCATCTGCTCCTGAGAAAGCCTGTTAAGTGACATCGATTATTCCGTTTGCACGATATGCAAATCGTGCCCAGACTCTCACTCTATCTACCTCTCTCTTAGTTACTCTATTCCTCTTTTTCTCTCACTTTCTTGCTTAACGCCATTTCTTTCACTCGACTTTCCGCTCCTTTTGTATCTACTCAGATCCAGAGTATCCGAGCAGCTAGAAAAACGTCTTTCATGTGATTCATACGAGTCTGAGAAATAAAAGAAACGAGAAAGAAGCCGGCACCGCAGGATAGACTCTAAATCTCCAGGTCCTTATAGATTAGAATTGTCCAGAAGTTACAGATTCGCCTCGAGTAACCCCAGTTTTCTTAAAATCTAGCAATGCAGAAAAAATTTGGTTTCCTAATTTATTATTATATATCTTCTACATCAATCACAGGGAATGAGCTTCATTAAACAAACGGTAAATCATCTATTTATATGGAACATAATAATCATACAGGTTTGTAGCTTTATCTTTCTTGTATTACACTGAGCACTTATATCCTTATTGAATTCAATGAAAGTAATGAACATCTGAACAGTCGAAGAATATTGCGCACATGTAGATGAACATTACTTGAAATATAATTCTGTCTACTGTCCAATTTGATGTCCATCGCTATACAAAGGTTTACGTTAAGTGCATTAAAAATGTTCGAGTTTTCAGGTTTTTCTCGGGCAGTGTAGGAATTAAAGTATCATTGAGAATTCTCTTACAAAAATTGATCTATACTACCTGTACTTAGTAATAATTATTACGCATTACTTATAATTACTTATACTATTTGATAACTTTAATGTCTAGTTATAAATTGCTTATACTACTTGAAACCCAACATGGCTGACTTAAAAAGACTGATACTTCATTTATTGGTCGATTACGGAGTTGAAATGACTTATACTTAGTAATACTCATTATGGATGACTTACCATGATTCATACTACTTAATGACTTCTCTGTCTAGATATAAATTGCTCATACTACTTGGCACTTCTTATGTCCGACTTGAAATAATCCCTCCCAGTTGAAGTCCCATCTGGCGGATGTATGATGACTTATACTACTTTTCTTTTTTTATTACCGATTTAATTGACTTATACTTAGTAATACTCATTATTATCACTCGTTGTGCCTGGCTTAAAATAATCCCTTTTACTTGAAATCCCATCTGGCTGACTTAAACGACTTATTCTACTTTTCGTATTTTATTAATGAGTTCATATTATTTTCACCTAGAGATAACTTAAACTGAACTTAAAGTGACTTAAACTACATTTTTCATTTGATTGTCGAGCTAAAATGGCTTGTATTTAGTAACAGGCATTATGGATGTCTTACCATGACTTATACTTGATAAGTTCTATAGCTAGGTATTAATTGCTTATACTACTTAATATCCCACATACCTGACTTAAAAAGACTGATGCTACTTCTATTATTTTATTACAGAGCTAAAATGACTTACACTTAGTAATAGTCCTTACGGATGACTTACAATTACTTATACTACTTGATAACTTCTATTGCTAGCTATAAATTGCTTATGCCACTTGAAATTCCACATGGCTGACTCAAAAAGACTGATACTACTTTTATTATCTGATTACGGAGTTAAAATTACTTACACTTACAAAACTGTCATTATGGGTGACTCCCAATTACTTATACTACTTTAAAACTGCTATGGCTAGCTAAAGATTTTTTATACTACTTGGCACTTTTTATGTCTGATTAAGAATAGTCCATTTTACTTGAAGTCCCACCTGGCTGACTTGAAACTACTTATACTACTTTTATTATTTGATTGTCGAATTGAAACTACTTATACTCAGTAAAAGGGATAATGGATGCCTTAGCATGACTTATTTTACTTGATAATTTGTATAGCTATTCGTGAATTTCATATACTACTCGGCATTTCTTACGTGTGGCTTGAAATAATCCCTTTTACTCGAAGTCTCATCCGGCTGACTTAAAACGACTCATACTATATTTCGCATCTTATTAACGAGTTCATATTACCTTCACTTAGAGATAGTTATTATTTGAGACTTTTTTTTTTTTTTTTTTTTTTTTTTTTTTTTTTTTTTTTTTTTTTTTTTTT
>JAUMHM010000016.1:15409814-15423248 GCA_032362435.1 Melikaiella ostensackeni
AAGTAAATAAATTTCCTTTCTCATTTGAAATCAAAAGCAAATTTATAAATTTGTACATGAAGAACATATAACACCGATCGCGAAGCGCGAGATCATGTTATGAAGCGCGAAACGCGACGACCGAATCGCGCGCCCTAGGCGCGCTCAAACTTGCGAGCGAAGCGCGCGATGAGAATGTGCCCGCGAGGCGGGCAGATTTTTTATTCGATTATTATATAAAAAATAAAAACTTTCCGGAAAAAACGGCCTGTTCCGCAAATCTTGTTACTCTTCAGATTATGTATGCAAAAAACTAGACAAAATGGCTCTTCCGTTTGAATTCAGTTTTACATTTAGGGGTTTCCCATGGTGACCGACATTTGTTAATGTGACTGAGCGAGTTGATAAATAAGTGTCCTGACAACGGCGAAGTTCCAAATGATTGGCGAAAGGCGATTATATTTCCACTTTACAAGGAAAAGGGTGATAAAGGTGGCTCAAAAGGAAGAATTATTGATTTCTATTCGAAAGTTAACGTTTATGTTCGAGAGTGTGAAAAAAGGTTAGTTTTCTCCAGATTTGGGTGTCTCCCTTAAAGGAACGTGTGTTCTTTATTTTAGTCTTGTGATCCATTAATGCTCATGGTTATAATCGCCAAGTCAAAATTTTAATTTTTAAAATCCAAACCCAAAGAAATTTTCAAATTTTCATCAAAATTGGCTGTCTTCCGCATATCTAACATTTTACTTATAATCCTTATCTGACTCCTTGGTACTGCAAATTTCGACAACCGAAAGCCCAAAAGAAAGAATTATTGGGTTCTATTCGGTGTCTTTCGCAAGTCTAAAATTTTACATATATTTTTTTCTGACTCCTTGGGACAGTAACTTTCGATAGCCGAAGGTGCAAAAGCAAGAATTATTGGGTTCTCTTCGAAAATTTAACGCTTATGTTCGAGAGTGTGAAAAAAGGTTAGTATTCTCCAGATTTGGGTGTCTTATTTGAAGGAACGTGTGCTCTTTATTTTGGTCTTGCCATCAAGTAATGCTCATGATTGTGATCACTAAATCAAAACTTTAATTTTTGAAATCCAAATCCAAAATTTTTCCAATTTTTATCAAAATTGGATTTCTTCGGCAAGTTTCAAATTTTACTTATAATTTTTATTTGACTCCTTGGGACAGCAGCTTTCCACAGCCGAAGGCCCACAAGGAAGAATTATTTGGGTTTTATTTTTTTCAAAAATTAAACGTTTATGTTCGAGAGTGTGGAAGAAAGTTAGTTTTCTCACCGGCAAGTATAAAATTTCACTTATAATTTTTTTCTGACTCTTTGGGACAGCGGCGTTCGACAGCCGAAGGCCCAAAAGGAAAAATTGTTGAGTTCAATTTGAAAATGTAACATTTAGTTTCTAAATTGTGAAAAATGTTAGTTGGCCCCAGACCGGAGTCTTCTGCAAGTCTAAAATTTTTCTTATAGTCTTTTTTTGACTCCTTAGAACAGCAGCTTTCGACAGCCGATGGACTTAAAGCAAGAATTGTTGGGTTCTATTCGAAAATTAAATGTTTATGTTCCAGAACTTGAAAAACGGTTAGTTTTTTGGTGAATTTAGCTTTCGACAACCTAAGGCCCAAACTGAAGAATTATTGGGTCCTATTCGAAAATTTAACGTTTATGTTCGAGAGTGTGGAAAAAGGTTAGTTTTCTCCAGATTTGGGTTTCTTCGGCAGGTGTAAAATTTCACTTATAATTTTTTTCTGACTCCTTGGAACAGTAGCTTTTATCCAGGGCCACCGAGGGGGGGGGGGGGGGGGTTTCCCCCGGGCCCGCAGTTTTCAGAAGGGCCCGCGATTTTCCAGTTGCTAAATGACATCACTGCAAAAAACTTGCAAAATCTCTTCCCTAACATTTGTGTCGCTCTGCGAATATTTTGTACCTTGCCAGTTTCAGTAGCCAGTGCTGAACGCTCATTTAGCGTACTTGCGAGGATAAAAAATTTCCACCGTTCTTGTTCAACTCAAACAAGAGTGTCAGGATTGGCAACTCTTTGTTTAGAAGCAGAATTGGCGAGAAAATTGAACTTGAATTCAGTTATCGACGTTTTCGCCTCCTCCAAAGCAAGAAAAGCTTGTCTTACAAACGTATAATTATTGACTAAAGAGTGACTAAATATTATTGTACTTTATTAAATAAAACTGTACATGAATAAACGTTAAGGTAATCCAACTTCCTCTAAAATTACTTGTTAATCATGATATCTAATTGTTTATTATAAACTTAGTTCATATAATGTATACTATAATATATAATAAAATAATAATAATAATATAAACTATTAGTACATTTAAATCCATAAATTAAAAAAATTACATCACAGTCGGAAATAGCTGATTTATTTGAAGGGAAGAGAGGGGGCCCGAACATGGATACCCCCGGGCCCTGATTTTCTCTCTGCGGCCCTGCTTATGTTATTATTTTTAACTTTACCTATAAAACTTTATGATAGATACATACTGTTAACATACGACACACTTTCTGCTATACTATCTCTGCTACAGATATCGACTTTTAAAAATACATAACTGTCACCAATACGATATTCACACACTAAGATGATTATAAGCCATATTCTTTCGTTGATGTCACTTTTCCACTCCCTAGGGAGTAAAAAGTAGTTTCTACTCACACCACTCGAGAAGCGAGTTTGCGGTCCCGCCCAACATGAAAATGGGCCGAAATCATGGAGGTGTTATGAAAAATTGATTTAACAATTCTAAAGAAGAAAGAAGTAATTAAAACGTACTCCTTTTATCAGTCTCCGCTTTTACTTCATTTCTAGCAGTGCGATTACGATTTATATCACAGATGGATGGATCTCTGATTTCGTAATAGCTGCGGTAATGGCCTTATTATTCTGCTTGAGATCGGCTCAATAACAATATATAATAGTTTTGTTATTCGAAAAGTGGTTTCGATTGAGACGATAAAGAGCTACGAGATTGAAATTGAAAAAAAGTAGACAGTTATTTCGCTGCTGCTGCTCCAGGAGCTGTCTGCTTTTTATTTCAATACCGTTTGAGGAGGATTTTGAAATTCAGCAGCGTCACTGTTCCTGATAAGCTTAAGTCAGCGGGTGGGCGATTTCTGGTGGTTTTAATCAGTGTCGATGGAAGGAAGCTCCAGGGAAGAACCGGTAACACTTCACTTTCTCACGACAGTTTGAAACACCTTCGGTGCCCTCCCAACCATCAAGTTTGTTCGCCGATGTGCGAATATCGGAAATTGTTACGACAGTATACTCCTGGGCTTTCAATAAAGACTATGGAAGTCGTATGCTGTACGAAGGCTACGAAATACAGAGCTCGGGGAATAAGCTTCGTCGAACTTGTACATTGCAGAGCAAGGAAAAATCAAACTGTACAACCAAAAGAGGATTACATTTTTTATTTTATTTTTATTTCTTAGCACAGCACTGTGGGCTAAGAGACACCGAAAGCTGGCCAAAATTCAAGATTTCAACGGAATTGTATGAAACTTGGTATAACAGGGTTTTTGAGGTCGCTGATTTCAATTTTGACGTCAAAAGTTACAAATTCAAAATGGCAGATCCAATATTATGGGCAAAATTTTAAATTGTTACAGATTTGCCTAAAACTTGTGACAAAAGGGTTTCTTAGATCGCTTATTTCGATTTCGACGTCAAAAGATACAAATTCAAAATGTCGGATCCAATATGGCGGCCACAAATTAAAATATTTTACAGAATTACCTAAAACACAGATTTGTCTATAACTTGGTACAAAGAGGTTTTAAGGTGGCTAGTTTCGATTTTAGTGTTAAAAGCTACAAGTTTGAAATTGCGGATCTAGTATGGCGGCCGAAAATTAAAATTTTTCACAGATTCGCCTTAAGCTTGGTACAAAAGTGTTTTTAAGGTCGCTTATTTCGATTTTGTCGTCAAAAATTACAAATTCAGAAGGGCGAGTCCAATATGGCGGCTGAAAATTAAATTTTTTCACAGATCCGCCTAAAACTTGGTTAAAGCGGTTTCTAAGGTCACTTATCTCAATTTTTACAACAAAAGTACAACGACGGATGCAACATTGCAGCCAAAATGGAAATTTTCTACATATTTGCCTAAAACTTAGTACACAGGGGTTTTCAAGGTCGCTCATTTTGATTTTGACGTCAAAATTGAGAAATTCGAAATAGCGGATCCAATATGGCAGCTAAAATGATTTTTTTTTTACAAATTTGCCTAAAATTTGGTACAAAGCGGTTTGTGAGGCCGCTAATTTCAATTTTGACAACAAAAGTCACAAATACAAAATGGCGGATGCAATATTGTTGCCGAAAATGAAATTTTTTTACAGATTTGCATAAAACTTGGCACAAAGCGGTTTTTAGGCCACTAATTTCAATTTTAACAACAAAAGTAAAATGTCGGATGCAATATGACAGCCAAAATTTGAAAATTTGTACAAACTTGCCTTAAACTTGGAACAAAAGGGTTTTTGAGGTTGCTAATTTCGATTTTGACGTCAAATATTACAAATACAAAAAGCGGATCCAATATGGCGACTAAAAATTATTATTTTCACAGATATGCGTAAAACATGGTACAAAGAGGTTTTTAGACTCGCTTATTCCGATGCTGTCGTCAAAAGTTACAAATTCTAAATAGCGGATCCAATATGGCGAACAAAATACTTTTTTTACAGATTTGCCTCAAACTTGGTACAAAGCGGTTTTTGAGGCCGCTAATTTTAATTTTGTCAAAAAAAGTTAAAAATTCAAAATGGCGACCAAAATTTAAAGATTTCCACAGATTTGCCTGAAACTTGGTACAAAGGAGTTTTTAAGGTAGCTTATTTCGATTTTGACGTCAAAAGCTACAAATTCAAAATGACGGATCCAAATGGCAGCCAAAATTTCAAAATTTCTATAGTTTTGCCTAACATTTGGTACAAAGGCGTTTTTAAGGTCACTAATATCGACTTTGACGTCAAAAATCATAAATTCGAAGTAGCGAATGCAATATGGCGGTTAGAGATATTTTTTTACAGATCTGCCTATAAATGGTACAAAGGGATTTTTAAATTCGCTAATTTCGATTTTGGTGTCAAAAGTTACAGGTTCAAAATGGCATATGTGATATTGCGGCCAAATTTCTACAGATTCACCTAACATTTGGTACAAGAAGATTTGTGACGTCTTTCCACTTCGAATTTGGCGTCAAAAGCTATAAATTCAAAATGGCGGGTCCAGTATGGCCGCCAAAAATTTCCAAAGTCTCACCCATTTGCCTAACATTTGGTACAAGGAAGTTTTTGAGATCGCTCATTTTGACTTTGACATCAAGGTTACACATTCAAAATGACGGATCCAATATGGACGCCAAAATTTCCAAATTTTCACAGATTTGCCTAAAATTTGGTACGAGGGGGTTTTTAAGGTCGCTTATTTCGATTTTAATATCAAAAGTTACAAATTTAAAATAGAAGATCCAATGTGGTGGCCAAAATTTCCAAATTGTTACAGATTTGCCTAGAATCTAGTTCAAGGCGGTTTTCGAGGTCGTTAATTCCGACTTTGACGTCAAAAGTTACAAAATCAAAATAGCGGGTTCAATAAAGCCGCTAAAATTTCCAAATTTTGACAGATTTGCCTAACATTCGGTACAAGGAGGTTTTTGAGATCTCCGATTTCGACTTTGACGTCAAAAGTTACAAATTCAGAATGGCGGGTCCAATATGGCCGCCAAAATTTCCAAATTTTCACAGATTTGCCTAACTTTTGGTACAAGGAGGTTTTTGAGGTCGCTTCTTTCGACTTCGACACCATATGTTACAAAATCAAAATCTTCGCCGAAGCTGCTTTTGAAAAAATCCTTTTTCAATTTAGAAAAATCAAAGTTTCCACTCTTTCTCGATAACGAAATGAAATGTAAAAAGAAGTCGAGAGAGAAAAATTCTTCCTCGGAAAAATGGCAACAAAAATATACCCCCAATAATTTCCAGTCTTACTAAGTTTTTTGAAAAACTTGATTTTTTGATTTTAAGAGCTGAAAATTCATTTTTCAGTATTTCGTACAAGAGAAAAAATAAGAGCAGATAAGTATTATCATTTCAACTATCTGAAGATTTTTTTCTATTTCAAAAATGCTTTCAGCTTATGGTAAAAAGTTTTTAGTGTTAAAAAAACGTACGGATACGAGTACATGCCTAGCTTTTTTTACTTAAAATATTTATATTCAGAACAATTGCAAACAGTTGCAATTTTTTCAAGGAACAATTTTTCATTCTTAATTTCTTACCACATCTTACTTCGTGTTCGGGAAAATCTAGAAATTTCGATTCAATAAAAAATTGCTTAAAAATAACTTCTGTGCTTACATATTGTCCATTTTTTAGAAACTAGATACAGAAGGTTCAGGAAACATGAAAAATGTATAATTTTTATCAGTTCAGTCGACCTGTAGCCCACAATTTTTTCGTTTAAATAAATTGATTCGTCTCAAAATTTCAGGATAAATTTATTAGATGAAGCTCCAGGGAAATTTTTTAGGCATTTTTGATCCAATAACTATTTCTACAGATATTTCACTTTTTATGCCTAAAATTTGATTTTTCAACAGTTCAGTCCACCTATCGCCTACAATTCTCAAATGTTTTGTCAAAAAAATTAGGGTAAATTAATTCTTATGAAGCTTCATTGAACTTTTGAGCAAATTTTGATTTATCAATTATTTCTAGAGATATCTCACTTTTTATGTCCGAAATTAGATTTTTTAGTAGTTCAGTTGTACTGTGGCCTACAATATTTAACCAAATCATTTTGAAATTTTAGGATAAATTGACTAAAACTTTAAGTAACCAAATAAAATTTTGATTTTATTTTATTTACATTTCTCAGCAAAGGGAGTCTTTCTAGATTAAATGCTCAGCGGAGAATGAAATATATTTTTCATTTTTCAATCTTGTGGGTGTAAGTTCAGCTGTGAAAACTTGGAGGTTTCAATTCTGAAGTTCTGGTATCGATAGGTTGATATTTGACGTCTGGAAACTTTGAGAAAATATAAAGGAAATATACAAAAGTTCGACAATTTTGTGGTAAGGCAAGGGATTATGTCGCAAGTAGAAAAAGTATGTCATATCCAGGCACGACGAAGTTGAAATAATGTACGTTAGAGGTTTTTCATTGACAAGTCTTTTAGAAAGTACTTGGCTTTTCTGGTATTTCTTGGAATATACTTTTATTTATAAAAAATTTTCTGAAAATTCTGGATTATTCTTGACTTTTCTAGAATTTTCTGCAAGGTCATAACATTTTATAAATTATTCTGGAATTCTGGATTACTATAGAAATTTATGGAACGTTTTTAAATGATCCGAAATATTTTAGAATGTTTGAGAATGTTCTAGAATGACCCTATAGAACAAATTTCGGTACATTTCTAGAATATTCTGGGATCAGTTGGAAACTGTAAAAATTTTTCTTAATATTCTAGTTTATTCTAGACTTCAGCAGTATTCAAAAAATTTGTACAAAACTCTGAAATCTTCCAAAATAATAGAATAGAATGAAATAGAATAGAATATTTTAGAAATTTCTATTTTGGATTTTATTCTTATCTGTTATTTTATTATTTATATAATTTTTGAATATTTCAACTTGAATTTCAGATAATTTTGTTTTCAGAGAAGCGATAAGGTCGCTAGTAGAAAAAGTAAGTCATGACCAGACATTGAAAAATCGAAATACGCTACAGGCTTTTCACTGACAAGTCGTTTAGAAAGTACTTGGCTTTTCTGGTATTTCCTGGAATATTATTTTATTTATAAAAAATTCTCGGAAAATTCTGGATTGTTTTTGACTTTTCCAGAATATTCTACAAGGCCATAAGATTTTCTAGATTATTCTGGAATTATGAATTATCGTAGGAATTTATGGAATGTTTTTAAATAATCTGAAATATTTCAGAATGTTTTAGAATGTTCCAGAAAGACCCTATTTAACAAATTTTGGTACTTTTCTAGAATATTCTGAGATGAATTAGAATATTTGAAAAATTTTCCTAATATTCTAGTTTATTCTAGACTTCGGCAGTATTCTAAGGATTTGTAGAACATTTTAAAATGTTCTAGAATAATCTGAAATGTTTTAGAATGTTTCAAAAGGACTCGGAATATTCTAGAATCTTTATGGAATGTTATTAAATAATCTGAAATATTTTGGAATGTTTTAGAAAGCTCCAGAGTGACGCTATAGAACAAATTTCGATACTCTTCTAGAATATTCTGTGGTCGATTGGAATTTAAAAGAATGTTTCTAAATAGTCTAGTTTATTCTAGACTTCAGCAGTATTCCAAAAATCTGTAGAACATTTTGATATGTTCCAGAATGATCTGAAGTGTTATAGAATATTTTAAACAACTCGGAATGTTCTAGAATCTTCCACCTAGAATAGTTAATACTTATACCAATCTCAAATTTTTTGGATTATTCTGATATTTCTAAATAAATATTTCAAACTTCTGAAATGTTCTAGGATAATCTGCGATCATTTAGATATTTAGAATGTTTCAGAAGAACCTCGAATTTTCTAAATGATTCTGGAATTCTGAAATATTTTATGAATTTTTATTTCAGATTTTATTTTCATTTCCTATTTTATCTTTTATATAATATTTGAATATTTAAACCTAAATTTTAGAAAATTTTGTTTCAAAACAAGTGGTTAGGTCGCTAGTAGAAAAAGTAAGTCCTGAACAGACACTAAAAAATCGAAATACAAATCGAAAAAAAAATCGAAAAATCGAAATATAAATTTCTTTATTCACTGATAAGTCTCTTAGAAAGTACTTGGCTTTTCTGGTATTGCCTGGAATATTCTTGACTCTTCTAGAAGGTTCTGAAAGCTCATAAAATTTTCTAGATTATTCTGGAAGTATGTATTATCATAGAAATCAATGGCATGTTATGAAATATTCGGAAATATTTTAGAATGTTTTAGAATGCTCCAGAAGAACCCTACTTAACAAATTTTGGTACTTTTCTAGAATATTCTGGGATGGATTAGAATTTCTAATAATGTTTCTCAATATTCTACTTTATTCTAGACTTCAACAGTATTTTAAAAATTTGTAGAACATTTTAAAATGTTCTAGAATAATCTGAAATGTTATAGAATGTTTCAAAAGGACTCGGAATATTCTAGAATCTTCTACCTAAAATAGTTTATACTCATAGCACTCTTAAGTTTTTCAGATTATTTTTATATTTCCAAAAAAGTGTTTAAAAATTCTGGAATGTTCTAGAATTATCTGCAATGATTTATAAGGTTTTGGAAGTACCTCGAATTCTCCAATTATTCTGGCATTCACGAATATTCTAGAAAGTTTCATTTAAAATTTTTTTAATTTTTAAAATTTTCATATTAATTAAACTTAAATTTTAGAAAATTTTGTTTTAAGGCGAGGGATAAGATCGCTAGAAGGAAAAATAAGTCATAAGCAGGTACTACAAATTCGGAAAACGCTGCAGGTTTTTCACTGTAAAAAATTTTGAAAAATTTTGCATGTAGATACTGAATAAAAATAAAATTTTCTCCTGTATTCTTAATTTTTGGAAAACGATGGTTGAGAAAATAAGAAAGTTGAGAAAATTTGTTTCTTTAGACCATTATGCTGGAATCTTTTCCTTTAGCTGTCTCAAATTGAAGCTGTAGATGTTGCATGAAAAATAAAATTTGCTTTTATATTCTTCGTTTTTTGAAAACTATGATTAAAAAAAAAAAAATAAGAAAATTTGGTTTTCAGACCACCATATGCTGAAAGTTTTTCATTTAGTCCGATTTTCTGCGGGGAAAACTCAAATAGAAGCTCTTGGAATGTAGTATTATTATGGAAAATAATAAGTTTTAAGTTATATTGCTGCTTTTTTGTTATAAGGGATTAAAAAGTAGGAAAAATGATGATCATTATATAAAAGATATACGTTTGCCTACGAAAATCTTTTTGATAAGCTTTTTTATAGAATAATCTGGGGTGTTCTCGAATAATCTGGAATGAATGGATCGTTTTATAAGGTCACAGAATTTTCCAGATTATTCTGGAGTACTGGATCATTATAGAAATTTATAGTGCGTTTTAGAATGTTTGAGTGTATTTTATAAAGACCCGATTTGAGAAATGAAATACTTTTCTACCATACTCTGGGATGAATAGAAATTTATTAGAATATCCTTTGATGCTATAATTTATTCTAGATTTCTACAGTATTCTAAAAGTTCATAGAGTCGTCAGAAATGTTCTTGAATAATCTGAAATATTACAGAATGTCAAAGAAGGACTCAGAATGTTCGAAAATCTTTTACCTAGAGTAGTTTATATTTGCAGCGTTTTTAATTTTTCAGGATTACTCTGTTATTTCTACAAGGTTCACTCCAATTTGAATTCATGTCGGGTTCCGGGTATGGCTTGCAATGGCTGTGAGCCTTTTCCAGTATTTCCAGCAGGGATACATAATATTAATTAACTCTATTTTTTAGAAATGTAGATTTTTGCTATCGTAAAGGATGAATCTTTTTTCTTAATGAAGACTAATTAATGAAAAGAGTATTTTCCGCGTGTATTTAGGAATAAATGCGAAATATGCACGCGAGTGTTTGAACTGCCTGTTTTGCGGCTACGGAATTGCTTACCCCCTCTGAGTTCACAGCACCTCTCTCTTGGCCTCACGGACCCTCTCATCACCGAACGCGAGCCAGCTGAAATTCTAGGAACGACTTGAGTCCAGCTGACTCAAATTCAGAGTTGAGTGTTTCTAAAAATTCTGAAATATGCTGGAATAATCAATAACGATTTAGAATGTTCCAGGACAACTTTGAATTATTAAAAATTTTTTCGAATAATTTTATAAATTTCTGGAAATCCGGTATATTTTAGAAATCTTAGGACTTTCCTATTCAATATTCTGGAACAGAAAGACGTTCTTCTTTATAAGATTAAATGCACGATCCATGTTGGAATTGAGAACTTTTTCTCATATTCATTATTTTTGTACTAAGAATAATTCATAGTTTTTTTACTCCAGGTTTGAAAATAGGTATATTCCAATAATAAATTTGTCATCTCATATTCTCAAGTACATTCTCGAGAATATATATCCTGCCTCTATTTTCTGTAAAGGGTATCCAATCGCAAAATGTCCCACATTGAAGGACACCATAATAGAGCCATAAATCCATCTTCCAACTGTATCGATTCTGGCAAAGATCGTCTGTCAAGCTTTTAAACAGAATATCAGAATAAGATGATAAGATGACAGGCTACAGGCTTCGGCTATGTGTCATCTTCGAACGCATATACTGAGAATATAAGCAAGATGCATCATTGCAAATGTAAATTGTAAATGTATATCATATGTGGGTTATTCAACTCAAAGGGAACTTTTCGACGACCGGGCCTTTTTTCCACGCTATTCATTCTTAATGGTTGAGAATTTGCATAGTGGTAATTTTGCTCGAAAGTAATAACAGAAAAAATTTCGTAAGCGGTTCCCATAAGTTGAATGTATGTGGGAGCCTCAAATGGGTCTTCTCCGAAGTCATTTTGCCATGTCTCTAACTCGATTTTTATCATTTGCGGCGTTTCTTTATTAGAGTGACCTGATTTTCAAATTGCTAAGCAATATACTCTGAAACCACAATCTTATAGCTAAAATTGTTGAAATACTTCATAAATCAGGTTTTGTTGAAGTTCAGTCCTCTATATTTATTTTCCACCCATATTAGTTGATATATGTGGAAAAGTTTTTTTGTAATGCATAATTGAAATCGTTATTTTGTCGCGAGTAAAAATTCCAATTTATCTCCGATGCCTAGTTTTATAAAAAACAACAAAATAATATTTAATACTATGACAATAAGATATAATAAAGAGTGTTTTTATATTGAATATGTTACAAGAAAATTGTTCGACTTAATCGCGCTATTTATAACATGTATCAGAAACTGTATGCACTTGATCATCTTAGAAGCCTCGCTTTTTAGGGAACGACAAAATAATTTTAAATACTATGACCATAATACATCATGAAAAGTATTTGTATAATGAAAGGTGTTGCAGAAGAATTGTTCAACTTAATCGCGTTATCTATAACATTAGATAATGTATGCACTTGGTCATCTCCGAAGCCTTGCTTACTAGAGAACAACAAAATAATTATGAATACTATGACCATAATACATCATGAGAAGTGTTTGTGTATTGAAAGATGTTACAAGAAAATTGTTTAACCCAATCCCGGTGGTTATAACATTAGGAAATGCATGCACTTGGTCATCTCTGAAGCCTCGATTTTCTACACAACAACCAAATAATTTCGAATACTATGAACATAATACATCATAAAAAGTGTTCATGCGGTCATCTCTCAAGCCAGGCCAACTTCGAAGCCACCTTTTCTAGAAAAAAAAAACAAAATAATTTCAAATACTATGAGAATAACATATCATAAAAAGTGTTTGTATATTGCATGATGTTAAAAGAAAATTGTTTAGCTTGATTGCGTTGTTTATAACATTGGAAAATATATGCACTTGGTCATCTACGAAGCCTCGTTTTCTAGAAAACAACAAAATAATTTCAAATACAATGACAATAATACATCATAAAAAGTGATTGTATGTTGGAACATGTGAGAAGAAAATTATTTAATTTAATCGCGTTGTTTATAACATCAGAAAATGTATGCACTGTGCCATCTCCCAAGTCTGGTCATCTCCAAAGCCTTTTTCATCTACGAAGCTTTTTTTCGCTACGACTCAGAGATTTTATCTTGTTTGTAGTCACAGTATTAATCAATCATAATGTGGGTAAACATTTTATTGAATTCTAGTAAGAGATCATCCTTATAACTTAAATATCCATATTTGTTCTAGATAAATGACTCACATATAAAAAAGTAAATAAAAAGTGCCCTCATAAACATTCATCTTGGCATTACTCTATTGTAACAAAATTATAAATTTTACAAATATGATTCTTCACCTAAACGAAAATTGCATAAATAAACTCACTATTGATTATAGTTAGTGCAGATATACTTATAGGACAGTAATAATTAATTTAATGTACAAGTTAATTTTTATAAAAATTTTATTTTAACAAACTCTTCAGTATATCAGTTTGTTGCGGAAGAAAATTATTTTGTCTAAAAATAAATTGGCGTAATTTATTATAAGAATGGTATTAGTAATAAAAAATTGTCATGACTTGAAAATTTAATAACAACTTGTAAGTTATAAACAATTTTTGTTGAACAATTTTTCAAAGAATGTGAATTACGAAAAAAATAAAATAATAGGAGAGCTGATTTGTAGGGTTCTTGAGATTGAGGTGAGATTGAAGTTTGGTCTATCAACTTAGGGAGCACTCATTAATTACGTAA
>JAUMHM010000016.1:15423258-15465794 GCA_032362435.1 Melikaiella ostensackeni
CGCGGGGGGGGGGGGTGGTTCATAGCATTTCTTACGTAAGTTTTCTCTTTATAATTATTCTTTTAAATATGCTAATTCAAGCCAGTTTTGGCTGCTAACATTACTCTTAATACTATTATACACATTATATCATTATTTGTTTTATTACTTTTTTATTATGTAATAATTCATATTACGTACGTCCAATAAATATAAAGTAGAGGAGTTCTTCAATTCTTGAATTCTTTCGTTGAATCTCGCGGAATCCCTGGAAATCTTGACGATCCCTCAAAATCCCATGAATTCCTTCTCAAATTTTATAAATCCGTTACACTTTTTTAAATCATGTGAAAATCTCTTGAAATCCCTTGAATTCCATGGACATCGTACATATTCTCTTAAAATCCGTTGAAATACCTCAAAATCCCTAAAAAACGATTAAAATCCTTCAAATTTCGTAAAATATTTCGAAATATCACGACATCTCTTGAAATCTTTGAAATTTCTTCGAAAATCATTGAAATCTTCAAAATCCATGGAAATCTTTCTGGATCTCTTGAAATCCTCAAAAATATTCTAAAATTCATCTAAGTCTTTCGAAAGTCACGAAAACTCCTCACAAACCCTTTGGAATCTCTTGAGATCTTTTGAAATCCCGCGAAATCTTATAAAATCTTTTGAAATGCCTTCAAGTTCATTAAATTCTTCGAAATCTAATTAAAATTCCCTGAAATCCTACAAAATTCGTAAAAATACTCCGGTAACTCTCAAAATCCTTTGAAATCCTTTAAAACTCCATAAATTCTTTTGAAATATTTTGAAATCTTTTCATATCCTTTATTTCCTTTGTAACCCATGTATAATATTCGGAAATCCTTGAAATTTCGTTAAATCTTTAGAAATCTCTTAAAATCTTTTGAAATTCCGTGAAATCATAAAAACTACTTTAAATGTCTTTGAATCTGCGAAAACCCCTTTAAGTCCTCTGAAATCTTTGCAAACTTTTTAAAATTCCGTAAAGTCCTATAAAATCCCGTCAAATCTGTTCAAATTTTTTAATGAAATTGAAATCGCCTAATATCCTCCCAAATTCATGAAAATACTTTAGTATTTCTTGGAATCATTTGAAATCCTTTGAAATCTCGTGAATTTTTTCCAAGTTTTCGAACTCTTTTGAAATCCCAAAAAATCTTTTAGTATCCGTAGAAATCGTCCTTAATTCCCTTGAATCCCTCAAAATCCCTAAGAATCTTTCGAAATCCTTCGGTATCTATTGAAATTTCTTCAAAACGATTGAACTTCCTGGAAATTCCTTGAAATCATTTAGGAACTGTAGAAATCCCTTTAAAATTCATTGAAATCATCAAAATCCGTGAGAATATTTCCGAATCTCTTGAAATCCCTTAAAATATATTGAAATCCATTAAAATCTTTTAAAAGCTATTAAAGTTCCTCGGAATCCCTTGAAATCCTCAATAATGTTTGGGAATTCTTTGACTTTCATCAAAACCGTTTCAAATCTCTCAAAATTTCTATAATCTTTGCAAATCATTGAAAATCCTGTGAAATTTTTGAAAATCTTATGACATTTCTTCAAATCTCTGCAAATCTTCGAAATCCAATTAGAATACCTTGATATTCTTCAAAATTCTTGAAAATACTCCGATTTCTTTTGAAATCCTTTACAGCTCCTTCAAATACCGTGATTCCTTTCTAAATATTTCAAAATCTCTCAAAATTCCTTGAAATCCCTTCAAATCCTCTGTGATCCGCGGAAATCGTTTTTAATTCATTGATATCCCTCAAAATGCCTAAGAATGATTGAAAACATATTAAAATCTTCTAAAAACTATTGAAATTCCTCAAAATCTCTGAAAATCCTTCATAACGTTCGGAAGTCCTTTGAAATTCCGTGATTTATTTTGAAATATTTCGAAATCTTTTAAAATGACATTGAAACTTTTTGAAGTCCCTTAAGATCTTTTTTGACATTCGGAAAGCCTTTGAAATTCCTTCAATCTTCTAAAATCTTACTACAAAATACTCTAAAATCCGTGGATAGACTGTGGAATCTTTTGAAATCTCTTAAATTCTGTTAATATCTCTCAAACTTATTTGAAATCTTTGCTAAACTTTCTAAGTCCTGTGAAATATCTTGAAATCTTTTGAAATTCCTTCAAATCCATTCAAATCTTTAAAATCTAATTGAAATCGTCTGATAACCTTCCGAGTTTGTGAAAATACTTCGGTATCTCTTGAAATCCTCTGAAATGTCGCTAACTCTTTTGAAACATTTCGCAATCTCTTTAAATCTCTTAAAATCTTTTGTAATCCGCAGAAATTGTTTTTAATTCCTTTACATCTCTCAAAATGCCTAAAAATCCGTCGAAATTCTTCGGTATCTCTTGAAATCCCGTAAAATCTCTTGAATTCTATTAAACTGCTTAAAGTCCCTTAAAATCATGTAAAATCCCTTGAAACAGTTAGAATTCTCTCTGAAATTGTGCTAGGAAATTCCTTCAAATTCTTGAAATCCTTTAAAATCACTTAAAATTTTTTAAATCATGTGAAAATTCCTTGAAATCATTTGAAAAATGTGGAAATCACTTAAAATTCTTTGAGATTTCGTGAAATCTTTTAAAATTCTTGGGTTTGCTCTTTTTCAAAATTCCCTAAAAAAATCCCTTATAATCCTTCAAATCCATTAAGAGCTCTGTAAATCGGTTAGAATTCTTGAATTTCCATGAAATATTTTAAAACATTGCGCGATATCTCGAAATATCTGAAATCCCATTAAAATTCATCTCAATCTTCAAAATCTGTGGGAATCTTTCCGAATCTCTTGAAATTCCTTAAGATGATTTAAAATCCATCAAAATTTTTTAAGAGCCATTAAATATCCTCGAAATTTCTTAAAATCCTTTATAATATCCGGGAATCCTTTTAAATACGTTGAAACCGCTTTCAATCTCTCAAAATTCCTCGAAATCTTTGAAAACCTTTTAAAATCCTGTGAAGTTTTTTGAAATCTTATGAAATTCCTTCAAATCTCTTCAAATCTTTGAAATTTAATTAAAATCCCCTGATATTCTTCAAAACCGCGGAAATACTCTGGTTTCTCTTGAAATTCTTCATGATCCTTTGAAATCCCGTGAATTCTTTTGAAATATTTCGAAATCACTTAAAATTCCTTGAAGTACGTTAAAACCTTTTGTCATCCGCGCAAACCGTTCTTAATTACCTTAAATCCCTCGAAATAAAACAAAAAATTAAAATCTCTTCAAATTCTGATTAAACGCTTCGAAGGACCTTGAAATCTTTTGAAATCCCCTGAAATCTCCTCACGCAATTAGTGGACGTTCCTGTAACAGGTCCCGCCAATCCTAATGGTTGTTTGAATGTGTGGTATCTCTATCAATTTATTAAAAATATATAGATACACATACACAACATACTTATAATGAATTAGAGATGCAGCTCAAGGATGCAGAATTGAACTCGCTGGGACTTCGAACAACTCGATGAAGTTTCGAATGTGATGATAAGACAGTTACGGTCGATAATCAATTTGCGAACGCTTCAGCTCGTTAAATATTTAAAGAGCGATGAATGAGATCTTCCTGGAGTGAAGGGAAGAAAAGATATATAATTGAATGTAATAATTTTTGCAAAACAATGAAATTCAGGAGATAATTTTATTGACGCCTTTGATTTATTTTTGTTGCAGATGTAAGAACGAAGAAAAATCGCAACGATCATTTGCTCTTGGACGATCCTACATCGACAGACGCTCCAAAGAAGCGTCCTCAATCTGCGAAAAAGAACGGCGATCACAAAAAGAAAGAAAAGAGGAAGAGACTGAATTTAGACATTAATTTCTCGAGCATGAACTAGACTTTAGTCTCGAAACTCGATGTAAGCTGCTCTAAAAGAAAACGTGACTTTAAAGCTCCTCCTCAGCTGGAAAATGCTCGTCCTCCAAAAATTGTAAGGTGAGGATGTAAAAAAAAATGAGCAAAATAGGAAAATGGATTATGATGGTAATATTTGTTTATTTGTGATGTATTTTCTTTTGTAGGAGAAAAAATGTAGTTTCATCCAAGAAGGACTATCTTGTGGCTGTATATGAGTGCATGGAGGGGTATACTCTGAAGGACCCGATGACAGATCGAATGTTTTGCAGCAAACGTAACTGGTTGGGAACGATGCCGGAATGTGTTGCAGATGGAGGTGAATTTCTGAGTTTAAGATTTTGAGAGTGATTGATAATTTTTTGATAAGATTGTTGAGGCATTCAATCATTTAATCATCCGGTTATCGCGTCTTCAATTAAACCTACATTATATAGCCACTCGGTTATCCATCTAAACGTTATGAATTTAAACATCTATTAATCAAGACAGAAACCTAGTCAGTCACGGTCCAATAATCCATCGAGCAAGATTTTTAGTTTTTCACTCTTTTAGTCTGTCAGTCTTTCAGTCTTCAAGTCCTTCAGTCCTTCATTTTTTCATTCCCCCATTCTTTCATTCTTCCGTTCTTTCATTCTTTCAGTCTTCCAGTCTACTAGTCCTCTAATCTTTCAGTCTTCAATTTTTCTATTCTTTCAGTCTGCCAGTCTTCTACGATTCAAGTTTTCCAGACTTTCAACCCATAAAACTACCAAACTGATCTAATCTAGTCTTTCAGTCATTCAGTCTACCAGCCTGCTAGTCCACTAGTCCTCTAATTTTTCAGTCTTCCATTCTTCCATTCTTCCATTCTTACAGTCTGCCAATCTTCCAGACTTTCAGTTTTCTAGTTTTCCAACCTATAATGCAACCAAACTTCCAGGAGTACAACCAGGCATTGATCCATTAAACAATTCAAGGAAACACCAGGCTTTCCAGGTATTTCAGTCAACCTTTCAATCAACCAATTTATCAAGACACTGAAAAAGCTTATCCATTTAGCTGAATCTTTTTTCCGAAAAGAATAAAGGTCAAAGCATTAAAGGTGAAATATTGAAACATCAGTATTGAAAATAAGTTACTATAAATACCTGACGATCTATGCCAATGAAGGTCGAAAATTGTCATGAATCCTAGATATGACCTAATTTATTATAAATTGCTTGAACTAAATCTGTCTGATTATTATCAATATCCGCGGGTCAATGCGTTCATTTCAGCTTTTCAGTCTTTCAGTCTTTCATTTTTTTTTTGTTCAGTCATTTAGTCCTTCAATCCTTCAGTCTTCCATTCTTCCCGTCTTTCAGTTTACTAGTTCGCTAATCTTTCAGTCGCTCAGTCTGTCAGCCTTCTAGTCTACTAGTCCTCTCATGTTTCAGTCTTTCATTCTTCCATTCTTCCGTTCTTACAATTTGCCAGTCTTCTAGACCTTCAGTTTCCCAGTCCTCCAGCCTACAATGTAACTCAATTTCTAGGAATACAACCAGACAGTAATCCCTTAAACAATTCAAAGAAACACCAGGTTATCCAGATATTCACTCAACCTTTCAATCAAAAAATTCATTAAAGCCCAACAAAAGCTTACCCTTCCAGCTGAATCCTTTTTTCCCAGAAAAAATAAGCTCAAAGCATTGAAATAAAACATTGGAACATCAGTATTGAAAATAAATTACTATCTGAAGATCTGTGCTAATAAAGATTGAAAATCCTCATGAATCCTAGACACGATCTGATTTATTATCAATTGCTCTAGATAAATCTGTCTTATCATTATGACCCGCGGCTCACCGCGTTTGATTCAGTCTTTCAGTCTCTCAGTCCTTCACTCTTTCGGTCTTTCAGTCTTTCAGTCGTTTAGTCATTTAGTTCTTCAGTCCTTCTATCTTTCATTTTTCCATTCTACCATTCTTCCAGTCTTCCAGTCTACTAGTCCTCTAATCTTCTGGTCTTCCTCTCTTACATTCTCACAGTCTGCCAGTCTTCCAGACTTTCAGTTTTCCAGTCTTTTAATGTACAATGCAACCAAACTTCTAGGAATACAACCATACAGTAATTCCTCGAAATATTCGAAAAAAACACCTGGCTTTCCAAATATTTATTAAACCTTCCAATCAAACAATTCATTATAACACTGAAAAATCTTACTTTTCCAGCTGAATCTTATTTCCAGGAAAATTTAAGGTCACAGCATTAAATATAAAATATAGGAACATTAGTATTGAAAATGAATTACTATAACTATCTGAAGAACTATGCTAATAAAGATCGAAAATTGTCATGAATCCTAAACATGATATAATTCATTATCAATTGCTCTAACTAAACCTGTCTTATTATTATGATATGCAGGTCAATGCGTTTGTTTCAGTCTTCCAGTCTCTCAGTCCTCCGATCTCTCAGTCTTTTAGTCCTTGAGTTGTTTAGTCATTAAGTTCTTCAATCCTTCAGTCTTCCATTTTTCCATTCTACCGTTCTCCCAGTCTTGCAGTCTGCCAGTCTTCCAGACTTTCAGTTTTCCCTTCTTTCAACCTACAATACAATCAAACTTCTAGGAATATAACCTGGCAGTAATCCCTTAAACAATCAAAGAAACACCAGACTATTCAGATATTGAGTCAACGTTTTAACTAAACGATTCATCAAAGCACCGAGAAATCTTACTTCTTCAGCTGAATCTTTTTTCCAGAAAAAATTGAAAATGAAAGTATTAAAAATAAAATATCGGTACATCAATATTGAAAATAAATTACTATAACTATCTTAAGATCTATGCTAATGAATATAAAAAATTGTCACTAATCCTAGACATGATCTAATTTTCTATAAATTGCTTGAACCTAATCTGTCTTATTATTATGATCGGTGGGTTAATGTGTTCGTGTTCAGTCTTTCAGTCTTTTAGTCTTTCAATCTTTCAGTCTTACAGTCGTTCAGTCACTTAGTCCTTTAGTCCTTTCGTCTTCCATTCTTTCAGTCTTCTAGTCATCCAGTTTATTAGTGCTTTAATCGTTCGGTCTTTCAGTCTGTCAGCCTTTCAGTCTACTAGTCCTCTAATCTCCCAGTCTTCCATTTTTCCATTCTTACAGTCTGCCTGTCTTCCAGACTTTCAATTTACCAGTCTTCCAAACTACAATCCACCAAACATCTGGGAAAATAATCATTTAGTTATCCCTTGAACTATTCAAAGAAACAGCTGGCTTTCCAGATATTTAGTCAACCTTTCAATCAAACAATTCATCAAAGCGCCAAAAAATCTTACCTGGTTCTGAATCAGCTGAATATTTTTTTCAGAAAAAAATTAGGGACAAAGCATGAAAATAAAATGTCGGAACATCAGTATTGAGAATAAATAAGTATCACCATCTCAACATCTATGCTAATGAAGATTAAAAATTATCACTTATCCCAGACATAATCTGATTTTTTATTAACTGCTTGAACTCAATCCGTCTTATTATTAGGATCGGTGTGTTAATATGTGCGCTCCAGCCTTTTAGTCTTTTAGTCTTTCAGTCTTTCAGTCCTTCAATCTTCCAGTCTTACAGTCGTTCAGTCACTCAGTCCTTTAGTCCTTCAGTCTTCCATTCTTCCAGTCTTTCAGTCTGCCAGCCTTTTAGTTTACTAGTCCTCTAATCTCTCAGTCTTCTATTCTCCCACTCCTACTGTCTGCCTGTCTTCCAGACTTTCAACTTTCCAGTCTTCCAACCTACAATCCACCAAACTTCTAGGAATATAATCATACAGTAATCCCTTGAACTATTCGGAGAAACACCTGGCTTTCCAGATATTTAGTCAATCTTTCAATCAAACAATTCATCAAAGCGCCAAAAAATCTTACCTGAATCTGAATCAATTGAATCTTTTTCCAAAAAAAATTAAGGTCAAAGCATAAAAATAAAATATCAGAACATGAGTATTGAAAATGAATAATTATAACTATCTCAACATCTATGCTAATGGAAATTAAAAATTGTCACTTATTCTAGACATAATCTAATTTTTTATTAATTACTTGAACCTAATCTGTCTAATTATTATGATAGGTGGGTTAATGTGTTCGTTTCAGCCTTTTAGTCTTTTAGTCTTTCAGTCTCTCAGTATTTTAGTCTTTTAATCCTTCAGTCTTCCAGTCGTTCAGTCACGTAATCCTTCAGTCCTTGAGTCTTTCATTCTTCCAATCTTCCAGTCTTCCAATCCACTAGTCCTCTAATCTTTCAGTCTGCCAGCCTTTCAGTCTACTAGTCCTCTAATCTCTCAGTCTTCTATTCTCCCACTCCTACTGTCTGCTTGTCTTCCAGATTTTCAACTTTCCAGTCTTACAACCTACAATTCAACCAAGCTCCTAGGAATATAACCATATAATGATCCTTTGAACTTTTCGAAGAAACACCTGGTATTCCAGGTATTTAGTAAACCTTTGAGTCAAACAATTCATCAAAGTGCCAAAAAATCTTACCTGAATCTGAATCAGCTGAATCTTTTTTTCAGAAAAATCTAAGGTCAATGCCTTAAGAATAAGATAACGCATCATCAGTATTAAAAATAAATTACCATAACTGTTCAAAGATCTATGCTTTAATAAAGATCGAAAATTGTCATGAATCCTAGACATGATCAAATTTATTTTCAACTGCTCGAACTTAATCTGTCTTATTATTATGATGCACGCGTCAATGCGTTCGATGTTCTTCCTGCTTGCAAAATGATAGGCGAAGAAATATTCCAACGCTTACTTCTAGAGATAGGCGTCGCCGACTATATCGCTAAAGTTGATCTTGAAAAGTAAAAGGGGACTGCGTTGCATCGCGAGATGTACCACGACTACAAAGTCGGATTTCTCGATGTTTCCTCTTCAAAAGATACATTCCTCTGATGAACTATAGGCATTCATATTGTTTCAGAACCGTTGCAAGAAAATCTTAGACGCTGCAGCCAAGACAACGGTGGGTGTGACCATATCTGTGAGGATATCACCTTTGGGATTCAATGTTCTTGCTACGATGGTTATCGTGGAAATGGAACATTTTGTACTGGTAAATATTTTTATGACTATTGCTTATCGTACTTTTAATACAAACTTATTTTTAGGATTTCTCCGGACAAGCCCTTATAAAACTACTTAGTTGTCCGTCCGTCTATGGGCACGCTTATAAAACAAAATATGGTATTAAAATAACGACCATGAGGTTTTGTATTCGATCCATATCACAGGCCTAAATGTGCGAAAATGGCCATTTTTAGCCATATTTCAAACAATATAACACGAACAGTGAATTTTTTCTCTCAAAACCGCTTGCGCTATCGTTTAGTACTCCTTTTTACCTTTTATTTCCATTTCGGACTATCCCGAACCGAATTTTTTTCGAGATATGGCACATTATCCATTTCATCGCTTCCTTTATCTTCTTTGTCATTTCCAGACATATTTGAAAGAATATAACACAAGCAGCTTTTTTTTCTCGAAAATGCTTACGCTATCGTTTAGTATTCCTTTTTATCTTTCATTTCTATTTTGATTTATCCTGAACCGATATTTTTCCTCCAAGATATGGCACATTTAACATTTCTACGCTTTCTTTGCCTTCTTTGCCATTTTTAGGCATATTTGAAAAAATATAACACGAGCCGTTGTTTTTTTTTTAAAACCACTTAGGCCATCGTTTAGTATTTCTTATTTTCCTTCATTTTCATTTCGGATCAACCCGAACCGAGTTTACTTCGAGATATGGCACATAACCATTTCATCGCTTTCTTTATCTTCTTTGCCATTTCCAGACATATTTGGAAGAATATAACACGAGCAGCGATTTCTTTCTTGCAAATGCTTATGCTATTGTTTAGTATGCCTTTTTACCATTCATTTCCATTTTGAATTATCCTGAACCGATATTTTTTCTCCAAGATATGGCACATTGAATATTTCTACGCTCTCTTTGCCTTCTTTGCCATTTTCAGGCATGTTTGAAAAAATATAACACTAGCAGCTATTTTTTTCAAAACAACTCAGGCCTTCGTTCAGTATTCATTATTTTCCTTCATTTCCATTTTGGATTATCGCGAACCGAGTTTTCTTCGAGATATGGCACATTAACCATTATCGCTTCCTTTACCTTTTTTGCCATTTCCAGACATTTTTGAAAGAATATAACACGAGCAGCAATTTTTTTCTTGAAAAGGCTTACGCTATCTTTCAGTATTCCTTTTTACCTTTTATTTCCATTTTGAATTATCCTGAACGGATATTTTTTCTCGAAGATATGGCACATTAACTATTTCTTCGCCTCCTTTGTCTTTTTTGCCTCTTTCAGTGTGAAACTTAAATGATTAATGTGCCATATCTCAAAGAGAAAAGATCGATCTATGGGCATGTCGAATTGCGATGAAGAATGAAATTTCCTATGTTATAGTGTTGATTTTTGTTATCAGTGACTAAAATCTATAAAAAAAATAGGAAATTTTTGTTTTTTAGATTTTTAGATTTCTTTAGTCTAATTTTCTTCCAGAACGACTCAAATGGAAGCTTTTAGTATGTTTTATCGCGATGAAGAATATAATTTGCTGTGTCATTGAATTTTTCAATTGTTATCAATGGTTAAAAATTAAGAAAAATGAGAAAATTTGGTTTATGAAACCACCATGCTGAAAGCTTTTCTTTTAGACCGATTTTCTTTGGTGATAGATCAAATTGAAGCTTTTGGCATACGAATATGCAATAAAAGATAAAATGTACTATGTCATCTTCTTTGTTTTTTGAAAAGACTGGTTGAAAAATTAAAGATGATATGATGCCGTTGGTAAGTATATATACAATAAAGAATACAATTTTCTATTCTACATTTTTCGTTGTTTGCAAACAGGGCTGAAAAAATAAGAAAAATAAGAAAATGCGATTGTTTACATCACTATGCTGGAAGCTTTCAGTTTAATCCGATTTTCTACGGGGAAAGCTCAAGAAGATCTTAGCATGAAGAAGTGCGATGGAAAATAAAATTTGTTATGTCATAGTCTTGGTTTCTTGTCATCTATCTTTAAAAACTAAAAAAATTAGGAAATTTGGAAATTTTGTTTTTTAGGACCACTCTACTCGAAGCGTTTCTTTAAGTCTGATTTTCTTTGGAAATAGCTCAAATTGAAACTCTTAGTATATATAATTGCGATGAAGAATGAAATTTGCTACGCTGTAGAGTTTTTTTTTGTTATCAATTGTTAAAAACTAAGAAAAATGGGAAAATTTGTTTTTTAAGACCACTATGCTGCAAGCTTCACTTATACACTGGAACCTCCGTTCAACGGCGGTCTCGAGTATGGCCTGCTATGACCGTGAGGCTCTTCCAAGAATTCTCACGATGTAAATAGACAAGGCTGTGTGAACCATTTTCAGTAGGAATGTATAATATTAATTAACTGTATTTTGTACAAATGTAGATTTTTGTTACCACAAACGATAGAACTTTTGTAATAATGAAGAGTAATTAATAAAATCATAACTTTCTCCGTGTATTTAAAAATAAATGCGAAATGTGCACGCGAGTGTTCGAACTATCCGCTTTGTGGCTACGGAACTGCTCAACTCCACTGCGCTCACTCGAGCTTTCTCTCGGCTCCTTGGACCCCCTCATTAACAAATACGAGCCCGCTTCACGGACTGATTCTTTTAATAATCGTATTTATTGGGTTTTTTTATTTTGCAATAAATTTTAGGTCAATGAAACTGGAATAAAAGAGAATGCAAAATAAATACAAAGTCATTGGAAGGAAATTCAAATTAACTGAAAGTCAGTTCGAGGTCAATTTGACTGAATTCCTAATAATGTTAATGTCAATTGAAGCCTCATAAATGAAATCATGATTAATTCGGCTTCATTAACATGAATTCAATTTCATTGTAGTTTAATTCTATATAAATTCGAGACCAATGAAAGAAAGTGAATTCGACAGAATTTAAGTGTGATTTAGGGCCAATTTATCTAAGTCTGTTCGATTTCGAGTGAATAGAACTAAGTTTCAGTTAGAATTGAGTAAATCAAAGGTCATTTTAAGTCAACTCCAGGTCAATTCAACTGGATTTGAAAAAAATTTTAAATTACGTCTATCAACTAGAAGTGAACTTAAGGTCAATTTAACCGAATTTCAAGTGAAGTAAAAGTCAATTTGGCACAATTATAACGGATTAAATTACCGCAAGTATGCAATCTTTTAAGAGAGCTTCCAAATTTGAAAATATTATATTTAAATTTGAAATTAAGTCCGAAAAATATATTTGAATCTAAAAGTATTTAAAAAAATAGATCCAGTTGGAATCGACTTGGAGCTCCACTTGAAAGTTAGTTAGTTTTACAATGCTTGAACTGTTTTTCAAGAGAGATCATTTCCCGTCTAACATAAGAGAATTCCGAAACTGAAATACGAGACAAGAGGAGGGTATTACTGCTCTAGACGATAATCGTGTGGAGCATCTTGCAGGTTGCTAACACTAATCAGATCTTCATCCAAAGACGTGCTCATGGTCGTTGAGATAATGGAATATGATGATACCATGTTGGCCTGGGGGGAAGTGGGGGGGAGGGGGGGGGAATTTTGTGATGCTCCACAGAAATTCGAGCAGCATCTGCATAAAAATATGTTAATTAGAGTCGTGGGACTTTAACAAAAGGCGATGATTCAATTGGTCCCACCTTCCATAAATTTATAAGTTTAAGTGCTTCCTACGAAATTTCTGTCAAGTATCATACAACTTTATCGAATTTCAAGCCTTCAACCATCTCTTTCAATTTGAGAAGTATTCATTAGAAATGCGTTATGGAACAACTCTTATACATTTTTTTACATCACATTTATGCTTCCAACTGTATGTACAATTTAAAAATAATTATGCTAATATTTATACATAGATTTGATTTTGAAGAATTAGTTTACTCTTCTTCATTTTGTTTACACTCGCTTCCTCTTACGGATTTAAGCGACTCTACAGAACCATTACACGTGCGGGGATTAAAATAAACATGGCTTCCAAAAATAACAAAAAAACTTTTAAAAATGCACAGTTGTGTAAACAGTTAGGATCAATTTTGTTTCGTTTGTACAAAGTATGAAATCTCAAGATATCGGATGAACATTACTGAAAAAATTAGTGACATGTATGCAAAATACTTCAACGTTAAGTTTCCAAAACGAGATGAAAGCTGGACTTTTCATATTATATGCTCCGCTTGTCATGCAATGTTGTACAAATGCGAAGATAGTGGAAACAATGAAGGTTGAAGTTTACTGTAGCAGCAATCTGGAAAAAACCGCAAAATTAAAGGGATCGTTACTTTTGCATAAACAATACGGAGAAATGGGGAATCTTCAACAAAAAATCAGTTACTTATAATACAGTCTCTTTGGTAATAGAGCCACAAATGAAAAGAACTGTAGACATTTCATATCGGCCAAGAGCGTGGCTGCGGTCCTCTCCGTATGAAGAGGGCTTTGGGGTCACGCATAGACCTACAAGGGGACGCAACGGTATTACCCAAGCGTCAGGGGCTCTTCTTGGCCTCAACCCTAACGGGATAGCCCCGTGCAATATATTCAATTTGGTACAAATATCCAACTCAAAAAAAAAAAAAAAGTGCCTTCGACATATTGGGCTGTAACCATCTTAAGTCTGAGATATAATTTTTATAATAGTATATAAATATTGAAGTAAGAACGAATGGAAGCTAAAAGTGGGGGATTCGACGTCACATGTGACGCCAGCTTTACAGAAGCGTCAAGTTTGTATAAACGAAAGCATTATCGTGAAAGTCCATATAAAAACCTAAGCATCCAGCATGGGCCAGTCAGTTATACTTCAATTTCCTTCACTTCGATCCGTTTAGTGTCTAGTTCAGTCTGCCAAAACTAGAATAATCTCCCTCTCAACCTTGTCAAATCTTCAACCTACGCAATAAACCAGTAAGACCTAATTCAATAAATAAACTCTTAAATATTATTTATTGGCTTCTCTTCAATCTTTCCTGTGCGAGATCCTTGATCTCAACTAAAACGAGGAACTTAGGTAAAGGGAGCAGTATTTATGTTTTCTAAGACGTAACATACGACCTTTTCATGGTGCATCGGCTAGGAAATCAACTAAAGAGAGACAATATATAATTTATTTGAACTAAATTCATCATCATACAAATTCCTAAACACAGGAAACTTGACCGTAGATAGGTAACTTATACTATTTTTCATTATACTTTTATTATTGCTGTTTAATATTTCCAAATTTGAAATTATTCAATGCCGATTCAAAAACCTGAAGATTCAGGGCATATTCGAAATACAGTTACCAGAAACCTTGCTAAACAAACCCCTGAATTACCCAAGGAAGTAGAATTAAATAAGAACGGGCTTGAGAGTGATAGGAAAAATAAAACTGAGCTTGATAAGGCATTAGATGAACTAGATTTGAAATTCGGTAGTGACACCTCAGAAACTGATAATTTTAATCGCTCTGCATTTATTGATCCTGCGAATACTGCTTTAATTAACACGAATTCAAATTTAATTAGTGGTTCTTCAGACCAAAATAAAACCATGAACCTTGATGACATTATTGACTATCAGATTAATGTTGTGTCACTTTCAAGTTCAACGCTTTCCCAACCAAATAATGAGGAAGTATCAAAGGAAAGCTCATTCAAAGATTCAAGTCGGGGAATAATAATAACTGAGGATGATAGTGACGAAACAATCAACGAAGACTCGACGGGACTAGAAAATATGTCACTGCCAACATATCAACAAGTATCCCTCCGCGACGCGCTTCAGTTAATCCCTACTTTTGACGGGAGTAACATTCCTTCAGCCCATTTTATAGAGGAATGCTCAGAAGCAAATGCCATAATTCCTGCTCAAGCGCAAGAAAATCTTGCTAGATAATTTAGAAGCAAATTAACCGGAGAAGCGCGAAAGTGTGTTTTCGGAAACACATTAAGAACTTTAGATGAATAAGTAGAAGAATTAAGGAAGGTTTACGCCGCCGCGAAAAGCGTATACCAGCTGCGAAGATAATTAGGCAACATATCCATGTGGGAGAGGGAAAACGTAATATCGTCCGCTGCGCAAATTAAAGAATAAGGAGATAGGATCGAAGACGCACATAAATTAGGCAATGATGGTGCCACTGATGACGCATTCAGACAAATTTGGAAGATGATTTTATTAAAGGTTTCAAAAGAGGATTACGTTCGGAATCACATATGAGATTTAAAGATAACGCAGATGAAACATTTAACACTGTTATCAATGACGCTCTAGAAATTAAGGGGAAATTAAATGCCTGTTCAGAATTGCGAAGAAATGAACGGATTAGGTCTTCAGAAGAAGAATCAGAATAGTGAATTATTACTGAAAACAATACTATAAATTCAATATTGCTCAGGACACTAAAATAGCGTGTTTAATTTGCAGGGGACCAGGACATGCTGCCGGAAAATGTTGCCACCTCGAGGACTTTCGACCAAAAAATTTGTTACAAAAATCCTACTGTTCCAAATTCAGTACAAAACCACTTTTTATCTTATAAACCTCAAGCAAACTTTTATAATTACAATCAAGGGAATTCTGCTCAGAATCAAAACTTGAGTCCTCGGCAGAATTAAAAGTTTAAGCCAGAACAAAATCAAAACTTCAGACTTGAACTAAACCAAAATTTTAGACCTAATCCAATGTTAAATAGTTTTCTGAAATCTGATGAAAGTTCTAACAATTTCTGCAAATTTTACAACATCACAGGTGAAGAAAGAGTAGAGGCCATCAAAAAACTACTGCGTTTATATCATTTGAATATGGAAGAATATGAGAACGTTGAAAAATTAATCAATGAAAATGCAGACTGCGTCCATATTCCAGAAGAATATTCAGAACCAACAAACATACTCCAACACTCAATACCAACGACAGATGATTGCCCCATTTTTTTCGCAACAATATCAATTTTCTCCAGTTCATAAAGATGAAATCACTCGCCAGGTGAATGAGTTGTTAAAAAATAATGTTATAAAACCTTCTGAATCACTTTACGATACACCAATTTGGATTATTCCTGAAAAAGTGGACTCACAAGGAAAAAAGAAATGGAGAACGGTACTTGATTTTAGAAAGCTAAATGAAAAGACAATCGGTAAATCATACCCTCTACCAAATATTCATAACACTTTGAACTAGTTAGGATCCGCTTGCTATTTCTCGGTTTTTAATCTAGCGGCGGGTTTTCACCGCATAAAAAAAGATCCTAAGAACGCACATAAAACCGCATTTTCAACCCCTTATGGACATTATGAGTTCGACCGAATGTCTTTTGGTTTGAAAAATGTGCCAGCAACTTTTCAGCGCCTACTGGATTTAGTTTTAACAGGGCTTCAGGGAACGAAACTGTTTGTTCATGTTGATGACATTTTAATTTATGCACACACGTTAGAAGCACATGAATCAAAGTTCAGTGAATTAATGAGCCAATCCCTAAATGCAAATCTCCATTTACAACCTCGTTTACAACCCTTTAAGTGCGAATTCTCACGACAAGAAGTAGGATATTTAGGGCATATAAGAGATGAAGACGGAGTTCGACCTAATCCAAAAAAATCATAGCAGTTAAAGATTCTCCAGTTCCAAGTGATCAAAAGCATATTAAACAATTTTTAGGTCTGGTAGGATATTACCGTTGGTTTATTGAAAATTTTTCTCAGATAGCATCCCCAATGAATCAGCTTCTAGAAAAAGATATATCATTTAACTGTAGAGAAAAACAACAACAAGCGTTTGATATTTTAAAAGATAAATTATGTCAAGAACTACTTCTTATACGACCCAACTTTTCAAAACCGTTTATTGTAACTACTGATGCATTAGATTATGCCACAGGCGGAATACTTTCACAGGGTGAAATATGCAAAGATCAACCAATTGCTTATGGCTCAAGTTCACTAACCGATGCTTAACGTAAATACGACACATATGAAAAAGAGGTTCTAGCGATAGTCTCCTTCGTAATGCATTTTCGCCCTTATTTGTACGGACGAAAGTTTACTCTCGTTATAGTCCATAAAACTCCTGTTTGGTCGAAAAACTCTAATGACCCTTGCTCTCGAATTTCAAGATGGCGATTAAAATTCGCTGAATATGACTATGACGTCGTGTATAGATCAGGAAAATCAAACGTCAACGCGGATGCGTTTTCAAGGAATCCCGTTCTCGGAGATGATGATCCAAAAGAAATTAATACCACATAATTTCAGAGAATAATTCGGAAATTGAGGAGGAAAATTCTTGCAACACTATGCAATTCTCGAAGTTTGAGAATCATACGAATTCAGATTCCGAAGACAATTTAATTTTTATTAACAAATCTTTGGAGGAAAAAATTCCTGAAATTCTTCATGATCTAATAAGTGAAGGATCGCTAAGTAAAATACAAAATGTATTTATGATAATTCATTACAAAAACTCCTCTATTTTTTAATTCTACTTTAAATTGAAAAAATTATCAAGAGAAACGAATCTTCCTGTCAAAGTTGGAACGCTGTGGTTACGATAGGGCAAAAGAAAAAATATACTGGTTTGTCTCGAAATTTAAAAAGGCAAACGCACACAAATTTTGAAACTGAAGGTGAGTATGATTCAGACCCAGAATATTTTGAGTGTTCAAAAAGCAAATGACAAAGAGGAAGAAGATATGTAGTGCAGTTGAGAATCTATTCAACAACGTCTGGTAATGTTCCATATCAATTTATCATATTATAAAATAAAAGGATGTTTTGAAACGCTGAAGTAAAAATCAAATCAATCGTGAAAATAATCATTCTTCTCATATTTTTGATTATTCTTATCTGTTCTACATACATTTTTGAAAGTTTTTTTATTATTTTTTTTTATTATGGTCACTGTCTTGTCACGTGACCTTTCACACCGTGTGAAATTCATATCTGTCACATATACATTCGTTGATCTTCTAGTTTTATAATTTCAAAGTCTCTTGTGTAACCCTTAATTGAGAAAAAAAAACATATTTTAGGTGTTTTGGAAACCTTTTTTTCAAATCCTATTGTCTAGGTTGTCTACTTTTTGGCAATTATCCATATATAAGAAATTAGGCAACCATAAACAACCTCAATATCAGAGAAATGAAAAATAAAAATGAGGGTTATTTCAGATGAGAGGGTACAAGTATTTTTTAAATTCGATGAAGTATTTAATTATTTTAATTTAATTAATAAGGCTTGTTTGACAAATCTCTACGGAGAGTTTCAACATGTTGATTTCATTCCTACTTTTCAACTAAAGGGGAAGGTGTCATGTATTATGACAGAATTTTGGTGAAAATCTGAAAAAATTTTTCATCAAATCCATCTTTTGTTTTTTCTTTCATTTTTTCTATGGCACTTCTATGGCATTGAGAATTGTAATGAAGTATAGGCGTCTTTTTCACCCTCTCATAAATTTTGTTCAAAAATACGAATCCGTCATTAATTTTTCAATTGAACCTCCTTAAGCCTCTCATTCATAGTACACCAAAAAGCATCCCATAAATGTATAATAAGAGCTTTGCGGATTACTTCAATACTGGATTTAATCATAACTTTCTGCTCATAATCTTATAAATGAATGAACTAAAAATTTGTCTAGCGATTGAATAATTTTCCGTTGTTAAGACAACAGAAACTGATATCATCACTCTTTAAAATCATTAAGAAAATATCATTCATTCAAAATATTCTGTGAAAATTAAATAATTTGAGCAATTAAAAATTACTTTAAAAATATGCAAAATCTTGTAATTAATCCGTTTTTGAGGATCTACAGCAGATATTATGTCTAATATTTCGCAAAATTCGCATAACACTTTCATGGGTATATGCTTTATTCAATGTTTATGTCTTGGACGGTGTTCACTTGAAAAAAACTCCCCACATGTTATTCTTATAGGGAAACAATTTTTCAATAATATACATTGTGACTTTTATTGAGAACTTCGCAAAACTTGAGGGTGTTAGATCAATCCATTTCCGAAATATCAGAGTTGTGGGGGGTCCAGCGACTTTATAGAAACTTGGTGGAAATTTAGTGTTGGGTGAGTGAAGCTTATGGTTGAAAGGATTTTCCAAACTTTTCCAAATTTAGCAAGTTTCAGGATGTTGAATTTTGTGACCCGACTTTTTTGAAAGTCCCACATCCCCCAAACCGCTGTTCAAATTTTGATGATTCTTGCAGATAAAGCGTATAATTTATAGGCCTTTTCAAATCAAATCAAAAACAAAACAAAAAATCAAAAACAAGATCGAAAAAAAAATTTTGAAACAATTTTTCGCTCAGGAACATATTTGTAATGTTCTTTGATAATGATATTTTGAATCTTTATAATTTTCTGCATCAATTCGAACAGAAAAATTGATGAACACTCTGTAACTTTCAGAGATATTAATTTATTAGTGCAGCCGCGCGGCTTCACTATCCACGTGCAACGACCGGTAGAGTGGGGCGAAATAAAGAAAAAAGTTCTGAATAACAATTCTTAACCGATTTCAGATTTTGTTTTTCGAAGAGAAATTTATAATATTATAATCAAATTATATAAACGAATGCCCAGTGTGTATTTTCAAAAGCAGACAGAAATCATTTTTCCTCCAAATTATTTTTAAATTATGTTACCAGTGAAACTTAGTGATGAAAATTCGACATTTTACATTTGTTTCAAGTTATAAGTGAACAACCTAACATCAATGACAATATAATTCAGGGGAAGTTAAAAAAATGATAATTTCTCTCTGCCTATGAATATCCACAGTATTTATTTTTCATATAATTTGTTTATAAGAATCACAAATAGTATCATGATGGAGTATAATCTTTTCGATGAAAGGAAGTAATTTCATCGCCACAATATTACTTTAAGACAAACAATCCATGATCTTCACTATTTGATATTATAATTTGTTTATGACAAGTAACATCACTTATCAGTTATCACAAATGTTTTGCTTCCACGAACCCCTGCGCATCAAATCCAAGAAATACTAAGCGTAGAAATGTTCTTTTACTGAAAGATAGAAGAAAGAGGAAAGATTCAAAATTTGTTCGCTATTTGAATTAACATAAAATTTAAACCAAGAATTTAAAAATAGCTTGTACATGTTAATTTTAAATTCAATTCTAGGAAATTTCTAAAAGACATAATCTGAAATCGGTTGAGAAAGGCGTTCTTACAGTTATTTTCCTTCTCTGCCGGTCGTTGCGCGTGAATAGTCAGGCCACGCGGCTACACTGAAAAATTATTATCTCTGACAGTTACAGAGTATCCATCAATTTTTATTCCAATTCGATGCAGATAATTATAAGGATTCAAAGTATTAGTATTTAAAAAAATCAAAAGTATGCTTTTTAAACGAAAAATTAATTAAAATTTTATTTTCACTTTCTTGAGCCCGTTATTTTTTCTTTTTGGTTCTCATTGAAAAGACCTATAAATTACACGCTATACCTGTAAAGATCGTTGAAATTCGATGAGCGGTTTAGGAGATATGCGATTTTCAAAAAAGTCGGGTCTCAGAATTCAAAATCCTGTGACTTCCTGAATTTTAAAAATTTTGGAAAACCATTTCAAACATAAGCTTCACTCACCCAACACCTAATTTTTTGCCCACCAAGTTTCGTCAAAACCGCTTCATCAATTCTGATATCCTGGAAATGGATTGGCCCTCTTGTAAACAATTTCGAAACTTTTTGTTTTTTTGGGGGTCCTAATTATAGAGAATTTATATGATAGGTATTATTTTCCCATCAGGGCATTTAAATACGAGTTCCCGCAAATACGGAAGCATAATATGGGTGCGAATAATGCACACTAACATCATTTACTACAACACCACATGATGAGAACATTTAGGTTGGAAATAGCGGTATTGGTGTTGGGCCAGGTCAGCTTGTGGTGAGTCGCAACTCATGTTCTGTATTCGCTGATTACTTATTCAGGTACTAATTTCGCCCTATTGTCATGACTTTAATGGTTCTGGTGTTTAATAACGGCACTTTGTCTACTCTGCGACAGTCGTATTGTGCCAGCGATCATTCACTAATTGACAGTTACCTACGCGTTGGGTACATTACGCACCAGTCCTCCAGAGATAACCAGTGGTAAATAATGTTCTCGTTTCCTTCCCTGCTTTTTCGGCCGAAATGGAATCGGTGCTGGTACTATATTTGAACAATGGACCTAATTTGCGCGTATAATTGTTTCCCTGACGTATTTTATAACTCGCAATACAGAACTGAGCAGAGAGACACCGAGAACAGAAACACAAAAGCTTAATGAGACATTTTTGGAAAATAGAGCAACGTCTTTGAATGAATGAGAATTTACATAATACATTCGCCAAATTGTTATACTGTAGCACTTAAGTTTGTAATTTTTGTCATTCTCTTAATGTAGCCCTCACAGAGTCAAAATATTTCTGCGTTACTAAAACAGTTCCAATTACACTTACTATCGTTGATTTTATTATCTCAATGAAACTTGGCTCCACTGCCATGCAAAACAAGAAAGTGGTAACTACATTTGGGATTTGGCCCCGCGATTCGTATTTATTTTCAATATATTTGAATAGAAAACAATTGAATATCAGGTGACAAATCCTAGAAGTTGTTACCGCTTTCTTGTTTTGCACGTCAGTATAATTGTCAATTATCCTTAAGATACTGATCATGCTTGATATGCACAATCATCAAAATTAATTCCATGTAAGTCAATTTTTGATTCTCTTAACGGATCTGATAACTTTTAAGTAATTCAAGAAACTTGGAAAATGGTATCTTAGATCAATGATCGTCCTATACATGTTAATAAACATGAAATCATTGACATCAATGCCAGGAGATAGCTTTGAGGGACACGGAAATGGTATAACAGCAAATTCAAAAACGACGAAAACTCCCAGTATATACCAATAACGAATAATCTATGTGCAGCACGATATAACATTTACGAGGGTCGTTATTTTTGAGTCGTTTCTTGAAAAGCGATTCCAGAACTATGTGGAACACCGTGTAACTTCGGTGCCGAGCCAAACGACCGGCGGTTTCCTCCATGCAACCAATGACCCACAATAAACAGAGAACCTTAAACGTCGGTTGGTTTGGCGTTATCGAGACGTTTGTGACGTTATAGCTCATGGTAAGTCGACCTTTTCTTATGGTCTATTGCTCGCTAGATCCTTACCAGTTTCACTAGCCAATGGAAAATTCAACTGGTTTCACATCAGTAACTCGGCTTTGATTACCTAGTACATTATTTCGATAAGTGACTTTTTTGTTACACTGATGTTTGCTAAATTATATTTATTGTTGAAAATTACATTGATAATCAGGAATCATATTTGGTGAGCATCCAAGATTCTTTTTTTCGCCGCCTGAATATTCTAACCCGACCTGCCATTTTACTTAAGAAATCTGGTTTGCACCACTCAGTAGAAAGTTAAAGTCCCTGCTGGCAACCCTCAGCGCAAGCGCGATTTTGATGTTCGTTGCAAGCTTGTAAACTTACACGTGGCGAGCGCGAGCCAATCGCGTGAACCAGTCTGTGTGACTCTACCAGTGCCCTCACTCGCCGGCGTCGCGAGTGGTGCGCCGCCGCCGAAGCGAAGACCATAAAAGTACGGTCCGCGGGAGCAATTGAACAGATGTCCCTAGACTATGACCTAAGCTACATCTCTCTGGCGTCTTCGCTCCAATCCTTGCCCGAGCGAAGAACATCTAAGCCCTTTATTGAAAATAACAGAATGAAGTTATGTCATTCAAAAACAGGATACTCAAAAAATGATATCGTAAAAAAATAGATCTCTAATTTTTACAGCGTGGAATGAGACGCGAACACCTGATGTAAATATTTTTAACAATAAGTCTACCACTTTTATTTTCAAATCACTTTGCTTTTCTTTTTGTAAATTAGTTTCCCTCTCCCGTTTATTTTAATACTTCGTTGTCAGTCTCAGCCCATAAGCTGACTTCAACAACCACGCCATCTTCCCAAAATATTTTTTTTTTTCAAGATTCAAAAAATATTTTTTCTGAGGATGAATATTTTCCCAATTTTACTTTTCCTAATGGCTATTTTATACCTATATGGCTACTCTATAGCTACAATTTATCGAAATTCATTTCGAAATTTCATTTCGTGTCGAAATGTACAAATTGAAAGGTTTTATCACGGATGGCAAAATCCCAAAGCTTCAGAATCCCATATAAATTGTGTTGGGAACACTATAGCCCTCAACTTTATTAAACCCTCTAACTTGCACGTCCCAAATTAGAACCATTCAAAATGCACGTTTCGAGATAGAAACTTCTCAATTTGATACTTCGATTTGACTAAATAACAAAATGCCCTAATATATATTTTTATAAATTACGCATCCACCTAATTTTGATTTATACGAATTACAATTATTATGCCATTATTTTTATGCCACATGTGCTTTTGGTAAAATGGAAATATTGTGTAAATTTATTTCAGGCAATGTGATTTTTCGAAAGAATGAAAATGATATCTAGTGATGATTCGGATGTATGCTAATTATGCTCAATGGTAGTTCATACAAATAAAAATTAGTGAAAAAGTGATTATAAAAAACATAAATTTATAAAAATTGTTATTTGGTAAAATGAAGAATTAGGAAAAGTAGAAAATGGAGAATATTCACGCCCCCCCCCCCCCCATTTCGTCCATTCTCTGCAGAAGCTAAAGAGTTTATTTTCTTTGACCAACTATGACAGACAACTTCCCTAACTATTTGAAAAACCTTCGAATTGTCACGAAATCGACAGGATCGTGGATTGCTTCACCGTAAGAGGATTTTGACGGTGTTAAGACCCTGCTTTCCTAAACTCCGCAAGACCGCAACCGCATGCGACTAAATAAACGCGTTTAGCCGATGCATATGCATTGCCCACTTTCGGTTGACCTACTCGCATAAATTCTATTAGGATGATCTTGCACGAAATCTGAGAGGAACAAGACCATTAAACCGAGATCCTTCCAAATTTAGAAGATTGGACTTAAGCCGAGTAGATCGCATGGGTTGGATAATTTTTAAAGCATATTGATGCGTCGCACCAGCTTCAAGTAGCATTTTGTATATCTTCAAATAAAAAAAAAAACTAAGCTATCCTTGAACTACAAGAAAAGGTTGTTGAGAAGTTTGAATTCCTTCATGTGGAAACTCGTGCAAAAATTTGAAGTTTTGACTTTTCATTCCTCATTCTGTTTAGGCTGTTCTTTGTGCTTGAAATTATCCGCAGTTTCTAACATATCCATGGAACCACTTTTTTCATTTTAAAGGAAATGGCAATTCACATATACCGATTTTACTCATCCCTGTGAAACCTGGACTTCCAGCAATCATATATCTAACCACAAACTAATCGTTCCGCAAAGTTATTATATATGTATGTATATTAACCCAAGTAATGAAATTTCATTCCCAGAAAGCAGCAATTCACTCTGTCAAGACAAACTTTTATCGGCGCATTAAACAGTCGCAAAACCACCTTGCACAACAATAAATTCTCGTATTCCAATGTTTCCGTAACAATAACTTGGCTACCATAGAACCGTATAAGGTTTTTATGGCGTGAGATTTCCTCCAGCAATACTTGCTCGCTTCGTGAGGCAATTTCCATGGATTTTCAGTGACAAAAGATTCTCGCTTTTGACTAACTCGATAGACACCTTGATTTTATCAAGCAGCAACTCCGTCCAGAAGACAGATATATTCATGAAGGATGGAGTATTACGGATTCGTCTTCAGTTTACCAGAATGATATTAATAATTCCCAGCCAAATACCACGTGCTCTCTCGCATCCCAGGTATTAGAATGGCTCTCCGGGTACAGTGGGGTGAGCTTTATGGAAAAGGGAAGGAGGGTTTCAGCACACCCGGTTACGTTCATTTGCATCGCTACGTTGCTGTCGTTCCTGCTGTTGTTTTGTGCCACGAAATTTATGGTATTGACGCTCTACGTTAATATTAATACGACAGTATCGCCAATACCTGGGAATATCACATATACCTGTAATTCTTGTACACAGTGCCCACACATGCTCCTCATACGATACTCATACAAATTTTCTCGTTCACTGTAATGATTTCCACTTACCTTGTTAAAAATTCTCTCAAAATTCAATTTCATTAAATCACTCAAATTCATAAGCACCTTCTGTCAACATTAATCAGAACTTATTAAGTAGGAATATGAACAAGTTATTAAGAATTTATAATATTATATTCATCGGCAATTCACATCACACAATAATTGACTGCAACGAGCTTCTGCATAATATCGCCCGATTTCCATTCCCAATTTGCATTAAAATTTCGTGCAACGCAATCAACACGAATGAGTTTGAAAGTCGAGTCAACACATTGTTTCAATATCAATTCTCCTGGTGCTAATTTGCTTTTAGTGAATACATAATTTTATATATGAATAATGGTCGACCATTGTAATCCACTAGGGTATCAACATTTTCAAAACATGAAACTGGTCAGGTTTTTAGAATATTTTAAATTTATCTGATTTGAACATCATAAAAGGCACTCATAAGAATATGTTTTTATGTCAAAATGATGTTTCTTGACACAAATGCCATTTTCTCTCAAATTTAGGATTAAGACGATTTTCATTCGTCTCAAAAGGCATCATTTTGCGGCAAAAATGATCCTTATGAGATAAAGTTCACTCAATCTCCCAGCCGAATAATTCTGTTTGTTGAAAGAAGATATCCACATTATCCAAAATAAAACAGACATGAGGACGATGCGTTCGTTTATACACAGCTTTTTCTCTGAGTGGAATAAAACGATATTCAGAAGTATATGTTCTACAATAATTTCTTGAACTCTTCTGTGAAATGCCGTTGAATAGACGTTGAATATAAGATTTAAGTGGACTTGGACTTGAGCGCACGTGCATGAATGCTGACATAAACGATACAGCAGTTGAGTGTGCAATTCATCGGTTCCGACACCTACAAGATACAGATGTGTCTAGAATCTTTCGAAAATGAAAGCAGTCGAATCCAATTGAGCTCAATAGGAAACCATTTTCTTCAAGCACTATTACTGCTTCACGTATTAACCTGAACAAAATAAAACTAAACGCGATTTCTTGCCGTACTGCGGCAGACCAATTTCACATTTCATGATATAAAATTCACTGATTTCTTATTTCTATCTTTGAATAATGACATAACCGGATCGGAGCAATACAGCATGCTCAATCACTGAAAAAAATTCTTAGTAGATTTAAATGCTTTTCAGCTAAGTTGCTTAGTTCTCTAAGGCCCCAATGTCACTTTTTTAGTCGAATTAATAATGAGATGTGTAGTTAAGTGAAGTGAGAAAAGCAGTCGTTGTAGCAAATATCTCAGATTGATTTGACTAGATTCAATAAAAATTGGAACAAGGAAGATGAGGTAATTTTGCAGTTGTAATTTTTGCAGTTGAGTGCAACTACATGTTCAGTTACTGCTTCGACATAGTCCTTTCTACTGCAGCAACGATGATATTATCTACCGAGCACTAATTGTTTTTTTAATTGAGAAAGTAGATGGATTTACTACTTTCCAGTCAACTACATGACTCAGTTAAATATTTCGCAGGTATTTTTTCAGTGGTATTCAACATAAATCCAGGAACTTACAGAAAAAAGACTACTACATTGTTAGATAGGAATTTCATAAAGTAATATAATATCACAAAGATTATATAATATTATCGATTGAGATCATCAAAAATATCAAAAGAATTGTATAAATTCAAGAAATTTTAAAGTGTATTTTTTGATACATTTAAAAAATTAGAGAAAAACAAGCTGAGTTTAATTTTCTTTATAACTAAGCTGAAACACTTCTATTCTTGGTTGCGAAAGGAAGGTTTTGTTGTGAAATTAAAAAGCAGCTTCAATAATATAACACACACAAATGAAGATTACACTTTATTATTTCTGTGTTTGGTTTTTAATTCTTCAATTATTAGATCAAAAATCCAACAACTCGAAATTACTAATCTTTTGTTTTCTGTCATACCATTCGATTTTTTGTAAAGACGAGGAACATCTGCCTCAGTCTGGATTCGAAGCTGATTTCCTTTCCATTTTTTTCAACACCTACAACATTAATGTTCGTACTTTGATCTGATTACTAACTTTTGACAATATACAAAAAATATTTATTTCTCAAATGACCCCTAATAATCCTTACTCGTTTTCTGTTATTAGGGTGCCATCTGTTCCCGCAATTAACCTTTAAGGGCTTCCGTGACTTGAATCCATATAAAACTAATTCTGACTTTCTGGATGATAAACTCATCTTAAAACAGTTGATGAAATGCAAAAAACCATATTTCCACCCTTTCCAACATTCATTTAAAGAAATCAGAATATCATGATTACGAATTTTTGATCCTAATCATGTCGTGTTGTACGTAAGACATAAAAGTACAATTTGACACATTGTAAAACACACCTTTGATTTGAGAGAATTAAGTGCTCAGAAACATCAACAACTTCAAGATGAGTTACTTTTGCTTTTAACTCCTGAGTGAATTTTTTAAGTTGCAAGAATCTCGAAAACCAATAAACAAAAGCGAAAGATAGTTGTTTTTTACCTATTGTTTTAATAATGGAAAGAACGAGTTGAGCTAATACATTTTTATCGGATTGGAAAGCTATAAAAATTTTATGGCGTTATGTTTGTTTTGTAATAAAAATACAAAATGCGATTGATAAACCTGGAACAGGCTTTCGATGATATTGATATAAAATAAATACACTTTCTCTTGGACGAGCATTTTGTATAAAAGAAACATTTAACTTTATATAGCAGAACCATTTAATTTATAGTTGCATTAGCCACTTCGACTATATGTGTGCAGTAAAAAATACCATAAATGTACATTCTGTACTTTCACCTTTTACGTATGAAAAGTAGACAATGAACGTCTGCCAATATTCCAACATTACACTAAAAAAATATATCAAAACGTATATGCAAAGTAAAGATTGATTTTTGCTTCAAACAATTTTATTTCTTCTTATGCAAAGAAACTCGCAGACAATTTTCCGTTTAACGTAAATCGAATAAACCTCTTCAGAAAGTGGTATTTCTCACATTCGCCAATAAACTTTTCATCACTACAGAAAAGTTTCATTCAACTCTCCTCTAAACTTTAATTCTTCTCGAATACGAAAAATTTATTTCATTTGAATAAACATCGAATCTCAATATGCACTTAATTCCAGATAATCAAACTCTCGCACTGAAAAAATATTCATCGAAATTGCACCTATCCGTATTGCCTTGAATCTGATATATATACTATCTTCACAGAACAAAATTTTCATTTTATCTGTCGATTTAAGGAACCCATCTTTTATTCGATACGGAAAAATCGTCGAGTTTGCAGTCTCAGTTTTACGATGAACTTTCGGAAGTCATGGTCTTCCGGCGGAATCGTTCAATTTTATGAAATCGACGATTGTTACGACAGCCGAGCTGTTGGTCATGAGGCCGGGTAGACGGTCGAGTAAGTAGTACAGAATTCAAAAGAAAAAGGAAAAGGAAGGTTTAATATAGGAAAGTAAAAGGAAAAATCAACGATGAAAGGGAAAACAGGAGAGAAAGATGTAGGATAAAATAAAAAGACGAAAGCGAAAAATAGAGAACCAGAAGGTAAAGCAAAAAGATAACAAATGTCTAGAAAAAGAATGTGTGCTGGAAGAGACGAAGGGATGGTAGATATTGTCTCTTTACGTGCACAGTATAAAAATCGATTGTGAGAATATGCATGATTTCAAATAAACCACTGCTATTAAGATAAGCAAGAGCCGTATTCAAGTTTATTATCTTTTTAATTAAAATCAATACTCTGTAGTCTGACTAAAATATGCACATAGAAGTTCATAATATTTGGTATTATGTTTAAGAATATTTGCTCGTGACCTAATATGTATACTTTTTCATGATTCATAATCAACATTTCTCTTTCAAAATACAGAAAATATAAATATCGACCTAGAATGTATTCAATATATATATAATACTTAATTTTTGTACTAATATTGAAAATTTATAATATAATAATTAATAATGATTTTCAGGGGGTTATCCTGTTAATTGAAATGTTGAATATATGCCTTTTAAAACAGACAAGTTTGGTTGAATTGAACGGTTTCATGACTCAAGATCGATGCAGTAAGAACGCGATAATATTTCGAATTTGATCAATGAAAATGGAGCTTTAAAAAAATCTAAATCTCAACGTGTATTTTCGATTTTTTTGTTTCTTTTGGGTCAAAAATGAACCACGTGGAAGGAGAAATGAGTCGGATAATATTTAGAGGTTACTAATCGCGGATGTGAAAGATTTAACTCATCAAAATGAGCGTTAATCACCTATTCCACTTACTGAGAGGTTTTTAAAATAGGTAAAATTAAATTATTTTTACATATGTTCTTAAAAAATAATTCATCTCAACCAATATTTCAAGAACAGTAATTTTATGTGTTTATATGAATTGTTTTTGAGGACCCAAATACAGTTCAAATGTGTATTGAAGACATCATAGTATGTGGAATAGATGATCATTGCTTCCTCTTAACAATTTCCTTCGCATATCTCCTTAAATATGCATAATTGAATGGAAAATTAGGAGCAAAAAGTATTGATTTTAATGAGCCGCGTCTTCTATGTTCTGTATAATTTTGCTTTATGATTTGCGATTTTTGAGAAAAATTGATTTTTCAGGAAAAAGAGACAAATTCGCGAGGAGCGACCTCAAAATATTGTTCGATCTATTTCTTTTTCCACGTGGTTTATCTTTTACCCAAAAGTAAGGAAAAAATAAAATTTGAAAGTTAAAATTCGGACTTCTTTTTTTTGAGCACCCCTTATGTTCATGTTTTGATTCAGATCAAAGATTCGGTATATTCATATTGTTATTTTTCAAAGAAACACTGATGTCGATAATCTATTTTTTTTGTCAGTATTTGCAGTAAGAATTGAGTGATTTCTGCACATTCATATCTATGTAATTAGAGGTTACGAGTTATTTATTTTTATTAATTATCTAAAAAGTAGGTACTTTAAATGAACAACTATTAGGAATATGCACATTTATTAATTTTCCAGGAATTGAACTAGTTTTTCTGTTTTGTGGCTTGGGTGTCTGTAAATGATGAAGAGTTAAATTTTCATCAGACGTTTCTGTTCCATACGAGTCCCTCTTTAGTGATTCGTTCTAGAAAGTTACATTTTTAGTATAAGTTTTTGGTATACATCTGTGCGTGTTTTACCGTGAATCTACTCGATTGTGTATAAACATTTTACTAGAATAATAAACAATCTTCTAACACGTACTGCATGATTACTTTTTCTTGGTGTCTAACAAATTTAAATTTTTAAACTTAAATTAATAAATTTACAGCAACCAGAATCAATATAGCACTATACTTGTTCACTTACGATAATGGTTTACATTTTTTGTTTTCGCCATGAGTGTAAAAACCAGTAAAAACCTATGAAGTTGTGAAGCTGAACCTAAGATACGGAAAGGCAGACAAATCAAGAATGTTCTTCTCTATAAATTACAATCTTTCTTCAAATTTTTCGAAATTTTGTTACACTCCTCTCCCTCCACTCATTTTGGTAATGGCGGAAGCAATATATACTAGAGGTACCAAACTTGAGTTGTTGCAAATGCCTCTTTCTCCTTTTCCTAGATACATTTTTTTACATTCAAATATTTGGTATTCTCGTTTAATGCCAATATCCAATGCACTTTTCTTCCCATTGTCCAGTAATATTTTTTCTGAGTAATACCTTGCAAAATTTTCCGATTCTATCTAGAATTTTTTTTTTTCAAAATCGAAAGCATGATCGTGATACCATGAACGTCTCGTTAAGACTGTTTGATTTTTTGGATGTTTGAGGTAGTCTCTTTCGTGCTCATAAATTCTAGTTTAAAGTATCTTTTAGTTTGTCCTACGAAGCACGCATTACATTCCTAGCAAGAAATACATTAGACTCCATTTTTATATTATCTCTTTGCCTAACTTGTCTTTGCTCTTTGTGAGAAACCATTATAAATCGAAGGGATTTATGTAGGACGTTTTTATGTTCCATGGTTCAAGGAGTCCCATAATTTTTTGTGACAATTCTTCTACATAAGGCAGGGACAGAGACTTTCTAATTCTTTGGCTACTTTCTGGCACGTTCTCTGTTGGATACATTTTGAAATTTACGCTTATCGTTATTTTGCGGAATAAGAAAGGTCGAAGTTAAATTGTGAAAATAGGAAGTTATTCGTGTTCAAAATTGAAGCTATAAGCAACGTCTCACGAATGTATTTTAAAATGCAAAAACTATTGCGTTGATATATTGTAGCTCATTTTCCGGTGGTGTGCAGTGGGATAGGAGCTCAAAAAACTGGCCAAAGGACCATTTTTCAATACAAGAAATTGAAGTATTTCGTTCCAAAGTAGACACATAAAAATAGTTAAGGACGAAGTTTCATCTCGATATATGAAATATTGACCGAAGAATCAGCATTCAATTTTGAAAGTGACATGCAATTGTCTTACAGTTGAATTTGTAAAATATCTCTTATTGCAACGAATACTTTGAGGTACTATGAAAAGTGATTTTTTCTTACACGAATTAAGATACTTTGAAAGGAGAAATGAGAAAAATAACCTTTAAAAGTTATTATTTTATTATGAAAAACTGGATTTTTAAAAAAGGTTTGCCAAATAATTGAAACTGTACTCGCTGCCGTATCAACGTACCACGACGTGCCACGCCTTAAACAAAAATTTAAGGTGGTATTTTGTTGAGCGCAACATAAGCTACAATATGTGTATGCGATTTTTTTGCGGAAACTTATAATTGCTAAATTCAGGTCGGTATAAGCCTGAGCGCCCGGACTCGCTCGCGTACATCTATGCATTTGCTGCACCACGCCGCACAATGGTTGTCATAAAAAAACGAGGTGTAAAATACCTTTTAGACCACAATTCTTAACCGATTTTGGGTTTCTTGAATAAAAATTCAACATTAAATTTCAAAGGGATCTGTGCGAGCCGATTTTTGGGTTTTTGTTTGTCAAAACTTTCAAGTTAATTCAAATGCTAGTGCTGTTTAGCGATTATTTTTTTTTTTTTACATGTCGTGAAACAATATTTATGCAAGCGTTTTGGAAAAATAATTTATTCAATAATACTGAGCATGCACTTTTTGAGTATCATACTTGTATGTGAAATATAATTGTTTTCGTTATATTTTTAATAGTCTACTAAATAGTCGCGGAGATGTTCTAATTCCTGTCTTCTAGGTATTTAGTCTGGAATAAGGAGCTCGAGGGCTTCTGGATCCGAAACAACTTTGTTAATATAATTTATTTAAAAAATAGACAGATGATATCAGGTGATAGAACTTCGTCACTAAACATTACTAGCAATACAATTGAAAGACAATAAGAAAAAAACACAATCTTCTTCTGCCCATGAACGCCCAAACAGTTCATTGGCTTATATAATTTGTTTATAAAATGTAGCAATTCTATTAGATGACAAATTTTCATGATAAACTATCACTTTGTCGGTAAAAAAAAGTAATTTAAATGCTGATATGTAATTTTTGACGTCAAATTCGAAGTCAACCACCTCAAAAGCCTCCTCATACCAAGTTTCATACAGATATATAAAAATTGGGAAATTTTTCTCGCCATATTAGATCAGCCATTCTGAATTTGTGATTTTTTACTTCAAATTCAAAATTAGCGACCTCAAAAACCCTGACACTACTTAATAACTTAAATCTGACTTCAGCCCTATCATTTTCTTTCATAGAAAATTTAAAACTTTAGGCCTTCTGTAACCAACAGGAGATCTTTCAGAATATTTTAAATTTCGAGTTTGGGTAAAATTATAATTTTTCTTATGTTTGTCTAAAATTCACTGCAGCACCTTCAAAATAAAATTTTTCACCTCCATGCAAATTTTTATAGCTTCTGCATAGTTTGTTTCAAAGAAAACTCAGAACTTTTAGCCCCCTAGGTCCAACAGGAAATTTTTCAAAAAATTAAAAAATTTATGGTTGAATTAGATTTCAGAATTTTCCTACATTTACCTCAAATCACTACAGCAACTTCAAAATTAAACTGATCACATCGATGCGAGTTCTCAGAGCTTCTGCATAGTTACTTTCAAAATAAATTAAAAACTTTCAGCCTCCTAGGAACATCAGAGAATATTTATGAAATTTTTTAATTTGGGGTTAATTGGAGGTTCAAAATTTACATAAGTTTTCCCTTAATTTACTACAGATCCTTTGGAATTGAAATTATGACATCTATGCAATTTTTTACAGATTTTCCATAGTTACTTTCATAGGAGAAATAAGACTTCAAGCCTCCTAGGAACGTCAGGACATTTCTAGGAAAATTTCAGACCCTCAAAATTGAATTAATCACATCGATGCATATTCTTATAGCTTCTTTATAGTTACTTTCATAGAAAACTTACAACTTTGAGCCTCCCAGGAACAACAGGGATTTTCTTAAGGAACTTTCGGAATTTGGATTTGGGTAAAAATAAGATTTTTTCCTACGTTTGCCGTAAATTCACTAAAGGGCCTTCAAAATCAAATTTTTCACCTCGATGCGAATTTTTATACCTTTTGCATAGTTACTTTCATATAAAGTATGGAGCTTCCAGCCTCCTGAGAATAACTGGAAAGATTTAAAAACTTTGCTGAGAAAATTTTTCGAAACACATTTTTTGCTATCTTTATTTTTGTTTACAACCAATCTCTTCACATTATTTTTTGCTTTTCAAAAAAAGAATTCTTTCATAAATATTGACATGAAATTTCTATGAATATTGTAATTTAATCAAAAATTGAAAATGTATTTTATCCTAAAATATTGAGGAAGTAGTTTTCGAGCCATCACATAATTATGTCGTGCAAGATATTTTGAACATATTAAAACAAGGACTGGTTATCTGAAAATTCTATTTACATTCAAATGATTGAACAATGAAAGTATTGACATATTTTTTACATCTTACAACCTGAAAATAAATAATTTATTTAACGAAAGAAGAGAAACCTAACTTTTTAAATGGAATCCATGTTACATAAATGATTGTATAAGCCCATGCATGAAACACGTTTATAGTATTTATGAAAATTGCAGGTCGAATGGCTTAGACCTTAAATGTCTCGCGTGGCCAATGTTCCATAGAATTTACCTCAAGACATATTTTATTTCTCGCAAAAGGGTTATCGGAAGAAGTAAATCGTAGATTTTTTCAAAAAAAGTACTAACGTATCTTCGCAAAATACAACATCGTAATTCATTTTATATATAACAATAGAAAACAAATTTCGATCGGCAATTCTTGATTTTTACATTCTCCAAAAAGGAAATTGAATCTATTTGAATAGCCCATAAACTGTGACGATACCTTTGAAATGTGACTAAAACTAAAATATTTAAAATTATGGAGATTTCGCGACATTTCGTACTGCATGCCGCTGACATTTTTACGACGAATCAGATTTCTTTATGGTGAGTCGGAAATGTAAAATCCAATTTATACACTCAGGACATGATTATGCGAAGTATCATACAACAGAACGTGCATTGGGAAAATGTCGAAGGTAAACTCAGAAGAACATTTTACTTCCTAAAATGGAATGTGGATATTTTAAAGGCGTGCGTCCACCTTTTGCCACTCGCATTGCCTCAAAGTAGTCTCTAGAGGTGTACAAAGAGAGTTGGAAAAATAAAAGTGGAATCTCTAGAGAGCGCCAGGAAGAAAAGGAAAATGCAGATGAAACGTATGGTCGGTGGACACGGAACGGGACGGGAAAAGCATCCCCCTCTGACAGATATCTTCCGGTAAAGAATTTCCCCTGAGCATCCGCAGTTGTCGTTATGGGTAATCATATTTGTTATTTCGTAATACCACATGGCTGGAGAATATGATCCACTTTCCTAAATGACTAGTTATTATTATAAGAGAAAAATAACTACATTTTTTTAAATTTTCATCCATCCACTGAAATTATTTTAATATTTCGATTCGATTCAAGATGAAACGAATGTACAAATCCCTTCACAAAGCGCCTTCTCCAGTAAGCGCCTTTTTCGCTAAGCGCCTCTCCACTCCACTAGCTCTAAATTCATTGCGCCTCTGAGTGTGGCATTAGTTGCGCGTGCGCGAGATGATATTAAAATAATCCACCAATGGGGTACGTGACGTTAAGGCGCGGCCGTTTGGACGCTTAAGCGCTGCGCAGCTTAAGCGCTGGACTTTTACGCGCAAGACGTTTAGCCGCCAGGACGTTTAGCCACCAGATCGGCAAAACGGCTCAAGATGGAATAAATATAATCTTCACGGTTCACTCTTTTATGTTATCCCGCACCGACTCATCATTGGCCGCTGATGGCGGAGCAGGGCATGGCTTACTGGTACTGGTCGTTGAGGTCAGAGAGGGGGCTTTTGATGGCTAATTGGCTTACTGGGTCGATGTGATGTGCGATAAAAGAGACCACTGATCAGATTTTAGTCATTCGATGTCTAATTGTGATTAAACGCCATGGAAGAAATTGTATCCAAAAGTCCCGACGCCTAAACGACCTGGCGCCTAAACGTCCCGCGCCTTAATGTCCAGCGTCTAAACGTCCCGCGTCCAAATGGCGCCGCCTAAACGTCTTGCTCCGTGCCAATGCGTCTCGGATATCTTTCCCGCCAAGCCCTAGGGGCGTGGCTCAACCAATTGGGCGCTTCCTGAGTAGCCCGGTCTATGAAATTCGAAACGTCGCTCATAAGTCTGAGGTTTTCGTTGAAGGTGAAAAGCTCTCCTGCTCACCGAACTATAATCAAGGATGTAATTAGAGCTCTGAAAAAGGACGATCCTCAAGTGAGACAAGGGATATAATGAGGTTCAAAAAAGGTCACCGCTTGAAATACTAAAATCAAAAGTTGGGATGAGAATTTTAACTAACGAAAAATGTAAATAAGCTCTATTGTGAAGTTGAAAAAATTAAGAAGGGTATTGTCCTCCTCTTATATAGGTACTCTTTTTCACCCGCCTGTCTCTAAAGAAGATTCATGCTCTTATTTTCCTGACTTTAAAAGTTTATTACCAACGCTCGTTTACCATCCCTGCAGAAGGCATTATTAACGCCTAAAATTTCAGTTTATGATCCACTTTAATTCAGACAAGATACTCCTCATGGTGGATCATGGAGATTATTATCATTATTATGAAAGTATTATCTATAATTTCTTTTCTTGAAGGAAAATTTTGCTTATTTGTTACTTTTAATTCATAACCTTAATTATATTATATTGTTGTTCAGTTGGGTGAAAGAATCAGTTCATCCAATGAATAGATAAAACACCTACTTGTTTGTTTCCTCATAACTCTTGAAGTTGTTATTAATTTCTAATAGGTTTTGTAACAAATGTAGTTTCCAAGGTATCAAGGGAATATAATTATCAAATAATATAGCAGTAAATATTGAAGAACATTGAAGAAAATTGTGAAACATTTGTGTCCAGATTCATCTAGAACATCGCAGAACATTTTACATAATTCGAAAATATTCCACAATATTCCAAGGACAGTCCACAACATTTTAAGGCATTTCAGGTCATTCTATACCATTCCAGAAATTTCTAGAAAGAATTCCCAAATATTCTAGCACATTACCGAAATTACTAGAACTTTTTAGAATATTCAAGAACATTATAGAGAAAATACTTTAAGCTCAATCATTCTATGTTCTATAATTTACTGAAATTTGTATAGATTTTTCAAAGATGGAGAATATTTTACAATATTGATTAAAAGCACCCTGGTGATGCTGGATAAGAATATCTGGTTCACAAATGAATAATGAATTAATTTCAAATCTTTAAATAAAAGCACTTTGTATTATTTTTGTTCTAATCCTGCAGTTCTTACTTTTCAGAACCAAAAAATGAAGTAAAATAAATTACTGATTGAATAAAAATTGCAGGCTTTGTGTATATAACTATTTTTAAATAGACAATCCCAGTCCGGACCATTTTTTTTCAAAAAATTTTGAAGTTTAAAAAAAATGTTTACTTGTTTTGCATAAGATGAATTGTAGTAATACTTGGGTTATAACAAAACTGTTACTTAAGTTGCTTCTTGTAACACGAAACATTGATTGACCTTTTAATGGATGCTCTCAGTTTTTGGAAATAAAATCTTGGAAAATATTGAAATTGTCAGTTTTTTTTTGTATGTAAAAAAGCTATCTCTATAAGGAAGAAAATTTCCTCAAGGCCTGTGAGAAAGCAAAGTTTTCACAAAATGAGCACAAATAATTACACCCACATAGTAAATGCACCCATAATGCTCTACTCTGAATATTACCCAGTCATGCTAGACTAAACTTTTCAATATATTAGTGTATAAGTTAAGGATGTTTATGGGATGCTCATTTCCGAAGTAATCACTGTTTGCGGAAGGTATTTTGCCCTAAGTATGTACACAAGGAATATTTGCTAGACCGAAATTTCAAAGTTCGAGGTTGAGGAGGAGCAACTCGATCCTTCATATAAAGAGCCCACTTATGTCAAAAAAGTCTACATAAGCGACTAAATGTAGCGTAGGAAATTGTGCATAGGAATTGAATGTCATGCATGGTTCAAATTGCTTTTTGATTTTTTTGATTTGATTAATTCCAAAAGATTGATCATATATGGAGAAGATCGACGGTTTTGGAAATCCATTTCGTCCAGAAAGTTTACGAGGCTATAAAATATTATTTGCAATAATAAAATTAGTTCCAAACCAATAGGATCAGTATTGATTAAAAGCAAAAGTTTCCGAACATAAAAAGGATTGTGAAATTGGAAATTTAAATACTGGTTTGTCTCAAAACTCCTGGAATTTTGCCCATTTTTTTATTTTGATTTTAATAATATTAGAATTTTCGTGTGAGAAAATAACACTTATAAAAGACGAATTATAGAATCAATATTTATACAAAAATGTATTAAAATTTCGATAAATATTCGGACTGAAGTAATAAATATTAATCAGATTTACTCATCCGTGGTTCAATGAAAACTTGACCTTTTCATCGTCGCCCATGCAGTATCGTCCATCTTGTTAATGCCAATGTCAGCTAGATATATATCCTGCCTTGTTCGTTAATTTACTAACCTAGCCTGCCTGTAGTCTGGCGACCCGATAACTTTCGAAGGAATTTTCTAATTCAAATTTCCTTTTACACACTAGTTTGTGGTCCAAAAAGACAGGTCAAGTTCGTTATTCAGCCTTTTACTGCCAATATTTATGTTTTTAGCCATGAAAAATCAAACTGAGAAAAGTAATAATTCAACTTTCCCACGAAACCAAGCTAGATACGACAAATAGACAAGAAACCAAAATTATTCGCCTCTCAAAGTTATAGAAAATTACTGTTGGACATTTTGCAATAGTAATGATAGATTTTGTTTCAAACGTGGAAAATTTCCTAAGAAAATCGAAAATTCAAATTTATAGCTAAACAAAGCAAAAGGCGATGAAAGCTTCTACCGCAAAATTGGGGATCGTTCATATATTACGTGATACGTTTTTCGTTTGTTTATATCGTTGTGTCCTTTTCAATTTGACGGCAATTTTATTCTCGTCTTTATTTAAACAAAAGAAAAATGCGTTACGTAACATATGAAGGATCCCTTGCTCACCTCAAAAAGACAGGCAAAATTGCCAGTAAACATTTTTTATATCTATATTTCACTCCTAACCTGGCATTAATGAAAATAAAAAATGCTTAAAAAAATATTTTTGTTTTTTACGTCGGTTTTAGAACTTGCCAGGTTTTTTATCACCAATTCCAAACACACTTTTTTAGAAATTTTAGAATTAAATAAAACTTTTCTCATGGTTTCTCCCATATTGTAAATTTATGCTGGAAAGTATTCGATTTGGGTACTTTTTGTTTAATTCTTTTTCGCTTTGATTTACAATTTTTCAACTGAGTATAAAAATATAATGTAAAGTGTCAGTTCTATAGAATTTAATTTAAGCTCAGTATTGTCGAGCGCGAAGCGCGAGTGTCATGATGAGAATGTATTCCTCAAACCCGAAGGAGTTTCGAAAAAGTTATATCTACATCATCAATTAATGTTTACGCATGAATATAAGCAAGTTGATTATCCAGGACCGAGCGCGTAGCGCGAGGTACATAAAAGATCGAGCGCGAAGCGTGAGACAAATCACGCGCGCCGTAGGCGCGCTTAAACTTCGCTCGAGGCGTGCGATGAGAATGTGCTCGCGCAGTGGGCAGATTTTTTTTGTATGAAATTCTTATGCAGAGAAGTTCAAAAAGTGTTCAAAAGATAATACATTTTTTATACCTAATATTGATAAATTGTATTGTATAGTACATCTTTTGAAAACTATGTACATTTATGACACATTATATATTCGGAATACATTGTAAATCGCAAAATAAGCGTTGAATAAGGCAAGAATGAAAGAATTAAAATTGAAAGAGCTAAAAAACCTAAACATTTTATAAAAAGTTCTAAAATTACAAACATTATTTACCCGACAACAAGAATTAATTGATATAAAGTGAAGAAGTAACATATTTTTGAGAATATCGTGTTGGTGACCTGAATGTAGAAAGAGATTTTGCGAGTAACACTGTAAAAACAATGTATTATACAGGGCTCAATTAAGGTATTAAAATAAGACTCAGAAAAAGCAGTCTCGAGTTGTACTAAAATGAGATCACTGGTGGAAACTCACAGTCATTTGTTTTACATTAAAAATAACAGCATGAAATTCTCCTATTTGAAAACAGGACACGCAAAAAATGATACCGTAAAAAAATCTCTAGTTTTCACAGTGAATGAGAGAGTACGACAATTTCCCCCTGGGATTATAAGTTTCAAAATTTGGTTGTACGTATTTCAATTTGTGTGCATTCAAATGTGAACTCTTTTCAAAATAAAATTTTGAAAATTAGAAGTGTCCAAAAATTTGTTTTGTATTGAATTTATATCTGCTAAACAAGAAGTTGCTGAAGTTTCAGTGATTCATACTGAAAATTTCAGTCGTCAGTTTATTGGGAAATCAGTGAAAAACGAATGAATTTTCACTGATTTTCATTAATTGGAATCTTCAAAAATGAATCACTGATTGTTAGTGAAATACTCACTCATTCATATTTAGAAAGATACTGAAAACATTTGATGCTTCAAACTTTAGTTTATTTACAATTTGGATGTATGAAGTTGATGTTTCTAATTTTCTAATTTTGCCATAAAGTAGAATAGTTTTCCATCAAGATGCATTCCAAATTTAATTATTTTCTGAATTTATATTTATGCCAATTTGGACCTACTTGTATTTTTACTATAATTTGAATTTCAGATACAATACGTTCAATAAATTTAAAAATTAGCATTGCATTGAATTGAATTTCAATGTTTTCCATGAAAGAATTTTCTTGAACCTAGCCCCTCTTTACATTTACCCAATACTACACGTGACGAATTTCGGTTAGCGTAGACAATGCGAAAAAATAAGATTCTTGAAAGTTTGCAGAATGAACTCTGTGTAATTTTTTCCGTAGAATCGATTGGCGTAATCATTTCCTCTGTAGCTCACCGGAAGAAACAACTGAAAAATCAGTTTTTTTTTCAAAAATAAAAAATCATTTTTAAATGAAATAATTATGTCTATAGGTCAGCCCATGGGCTTTATCAGAGTGAAAAATTGCTTATAACAATTAAATAAAATGTTGAATATAATTTTTATGTTCATTGAGTCTACCTTAAATGATTTTGATTAACAGCGAATTTATTTAAGTTGTTTCTTCAGAGATGGAAAATCGTATTATTGGAATGTCCATTTGTCTAACTGTATTTGTTGATATGGGTGACATTCAAATAGAATTCAGTTTTTATGGATTTATAGCACATACGGTTACCTACTTTCTTAGCTCATAAAGATTAAGTTCAAAAAAATTACAGTTAGGCATATGGTTGTTGTAATAAAGTAGTAAATTTTTAGCTCCTGCACGTGAGCCTCCCTAGAGTTTCACATATTTGAAAATGTGACAGGATTAGTAAAAATTTTTGCAAAACTGACATACTAGAGATTATTGATACTGACTGAAAGAACTATGCTTGAATATATCTGTCCCTCGCTTTTGTATACGGAGAAAACGTTTGGAGGAACTTTAACCATATTACATGGATTTGAGGGGACGAGCTACAAATAAGAAAATTCTTACGCTAATTTTATGGCAGATTTATCCATAAATGTAGTATAATAGTTACCAATGAGTATGGTAACCCAATTTTGCGTCTGGGAAAACAGGCGTACGATAAAGTCCATAAATGTAGGACAAAAGAGTGCCACGAAATCGACATACACTCATACCCCGTTAGTGTGCCGACCTTGGGTCTGATCGGCACAGTAACGGAGGCCATTAAAATCTAGGTTCAACTGGATTTAGAGCGACGAGGCAGTAAACACTCAGGGTCGCATATATAATCTCTGAACCCGGCACGTACAAAAGTATATGCACAGAGAGTCGCGATGTAAATAACTTCTCATACGTCGCTGTGTGTCCGAGCGAAGACTTTGAGTATAGGCTGTCAAGGGACGCTCAGGGGAGAGACAGAAGCATTCAAGCGTAAACGACCTTGAAGTCGGCACACAAAGGGGGGGGGGCACACTAACGGGGTATGAGCGTATTTTTACCATACTCGATGGGAACGGCGCGGCGGTTCGGTCGAATTTAGAGTCAAGGAATAAAAATTTTGAATGACATTCTTTAAAATTTTGAAATTACCTTCGCGAAAGTTATAAATTCAAAATAAACAGGTTTCGACAATTTCATATATCTAAAAAGTTTCTTAAAATGCTTAAAATTGGGATAAATATAATGTATCTCCTAAAAGGAATGAGATACGCCAAAACAGACAACATTTTTGGATTCAACTTCAAATTATATATTACATGAATCATGGTGATAACATATTATTGTGTATAATGATTGGATTTATACATAAATATAAATGAATAATGTTAATAATTTGAAAGAATATTGTGGGGCAGTGATGCCGCAAAGTCAGCGATGCTCGAGGAGTTCGTTACCATCGAGCATGGTAAAAATCTGTAAACGTCTGCGACACTATAGCGCACCCAAGATGTCAGACACCAGTTTATCGTATCGTTTTATTTTTCATGGCTAAAACCATAAATATAAGCGGTTAAAGGGTTACTATCGAACTTAACCCGTCTTTCTTGACAAAAAAAAAGTGTACCAAAGGAAATTATGATTAAAAAATTCCTTCAAAAGTACCGTTTGGAAAAATTTCATGGCAGTCTAGTGTCAGGTCTGTCCCAGTTTTGATTTTATCTAGACCGGCTAGTCTGGAAGGCCCAAGTCTGGATTTATCTAGAACGTCTAGTCTGGAAAGTCTGATCTGGCTCAGGCCAGGCGTTGATCAAC
>JAUMHM010000016.1:15468486-15482747 GCA_032362435.1 Melikaiella ostensackeni
ACAACCGCAGCACTACATACTCCATATGCACTCTTGACGCAGTATTGCTCTAAAAATATCTAAAACTAAAGAGTTATCTACAAGTTTATTTCCTTGTCTGAATTATGATTTATGAAAACTACTTTTATGCGAGATTAGTTTATATAATTCATGACCTATCAAAAGCACATTCCAATTCTTTGATTTTCTCTTTTCTCGAAAATCTCACAACGAAAGAATGATTAGATCACTTGATGACCTTGTATAACCCGGCTTCTGAAACTATTTTATTCACTTTATGTATTACATAGTATCATTTGTTTGTGGTTTGCTTAAATAGTGAATCCAATTAACGCACTATAAAACAAAATTTGCAACAAGAATAATGTCAATTAAGAATGTTTCAAATAAAGTATTTTTTGAACAACGAGGAACAACAAAATACAGCTTTACGTCTTAGAAGTCATATCTTCTCGATTATATTATATCGCTATAAAGCTCTGTTTTTATATTCCAGTACCACTTTTCACTAATAAATCATACCGATATCTCAAGGCATATAGGTAGAAAAATCATGAATAAAACATGATCCATTTCACTTCACTCAATGAAGTGAGTTTCACTACAAATGAATTCAATAAAAATAACATTATATTCAATCATGATACCGTAAAATCATGATGAAAAGTTCATGAAGTGAAAATGCATTCAAATAATAAAGTAAAAGCTATTGAACGAAATTGGTGAAGCAATTCACAATTCAACGATAAGGGATATTTTTCATTCTTCCCATCCATTAAGTTGAACATTACGTTTGTTTAATGCCGTGTCGGTTAAATAATGCGAATTCAATAAGCGCATCATAAAAGAAGCTTCCTATCCGAGGTTCTATCAGCAGACGTTCCAGTGGGAACATTTCAAATGCTTTTCGACTGATTCGTTGATTTTCATCCCAAAAAAATTCCATTAAAGGAGAGTAATTTTTATTTCTTCACTTTATGTCGATCTAATTTGTTAGACCAGGTACTTTTATGTGTCTGGTAGAATTATTTCCTCAATATTTCACTCTGGAATAATTAATTATATAAAGAGTCTTCTCTGGTCTGCGTTGAGAGTGTTAACGAGTTCCACGAGAAGTTCTACTCAAGAATTTCCTCGTATATTCTCAATAAGATTTAGTGCAATAATGAAAATAAAAATAAAAATCAGAAAAGCAGGGAATAAAGATGTTTATTGATATTTCATATTTGAATCCTTTCAGAAGTACTAAGTTTGACTCAAATTATGAAGAAAGTTTTTTTCTAATACTGGTAATTATGGTTAATTATTAGCCTAAACGAGTAATTTATTTATTCGAATGACGTTGAAGTAACAGCCTGAGAGTTGAAAAAAGGACCTCGCACGTTTCTCATTAAAATTGGGCCAATTTTAATAGAAACCCAATTTTTATGTGGAACGTGCAGGTTTCTTTGTTACAATAATTTAATGAAATTCACTGGACCTTAGTTAATTCTTGAATTTGGATGTGCAACAAAATTATGAATTAAAGAATTCACATTCAGATTGAATCAAAATTCGAATTTCCTTTTCACGTTTGACATCGAAATTTAACTACGAAGTTCTTGGGAATAGAAAACAATCTAACGATCAAATTTGGACAACGCACTACTAAATGTCACCACCTCCTTTTTCTTTTCTCTTTTTTCATTTTATTTTCTTTTTCAATTTGAATAAGTACATTCGAAAGTGTGTTGTCCAAATTTGATCGTTAGATTCTCGTTTTTTTTTAATCTTCAAGGATTTCGTAGTTAAACACAATTTTGTTAATTTTTTTGTATTATAACTGCTTCTCAAAATTTGCTCTAAAACTCATATTTCATTTAAAAATTTTCTTCTAAGATAAATTCAAAGTATTTTCTTATAGAAGCGGAATGAAAGAATGGTTTCTTTTCTTTGATTCAGAACAGGAAAAATAATTATTTCCTAATATAGTCATAAATCTTTATTGAGAGGTCATTTTTCTATCTCGAAAAAAAGGTGATTTTCAAGAATTTTTTTCTCAAGAACTACTTTATATCATTGAATAAAATTCTTAGCGTTCATTTATGCAGTCTCGAAGTTTACAAAAAAATTTTTACATTCTCATCAGAGAATGTATAAGATTTGTGTAAAACGTGACCCCTCCCCCCGGTTTTTGTCAAATGTCCACGTTTTGAGACCTCCTGAACCCAGAAAATGTGTTCTTACGAATGTGTGTGTGTGTGTGTGTGTGTGTGTGTGTAGATTTTTAGATTGTGGGCACGATAACTTTAGAAAGTATTGACCGATTTCAATGGCCTTTGGTATACTATTCTAGTGTCCTAAGATAAGGGCCAAGTTCATTAGTCAGCCATTTTGGACAAAAATTCAAAAAGTTGGAGCATTTAAAAAATTTTTGAGACTACTTTTTTTCAAATTCACAAATTTTATGAACGGGCATTCATAGTACTCAGAAAGTTGCACAATTTATCCTCATGACTTTTTTCGCTAAAAAGAAAATTGTGAGAGTTATAGCAATTCCAAAATTCAAGAAAAGAAACTAAAATGAGAATTTGAGGCCAAACAATGCAAGATATGAAAAAAAGTCAAGAGAAGAAGAACGTTTATTTTTATAAGCCCTACAAGACTGTCACAACAACTTTTTGAATTTTCTTGAAGAATCGGAAATTCAAATTTTGATCTAAATAACGCGGAATACAAAAAGAAGTTGAGATGCCAAAATTGCTGCTTTTACGAAGACCTGTAATTTTCCTTCTAAATGTTTTCTGGTAGGAGGCATAGTTTGTATTTTAAGTATAGAAAATAGTATTGGAATATTTCCATTTTAATTTTGGAGCTAAACGACGCGAGATAAGAAGAAAATAGTAGAATTTATGCTCTTAAAAGGTCAAATAAAATTGCTTTTAAACATTTCTTTATAGGATCAATCGTAAATCAAGATAATTTCTTCAATCGTATTTTGAACTATTTATTTGTATATATCATACGGTGAGCGCAAAAAATTGAGGGCAAAGCGCGAATATTATGATGAAAATGTATTCCTTAAGGCCGATAGAGCCTTCAGTAAATAAATTTTCTTTCTCATTTAAAATCAAAAACAAATTTATGAATTTGTACATGAAGAACATATAACACCGAGCGCGAAGCGCGACGACCAAATCGTGCACCCTAGGCGCGCTCAAACTTGCGAGCGAAACGAGCTGCGCGCGACGCGCGCGCTGAGATTGTGCCCGCGAGGCGGGCAGATTTTTTTACAAATTACTATTCAGTTTAGGTTTCATTTAACAATGAAAAAAGTGTCTGAAATGTCCACTGCGCGCACAATTTCTCAAAAAGTTTTCAACCGATAACTTCTAAATTTTCTACGTTCATTCTAAACATAAATATCTACAAAATGAAGAAGCGGTTTTTACAGTTTTTAATTTAATGATAATTAAATTACAAGAAAAGACCAAAAAAACACGATTTTTGGGAATTTTTTGTTTAAACTGTCACCATTTTGTTCTTTTGCAAAATGGAAAAGAAAATCCGCTTCGTCACTTTGTGGATATTTATGTCAAGAATAAACGTAGGAAATTTGAAAGTAATCGATTGAAAACTTTTTGAGAAATGGTGCGCGCAGTGGACATTTTAGACACGTTGTTCATTGTCAAATGATACCTAAACTAAATAAAAATTTTATGTGAGAGAATTTTTTTGTCAACTTTGAGACTGCATAAATGAACGCTAAAAATTTTATTTAATTATACGAAGTGGTTGTTGAGAAAAAAATTCTTGAAAATCACCTTTTTTTGCCGAGATAGTAGAATGACCCTTTAAGTTACCGATAACTATTTTTAAAAATTTGAATCAGCAGAATTTCATTGAGAATCGGTTACTCACCTACAATGAATTCTCCCTGATTTAAATATATAGGGTAAATGGAAATTAAATTCTACTTGACTGACAATAACTTAAACTGAATTCAAACTTTAGTAATTTCAATTCAAAGTGAATTTTTAAAAAATCAACTGAATTTCACTAAATTCGACTGAATTTGAGTCAATTCTGACTATAAAGCAGAGAAATCTTAAAATTTCGCGTCATAGCAGAAGAAAGTAGGACTTAACTTTACTTACATAAAAAAATGAAGAAATATTTGTTACTTACTATGATGTCCTATTCTTAGAATTAATTTTTCTTTATCAAACAATCATTAAAATGGAAATTTATGATTTATTTGGATTTATTTGGCATGGTGATTACACTGTATCAACCACTTTGATATCGAACCAGTGATCGCTAACAAAAATAACCAATCAGAGACTCGCATTCACTATGGTGAGGTTATCTTGAATTTTACAACAGTTTATCATAACACTCACAACATAGGTTAAATAAAAAAATACGTCAAAAGAGCGTTTAAGACTTGTTCGAAATAATAATATTCCAATAAAAACATACGCTTTCCTTATATTTCCAATTGGGAAATTAAATTAAACATTTATAAACCTTTGATCTATACATTCATTAACCTGCTAAACCTGGGCTAACGATTGCTTGGTGAACTCAAATGACACTCGATATTACTAGGTTTTTCTGGATTAACATTTATCATATTTTATTCTAAAAAATTCTTTTAATGCTTTCAAATTTCAAATTAATATTCTCAGTCTTGGAATATGAGAGCTTCTAAGAATATTTATTGTTTTCATTCTAATGACTTTTTCCATTTCATAATGTCTCTAAAAATAGCCATATCTCATAGGCTGGCGAAGACTGGGCGTTTCATCTTACATTCAGTTTAATTCAATTCAATCGACTTGGCCTCTTGTTGATTCACTTTTACTAGAACTGAATACCTATTCAAGTGAATTCAAATGAAATACTGTGAATTCAAACTTTTTTTCAAATAAGCAAAATTCAGTCTCATATTGGTGATTCACATGTTAAAAATTACTTCATTTTGAGACTAGAATGGCCAGTGAAATTTTCTGCGTTGTAAAATAATGCAACGATTCGCCTTTTATGTTATAGCGCCACGTTTGCGTCTATTCTCGTTATTTACTTTAATATTCTGCCGTCGTTTTTAATGGAAAATTTGATCTCAACTCTTAAAAAAAGAATAGCAGGAAAAATAAACGCAGTCCAAGCTTTTTCAACGACTCGACATCGCAACATCTGTGAATCTCTTCCATATTCTCTTTCCTTTGCTCTTTTCACCCTTGTCCTCTCCTTTTCTTACAGCATTTTCTTTGCACATCCGTACCCTGGTAGCGTACTAAAGTCATGTTGTGTCACGAACAGACTCTCTTGCTTATATACCTACACTTGCAATCATCTGCATTTTTTCTGATGTGCAATGTGCACCGTACCTTTCGTTTTTGCCATTGCAATCATTCACCCAATCCTCAGCAAATTGGAATACTCCATCATTTCATTCTCTCGTGTTTTGCTGAATATTGAACAACTTCTAATAACCGAGAATAATCGTTCTTTATATCCTTACAATGTGGGACAATATAACCAGTGCATTTTTTCGTTTGATATAACAAACGAACATGAATACCGAGTTGTTTTACTACGGAAAATTCTGCAGTCAGTTTGTGAACGCTGGTCTAATGAAATCGACCCACGCAGTCGGTGAACCCATTTTGGAAATGGTGTCACATTGTGTCACGTATTTTGAATTGCATAGCGACCTAAAAGCTTCAAATTAGACTCTTAATTCCCTTTCGCAATTACGCACAAATGATTTCAATTATTCTTATTATACCATTAGGCCAAATCCCTTTCGGCGTAAACGTAACTCGCTTGGTTCTAGCCTCGTCGTACTAAAAGTATGTGGGATAAGAGAAGGGATAGGTTTCAGATAAATCTAGAATTCGGTTGTTGCTCCTTCAAACGACACAGTGTTTCCACAACACCTCACCGACACGAGTCGCTGATCAATCTCTCTAGAAATCCCCAAGGTGAAGAGCTTTACAGAGTTATCATACATCACGATTCACACATAAACACTCAAACTGACTGATTAACTCATAGGAAGATTCATACCCTCCATCCCAGCCACATCCACTAAGCAAAGCTCTCCACGAGTGTCCATTAGTATTCGAAATCTTTTGTTTCAGACATCAATCTTCTTCTAACGAACAATTCTCCTCCATACATCTCTATCCTTGCACACATCTCTTGCCTCCCTTACATGCATACACCTTTTCATTCAAGCTCTCATGTTTCTATGACTCTTTATATCTCTTTGCTTTAGAGTCTTATTCACACACTCCAACCATTCTTTATTCGGTCTACCTCTGGGTACGATACCATTCGTCATATCCAAATACACTCACTTCGTTGAACGTCCTTCATTCATTTTCTCAATGCGACAAAACCATCTCACCAAGTTTCTTTCACTCTTATCAATCAATGTCTCTTCTTCACCACATTCCTTCACGGAAAAAAGATGCGTAATTTTGCTGGAGGTAATATTCGAGTGGGTAAAGTTAGATCAACACAAAAGAAGATACAATATAGTTGACATGGTAACCATACCCATGTGAAGGTAATTTTTGTTGTTGGTAAACTTTACTCTAAAATCGGGACAAAAATTACTCTTGTATTTTTCTGAGTTAAGAACCCACTCAATACTTTCTTTTCATTAGCGTTTTACCGCACATGTTCCGCAGAAATCACATGTCAGCCTAGTTCACTTGACTCCTATCCTTTTGTTGATACAACCAGGTCTCGCTACCATAAAGCGCAGTGAGTGCAAGCACAGAATTATATATTGCAATTTTAGCTTTATTCATTACATTTTTACTTTTAGTAATGGCTCGTACGCTGCTAATAACATTTCTACCATCATTTATACGCCCGAATATCCCTGCATCTATCTTTCCGTCAACATCATCTGCAAACGCCAGTCGACATAACGCCGCCCTGCCTGACGCCCTGCTTAATATCAAACCAATCGCTCAATTGTCCATTTACTCTTACACTCGCTTTACTGACATTATATATTGTTTTCATTGCTTTTAGAAGCAAACCATTCACTCTGTACTCTTTTAGTACTTCCCAGAAATTAGTTCTATTAACCTTATCGAAAGATTTTTTCAGATCAACAAATGCACAACAATTTTTTGTTTACTCTGAAACTTTTTTCTATGCCCTGTCTCAAGCTGAATATTTGATTCGCACATGATCTTCTTTGCATAAGTCCACACTGGACTTCCCAGATCGTTTTCTTAGTTATTCTCATCACCGTCAATAAGTATTTTGGTAAATATTGTGCCCAGGGTACTTAGTAAGCTAATCGCTCTATAATTAGCACAGTCGCCTATATCACCTTTTCCCTTGTAGGGTGGGACGATAATCACCTTTTTTCAATCATTTGGAACTTCACCATTCACAACACATATTCATAAATTCGCTCAATCATAAACAAATATCCGCCACCCCTCTTATGCATTTCAGCGGCCATACCATCCACACCAGCAGCCTAACTATTCTTTAGTTGCCTAATCACAGATAAATTGTCGTTGATATCTATTCTTCTTCGCCCACCTACAACGGTATTGTCAAACGTATCCGTTTCAGTGTCACGGTTGTTATGCTCTATAAATTGACCTCCATACAATTTCTTGAACAAATCACTCATACAGTTTTTCACTTTGTCCGTATTTCATACCACTTCATCATCAGCATTCTAAATTCCAACTAACTCAGTGCTAGTACTTCCTTTTATGATCTTCTTAACACGTTTCCGAGACAATTTCTTATTTCCTTCGAAATTATTTTGCATTTTTGTATCTTTTTCTGCTTTGACTTTATCTTTGCTTCCTATGATTAGTATTTTTGCTTTTCTGATCCATCTCTATAATACTTTTCTAGTCCAGTCCTCCAGTCCTTTCTCAATCGTTAGGACCTCTAATATTCAGCCACAATAATGCACACTTCAGATGCACTCTTGAAGATGCTACCCCGTAGCATCATTCATGCCCCCTCTTCATTTTTATTGTCTAATTCCGTCTTCCAGTCTTCTTAATTATGTCCTTAATATTTATTCAGCTTTTCACGATACACTATTTGTATTTCTGGTTTCTGCAAATTTTTTATCTCAACTCGCATCTGCTTTGACTTATTACTAATTTTTTTTCTCCTCCATCCTTGACCTTGGATTATCTTTTAAATTATGAGAGTATTCAGAGCCTCTCAAAGCATCATATTCTAGTCCCGTCCTCTAGTCCTCTCTCAATTGCTAGGACCTTCAATATTCAGCCACAGTAACGCACACTTTAAATGCACTTTTGAAGATGCTATCCTGTAGCATCGTCCATGCACCCTCAACATTTTTATTGCCTACTTCCGTCTTCCAGTCTTCTTTATGATCTCCGATCATCTCCGGATCTCCAAAATATCGAAGTACCCTGTCGGTGTCTTCATGTTGAACACCATCCCAGTCATTCATATCTCCGAGTAGGATGATTCTTTCTTTAGGATCGCAAGTGCCTATAATATCATTTAAAGAGTCCCAGAAGAATGTAGAAAGTAGCATGCCGTAACAAATATCCTTCTAACTCCCACTTGCACTCCAGCCCATGATAAACTAGGAGATACACATGTATATTTTTTTATATGCTGTTTTGCTCTCTCATCCATAATCGGACCGACTCCTTGGCTACCATGTGATCATTATCTACTTCTGACCAAAGTTCACGCACATTTTTCCGCCGGGAACTTTTCCGAGGGCATGCCTTTTGTCAACAAAAGCGTCAATCTTATCCGAGGCTACATTATTATTTAAATTGTTAATTATTTAAAGTATACACCCAACTATCAGCTTTATGCAAGAAATGTTTTCCATAAGTATAAAATCATGTCCAAATTAAGCAGCTAAATCTTCATAAGGTGATGTCCATTCATAACGTCAGTCCCACCAAACTTCGGTCATTCAAAGAAAAATATTATTTCATACATTCCTACTAATATTGACTTTGGTATAGAAAATCAGAGTTAGGTTGAAGTGTTTGCAAAACTGTTCATTATCTTTATGTGCATAATGTACATGTTGCGTTTCAAAGTTTAACTCCGATACTATGTAATCCTACTAAATGTTTTGAATGTATTATCTACTTTGCTTATTACGAATCGTATTATGAATGCCCTAACGTAATGAGCCCTTTATCAAAGTTCATATTTTATATGTACGTTCTATACTCGTATCAACAAATAAAATCAGAGTTACCTATTTTCTATATATATTAGGAACCCCTTCTAAAGTACATTTTATTGTCTTTATAGATCTGTTCAAACTTGACGAATATAAGGATACAATTTTTAAAATGTGTCGCAACAAATTTTAGATTTTACAAAGTATATGAATATTTCAAGAATGTAAATCTGAGTACATGATGAATAACAATTACACAAAACTTGCTGGAGCGAATAATGAAAAGTGTCAGAAAAAAGATTCTCACGCTCCACTTGAAACCTCGTGTTTTTTCTAGATAATTTTCCGTTATCAATATAAACTTGCTATTGCCAAATGTTTATTTTATACAATAATAATTAGAAAATAAACGAGATCTACACGTTGTAAAATTAAATTATTCTAGAGTATATAATTAGAGCAGCTGTGGTCTGTAATTGAACGAAACAGCTAGGATAAAACCTTGGTCTCCTTAAGACGACATTAAAAAAACCCGGTAGATGTCTCCAAGGAGTGAAGAATGAATCTTTTCATTCGCAAAAGGAACTTGACGATAATGAAGCAGGAAAAGAAGACTACTCGACTGTAATTAGGGTCGAGTGTACAATTCTTTACTTCGGATAGTTGTTGAATATCTTCTCACTGGGCGGAGACCTTCCGTTCTGTCACATCTAAAATAGTATTTTTAAGGGTGAAGTTACCCGACGAAGTAGCTCTACCTCGGAAAAGTTCATTGGGGAGTGTTCCCTCGTGATTAGCATACCCCGAGGAGTTTCTCGGTTAATTTCGTGGTTGGCCCATTCCACTTGGTATCCCCAAGAGACTACGTCCAGCAGACTTTAAGGAGTTACCTAAGCTACATTGAACATCCAAGTTGACACTGACATCAAAAAGACAAATTAATTTTCTTCAAAGTAAAAGAAACATTGAGAAAATTATAGAGGCGGGCAAAATAATCATCAGCTCAAACTAGAACGTGCTTCGATGAGTTTTTTTCTTGCGGAATAGAGCTACAATTTTCAGATTGTTAGTGGAAACAAAGTGGAAAAAGTGTAGGCAGCAAGAATCAAGCCCACAACCTCCTGGCCACAAACCCGGCGCGCTACCGGCCGAGCTACTTGGGCAGTTGGGAGAGGGATTTTTGTAGTCCATAAGACCAGCGGCGAAAAGTTTGAAGCCGTTTCTATCAAAACTGGTTAAATATTGTGCCCTAGGAATTTCACAATTTTTCTTTGGAGTCATGACCCTTATTTACAAAAATTATAAATCCGAACAAAAAACACATGACCTGGAACTCCCTTTGTAAGCTAGAGCATTAAATTTGGTCAACCAGTTCTTAGAGAAAAAGTTTGATATCAAATGTTGATGTTTTCGCATTTTTGGAACACACGTAATGGCTTTATATTCGATCGACAATTATAAACTGTTTACGAGGTATAACATCCTTTTTGCTTCCTGTTTTCCGCCTTCAACTTCCTACCCCACCTTTTTCTAACTCATATTACTTCCACTTTTTTCCCGAACCAATGATAACAGCAACCAGCCGGCTACATCTCGCCATCAGCAGAGCCCTCGAGAGGCCTCATTTTCTTCCAATTTTCTCCCATGGTGCGAGTCAGAAACCATCGCATATCAATCTTCGCTCGAAAGGTTGGGGAGTTCTGACACTAGGCCCCTACACTATTTGTTTAATTGTCAGTCTGCTTGAGCGATGAACGAAACCCGGATAACTGTTATCTCTTCTTATATAAGATCTAATCATCCGGCAAGGAAGCTCAACATGTTCATTCTCCCCCACCTGGAAATATATCATAACCAAGAGTATTTATCTTGTTTGGGGTTAACAAAAAGATTAGTCGACAAGTAGTAACATAGCCGTTGATAGCAACATATATTGCTCGCAAAGTAGTTCAGGAAACCTTAAGTTGAGATTCAGTGTACCCATTTGCTGTGAGTTATTTCATTCACTCAAATTACTTTAATATTCGATAGAATCAGTACAAAAGAATTCAAGAAAATAAATATTCTTTTATTCGTATTATAACTTAATAATTTGACTAGTACTGTAAATAGAATATACACGCTATTGACAGAAATCATGGCCGCAGTGCAGATAATATTTTGATACTAAAATTTTCAGTTCTCTTAACTTATGTCGACATGGAAGGTCATTTTTCTAAACTTGCTATCCACTGGTTAGCACTAAATATAGCATGTTTCGCTCGCGAGTATTCTCCCAGGATCATGTAAATTCCAGTGAACCCACATATTACGACAGTGTAATTTTTCATTTCAGATAATTTCACGTATAGCCACGGCCGAAAGATTTAAACTTCGAATATTCACTAATCCGACCAATCCACCATTGCCATTTGCATTGCGGAAGTTCAAAGCTTTTGAGAAGAGAATTTAGCAGAGAGTAAAACACTAAACTTATTTTATGACAGTTTGAGAAAATTTATCAATAATTTAAGTGGATAAAAGAAGGTATAATTCAAGAAAACATTATTAAGTGTGATTATATATCTAAACTCGTAAAATGACACTTAATATTGTTGGAACCAGGCCCTAACCTCAAAACTGAATTGCCTCATTTTACTCCATAAAGACTTGAATAACGTCTTTGTTAGATACTTAGGGCCTACTCCTGTTTTGAATTAAGTCTGTATTCAGAGTTATAAATTGGCTAAGTTCGATACTTTTGGTGTAAAACTATTTTCTTGTATGCTCGGGTTGGAATAAAAAAAATCGCTTCACACTGAAAGTATTGAAATGAGCTAATTTTTCACTTTGAATACATACCATCGCCCTTAAGCTCGTTAAACATCGACGTCGAACAGAGCGAATTTACCAGAGAGAAGCAAAAATTTTCAAATATCTCATAAAACTGTAACTTTAAACATAACATAGTTTCAAAGCGTTTTGTTTTGACACATGGCATGACATTAAAAGGGACAGAATTATTGGAATTCTTAGTCAACTCAATAGAATAAAAAAAGTTATGCTAGAAAAATAAGAAGGAAACATAGGTTCTCAGGAGTAATACAAAATTATGGAAGCACAATAAACCCCAGGAATAAACTCTATCTTCAAATTGGATAAAACCTCTGCAGCACATTTATTCACTCAAATATAAAATGCATCTTGCGAAAGATGAAACTTTATCTGACAAACATGTTCACATCACGTGCGTAACATTTGTCAAATGACACTTCGGTTCAATCTAACATCTCCATATTGAAAAATCCTGAGACAAATCGACGCCTCCATTCCATACTGCTCCACGTCACGTTTAGGCGGTGTACAGCTCTCCTTCGCGTTTAGTCGCTGTACAGCTTCAAGTCCTGTGTATGAGCATAGGACCTGGAGCTGTACAACGAACAAACGCGATGGAGAGCTGCACATCGACCAAACACGACGTGGTGCAGTATGGAATGGAGGCTTCGAAATACTCGTGTAATTTTCGGACGGGATTTGCACGAAGAAATCCATGAGGATATATTGACTGACTCACGGATTTCCTAGAGAAATTTGAAAATCCTCATGGAATTTCTCGTGTTAATCGTGTCTGAAAATTACAGGAGAATTTCTCTTAGGATTTCTTCAATAGGGAGTTGTTTCACATCGGAGTATCACTTGGCAATGTTATGCATGTGATATAAACATTTTCGTCAGATAAATTTTTATCTTTCGCTAGATAAATTTTATCTTTCGTCAGATCAACTTTATCTTCCGCTAGATAAATTTTATCTTTGAGTGGATAAATGTGCTGCTACGTTTTTATCCAATTTGAAGGTACAATTTATTCCTGGGGTTTAGTGTGGGTGAAATAGGATGGAAATATTCAGAAAATGAGATCATTTCCAGTGAGAGAAATGAATGATGAAAAATGATAAATAAATAAGGAGTAAGCGGCCATAAATGCATAAGTTCATTTTTTCAATTGAGATAAACATAGATTCTATACATTTAGGTCCTGAGGACTCCCTCTGCAACAGTTGCATTTCAAAAAAAAAAAATTCGGTCATTAATTTCCACTATTAAAACATTGTACTTTGCTAAAATAGCATAAGTCCAGTTTATAATTCAAAATTATTTTCGCTCAAAAAAATTACCAAAACATTAAAAGTCCACTTTTGTGCGTACAACCATCATTAACCAAAATGAAATGAGTCCAAAACTACCTCTTTCACATAATTTACTATAGATTTCACATTCTGAAATTATTTGAAGACTCATCATAAAAATTATTTAAATATTAAAGCGATTTTTAATATCGAAGAAGAATTTTTGTGTTTTGTTCGCTCACTTTTGCAAGATATGTATTTGAAAAGTGCTCTCAAATTTTTTTTTCTATTTTGTTTTCCAAAACACATTGAACTGTTTCCACCTATTTTTTTTACTCGAGCTCTACAAAATATTGAAACAAGGTGGCGTTTTGATAAAAAATTTAAAAAAATCAAATTAATTGAAAAAGGATCAGAAATACGAATCCAGGGTGTCAGAAAGAAAGAGCGAAAAGGTAAACTTATATTTTTTTCTTCTTAAATTAGTGTTTTCATTTGAGTGAATATCACGAATTACTGAATGCAGTTTCATATTTTTATGAATTTTCTTCCACATTTTCATTTGATTTTCGTACGTTAAACAAAATTCATCATTAAAAACTAAATTAGCATACTTAAACTTTCCCAAAAGTTGATAAGTCCGCAATAAATTACCAAAACATCATAAGGCCATACTTCATTCAATAATTACTCTGAAATAAAGCAACATAAAAATTATTTTCAAATCGAATTCTTATTTTAAAGAGAAACTTAATGTCATAACTTTTTCCAAATTCAATTATCTCTAGTGGTTTTTGAGGTACAGCATTTGCCTGGATTTCCCGGAAAAACAAAAAATGGACTTGAGCATTTATGGTCGCTTACTCCTCAAATATAGAAAGCATATAAAAGGACGTGCTATGGAAAAGAGGGATGAGATAGAAAATAATAAGGATGGCGTCCCTGGTAAAAATTATAAGTATGGAATTTATCAATCATTGACTCACTGA
>JAUMHM010000016.1:15490119-15501038 GCA_032362435.1 Melikaiella ostensackeni
GAGACACGTTTTCATATTTTTTATCATAGCCTTCAGAACATATTGAACTTTGTTACCACTTTTTGATTTTCGCATGAATCTTTGCAGTTCAGACTCTGCAGAAAAATTGTTCTGCGAAAATATGTTTTTTGTCTTCATAGGAAATAAATGTGCAGATGTTCTACATAAATTATTACTTTTACATCAATGCTAAAATGTGTAATAAGGGAAATATAAGACATTTTTCCGAAAATCAGGCGCGTACCTCTTTTACTGTAATTCCCCTGGCACGTTGTATTTCTAAGAAAAGCAACATATTCTCAATAAGTTGTAGCACGACATTTGTATCTTAGTAACCTTCAAATAAAATTTCTTGTAGATTTTGAAAATTTAATTTATTTTTTCTTAAATCAAGAAAAATATGGTATGTAATCTCCTCTGGCATGTTTTAGAGCAATTTAAAGTTCCTAGCAACTTTTGAAACAAATAGTAGAGAATACGAGTATAGTTATTTCATCTACTTATGCATTAATGTTGATTTATGTAAATAAATAAAATAGAGGATTTCCATAATATTTTTTTTCAAATCAATATTTTTGTAAGTGTAATCTCTCCTGACATGTACCGCTCCCGGACATATTTTCGTCATAAAATAAGATTTCAACGTACTTTTCTGTCAATTTTGGCATTTATAGTTTACATGCATTTAATATATTATGTTATGAGCCATATACATTTAATCAAAATAAGCTGGTTGAATAATACCTATGATTTTGCAACTTCATTTCTCATAAACAAATAAAGTGATCCTGCGTGACTACGTTGCATACGTGTATGATACACCACCATACATATATCAAAATAAAAAAAACACCATATTTATCACTTTTAATATTTTAATAATCCAGGCACTTGCTTTCCAGTATAAAAAACTGACTTCAAATATCGCAATTTGGACGAAGACAAAAAGAAGCACATACCTCTTCCAAATTGTAAATATTTACAGATAGTTCAAGTAACTACTTCTAATTTATATCACTTCATTATCTTCATTAGAACTGAAGATAGTTCAGTTGTATATTTATATACAAAAAACAAACAATTTGTTATATTTTGCAAATTTTTCAACAGCAATTTGTTGAGAGATGTTTGAGGTACCACCCTGAATTTCTTGAGATTCTTCCTCTTATTTTTTCAATAAAAAACTATGCTTTAAAGTTCACTGTCGTTAAAAGCTGTCAGATTTCCTTACATTTCATCAGATTTTCAGGTCTGCAAGCTATGAAAATTTTTTTGACATATTGCTTTTTGGCTCATTAACGTACAACAATTCGACCTTCGAAACGATCCTTCATCCATTGAGCTACCTTTCATTCTTCACTTACTTTTTCAACGCCAAAGCCAAGGGACTCGAATTTCCTCGCCGATAGTAAGTTTGGCTAAATTATCGGACAATTTGGACATAGAATGGAATTCATATGTTCGATAAGATGTCCTAGCAACAGGATGAAACAAAGTGAATTCTGAATGAAAGCTCCTCCGAAAATTCAAGAACTCCGCGACTGAAGTTATTTTGTGAGAAAAATGTGCACTGAACATTGTTCACGAGAGTAAATAAAAAGCGCGTTAATATAATCCTCAAATTTCAACAAAATTCATGTCACTTTTATCTCATGAACTCTACTTCCATGTTTGAATTCAACTTCTCAGTTTTTCAGCCTAATGGATATTAGAAAATAATCACCAAAGAAAGAATGTATATATAAGGAACTAATATTCTACTTATGTCATACAAGAGTTTGCCGATAAGAGATCCAGTCATCTTTGATTCCTGACCATAACATAATTAACGATTCTGAACTACCATGTATATCCCATAATCAAGAATACATTGCTATACATAGTATAGAAATATACTTTCCTTATACTTTAGAAATCCTTTATGTATACTCCTGGAATACTTGATTCATACTTTAAGGAAATACTTCATCCATAACTTAGCTAAACTTCAGCTATACTTCAGATATACTTTAGATATACTTCATCTATACTTCTTAGATTTACTTCAGAAATACTTTTACTATACTTTAACCATACTTCGTTATGCTTTAGCTATATGTGAGCTATACATTCACATTACCTTTTTTCAAATATACATGAAGTATGGGATAATATTATTTGCCATACGGTTAATACAGTATCTAAAAGACGTCTCCCACACAATTTCATAGATGTTTATCTAGATGTATCCCAAACCAATATTTTTTTACCTGGGGAATAATTTTTAATTAATATAATTATTAATATTATTATATAATTAATTAATATAAATATAATAAATAGGAGCGAAACGAAAATTAATAACACTTAAAGAAAAGGAATAGAATTTTTGAAAAAAGAAGCCCTATAAGTTGGAATAAAACTTGATAGAACTGGATAGGATTTTGATGAATGGCTCTAGGAAAGAATAGAATAATAAGAGAGTCAATTGAGTAGAAATGAAATTCTAAAAAGAACAAACTAAATAATTAAATTAAGAATAATAGAATAAGATGAAACTGAATTTCATGTGGGAATAATCAAGAGTGAAGAAAAAACTTTGGAGTAGATATTCAAGATTTTCCAATAAAACACTGTTTATTTTTTTACCAGTATTTATCTTTTCTATCCATTCCTGTCTATCTAAATTCATAAGTTTTTATCCATTTCCATGATTTTGTTTTCAACGCAATTACTGGACTACAAAATAGCCATTTTACACTATTATGTACTCCATTTACACCATAATGTGTTCAGTATTATGTATTATGTGAGCAATAAGGTGTATACATTTGACAATTACTTCACGCCTCTTGGACCTGGCAATTATAATCGACCGACAGTTTAATCGAATTGGCCGTAAATTGAGCTCGTTCAGGTTATAACGATGAAATAGGTGGATGTGGGATCGTTGCTCTCTGCTGCCGGTGGCTGCGAAGTGTGAAATTTCGCTTTGCGTGATGTAATGGCTCCTCAAACAATCGGGAAGACAAATACGATCGATAGTTGAATTTTAATCGACGAGAGAAAGGGATCAGGTTAAACTCACATCTTTGTGAAGGAATATGCATGTTTCATTTTCATCCCATTTTCCTGCCATTACACGATAGTTCTCAGGTTACATAGAGAAATCTAAATTCAGAACACGTGTTACAGTTCACCTCATACCTAATCACCTACTAACATTTCTACAAGCATACTGATACGCGAAATTCACCATATCTCTAAACTTGCTATTGATTTCAATTTTGTGTTATTCCGTTAATTTACTTCATTATCACTAGTTTCTCTCAAAATATCTGTTTACCGACGAAATTGAATTTTCATTGAGCTCTGAGTAGCATGTGCATTTTTCTAAACAAAAGTTAATCATTTTCTTTCAGTCACCATTCGTTTTTAGATCTCCGCAAGTACACTTTCGGTACCTTTGCATTGCGCACCAAGTAAGCCATTCATATCTGCGAGTAGAATGATTCTTTCCCCAGGATCGCAAGTGTCTATAATATCATTTAACGATTCCCAGAAGGTATCTTTTACATCACTACTGTCATCATAAGCTGGAGCGTAGCATGCTGTAATAGATAGCCTTCCGATTTCCACTTTTATTCTAACCCATAATAATCTAGAAGATACATATTTACATGTTTTGATATGCTGTTTTGCTCTCACTCATGTTCAGACCGACTCCTTGGCTACCATGTAATTCATTATCTACTCCTGAACAAAGTTTGAGTCCGTTCGACATCTTTCTTATCTCACAACCCTTCTTCTTCGTTTTCGATACACATACAATATCTCGTTTCCTTACGCGCATTGTATTCCGCAATTCCCTTCACTTAAAATTATTCACACCTCTCCCATTGAAAGCACCCAGTCTCCATTCATTACCTGAAACTTTTCCGATGGCATTCCTTTCGTCAACAGAAGTGTCAATCTTATTCGAGGCTACATTATTATTTGTATTGTTCATTATTTGAGTATACACCTAACTACCTTCTTGATGCAACTTATGTTTTCGAGAAGTATAAAATCATGTCCTAACTAAGTTTGCATAGTTTACTGAGGAGGGCACCAGGCTCCTGTTGTTGGGCTTGAAGATGGAAAAAGACCATTCACTTCTTCATAAATATGATAAGATATCTCAACCCCGAATGGAACTTAAAATGCTTCGAAAATTCCACATATTTTCATCACCCTCCATGAGTTTCCCAGATTTCTAAAATTTCCAAATAATCTCAAACATTTTTATCAATTCTCGAAAATTTCTACAAGTTTCCAAATGTTTCAAACCTCTCTATCAACTTACAAAATTTCCACAAGTTCTACAGTTTTCAAAAATCCCCACAAGCTCCTAGCACCTACGCTAATATTGCAGTATGATTGAGAAAACAACAAAATTGACGATGAGTATTTTATTTTCACTATTATATTTTGCGAAAAAAAATTTCAAACGGTTAAGTTTTTAAAAGAAAACAGAACTCTAGATCAACGTACAATATTTTAAAAGTTTCCATCTTTCGACAAAGATTCTGCTCATGGAATAGATGTCATATTCCTCCTCAAGTAAAGGCACATGCTTTTTCTGTAAGCCAAACAGTTCCAGGCAACCCGTGACCCGCGTTACTTCACGCAGTTTTGTAAAAAAAATTCACTTAAAAATTCTGTCAGTTGATTCTGAGGCGTTTATTTTTCAATATTTTCAATGTTTTTGAATTTTTGAACACTTTGCGAGCCTCTTTATTGAAAGTTTGGATTTTAAAATGTTACATATGAAGTTCAGCAGCTTGTGACAAGGTTCGTGCAACGCCAATATTGTAGAATAATGGAAATGTTATCAAAATTAACGATGAGTACTTCATTTCCACTATTATATTTTCGATAAGAGAATTGTATCAAAATATCTGTCTACTGACAAAATTTAATTGTCATTGAGCTCAGAATAGCATGTGCACTCTATAACAATATTAACCAAGAATAAATAATTAAAAATCTCATACCGAAAAATTAGGCTTATTATTTATCTAATTATATTAGTAACACCCATCAGGAATGTGGAGGCTAGAAACATACGACTACTTTTAAATTCTCAAATCTCAACTTTTTGCAAATAACCCTTAATTTTCGAACAACCCTAATGCACAATCTAGATAAAAATTAACAGGGTCAGATCGATCGTATGCGAGCCTAACGTAGACAAATTATTTCCCGTTTGTTACTCCTACCCTTTAATACTCGATTTAGGAAACGACCGCAACTTCGCGTTCGCCATTAGTCAGCGTGCCGTGCCGAAGTTTATGGAACCTACTAGGATGAATTATGGCTGCGCAGAAAATAGTTAAACCCCTTAATGGGCTAGTCGGAAACCTGCAGGGTAAACACTCGTAAACCGCAACCGATCGCTTATTGATCTTGATAATGGAAATTGATCTCTTTGCGGTACATGAGCACGCGACGAGGGCTTTGTTCTTACACCTGTCCAAATTCAACCTCTCTTCAAAATCGCAATGCACCAGTTCGATTTTTAATCTTTTAAAGCTGGTTCAATTTTAACTACCCACTTTATCGGCTTCATGGTATTATTAATTTACCCGTTCATGTGAAGAAAGAGTCAATAAAAGTCAGATTTAAAGCCAAACAGATTAAAGTCAACATGCCGGAAATATTGTTCCGCTAAAGTTATATCGCACTGGTAAATATTTTAATTTGCAACGATTTTCAAAGAGAAAATTATTTTCGGTATTACATGTATTCCAAATTTATCAATTCTTGTGTCTGGAAATTTTGAATCATTGAAAAGCATATAAAAAATATATAAGAAGGGGATTATATCCACAGAAGAGGAGCTGCAGAAACAGGAAGCTTTTGAGAAAAGCCTTTAAGCCTCGAGAGAATTGCTGTGTAAATTGAATCGAATATTTTGATACTAGTGAATGTGAGTATCGTATAAAGCTGAACATATGACTACATGCAACCAAGCTTCTCAATTTGAATATTTTAAAGTTGAAAGCGACTTGTAATTTTAAGTTTTGAAAATTTGTTTGCAAAAATTAGATATTAATTACAACTTTTAAAATTTATAGAAAGGGACTTATATGGATTATTAAAACAAATTTCAGGCAAGAAGCCTAAGTGTAAGTACAAAAAAATTGGTCAGTTTCATAATTTTTTTATAATAATGTTTTTCCTGCTATTTTAGACGAAGGTCGTAATTATTAATGAATTTTAATTAACAATAGCTGATTTTATTTCTTGAAGATTCTATACAATTTTATTCGTTACTTTTTTATTGAATGCTATGTAGAAAGTTCTGTAGTTCATGAAAGGAGTATCTAAGAGTAACCTTAATGCACGGACTGGTGAGGGTAGGAGGCTTCTTTACAGGTGAAGGGGACACCGTAATAGATTACATTCTCGCGGAAGAAAGAATAAGGAAGCTGATGATTAGAATGGAAATGCGCAATGAGATAGGCTCCGAGCACTTTCCGTTGATAGCGACATTCTAGCAACAAACTCTTTTAATTAAAGTTTCTACCTAAAAAAAATCTCTTTTGTAGAAAACCCAGTCGCGTATTTTTTAAATTTTTCTGAAAAACGTTTCGGGGTGATTCAAGACCTTCAAATCGCTCCTAAGCTTGAAAATTTCTTTTTTGAACTGTACTACAATAGACGAAAGCGTTTGAAAAAGAGGTGCATTTCTATCTTATTTATTAAATGTTTCTTGCATATCGCTCTAAAATGAATTTTTTGATGATAAAAGGGGTATATTTTGACTTTAAAAGATGCTCTCTCACAATTTTTTATTTTCCTTAATTTATCATTTTTTTCCTTGCATTTCAATAAATTCTGCAGAAATTTTGTTGTTCCTTTTTCTGCAGAAATACTTTTCCCAAGATTTAAGGAGAAAAGTTAGTAAAATAAATTTCAAATGGGAGAAGATAGATAACAATTACAGTGCTGACGTCAGCTTGTGTTCTTGAGAGTATGTACTGGAAGTAATAGAGAAAAAGAGACTGCAGGTACGTGCCAGTGGATGGAAGTTCCAGTAAAGGGAAGAAGAACACAAGTAAAATCTCTTTCTTTCTAAATTGGATTCCCGCAATATTGGACAAAGCCTGGAAGGAACGACGCGATGCGACGGTAGAGTTGAGATCGTTGAATACGAAACTCTTCGCGTTTTCCATGCGTTTCGGCAAAGAATGACCTCCGGATTTGAACGCGTTCACATTTTGCCGCGAGGAATCCCCACTTCCGCTTTCTCGCCTTTTCACCCGTTTGCTTCTCTTCGAGTCGTTGGAGTAAATTGCCGGGCGATTTCTTCGTTTCTCAGTGTCCTTGTTTTCTTTTTTCCCTATCGCTTCTTCATCCACATGTTCCTTTTTTACTCGGTGCTTCTCTCCAGTCAGAGTCAGATGATGTGCTCAATTTTTCCTGAGTGTCCGACTATAATCGAAGAAGTTCAAGGGACCGGCTTCCAGAAATTGCAATCGCTGCACCAGAAATTCGGATTATCGGCTTAAAGGCGAGAACTTACTGGAATCAAGCGCCTTTATTTCTTCGGATTCCCGTCATTCAATTGACTTTGCTTGAAAATACTCAGTTCAACAGAAATGCTCCAAACCAAAGTCATATCTTAAAACAGGTTTGAGAAAATTTTGTCATCAGAAAAGTAGGTAGAAAATATAGAATTTCTTCAGAAGAATTTTTGAAAAGCTTCAAAGAGATGATAAGTACACCTAAACTAAACTTTTTTTAATATACCTCAGTCAGAAAGTGGCTGTAGAGGAGCACAAAAAGTGGCCAATTGCAGGTCGGTAAACCAATTGTGGAAAAACGTAGGGCAAGCGTAGAAAGAGATTGAAGATTGATGGGGTTGGAAGTCTTCCTAACTTTTAATTCACTGCTTCGAAGTTGGCTAAAGTGAATTTAGGTTTGCTGCATTGAAATTAAGTTGGCATCAGTGATTTATTCTGAGCCGCCCTCTAACGGAAGACACGGGCACAATGTTGCTAACGGACCGCGCTTTTTTTAACTGCGCAGGCGTCACGTAGCGTAGGAGCAACAAAGAAATCTTGCTTTCTTTCTCTTACTCCACCATTGCTCAACGCCTGCGCAGTTTGAAAATCAGCAGTCCGTCAACACCACTGCACAGGTAGTGCCGGGCAATGGCTGTTAATGTCCATTCACGTCTTGCAATTTCGGTCCAGTTTCGATGTTTAATAATCGCTTCTTTTTCTCTTCCAGTTTTTTTGGTGTTTTCCATCGAACTTTTTCGCGATGAGGATGTAATAAAAGATATTGTGTGTGGCAGGTGCGAAGAGCTGATTTTGTTCGTTTGTGAAGTTCGGAACACTCACAAAATCAGCTTTCTTTAGCGCTTGCTACACGAAAAAATGTTTATCACACCTCCGCGAAAAAGTCGACATTTCATGGCTGTATAGAGGCACAAAAAGTGGCCCATTCCAGGTCGGTAGGCCTACCGTCCAAAAAATGTAGAGAGAGGACAGTGCACAGATCCGGCATACATAACTGGAAATTTGTTGAGAAAGGGCAAAAGGTATTAAATAACTTTCTCGGACGGTTGTTGCAAGAATAGCGTGTAATGCACATGCGCACAGGTAACTGCTAGTCGTGTGATTGCCTATTTCGCGCACTTGTCTTACAAATAACTATTCCTATTGGAAAATTTTTCAATCAAAGAAATCAAGACAATTTTATATTCACAACACACAATTGATCCACACAGCCCGTCCTTTTACCATGGCGAAAAGAGACTGTAAAACCAAAAGTACTAAAGTCTAGTGTCTTGTATGGACAAAACTTTTTCGTCAACAAAAACTACTTACAACAGATTTTTACAACTGAACTGTAAAAACAAAAGCCACATGCAATCCGGCTCCTGAAAATGCTTTCGTGAACTAAATAAACCGGTCGAATAGTTGTGGCACGTGCTGCGTACGTGTTCTAGCTTACGAAGCAACTCATGAACAATTCTTAAGTACGCGTTTGAAAGTGCTGAAAACTTAAAAGCTGTCTTTTAGTGACCCTTCGCAAGAATGTATGTAAACTTTCAAGTTTACGTCGCAGCATGACGCCTCATATAATTCATTCAGTATATGAGAACCGTGAATTTAATTTTCGAAAGAATATAGCGTAAAAGAAACCACAGATGATTTTTTATCCTCCCACGAGATTTTATCTCCACTTACTGCAAGTATTTCAAAAATATGATTTTTATTCGAAATTCAATAAAATTAACTTTCAATATAACTTTTTCATTATAAACTATTCTGAAGCTCTTTGCCTTACGAGAATTTCTTGACTCGTGTTTCCAATAATTTAGAAGATTCTTCAAATTCCTCTGCTGTATTCGGCGTTCCTAGATATTTCCCTCATTCAAGAAATTTCAACTACAGATATCCGATGAGATATTCGACAAAATGCAATCCAAAAATTAAAATTAACATTTTCATGAAGTTTTGTCCAAAAATTCTGACTCCTGAGAAGAAAAAATTATAGGAAGAATGAAAAATGATATAACTAGATATATACTAGAATCAGTTGGTTCAGCCGTTTTTCACAATTTTCGGCTCTGCTACTATTCCGATTTTCTCTCTCACTAGTTCTTGTTTCTCCGGGAGCAACCGTGAAACACAATCAGCAATATAATCGCTTTTTTTATTATACTCCTTTCACCCGAACCATTCTCCAATGCCAGGGATTAAAACTTTTTTCCCGACTTTGGCCAACACAATTCCGTCCCCAATCCCTAAATCCAACTGTGAGCAATAACGATCACTTATTTCAATTCGGTATATTGCGTTTGAAGAGGCAGGCAGCAAAAATTGCTTTTCATATTTTTCAAAAAAATTTAGACCTTCAACGCATCCAATGTTTAATACAACCTCCATACAGCGGAAGGTATCGGGGATTTTCTGTTGAAAGAGTTTACAGCAATCCTTATTCACCTAAATAGAAGGATTCTTTTATATAAATAAATTCGATTAAATTTTTAGAACGCTTATCGAATTTTTTACGTATTTTACGATTTCTATAACAACCACTTGAGGCCACTTGATCATAACCTCAAAAAAAATTCTTCACATTTTTTTTAAACCAACTTTTTTATAATAATAATAATTTAGGACCGTACAAACGTTTCTTAGTGCTTTTTATCTAGTTTCCAAAATTTTCAACTCGATATTACATTCCGTGTGAACGTAAGTTGATTTTAAAGAAATGTGAAAAAAAAATGTTTGAGGTTACACTCAGACACACAAACAATTATCCACCACCGCTCTTCAGCATTTCAGCGGTGATGCCATCCATGCCAGCAGCCTTACCATTCTTTAGTTTCCTAATCATGGATATAATGTCATCGATATTGATTCTTTATCCGCTACCTACAACAGGATTCTCTAACGTATTCTCTCCAATGGGAAGGTTGTTAGGCTCCATGGCTTGACCTCTATACAATCTTTTGAAAAAATCTTTCATACAGTCTTGCACATTGTCCGAATCCCATACTATTTCACCATCAACTTTCTTGATTCTCACTACCTCAGTGCTAGAACTTTCTTTCCTTATCTTCTCAACCCATTTCCAAAATAATTTCCTATTTCCCTGAAAGTCATTTTGCATTTTTTATCTTCTTTCGCTTTGATTTTATCCTTGCTTTCTTTGACTAGTATCTTGGTTTTTCTGTTTTTATCCGTGTAATCATTTTCTAATCTAGTCCTTTTCTCATCGTTAAGACCTTTACCATTTAATGTTCTCAAGTATGCTTGCGTTTTTCCGTTGACAGTCACGCAGATTGTATCATTCCAGCAAGCATCTCCAGCCTTTCTTCCTACAGCCGCAGTACTGCACACTTCAGATGCACTCTTGAAGATGCTATCCCGTAG
>JAUMHM010000016.1:15528530-15545870 GCA_032362435.1 Melikaiella ostensackeni
ATTTCCAAAGTCTGCGCACCGTTAAATCCATTTTTAACACAAAATTTAATGCAAACTCATTGATGCAAAGTCGATGATGATTGAAATCGGTCGAACGAGAGCGCCACACGGTGACGAGTCCTAAAACTTTTTGATCAAGGTGGTAAGTCCAGATTATTTGGTCCCTTTTTTTTGGCCTCTAGCCAAGACATAACAGAAATCTTCGTGTCTTGAGACGACTTCCGTTCTTTTTGCGACTGTGAGCTATAACTCTAAAGGTAAGACAAAATTTGATGTCTATGTAGTCTGGCTCATGAGACAATGCTAGACTTCAATATCTTGAAGACCAAATTGTAATCTTTGAGACAAATCCAAGATTAAATATTTTTACACGGAAGGAGACACGGTTTCGTGGCCGAAATTTGGCAAACCCATTGAAATGTACTGAAATGGATTCTGATTACGCCTTTATATAGTTTTTGGGGTCACCGACTCCTAATTTGAACTCAAAATTTCAAAAAACTTGAAACGTGGTATCTAGGGGTTTTCGAGTACGCTGATCCAAAATCTGAAGTCCAAATTTCGAGAAACAAAATGGCGGATTCCACACGGCGGACAAGTATTTCAAAAAATTATTGGATTTACTCAAAGCGTTGTATCTAAGGGTTTTGAAGTGCGCTGTATTTTATGTATTTGTATTTATGTGAATTATATGTAGAATTGTAGTTTATTATGAGAATGGTATTAGTAACGAAACATGGTCATAATTCTGGAAATTTATAAAAAACTTATAAAACTATAAGCAAGTTTTAAGTTATGAAGTCCCATGGGCACACCAATTGACATAGTGCAAAATTTAATGTTGGGATGAAAATATTTCAATAAAAAATTACTTTTTATGGAAAGTAATTTGAATTTCCCATTATCTAAACAATTTTAGTTTAAACAATTTGCTTGAAAATGTGAGCTACCAAAAAAGTAATAGCGCCATTCGATTATATGAGAAAAATAACATATAGTTTATAACTTCATGAGTTTTTTATAAATTTTTTAATAATTACAACTTTTTGTTACTAATACCATTCTAATAATAAATTACAACGATTTTAAGGCAAAATTATTTTTTTGCTACGAGAAAACTGATATACTATTAATATATACTACTAATAGAAGGTGCAGTATGAACTTATTCAATTCCGCAACGCGTTTGAAAAGCTAGGTTAGTAATTATAATATTTAATAAATGAATTATCCATCTTTGTATTTTAGAATTTTTTACCCTTATAGTGGTTTTTACAAAATCCCAGAGTTGAAAAATTCATTTAATGGCCAGTCGTTGTACCGATTTTTTTTTTTTTTGTAAAATATCCGCTGCAGATAATTGTGGATTGTGGAACGTTGATAATGTTTTGAGACTAATATAAGTTAATGGTGTAAATGAGTTTGGAAATAACAGTTTCAAAACCCGAAAGTTAAAATAGCGCCCAGAAAACGAGCAACTTTGCGTAAGCTAATCGTACAATTTCCACGTGGGTAGCATTCTCACATGCATGGTTAGCCTTAAGCTGCACTTCTGGTACAGAAACTCAACCAGACTACATAATTTTGTTGATTTCATATATTTTTTTATGAGTTCAGGATTTATACAATCGTAATTCCTGAGAAAATTGCTTTAAATTTCATAAAAAGTTATTTAAGAACTCTGTGATTTATTGAATGAAATAATTCACTTAAATCTTTAAAGATTATTTTCTTGATCGAAACGTTTTTTTATTGCATTGTTAAAGAATCAGTTAGAGAAAAAGTATACACACCTGCTACTTCATAAATATAACTTCGTGAATTCAAGAGGTATAAAGAGCTTCATTAGCGTGTAAAATTATCTGCTGCATATTTCAAGCAAATTATATCAGGATGATAAATCTGCCTCTTTAAGAGTTTTGACACTAAGGCATTAATTTTTCTTTCGAGGAGTCGATATTGATTCTAGAATGCAAATCATTTCTTGACTTGGACCGACAGCGCATGAATATTCGTCTCTATATTCCATCGAGTTTCATCTACTGGATTATATCAAGAACCCTTGGGGTACATGGACGTGGGTCTGACAAGTGAAATTTGCGCTTTACGCATATACCATATCCCAGCACTTCTGCCTACGTGAATGAACTTTATTCCATAGAAGTAACAGTTAGAAAGTTGCACTGCAAATCAGCACAGTTCCACATTTCTAATTACATAGACAATGTCTGCCATATGCAATATGCACCATTCGCAGATTCGATCAATATTCAATGCCTGGCGTCACTATAAAACAAATTTTTCTAAAAACCAGTCATGACATACTAATATTACAATTTTTTTGATTTTGTGGATAGCTTTTTCCAGTTCAACAAATGCACAGAAAACTTTTTTGTTTGCTCTCAAAAATTGTTTTCTATGATCTGTCTCAAGCCATGACCTTACCAATAAGTATTTTGACAAATATTTTGCCCCCGTTACTTTGTAGGCTAATCGTTCTATAATGAGTACTCTGCTCAGCCACACAAACAAATATCAGCCACCACTCTTAAGCATTTCAGTGGTGACACAATCCACGCCAGCAACCTTAACATTCTTTAGTTTTTTCATCACGGATATAATATCGCGGATACCGACTCTGCTTTCGCCCCCAACAACATACCATTCACAATCAGCATTCTCAATTCCCAGTAATTCAGTACTGGTTCTTTCTTTCCTAATATCCTTAACCCATTTCCAAAATAATTCTTTATTTCCATCAAAATAATTTTGCATTCATTAATTTTTTTCCGCTTTGATTCTGTCCTTGCTTTCTCTAACTAGTATCTTTGCTTTTCTGTATTTATTCCTATTATCATTCTCTAGTCAAGTCCTCTCCTCATTGCTGAGACTTAGTATTTAGCTTTCTCGAGTACGCTTGCTTTTTCTCGTTAACAACCACGCAGATTTCATCATTCCGCCAAGCATCCCCAATGTTTTCCTACAGCCGCAGTCCGCACACTCCAGATGCAGCCTTGAAGATGCTAACCCGTAGGATTATCCATGCATCCTCTACAATTTTATTGCCTAACTCCGTCTTTCAGTCTTCTTTGTGATGTCCTTAATATTTATTTAGCTTCTCACGAAATACTGTTTGTACTTCTTACTTCTGCAGAATCTCTATTTTTATCTCGAGTCTGCTTTGACTTATTACTAATTCTTCTTCTCCTCCATCCTTAACCCAGATTCATTTTTGACACTATGAGGTAGCGATACGTTCCACATTCAGAGCCTCTCATAACCCTTGTATCTCTAACTAGCCCTCTGAGTCTCTCATCCTCTACAATAAAGTAAATCATACTGTGGCTTTCACCTCTACACCAACTATGCACGTTAATCATTTCATTTATGAACCAAATATTTGCAATAAACAAGCTTTTTTCTAAGCATAAGCTTAACAATTTCTTCCCGGTATCATTTGTTTTTGAGTCTCCGAAACGACCAAGTACCCTGCCGATACCTTTGCGTTGCACACCAGCCCAGCAATTCATATCTCCGAGTAGAATGATTCTTTCCTCAGGATCGCAAGTACCTATAATATCATTTAACGAGTTCCAGGAGATATCTCATACTTCACTACTCTCACCATCAACTGGAGTGTAGCATGCTATAATTTACACACAAAATTCAAAAAATGTACAATACTTGGACTTTTTTGACAAGATGCTGACTGAGGGGAGATTTTAGGTCGCTGATTCCGAATTTGAAGTCCAAAATTCTCCATCTCAAAATGGCTGACTAATAAATATTGAGCAGAATATTGTTTTGATAAATATCGTATTTGTTCTAAAGACTTGCTTAAACAATTAACGACCAAATTGTCGAAGAATTACCATGCATATTTATAATCAGGCTGCTTTTCTTGGTGTGTTAAGCTTAAGTTTCCCTATAGACCTCTCAGTGCATACAAATGTATAAGTGGCGACTTGATTATCCTATGTCTATATTTTGGCAAGAAAGTAGTTTCGTTCAACACTAACTTCGCGAAATTTTAATCAATCCATCTCTAACAAATTTCATGGAAAAAAATAATATTTGAGCATACTGAAACCGTTAAGCCTCAGAATCGATTTTTTAGCCACTAGATCCCTTTCTTCGGAGCCGGTCACATTTGTACTGTTTGTTATTTAAAGTAGACACTTAGCTATCAGTTTGATGCGAGAAATGTTTTCCATACGTATAAAATCCTGTCAAAACTAATCAGCTAAATCGTCATAAGGTGGAGTGTTTTTTTTTAAGTGACATTCAGGGGTTCGGCAAGCTTCATGAAGTTTAACGCGTATTTCCCATAATGAAAAAAGGCATTTTCATAAATTCTATTCAGAATCGTCTATAATAGGTTTATCGAGTTCATTCTTTGACATTCCTCTTTACAATTAGATGAAAAATACCAATTGCAACTTTTTAGTGCGAATTATTTTTTTTGCGGCCTCTTTTAGTACGAATTTTTTATTGTGTGAAATATTACTTTCTACTGATGAATATATATTCAAATGAATTGTTTAAACGATTCTTTATTGTTTATAGCAATTTTCTCGTAGAATAGAGTTAGAAAGTCTCACTTTTTTCTGAAATTTTCAACTTTATCATCAGAGCGAGGTACTAATCAATCAAGTGTACAAAAATAATTGTTTAAACAATGTATTATTATTCATAACAAAACTTGCTCGGAGCAATGCTAGAAAGTTGTAGTTTTGTCTGAAATTTACCAATTTTTGTTCACTTTCCAATTAGAGTGAGGCAATTATTAATTCAAGTTAACGAACATAATTGTTTAAACAATTTGTCATTGCTTGTAACTATCTTTTCCTATAGTAGTGCTAGATACCTGTAGTTTCGGCTTTTTCTGAAATTTCTAACTTTTTGTCTGCATTTCACTTAGTGAGGTAATAATTAATGCAAAACCCTTGCGATTTTTGTATTCTGCCGCTGACCCATCTGTAAAGTATATTATTTCACTCACAAGAAATCCCGTTTCGCGTAAAAAGGCTTTTCGTTTTTTTCTGAAAGGAATATACAGCAATTGTGTTATGTTCTTTTATGTCTGATATAACAGCGTAGCTAATGTGTTTTGATTCCTCTTCACGTATACGATAGTAAACCACAAAAGACTTGTGTCTTTGACCAGTGACGTCCTTGTGAAGAATCTTGATAATTAATACAGTGCTTTTCTACAAAATCTAAAAGAATAAGAAGCTTACCTACTTTTAAATTAGCTTTTGCGTCTTTGAGATGCAAATTTGTTATTTGGCGATAGAATCGTGGCGAAAAAGTTTCTTCATATGGTCACTTAAGAAATCCAGAAAATCATTTACTGGCTTATTTAAAGTTTCTAGATTAGATCGATCTGTGGTAAACTATTGTTTGAAGGTGATTTTCTTCAATGACATTTGCTGTGTATGCTTCCTCTAATAGAACATTCAGATTGTTATTACCCGGGCAGCCTTCACATTCATTGAAATAGCACATAATTTGAGCAGGATTGCAAATCGATGGAGCTGCCCATACTTGGTAGTTGCAAATGGCAAAGAATTAGATTCGACTAATTCTAAAATTTCACACCAAAAAACATAAGTCTCGCATTTTGCTGGAGAACGCAGATGCAAACATTGTGGGTTCCACTTGTTCCACCTAAGACACACTCTTTTGGTTTTGACTCTTCAAGCTTTGAGAATCCAACTTTTTCAATTGGATGAGTATTTTTGACAGCCACATAAAGTTCTCTCAAATTGCATAAGACTAAGCACTTCTGAACTTGAGTATTTTTCTCCATCAACTTTAGCCGATACACAATCATTTTCACCTGGCATTAAATGACAGTTATCATCATCTCAATAAAAAAATTTAACGCACATTTATGTTTCATTCAGTGAAGTTTTTCCTTCTTTTTGATCAGGAGAAGACAGAAACCTCTCCAATTCTATTAATTGCTTGGCTTGATGAGCCATACAAACGGAAAAACTGAATACAGATTTTATCTTTTTGATTGGCCATGTTTTCGGTTAAGCGGTCAAAATTTTAATCTGATCCTTTTTTCTTGACTTAGCTTTCTCAAGTTATCTTTTAAATGACGTACTATTACATCGTCTTCACTTTCTACGTTTGGAAAATCAAAACGCTTGAAATGAATAGTTTTACAGACCTTTTTGAACTTGTCCTTCTTTTCTTGTTTTGTTTTCAACTCAGGAAAATCCGTCTGTTCACCTCCGAAAATTCGCAACAAAGTATTTAGTGATAAAATGGCTTGTCTTTTGTCTACGTTTGACATTTCAATATCATTTAGAGAAGAAGAGCCAGTATCAACATTCATGTCGATTTCATCTACTTTTAGGCTAAAATCATTTTCTCCGGTTACAATAAAAAACCAAAGAGTTTGCCCTCGAGATAAATTTTAACGGCATTCACCGCAAACAAAATTCTCTTTGGTAAGAAGTGGAAATTTGTTACAAATACTTTGTGGTACATTTCTCAGTTTTTTTCGCATAAGATTATAATCAGATTTGACAAAAGGATTGCAACGTTGTCTGTTAAAAGACAGTTTTAAATGAACTGAGACTGACTTTAAGTAAAAAATACAGGAAACAAGGAAATAAATATTTATCTGTTATTAAAGAACAAAATCTTAGAACGCTGGTATGAATAGAGTCGACGTTATTCTATATCTATGAACGAACAACAATTGAATACTAATCAGAAATACTCGTAAAATTAATTCAATCGTCATGAGCAGATTTGCATGATGATTAGTTTCAGCAGATATGGAGTATATCAAGTAAAACAAATCCGTTTCACCGCTTGTACTTTACGAAGTGGTCAAGTCTGCGGACAGAACGCTAATGTGATGCACGCTGTTTTACCATTCAGAATTACATGTGACCTCTGCAAGTGTAAACACAAGCGGAAAACAAGTACGAATCGCAACAATGTCACAACAATGCGAAACGCGAACAGAAACGGTACCGCCGCGCCGCAGCAGGCGGCCTCAACGCTATCCCGCGAAGCTTCGTCATGCAGGACGTTGCGCCTGAATTTTTTTCTCTCTAACTACTAGCTGGCCCACGATTGAATTTTTAGAACTTATAAAGCACACATAGACCTTTATACGGCGAAAAAAATTGTAGCATTCTCAAAAAACAAATTTTTGTTTTTTGAGTTTGCAAAAAAGTCAAATTATTTTTTTTAGTTTTTTAATTCGAAAATACGTCTTATCACAAAAAATTTGAGATCTCAAAAATCTAGATCGGTTAATTAGAATCAAAGATATGATGTTTCCAAAAGAAGGTACAAAAAAATTCAAAGTCCCATATGATCGTCATTTTTCGAAATTTTCCAAAAATATAATATTAATAATACCTTACCCTTATACTTACCCTTGCCATATAAATTCCTCGATCCCTGGTATTATAACGAAACTATAACCAAACGAGTTACAATCACCCTGGAAGGGATTTGGCCTAATGGTATAATAATAATAAAAATAATACTAATAATTTTTTTTCTATAATAATTTTCTGCTTCTTGCAGAACATCAAATCAGATTCTGTTTCAGTGTGGGAGAGATGGGTAATTTGGCGCTAAGGCTAAATTGAAGCATCCTTATTTACAAAATATAATAATAGGCTCACGAAAGTACGAAACGTACCTTCCTCACCTTAAAACAAAAATTCTGAAAGTAACTTAAGGTACTTTGTTGTAAGCAAAAATCGCAGCTATAACAAGTTGCTTTCTACATGAAATGTGAATGTAAGTTAAGTAGTGCTTTAAAGAGAATTCCCAACATCTAATACTTCTTTCGTAAGTTTATAAAATAGAATTTGCTTGAAAGTTTTCAACTTTTACAGCAATAATAGTATAATTTGCATTTACAAAATTAATTAACGTTTTTGTTGAGACAGCACAAAGCAAGTTTGTGAGGCAGAAATATTATACTTGGGGTTGACGTTGATACATGCGCCATATCCTCGAAACTTATTTCCAACTTAGGAGACTTTATTTAAATGAATAGCCTCGACGTTACGCGTGGCGCCACAGCGCACAGATAAGAGGTGCCAAGACTATCTATTTATACACCATGGCTGCTTTCATTGCGACCAACCACCTTTCCCAAAACACTCACCCCATGTAGCGAGTTTGTGAAATTAACCCCTCGTGCATATACAAAATTACAAAATTAACCTTGTTATGAAATTAATCTTGCACGCGAAGTATGCTCCTGATACAACTTATATCCAGGTTTTTTACACTCTCTCTGCTGCACTTTTACAGTTCATTATGGCGAGACTCATTCCACGCCTTCTCTCCCAAGATTTATTTTCCAAGTCACTCTATTCTTCATTTTACGTCTTCCAGCTCGAAAGCTGATGAAAATAAAGGTAAAGAGTCATTCACCTCAAAGTTCTCTTCAAAAAAAGCCCAACATCTGCAATTCTCAATAAGAGGGCTCAAATTTTATTTTTGAGAATTTAAATTTGGCAAGTACATCAAATATTTCACTGCCTTATTTATTACTGCACACACTTTTGATTTAAGATGAGCCAAGAATTTCCTGGAATATAATTTTGAAGTAGTTGGATGCTTTTATTCTGCCATTCAAAACAAGAAAGCGGTAACTACATTTGGGATTTTTTGGGCATTTGTTGATTCTTAAGTTTTTAGACAGAAAAATGACCAAATAAATTCACGAAAAGTTTCAAATCAATAACTGGCCGATTGTTATACTTTAACATTTTTACGATACCAAAAATTTTACAAAATCAAACTAGTAGCTATTCCGCTAATGACAATCAATTAAACTTCACTGAGAATTAGTGATGTACTTCTGATTTTCCAGTAGAAAAAGTGACTGAATCTTCACCATCAATCAGTGCAAAGTTACTAGTTCTACTGATTAGAAACTTTTAACGTTTAACTATCAATTAAATGTAGAGCGTAAAAAATTCAACAATCAAAAATGTTCACATTTCTCAATGAAAAAGTTTAAAAATCAAACAATTTTAAACTGAAAACGTGCAAAATGAAACTCTTTCATCTTCGGAAACGTCAGAATTAAATAATTTTCGTTTAAAATGTTAATATTAAACATCTTCTTAATTTGATTCAGGGAAATTCGTGGAATTTAAAAATTTAATATAAAATATTCCAAATTATACAACCTCTAATACAAATGTTAAAATTTATACTTATGTAACTGGATTCACAGCAGAGCTAAAGAGGATCTTTTTTCATAGGAAAATTCAAAAATTTGAACGTAACTGTGAAGTATTAAAATTGGAAAATTTTATAATTTGAACGTTCGAGATGAATAATTTCTTATACAATTTCAATCAAAAACGATCCATAGTAGAATACTTTTCAATCAGAGTAATTTACAAATAACCAGTTCTTCGTTTAGCCTGTCTGCCTGCTAGAAAAATTTACAAATCCGTACATATCATAACTTTTTATGGTCTTAGAGTGTTACTAAATACATCAATCGGTTCATCTTGTCAGAATGAAAGAATTTTTTACACATTCTGTGGCTATATTCCTAATATTTGAAAAAATTACTTATAAACGAAAAACTAAAAACTTCGAATATTCTTAAAGATGAAAATTTTTATATAGAGACAGGTTTGAACATTCCATCGAATTATATCAACTACTTATCACCTTGGGTTTAAAAATTTCAGTTAATAGGATAGGGTAGTACGGAAAATACTGTAATAAAAATTCTTAAATATTTTGAATTTTTAAAATTGATTTTTGTCATTCTCACGTATTTAATGTATTAGCCTCAATCTTTCTAGCTGAAAAAAATGTATTTCATCAAAATCCACATATATATATTTTTTCTTAAATATAATGAAAAATGAAAAAAAAAGTCACATATAAAACGATTTTTGGGCAAAATATTTATTCTTATATGATTCGTTTCTGAATTTAATCAATAATGGACATTATTTACTACAATCCCTCGAAATTTCATGACCCTACCTCAACTTGTTTTCAAATTATCATAAAAAAGTATTGTTAACCCACGCAAACCCGCCAGATGAACTTTTTTTTCTTAAGAAATCCTTTTTGAACCCCTAAGGTTGAATAACGTCGAGATATGTCAAAAAATGATGTTCGAAAATTTGCATCGTTATAAAGCTTCTTCTGTGAGGAAGCAATTCATAAAACTGCACTATATAAACAATATAAAAATTCGAATGGGCCAGATAGACATCAGACATCATCTGGTTTCAAAATATACTTTTAACCATTTTCTAAAATTTCAGCACAATATTTACATATTTCAAATTATGAAGCAGCTGCATATAATACCATGTAATTGGTCACGTGACACTCTGATACAGATACCCTTAAGGTGTATACTAGAGTGTCACGTGACCAACTGCATAATATTATACACGGCAGCTTGATAATTTAAAACTAGCTGTGAATTCTGTCTCGGGCGTTTCCACTTTTTTTGTTATTTATAATTGTACAGTGCTCATTTGATGAGCACTTTGCTTCTTCATTTTGATTAATAAGCAACTATATTCGCTCCCTTATACAGGAAGCAATAATGATTTTTAAGTTTCGCATCAAGGATTCTTTTCTATTCCTCCATCAACTTTGAATTACACTGAAATTCCAATATAAGTCCGACTTTGGTTTTCGCCTAAAACGGCCTTGGACATATATCCGTTGGGCTCAAATGTCAACAACGAGGGCCGCGTGAATCATTTCTATGTGATTTTCGTTCGCGGTAAAAAATATTTATTGAATTTCTTTGAATGTTTGTTTGTTTTGAAGAATAAACGCTGCCTCTCGTTTTCCTGTGATGTTTTCCTGCGTGTGATGTTTTTTCTGTTCATGCACCAAATTTTAATTCTGTCAATAAAAAAAAGTTGTGCTATGAAAAACGATTGTTAAATATTATAAATGACCATAACTTCCTCATTCTTCAATAAAATGTATTATTATCATAGGTCAATCGATTCGCCTCGAATAAAGGAGTTTCTCGCATCAACTTCAAATTATGTTAATTAAAGAAATTCAACTATAGAAAAACAATTTTTTTTATGTTTTGAAAGTGCTTAAAAAAACTTAAGATTCTTCATCAGTTATCAGATATTAGTAGTGAAAATAAGACTTCCTGTAATCAATCGAAACCTTGGCTGCCGGCTCGAAGCCCGATACGCTACCACTGCGCCAACCATAGAGTCGATGATAATTTACATACAGTCATCCGCTCACATACTGCTTCACCGCTACCACTCTGAGTCAGTCTTCAGGGTGAAAAGGACGAAGCTATGTGATGCGTACTTACCATATACTCGTAGCCCACCGAATATTATACCATGTAATTAGTCACATGACATTCTGATGATGCCCTTAATATGACAGAACATAAGCTCCGAACTGCTTATATTTCAAGCCCTAATTCTGATGACTGAGGATTTGATTGAATGAAGAGGAGCGTAAATTCGAAATAGCAATATTGATCTGATCAATTGTGCGATGCATGTATACGTACATGAATGAGCATTCAATTTTCGAAGAGAACGGATGAACAAGTCAACGTCGGTGAAGCGCAATGAATCGCTCGAGCAGCCTATCTGTGAGCACATCGACCCAATGTCGAAGCAAAAATTCGATCCTCTTGCAATCATTATTCGTAGATTCTTCTTGGTGACTACCACACCAGGTTGCTGATGTGTGCTTAGTAGAATGCTCCCATGCTCATTGTACTCAGGCATTGAGTACAATTTTCACATTACAAAAGATGAGCAGGTCATTCATAGTTATGTTCATACTGTGGAATTTCAGGAAGAGCTGTCAACGAACGCACAATGAAAATGTAAAAAGAGGACGACAGAGACAATGGGGATGGTACAACGAGTGACCGTTATGGAAATTATCTTGTTTATTCTGCTTCTGGCTTCTCAGTGGCTTATCTAAACAAGCGGAAAATGAATGTAAGACCACTTTTTTATATCCCGGTCTTCGTTATTCTATTACAAACAAAAATACTAGTAGGTTAGAGATGATATGGATTAAGAGCGAGGAAAAATGTTTTTCAACATTTGAAGTATGCTCTACAATAGTGCATTATGGGCCACTTGCCATAAAGATCGTTGTGTACCTATATTCACATATTAGATTACCCTTATAAGCCAAATTGAAAATTACTGTAATTTTGGATTTCTGATGTTTTTATACGGGCATCAAATTTAAAAAAATAAAATCAAGCATCCCAAAATACCTTTACCAATTTTGAATTAACACCTTCCATGATAATTTTAAAGCAATTTCAGTAGCTGAAAATGCAACAAAAACAATCATAAAATCAAACATTTAATTTTCACCAACCATCAATTAAATTCCGTAAGACAAGGGAGTGAAGAATTTCAAGAAACCAAGATATCTAAATTGCAAAAACTAACAGACAAATCTTAATCTAAAGTTAGACTCCCTAGTTAGAGGTTTCTTTGATAGGATATGAAACAGAATACGACAAGGATCGCTTCGATAGGGAGTGGTGAATCACGAGTCATTACGATCAAACTCCCAAAGGTACCGGCATTAATCAGTGTAAAGCAGACTCCCACACTTCTGTATTTGTCTCAGTCGATTGTCGCAGAGAAAGAGGAACAGCAGAAGGGTGAGTTCGCGAGAGGAGGAGAACTTTCTCAATTAGTGCCCGGACCGATCGGCCTCGACTTCATTCGTATTCACGATGAAGCTACCATTGTAGTGAAAACACAGCCGGTGAATCGCTCCGAGACTCACGAAGAAAATTATTAGGGTACTCTACCTTTTAATTAAAATCTTGTATCTCTCTCACTCTTACCCACACTCTGTCCTGTATCCAGAAAAAAAAAGATGAAAGAAAAAGAGTGGTTGACGTCGGAAGCAATTTAAAAACGCAACTCCTTAGAATATTATAGTAAAAGAAAAGATTTTCCTACAAACCCTATTGTAACATGTAATTTTTCAATTTGAAATATTGTTCCCGCTTATGGAACAGGATGTAGGCAGAGCTGCCAGGCCGCAGAACGGCGACGCACATCTGGTTGCGTAGAAGACAGAAATTGTTTAACATAACCTAAAAATACACAGGAATTACTGCTGCGCAAACTCCGCCAGTTCGCGGCTTGCCAGCTCTGGGTGAAGAAATATTGTTGACACATCTAGCCATGTGCGTAAGACTAGAGTAGGGTCGTGTAATGAAGAAGGTCCGTAACTTAAATTAGACGACGATTCACCGTCACCATGACCGTTAAATTATAATTCTCTTTAAGTATCTTAATTAGCGTTACTAGGTGAATTAATAATTCTGCAATGAAGAAGGTTTTGATAGTTTGGTGGTGAATGAAGTTTTATATTAGTGCAATTTTTTTTCAATTTATGGGGCGTGCATAAGGCCCGATATTGAGTCCAAGAATATTATTGTCGATTCCATGGAAAAAAAGACTTATGGCTCCTTCCTTTGACGTCCATAGGGTAATTGATGAAAGGTTTTAATGAGGAAGTCAAAATCTTTTGTAGGTGGAACCTCTTTAAGAAGACAAGCTATCCTTCTCATCAATTTTCAGGGATGCATAAATAACTATCGTTTTTTCATTTATAACAACCGATTTTACATTGTTCCTTTATGATCGCACTTTTTATCGTTCTGTGCTTCTAAAATTAATCTCTCTTATATACTCTAAAGATTGAACTTTACATCTATAATAGATATTCTCTAATTCATGGTGCATCCAAAGCTTTGCTGTTGTATACTATAAAGTCATCAAAATTGTCGCATAGATTTCTCAAATTCAAGAAGTAAAACTTGAAGCAATTTCGTCAGCATATTTCTTTCAAATAAATTTTTTACGTGAGATTCAGTAAATAAATTTTCAAGCCGTATTCTTATGTTTCCCCGAGTAAAAAAATCCCATTGGGATCCTGAATCGAGCTCAACTAAAGTACCGGACATGAGCGAAATCAGTACTAAACTACCAAATCTTTATGAAATTCTATGGATGTCCAAACTGGAACAGAAGTATTAAAAATGTATGTGGTTAAACTTTCATTCTGATAATAAACTAGACAAATTTTCATTTCAATTCTTCGTTTTCATAAAATAATGGACCACATTTCCGTATCAATATTTTAAGCCCTAGACAACTGAGAACCCTTCCATAAAAAGCTCATTTTAAAATTACAGCGGAAGAACCTGAAAAAAATTAAATACTGCGAGGAGGTTACGTAGCACCATGAAAAACTCGTAAGATTGTCATTTAAGAACATAGGCCACATTCCCGCATGAAAATTTTTAGCCCAGAATAACTAAAAGAGCTCCAATGAGATTTCATTCCAAAAATTTGAGTGGAGAAACTTGAAAAACGTTAAATTCGGCGAGGAGGTTACGTAGAACCAAGAAAAAAACTATTAAGTACCGTTTTATTGTTATCAAAATTTTTCCAAGAACTCATAGGGTTTATATCCCAAATAGAGATATTCATTCTGGTTCTGTGATCAAACTTTATAAATTTTCAGATCCAATTTTGCAAGTTTAATCACCTAGTCTATCACTAAAATAACATAGAAGATTGAAGCTTTTGACTATTGATTAAATATTTCGAGAATATAAGAAAATAATACAGAGCAGAAGTATTTTTATTATACTTACACTCCAAGAGAAATATAAACATCGTGAATGTAAATATCGCTCCGAGGGAAAAATTCTGTTGGATAAACATGAGAGTTTTTACTGCAGCAACCACTTGATTCAATGCAGGTTATAGGTTTACCTTTAATTCAATTCTAATACCATTTCACCAGCAGTTCATCGGAAATATCGGGAATCCTTGTCGTATAACGGAAACCTCATAAAATCGAATATTAAAATGATCATTACAGAAGTGGTTCTGTGAATGAGAAATAAATAAAGAAGAAAAAAGAGCTTATTGAATAGCAGAAAAATTGAGCACATAAAAATTGTAAAGTCTGATGAAAAGTGAGGGCGTAAGCTCCATTTTACAGATTTTAGAGAAAAGAAAAAAAACGATCTCGGAAATCGAATTTTCATTGTAGAAAAAAACTATGCTTCTAGTGCTGAATTGAAACAAGAAATTTGTTGCCAAATGTTAAGGTAAGCAGCCCAATAGACGGACACAGTTTGAAATAAGACCAATATTCGGACATGCAGCGTTACTAATGATTATTTGTCATAAATTTTCATGAATATTAAAAATAAAAATTATCGATTGTTCTTGAAAGTCTTGACTACTTAATAGTATCAAATATTTAAAAATTCAGAATTATAATAATTAATAAAAATATCCTAAATCATCTTTCAAGAATAACAAGCGTATCAACGTTTTTCTCATGATCTGGTGTGAATTCTTAACATCAGTACTGACTTAGCTAACGTTGAATGAAAAGAATTCGGCACTCAGATGTTATAAATATTATTTCTAACGATAGCCTTCCTCCTGCCTCACGTAACATGTAAACCTTTAGCGGGACGTGACTGACTTGCATCGTTTTCAAATGAAAAAAGTGCAGTGTTATTAATCTCACTACATCGTGAAAAGTGTAATCAAACTGAACAAACTATAAATTATGTAGAGTTTCATCAAGTAGTGCCACCAAAGTCTATGTAGTAGTAATAATTCACGTCGATATCAAGTTCAACTCTACAACTTTATTTCTTGTTGGGTAAATTGATCAAACTTTTTTCATTTAAGTACAAAACTAAAATAATTGATACAGCTCAATTGAGAGTATTTCATTTAACAAATATTTCATATTTTAAAACTTTTACTAGATTGGCTGGATCAAAAATGAAGAGAATTTGTGATAAAAAAAGTAGGTGAAAAAAATAACTGTGAAGCAAGATCAACAAAATCAAAAAAGGGCATCTAAATCTAGAAATAAAAAAGGCTTTGTGAAAAAATATAGCGTAGAGCAAACCCAACAAGCATATAATTCTGTTAGTGATGGACAGTCGCTGAGAGATGCTTCTACAGAGTTTGGTAACCCGAAAAACACGCTTTTTAGCAAAATGAAAACTTTTTCATCCGTTGAGTGTCGTAAAGGACCACTAAGCAAGAACTCACTAAGCAAGAACTCGCTAAGCTAGAAGAGCAGGTTATTCTTGATTGGGTTGTTTATTGCCAAAGAAACGGTTTCCTTGTAACAAAAACTCGACTGAAAGACTGTGTTCACAAATATATTGCAAAAGTGAAACGACAGAATCCATTTAGGAATAACTATCCAGGAAATCATTGGTACAAGTCATTCATGCAAAGACATCCTGATATATCTGCGCGCAAAGCACAGAAGTTAACAACAACAAGAGCATCAGTTACTGAAGAAAACATTAGAACATGGTTCGCTCGCGTAAAAAGTTATCTTGAAGAAAAAAATTTATTAAAAATAGATGCAACTTGAGTTTTTAATTTAGATGAAAGTGGTGTTAAGCTGGTGCCGGACAACGATAAATGTTTAGCCAGAAAAGGATCGCAATCTGTGTATCAGTTTATGGGTAGCAATGAGAAGGGAACGATGACAGTTTTGTTTACTGCTCCTGCTTCTGGCTAGACGCCACCACCCATGGTATTGTTCGATGTGAAGACTACTCCTAGAAAAAGCACTCAGGAAGAAATAGGAAAGGGCTGGGGTATAAGTAATACAGTCAAAGGTTGGATGACTAGTGAAAGCTTCTATGATTCCATCACAAATTGTTTTTATAAGTGGCTTGTAGATAACATAGCTCCACAAAAAAAAAGTCGTCAGACTCAGAAACCAGAATAGGCTTACCCTATGTTTTTGAGGTCGCTGAATCTGAATTCGGAGCGGATTTGGCTCCATCACGTCACACTTCGTCCCCAACCTCAAAAAAACGTGGCAAACTGGTAATTTTATGTAAAACATGCATTTATTTAATGCAAAGTGGTCATATCCTATGTTTTCGAGATAGCTAAGTACCAATCCGGAGTCGTTGTGGTTTTATGACGTCACACTTCGTCTCTAACCTCGAAAAAAAAATGAGGAATTGGTAATTTCATGTAAAACATGTATTTTTTCAATGCAAAGTGGTCGTATCTTATGTTTTCTAGGTTCCTGAGTCCGAATTCACAGCAAGTTCCTTTCAATTTACGCCCTCCTTGAGTATCGCACTTCTTTATCTTCGAAAGATCGACGTAATGGATTCCTCTTCCTTTTAACCTCTTTCTGTATATGCTCTCTCTTCAATGTCCGGCAAAAGTCTGCCATCATGTTTATATCCCACCTCCCTTGGTAGCGACGTTCCATCTCTTTAATATCTTGATGGAATCT
>JAUMHM010000016.1:15550964-15576295 GCA_032362435.1 Melikaiella ostensackeni
CTTATCATGAAATGAGGTTGCCAAAAGATTTTACATACAATTTTTATTTTTACAAAAATAAATCTTGTAATAATTTTCCCAGGTTCTTTCAATTTTACAACTAATTACAAGGTTAATCTGGTACTCATCATAAAATAAGGTTGTCAAAAGGTTTTACATATAATTATCAATTTTACAACTAATTAAAATGTCACCCTGGTACTTATCAACAAATAAGGTTGCCAAAAGGCTTTTACATACATTCAGATGAAAGAAATGATACCCACGTTGTCTAAAAAAAAATGGTATTCTGAGGAAGATGCCATGTGGACAATATGGGCATTCTGTTATTATGTACCATTGCGTACTTTATTTACATTTTTCTCTAATCTTATGATTTTTACATATGCTTTTGATTTCAAATATAACTAATATAATCTCAGACTACTATACGTTTTTTTAAAAGTATACTTATAATATAATTAAAATGTCAGTCTGGTACCTGCATACAATTAAGGTTAAATTTCATAATTGAATGTAGAAATATTTTACTATCTCTTCACTCTCTCTTTGGACTGAATTCTGAATCTTGATATTTGAGGCTGAGACTTTCTGTATAGTTTCCTAAAATCTATTAGCATTCTTCGAACAGATGATCTTTACGAGAGTTTTAGACTGGTTATTCTCTCAAAAAACAGCAGAATTATCGTTTGTCTAAGGATCTATATAGACGGTCAGTCGTCGATCATTTTTCATTTGCTACACTTCGTTTTTTTCTGAATTTTCTTCCCGGCGAAGGATTTTTCTCATAATTAAAAAAATTTATATTGAAAAAGTGGATTAATGTTTCTGTCTTCAAAAAGAAAAAGAAAATGAGCAAAATTGAAGAAAATTTGGAAAAATAATTGAAATGTCTGTTCAATCAGTTTTATGGCGAAGTGTTTGCAAAACATTGGATTACAATGTTTTGGAATTCATACGCAGGAAGTTATATGAAAAATTATGCCATCTGTTCTTATCTGCCTGTTTTTGTTAATATAGTTTTGAGTGTAATTGATAAAAATTTGCTGGGATGTGATTTGATACTAGATGTTACTGAAAGTCCGGTATAGGGATATTAAAGAACTTATTTAATTAGTGATTACAGTGATTACATTACAGAAGGAACTATGGATAGAATGCAAGTTTCATGTGTTTTTTAAAAAACTGGTATTTCATATTAACAAGAAAATATATTTTGGCTTCAACAAAAAATCATAACAAAGAAACTTTTAATGAGAATATCAATACATTTAATGAATCTAATTGAATTTTATTGAAAAAGGCTGCCATGCACATATACACAATTAACGTATGTTTCATTATTTATAACTGTAGTTATCCTATAAATTACCCCTGATAAGGAAGTCTAAATTAGCTTCGAAACATGTTGTCCCCAGTAGTATAAAAAAGACGGGAAAAAAAGAGTGTGAGGTTGGTTTTGGTTGACTCTTTTTTTCACCTTATTTTTCCTTTTTTGTTTATAAATTCATTGTACATTTGTCTCTGTTGAGCCGGAAAAGCTGATGGTCTCGAAGTCTGATTTCGATTTGTGAACTTTTTGGGTTTTCCTTTTTCAGTACACAAAAAATTTCCTTCAGAAAGTAGGTTTCATTTCGTACTTTGAAAAAGAAAACTATAGAGTATAATTTTCCTACTAAGACTCCATTCAAAACTTGCTCAATATTTTACGGCTCAAAATTAAATGAATAAATAAATATTGATGTCAATAAAAATTAAGAATAGATTACTTCCGAGGTTACTTCAATCCCGTGAGAATGGAGTCAGGAACGATCAGAATTAATACTGAAAAGAAAAGTTGTGACAAAAATTAATTTTCTTCTGGACTTTTCGCATAAAAAGTCCACCTGCGAGACGAAAAAAGTTTAGTATATACCAATTATTATTTTATTCACTCCCTGTTGAAGAAGCAGTCCACCAGCAGGGGCGGACTGAGCATGGGATTGGATCGCAGCGGTCCTTAAAAAAGCCCTTAAAATCTTAGAAATCCTATTAAAATCTCTCAAATTTTATTAGATTCCTTGATACACCTTAAGCTAGTATAAAATGATTCTTCATATCTTTACGATCCGTTGGAATCCCATAAAATCCCTTGAAAAACCCGTGAAATTCCATGGAATCTGATATTTCCTGAAATTTCGTAAAGCTTATTGAAATACATTGAGAGATTTTAAATTCTCTTAAAATCATTGAAATCCTCAGAAATCTTATTAAATCCAATGAAATTCCTTAAAATCTTATTAAATACTCTATAACCTTATAGGTCCTGCGAAACCCTTCCAAATCTTCTGAAATTTTTCAAAACTGTATGAAATATTTTTTAAATACCTACAAGTCGTTAAAATCCTTGAAAATATCTTGACACTCTTTAGACCTCTTAGGATTTTTTAAAATCCCCTGAAATATATCGAATTTTTCAAAAAATCTTGAAAGCCCTTACAAAACCTTGTAAGTCATGTAAAATCCTCTTAAATGTTTTGTAATCCCTTGAAATCTTTCACAGGTTTTGAAAATTCCTTGGAATCTTTCAAAATATTTAAATAAAATTCTTAGAGTCTATAAAATATTATAAAATCCCTTGAAATCCTAAAAAATTCCATGAAATCGGGTGATATTTCATGAAATCCTTGGAAATTAATTCAATTACACTGAGAGCATTAAAAATCCCTCGAAATTTAAAAAAAATTTAGGATCTTTTGAAATATCCTAGAATATTTGAAATCCTTGAAAATCTTTTGGAATCACTTGAAATTCTTTACAGCTCTCTAAAATTCCTTGAAATCGTATAAAATACTCTAAAATATTTAAAATCCCTTGAAAGTCAATAAAATTCTCGAATACGATTGAAAACTCTTCCCTTAAAATGATTAAAATCCTCGGAAACTTCATCAAATCCCTTGAAATCTCTTTAAATTCCTTAAAAATCTTTTGAAATATTTCGGAATCTTCTGCAATCCCTTGGAATCTTCTGAAATATCCCGAAATCATATAAATTTCATGGAATTCTTACAAATCTTCAGAAATTCATGGAATATCTTTAAAGCCACATGAAATTTTCGAAATCATGTAAAATTCCCGGAAATATTTAAATTTTTCCAAATCTTTAAAATCCTACGAACTCCCTTAATTCTTGTGTAATTCTTTGATGTATTGAAACATTATAAAATGTTTGGAAATTTTTTATATCTATTGAAATCTCTTTAGAATTCTTTAAAGTCCCATGAAAATCCTTTTAAATCTTTGGCACTCTCTGAAGTCCCTTAAACTCATTCAAAATACCCTAAAACCTTTGAAATCCTACAAAATGCTTATAAAGTTTAGAAAAATCCTTGCAATCCCATGAAAAAATTGTAAATCTCTTAAAGCCCCTCTAGATCTTAGAGATAATATCAGATGCCTTAATCAATTATTGTGAAATTCCTTGAACTATCATATGATCTTTAAAATTTTCTGAAATCCTTTCTTAAAAGGATTTCTTGAAATGCTTGAACATTCCTTAAATTGTTTAGAATCTTTGGAAATCCTATGAATGCCCTTGAAAGCTGTTGAAATCCTTTCATACCCCTGGAATTCTTTCAGGTCTTCTGAAATCTTTCAAAATATTTTTTGAAAATTTCGTAAAACCGCTTTTTGGGCCGATCTGAGACTTTAAACGAGCCGGTTGTTAACTTCCAGTCCGCTTCTGTTCACCGGACTATAAAGGTACACGCTGTATGAAAATTAGAAACCGTTGCAGAGAACTAGAAAGAAATAGCGCAGAATTCGGGAAAGACATGTCAAATTTCCAATTTTCGAGTAATGTATGAAATATGTACCAAAAAAACTAAAATTACTATCAATCATATCCGTTTCATTTTCAAGTAAAAACAATATTTCTCTAAGCTAACAATTTATCAATTTTATACCTGTTATTTTCCCATAAATTACCCTTTATGAGGAAGTCTGAATTGGCTTCGAAACATGTTGGGTCCACAGTAGTATAAAAAATACATAGAAAAGTAAGAGTGTGAGGATGGTTTTGGTTGACTCTTTTTTTTTCTTCCTCCTTCTTCCTCCTCTTGTGTACATTTATTGTAAATCTGTCTCTAATGAGCCAAAAAGACAAGTAGTTTCAAAGTCCATTTTTAATTGTGAATTTTCTGGATGTTTTTTTCCAGTACACAAAAAATTTTCGTGAGAAAATAGATTTTAATTTGATCCTTGAGAAATTTTAAAAGGGAGACATTAAGCAAAGATTAGTTCCAATCTGCAGGGTTACGTATGAATACCTGAGATTTATTTGAATCGAGTTTGTTAATAATTAACTCAATTTACCAAAAGATATCTATTTCACTCAAATATATTTTTAAAAATTTTGAGAACGTTTGTAACTTTGTAGAAATGTGATATTGGTTTGGATTATGACCTTTTTGTTTTTGAAAAATGGAATAGTCTGAATAGATTGCTTCTAAATCAACCCACATAATTTGATCTTCGCACTATGATCTGTTTCCTTCATTTTCCATCTTCTGTGTACATAAATCTTGAAATATTTTTTTCAGGGTTTTCAATTGTACAACTTATTCAAATGTTAACCTAGTACTTATCAGAAATGAGGTACATTCGCTAAATGAAATTATACCATCGTTGCCTACAAAAATGGTTTTCTGAGGAAGTTGCCATACTAACAATATGTTCACATTGTGTATCATTGAGTAGTTTATTTACATTTTCTCTAATCTTATGATTTTTACAGATATTTTTGATTTCAAATATATTCAATATACTTTCAGATTTTTTCAATTTTTCACAACTCATTAAAATTTGAACCTGGTATTTATCATAAGATAAGGTTGCCAAAAGGGTTTACATACATTTTTCATTTTATTACAAATGAGAATGTTAACCTGGTACTTATCAAAAGATAAGGTTGCCAATAGGTTTTAACATACATTCAGGGAAAAGAAACGGTACCTTCGTTGCCTACACAAAAAGGTATTCTGAAGCAGATGCCATGTTAACAATATGTGCATATCTGATCATGTACCATTATGTACTGTATTTTGACTAACATTTATGTTTCTAATTTTTATAATTTTCATAATTTTATAGTTTTCCAGATACTTATGTGTTTTTCTGTATATATTTTTGATTTTCTTATATCTACTGTATTTTTGACCTTATTGAACATTTTGTAAATATAATCATAATGTCACATTGGTACTTATAAAAACTCAATAAATTTGTCAGAAGAATGTATTCTCTAATTCTAGATTTCAAAGGCTAAAATGCTCTGAATGACTTCCATGAAGTCTTTTGAAAATTTTCTCACATGTGTCTTTTACAAAAGATTTAAGTCAGGATGATACTGCCAAAAAAACCACAGTTTCGCCCGAGTTCTGAGTCGTACGCCGTAAATTTTGTTCAAGTGTATCTAAAATGTTTTTCGTTAAAATATGAGAATTTCTCTGGGTTGAAAGTTTAGTATATATCGCGACATTAGACAGTTTGCTTCGGTCTCTGTATTCCGGATAAAAATTTATTACTGTAGAGCATAGGTTTTTGTGAATTTTTTTCTATCATATAAGAAAAAGTCAAAAACAATAACCTTAAGGAAAAGTGTTTGTATTTTTGTGCTTTTTCAGCATCGAAAAATATAAAGAGGGAAGGTAACGAAGCTATTAATTCGAAAAAAGATCTTACTAGATACAACAGAATTAGAGATGGAATCATTAATTGGATATAATGGTTCTAGTGTTGTGTCATAATTTGGAAATTGCGGGAATTAATTTCCAATTAAAAAATTAGACGATCTGAATTTGGGATTCATTCAGAATTATTCGCTTATGACAAATTTTCAAGTAATGTATGAAATATGCACCAAAAAACTAAAATTACTATCAATCATATATGTATTATTTTCAGGTAAAAATAATATTTCTCTAATCTAACAATTTATCAATGTTATACCTCTTGTTTTTCCTACAAATTACTCCTGATTAGAAAGTCTAAATTGGCTTCGAAACATGCTGGGTCCCCAGTAGTATAAAAAAGACGGAGAAAATGAAGAGTGTGAGGATGGTTTTGGTTGACTCTTTTTTTTCCTCCCTTCTTCTTTCTGTTGTGTACGTTTATTGTACATCTGTCTCTAATGAGCCGAGAAAGCAGGTTGTCTTAAAAGTCATTTTTGAATTGTGAACTTTTTGGGTGTACTTTTTCAGTACACAAAAAGTTTTCATAAGAAAATAGATCTTATTTCGATCCTGAAGAAATTTCAAAAGGAGGACATTAAGCAAAGATTAGTTCCAATCTGCAGGGTTGCCTATGAATACTTAAGATTTCCTTTAATTGAGGTTGTTAATGAATTACTCAATTTATCAAAAGATATCTATTTTACTCAAATATATTTTTAAAAATTTTGAGAACGTTAGTAATTTTGTAGAAATGTGTTATCGGTTTGGATTATTACCTCTTTCTTCTTGAAAAACGGAATAATCCTAATAGATTGGATCTAAATCAAACCACAAAAATAAGTTAAATTCTTACCTATGAGAATTATTATTATTATTATCCGGGCAGGGTTGTTAAGAGACCCAAAGCACTGCGGTGAAACCTATTGTCCGATCTCCATTTATTAAACATCACCCATTAGAGAAGTTTTCGTCATGAAGGCGTATATTGATCCATAGGGGATGTCATACCCATAAGAATATATGTTTATCTACAAAAAATGTCGATGAGTTAGAGAAATACTATAAATTATTGAAACAAAGAATTCACTTCAAAAATTTACCGTTCTTCTTAAAAGCCTTATGCACTATTTCTTCTTAATTTGAGATTAACACGATTTCCATACAGATTAAGGTGGAATCCGAACAACCAGTATTTCAGTAAGAGTATTGAAAGTTTCTTCTCTCAGAGTTTGAGTCAATGTTCATAAATGATCTAATACTTTCCAGAAAAAAACTGGATGCAGCTTTTAGTTTCCCTTCTTTATACATATTTGTAAGTATGTAAGGAGAATACAAGGTGATAAGAAGATAGTGTTATCTGCACGATGAGGACTTACGAGATATCAAATGCTTAGAACTTCGGTGCAAACGCTCCAACAATCTACCATTTAGAAGGATAATTTTGTCATTTCCCTCTATCCAAACGTAGTAGGGACTCCCCCAAGGTAAAAAGACCCTTGAATTTCTAGAACGAAAGTCTTCTTAAACATGGGTGTGGTACTTTAATATCTTTAGCTTATACGTGACAGAGATAAACTGTTTGTTCTTTTATTCTATCTCAAGTTTATTTCAACGGGAGGGGTCACAGCTTAACTAACAAATTTTTCAGAACTTTCAATATTCTTCAATGCAATTTAAACAAAAATAAATTAACACAATTCAGTTATTGAAATTAAATCATATATTTTATCGGATAATAATTCAATCGAAAACTCATTAAAGTATTATATAGATTTCTGAAAACAGTCAAGTCAAGCGGTCGGAATGAATTCTATTTTGTATTCTGTTCGAAAATGAATGGATATTTACTTGGTATACATTTTGCAGTTCGACTGCTTAGTCTGCAGATCATTGAACTGAATTTATGATAAAATTTTGTTTGCGAAACAAATAACAAAGCCTCTAGACCCGCCGAAAATGTTTGTGCTAGGCACACCCAATTTCAGGATATCGAAATAAAATAGCGCTAGAGAAATTAGCTCTCAAATTCCTGGAAAAATGATTATTTAAGTACGAAATTCAAATCAAATAATCATTTTGTTTAAGAATAATCTGCATGAGCCTTTCAGGATCTAATTGCTTTATTCAATAGTAGTTTTCTTTGACGATACACGTATGAAACTCTAGTTTAAGTCCAGGCAATTGGTATCTTTTCACCGTTTTCAGTAGGTAAAGCGCGTTTTTTGGCTAAAACATCGTCTTACTTTTCATTTTATTATTTGGGTCTCAATTAAAGTAGACGCGATTTCGAGCAATTTTTTAAAAAATGACCTATCCCCAATAATTAAAAAGTCATAGCTTCCCAAATTTGATCTATTTTTCAGGGAAAATTACTCGTGTTCAGTTTTTTACAAATACTTTGTTTGTGGTTGAAGATACGTTGATAACGTTACAAAATAAGTTGTAGCACAAACAGTTATGCTTAAATCTAAAAAAAAATTCAATCTTCTAGCTTTTGTAGATCAAGATTTATGAACTGAAAAAAATTACAATTTTTTTTACTATTTTCAGCCAAACAATTTTTTTTAATAGCTTGTTTTGTGCACATCCTACGAAAACGGCAATAGTATAAATGATAGGGGACCAAACTCTGCGTTAAGTTAAAGAAGATGTTTCAGCTCTCAAAGATTACAACTTATGATCATGAAACTTTCTGTATTTTACTAAAAATACACATTTTTCAATTTTGCGTTGAAAATAAAAAACAGGCAATTGTGTAACCAGTGTTTAAATAGTACACTTCACACTATCAATTTGGTTCGTATTTTATGTACACTTAAACCGTGGCTTCAGTCCCGCCGGTTTCGGCCTTCCTAGAACGGCTGGCTCACGCAGTTTCTGCGGCGCGCAGGACAAGAGACGGCGTTGAACCAAGCGTGAAACACCAGCAGCGTATATACGAAAGCGCAGTGCGTGGGTACTCAGGTTCGAACTCACGTTCGGAAATTGCGTAATATTAGGAAATGGTTCCAGAATATCTGTTGTCGAAAGTGAATGAAGAAAAAATTATAAATTAACTATTTTTACATTGTTTATTCACTATTCATAAAGAATGTTATTGAAGGGATTATTTTGACAACATTTTATCATTTTATATTTTAAATGGCAAAAATGGAACAACTCATCATCGAAGACGAAATAATGATTGTTAATTGTTGATAATAAAAGAATTAATAGACAGATCAATTACGCAATTCTACGAAGAATACATGAGCGAATTAATTAATTAATTAATTATTTTGATGATTGACTAAAGATTTACTTAGTACCAGAAGATGGAGCACATCGCAAAAATTTGAAAATTGTTTTGCAAAAAATATTTTTTTTAGTGGGTTATAACGCTTGAACTATGAATGCTAGAAGATTAATTTTTTTCAAATTTACGCATAATTTTCTGTATCCTAACTTCCATCCTGGCATCATTAACGTAGCTTTACCCAAAAATGTAGTATATTTGAAAAACTGAACACGAGTAATTTGCCCTGAAAAATAGATCAGAAGTGGTCAAATTTGGGTGTCTATACCTTATAATTTATACTAGGGTAGGACATTGTTTATTTTTCAGAACTACTCGAAATCGCGTCCACTTTAATTAATTTCTAAAACAGTTTTTCGTTAAAATAACAGGTTCTGAAGTACAGGGGGGCGATTATGTAACTTTTGTACTTTCACCTTCACTTCCACTTTTTCGAAATTCACGTCGTTGTCTTTTTTTTCGAAATTTTAACCATCACAATAATCCAAAAAAAGAAAAACGAAAACGGGATTTTTGGAAGAGTGGAAGCGGAAGTAAAAGTGAAAAGGTTTTATAATTGCCGCCCAGATACAAACTTCAGAATTTAAATTTTCAGCCTCTTTTATGAAAAAATAGGGTTATTTGAATGGTCATAACTCGGCACCTATTTGGGGTAGAAGGTTCTTCCTTTACTCAACTTTTTTAGAATTTACTCTATTTCAATTTTGACTTTGGACACTTTGCTCTCAAATGCAATAGGACGGATCAATCTACGGAAAGACGATTTTTGGAACTTTTCCAAAAATATTCCCAGCACGTATCGTAGTCATTTCTGGCAAATTTGCAATTTTCTTCAGGATCCCTCAAGAAACCATTTTAGTAAAAAACGCTCTCTACCTGGTCAAAACGGTAAAAAGACCAGTCTTCGTACGAGATGCCTGGACTATTTCAAGAACATTACATTTAGGGAACATGTCAAGCAAAAAGAATCGTCTGGCTGAAGATAACACTGATAACGAAGATAACCATGTCAGCAGTTGTGACAGAATAGTTACATTCACACTTAGATTTCAGTAACCAGCATGATTCTCAATTACTGTTTAAAAGCTTCAGATTCTCAAAGTATAAATTTTTCATTTTGCCCAGCTTTTCATATCCGTATAAATATCTCCGTTTGCATATGGTTCTGTTAAAAATAAAATCAATTCTTCCAGCCAATCAAACTGCTATACGGTGATCGGTTAAGTTGTAAAACTTTTTCAGTTTTAAGATACAACTAAGAAAAATCTACTTAGTGCATGTCTTTGTAGAATTTGTAGATAAATCTGTGGAATCCTCGCAGAACAAACTGGATGTAAGAAACGTTGCAGGTAATCGGTGAAACGGGGTAACAGCTAACTAAGTTACAGAGGCTGATGTAAACTCACCGTGGCGACCGTGCTGCCTCTAGCGGAATCCGTCGGAGAAATCTTCGAGTGCCACGTTGAGTTTATCCTAACCTCAGTTACCCAGCTTGCTGTTAGTGATGCAATATCGAAATCGGAATATCGGAAATACCGATATTTCGACTACGATGTTCGATATTTTAATATCGATAGTTAACTATCGATATACCAATCATCTATATCGATATTGATGTCCGATTATCGATACCGACTGTTTCCATTGTTTTCAAGGTGATGTTTTGTGATGTCAGGTTCGTATATTTAAAGTTTTTTCACCAAGCTAATTTTACAAGTAAGTTTTTAAAACTTGTTTATTAATCAGAAAATTTATGAATTATAAAATGTGTTAGCATTAGTTTATAGACAAAAAGTAAAATGCACCACGTAATATTTTTGACCACGTACTGTGTGTTCATAACCTCAAACTAGACATTAATATTATACGGTTAGAATTTTGGATCTGGTTGGATTGTGTGGAGGAAGTTGAAATATTTATTAGAGCTCCTTTCACATATTCGTGCACAGTAATATACAATAAACTTTAATTGAATCAAAATTTATGATTCAAAAATATTTGTTGACAACCTTATTTTAGAGAATTTAAACTCTATAACCTCAAAATTGTATTTATATTTAATTATAGGCTGGTCGGTTGCAATTAAAAATGAGTTTGATTTCAACTTTTTAAAAATGTTAAGTTCAATTGTTAATTTTCTCAATTAAGAAATCATTCAGTTTACAATGTGCAATTGTGAAATCGTTTGCCATAAAATTTTTTATATCAGATCTTCATTTTTAAGGGTACATTTTCAATTCGAAGAATTTAAAAATTTAGTTTTAAAGACTTGAACAACAAAAAGTGAAAAGCGTTTGAAATTGAAATTTTTAACAAAAAACGTTTTAGGTTAATTAACTGTAAATATAAATTAATTAATGATTTTTAGTAATAAACTGTATTTCGATCATTCGAAATTAAACAATAATTCATTGATTTTACAAAACGATTCTGAATCTGTTGTACTAAATTAAACAATTTAACGGTATTAACCTTCAAAATTATGAGCTTTATAATTAAATGCTTTCATTAAATTTAAAATCATATTCAAATGTTGTTTCATTCTAAAATATTCTATTTTTAACCCATTCAATTTAAACATTTTTATTTAGGAAGAGGGATTTTTTTATTAGTTAGCAATGTTTGACTGTTTATTTAAAAGGAGTAATTATAAATGAGATATTTAAAACTAAACAATTTGAAATTGAATTGTTTGAAACAGAAAGTCTTCAATCTTTAAAATTTCCTTGAGCTAAACTTAAACTTTGAATGTTAAAATGTGACTTTACTGTTCCATTTAAACTTTTTTTATTTGTGAGTGAATTTTTTGAATTTTGATGCATAAACAACAGTTAAACAATTATTGATTCCGAAGAAACTCAAGTAAGTTGAGGAAATATTTAAAAGTTTTGAAAAGATTCAAACTTAATTCAGAACTTGAAAAGTTTTCAAAAGGTTTAAATTAAAATATAGATTTTTCAAGAATTCGTAATAAAATGTTGAAGCTTTTTGAGGATTTTGAGCTGTTTTAGGATAACAAAAAATTTTCTCAAGTTTCCTGGGAAAATTTTTAATGTTTTATTTTATTTTGAAAAATTAAATTTGAAATGAATACTCAAATCAACACTTCGACTATAAATTCTATTAATTAACAATATTTTATCATTTAATTTTAAATTTATATTTTACAGGCACGCTGGTTTGGACTGCATAAAAAGTTGATCCACAATATGAATAATTTATATGATAATTTAATAATAATTTATATAAATGAATGCTAAAAAATTACTGTTACTTCATTGAAAAACATTTGTCAATAATTATTAACAAAATATTTTCAAAAATTAGTGAAATATCGATATTATAGAAAATATCGATATTTTCAAGTCGATATATCGTTGACATCGATACTTTATTGCTAGACATATCGATACTTTCATTTCGATATTGCATCACCACTTGCTGTTACTCCGTTTCATCGATTACCGTAGAATCACCTAACTTCGGAAACCTGTTTTTCTCGAATTCATATTTATTTTTGGAAAACAAAGTTGGCTTTTCACGTCATCTCTGACTTTGTGTTCAAAGTTTTAATTGCTTTTACACTGTTCGGTTATGTAGGAACAAAAAAAATTGAGTGTGCGAAGTTTGAGCCAGTGTCAAAGTTAGATGATTCCACGGTAGCTGCAACGTTCCTTACCCGCAGTTTTTTCTGTACAATTTCGGACAGAATTTAATCCACCTTAAGTTTTTTATTTCTAAGTCCTTTTGCGACCTCCCCTCCCACCCTTCCGGATGTGTATATGAAACCAAGTATGTTTTACGACAATAATTTAATTACCCTCCCTATTTTAGGGTTTCTTTTGAAGAAATAAAAGGGCGTCATTCAGTGGAAAAAAATTTTAGGGTGATATTTCTTCTTTTTCTAATAAACAGAAAAGTGTGTTTAGACTTTATCCACGAGCACGTTCGCAAGTTTACGAGTTGGTGGTGAACCAGAGAGAAAGAACGATTGTCCTTCCGTTCCTTGTCAGGAACAGGAAATACAAGGACGTACGTTCGTTTGCCGGCAGCAGAAGTAACCTCACCTAAATCGCCACGGGCCACAAAACTTCAACAAGACGGCCAAGAGAAAGCCAGAAAGGGTGCGCAAAGGGGCGACTTCTATAGTCATGGTTCGTTTCCAAGGGTGAAAGAAATAAATCCTAGGTCAAAAAGTTCCGGCCCAAACAAGCCAAACTTTGCCAATACATAGCGAGCAGTTCATCCCTCTATCCCGCCGCTTCATTCCCCCCTCCTACTTAACTTTTCTTTTTGTGGCTTCCTCTCTGTCTCAGTCTAACCCTCCAACACTTGAAGGATACGGGAAGTTTGTCTGGGAAGGAGTAAGTTAGGCAGCTCGCTCACCAATTGCGTGTGTAAAATCGATAGTAGCTACGTGACCAAACAATGTTTGTTCTTTTTGTGTATCTTTGCTCACTCCTTCTTTCCTGTCAAGGTAAAGTGATTTTCGAACAGAAACGCGACCATCATTTTCATGAAGGTATAAGGTCTCAGATTCAGGAAGAATTTCGAATTACAGGCATTGTTTCTAAGATTTTACTCTTCTTTCGACTCACAGTGGGACAAAAAAATGTCCGTGGACAAATTGCTTTTCAGAAGACAATTGTTATCCGAATTTTTTTTTTTAATGAAATTGAATTTGTTATAAATAGATGAGTGAATGAAAATTGTTTCGTGGGGATTGGCAGCATTTCGTCACTTGATTCGCACTAAATTTAAACAATTTATGGACAGAAAGAGATTCTTAGTTTAAATAATTTCTTATTTCATAAGCAAGTTTTATAAGCAATTATACACAGCATATACACATCGATGAGTGAGTAAACACTCAAGACCGCATATATAGTCTCTGAACCCGGCACACACACAAAAGTTTATGTCCAAAGAGTCGCGATGTAAACAACTTCTGATACGCCACTGACTGTCCAAGCAGAGACCTTGAGTATAGGGCTTCAAGGAAAGCTCAGGTAGGGAGACAGAAGCAGTCAAGCGTGAACAACCGCGAAGCGGATACAAGAACGGGCGGCACAGTTACGCGAGATGAGTGCATTTATGATGGAATAAAAAAAGTTTTTTCTACGAAATCGATCATTCATTACCTGGAAATGAAACCTAAGTATATCTGGTCATCCAATGAAAATGGATAAATTTTTTTAAAATCCTAATTAAAAAATGCACTTTTCTATAAATGAAATAAATAATAAACAATAACATTATTGAATTAATAAATTTTATATATAAAATTGCACTTTCTTTACGGACTTAATAGCCAGCTATCTAGCAATGATTTTTTGCTATGAATCGCTAGCATTTGTTAACTGTTTTAATAAACTCAAATATCAAATGGATGGTATGGAATGGATAGTTTAATTTTGTTTTTGTAATTTTTTAATTTTGTATAAACTTCCAAAACATATTGTTGTGTATCGAACGATTGCAGTTTCAAATACGTTTTTTAATCTCCACATTAAAAATGCACAATCGCACATACTGAAAATTTTAATTTGATAAATTCGAAATGCTTTAAATTTGCAAGTAATTCATTTTTATTGAATAGAGATTTTTCAGATTTTAAATTTTATAACTCATAATATTCGAGAAGAATTCAACTTTTCACCGTTTTCATTTTCTGGTTCAATTCTGTGAGGTTACAATTAGAAGTTGTTGATTTTTTCATTCCTATTTTTTTTTTTTTTTTTTGAAACTGTTCAATTTGAAGAGCTTGTACAATTATAATTAATGATTATTTCCTTTTCGAGCTCTAAAATTTTTCTATCCATTTTCAGGCATGAGATATTTATTTCTTTATTATCAAATCTCAATGTAAATGTAAACATAAGTTTTGCTTTCTAAAGGACTCTATGTGAGTGAAATTGTGATGTTTTCAAAAATTTAATGTTTCAGTTAATCTTTGATGAAATTTTATACAATTTCCATTATTTCAATCTTATGCGTTCAAAATTTGAAATTTGTTAGCATTAATTGTTTTCAAATATAAATTTATCCTCTTTAAAAGCTGAAATTCAAATTTGCATCATTTTTAGGCTTTAAAATTTGTTCTTGGTCACTTTTTAAGATTTTAAATTTATGATTATTAATTTTTTCCTATTTCAAAATATATTTTTTTATATTCTTCAACCTCTTTGATTACATGTAGAATATATTCCTTTTATAACTCTTTCATACATAATTGTACAATTTTTAATAGAACTTTTAATACTGACTCTTCCAAAATTGATTTTTAAAATTTTTAAGTTTACCATTTGAGATTACTCAATGTTGAGTGCTTCGAATTTGATTAATTTCGAGCAATCACTTCGAAAAACCTTTATTTTCTTATGTTTGCTTCTGGACTTCAAATTTTAATATTTTTGGAACTTCAAGCCGTTAAATTCATAAATTTCTCGATATTGTACTCTTTCAAATTCGAATGATTATTATTGTGCTTCAGAAGATTAATTTTCAAATGTCTTAATTTTCATGGTTCTACAATTTATTACTGTCTTAGTAAATAGTGCTATTTAATATGTATAAAAACCCGTAGATTTGGTTATGCATTTTTCTGGACCACAATAAACATTTTTCTGGATCACAATACACCCCGATAAACTTGAAAGAGGTTAAATAATTTTGGTTGTAGCACCAATTTCAAAGATTGTGGCAAATCGTAACGGTTTCTGACCCCCTCCGCCCCAAAAAAAGCATTCACTTAATTTATGGATGGTTATTTTCAATAATTTAGCTTCGACTAACAAAATTTTAGTCATAAGCACTTGAATGGTGGACTTTCCAATTACGAATACATCATTTTTATTAATATACTATTTATATGCCGAGAGTAAGTAAAGGATGTGTAGGAGAAGGAATAGATTTTATGTCAATCCCTTCGAATTGAAATTATTTAACCCTGTAAAATTGAAAAATTCTTAACTTCTAATTGAAAAATATTTAATTTCTAGTGCATCAAATTCAACATAATTTGTATTCTCGTGATTCAAATTATTTTTTTGTTTGAAGGGCTTGAAAATCATTTTATTTTCCAATAATCAACTCTCCAAATAGAATAGTCTTCAAATGCCTTAAATTTTTACTCATTTATTTCCAAGCCAGAACAACTTATAATTTTGGCTACGCTGGAGTACTTATATGAGATTTCAAATTAAAGCTGCTCAGTCTTCAACAATTAATTTTTGAAATGTATAATTTTCAACATTTCAAGTTACAATTTTTCACAATATATATCAACCTGTTTTTTCTAACCTCATAATTTTTTAACCTTAAATTCTCAAACTATCAAACCTTTACATAACTTAGTCATTTATTTTTACGAATAACAATAGTATAGTATTTCTAATTGAGATTTTGTGAATATCAACTACTTCATAATAGTTTAATTTTCATTCTTTCGTATGTTTTTAATTATTGATAAAATTTAAGATTTTTGGTTGCAGATTATGAAATGTTGAAGGAATGAATTGGACCATATTCACCTTTTATTCTCTTAATTTGAAATTGTTTGTAATTCTTAATATTCAATATATAATTGATCATATTTTCTAATTAGGAAAATGAATTCGTTTTATTTTGTTTTTGATAGTTTAAATGATACATTTTTTATTATTTCCAAGTACAAATTGTTTGGGCTTTAAATTAGTCAAATGAAATTCTTTTTCCATTTCTGCGCAAGTAAACCGGGCACATTCTCATCGCTCGCAAGTTTGAGCGCACCTAGGGTGCACGTCTGCCGGATCTCGTGCGTCGCGCTCGGATATTTATTCCTTGCACTGGATATGCTTTCCCGATTGTTTATTTTATTAATTATGCAGATTTAAAAGGGAAATCAGCAAAGCCATCTCTTTTGAATCTCAGTTCATTTATGCACTTCCACATTTTTAATTTTCTACGTAATTAAGTAAAGGTAAAGATTAAATTTCTCAAAGCTCTGTAGGCTTTGAGGCACACATTCTCATCGAGATACACGCGCTTCGCACTCGATTTTCGGCAGACATTTTTAAGTATATTTATTTTCCAAGGTATGTTACAACAGAAACCAAATGCGTTGTTCAATATAGGAACAGAATCTATGTTATTTTGTAGGTTTATGGCTATACTTTACGTAAGCCATGAACTTAAAAGCAACCTTGATTCTTTAATGCTATATGAAAGATGGATTAAAATTCAATGTATTCCTTAAGGAAACTCATTATTATTAATATCATTTAATTATTAGTATCAAACTTCGTTCTCGGACTCCTTATTCGTATAATGCATAATATAACATGAACATCTTTTTTTTTATTTCTGCATAGTATTTTCGAAAAATAAATTAAAAACGGCGAGTTCGGTTAAAAAAATTATTAGAAGCAATTTCGTAGGAAGAGAGTTTCAAAAGCATTAATTTTTGTTCAAGCCTTTTTCCCATATTTCGCGTAAATTGGCTCAAAATTGAAATTTTTGATATTCTCATAGTATATTCGATAAATAAAACAAAAATGACGAGTCCTATCAAAAAATAGTTCAAGCAAATTTTATAGGACTTTTGAAAAGACACAGTTCTTTACCGAAGCTTTTCTTTGAATATCACGTCATTTGGATCAGAATTGTAATTTTCGATTTCTTTTCATAGAATTTTCGTTGAATAAAACAAAACTATCGATTCTTATCGAAAAATACTTAAAACAAATTTTATAGGATACTTTGGAAGACACAATTCTTTCCACAGATTTTTTGCCGTACATCACGTAGTTTGGCTCAAAATTTCAATTTTCGATTTTTTCATAGTACTTTCGATTTTTTCATATTATTTTTGATAAAAAACGCCAAAATGACGTGTCCTATTAAAAAATACGGACGGACGGACGGACATATAGAGCAACAGAGCGACAGACAGACGCCATCGCCAAAACTTGTTTTTTGGCTTCAGGGGATCATAAAACATGGTGATCCGTTGAAAAACTAAGATGTAAAATTTCAGACGACTCTAATACTCTCTCAATCATAAATGATGAGAATGTAAAAAATTACTCGTGACCCCCTTTTTAAAAATTATTTGTTTTGAAAAAGGAAACGAAAATCTTCAATATTTACATATTTCAAACTTTTTCATTTTTTACCCACTCTAATTACAGCAATAAATCGCCCATCGTTTTAGTTGAAAATTGAATCCCTTTTGACTCAAATCGTTTGAGCAGTAATATCTTGTAGAATTTAGACTTACTCATACCAGAGTTGATATACTAAACAAATACAATACCCTCACGCACATTCAATTCTATGTGCATGTGGATGTTCACCCATTGGGAGAACACGCATGTTCTTTGCTAGTTCATCCCCTAAAATAAATAATAGGAGCAGCCTCGTAGCATATTCAAGCCGCAGGCTGCGCCACGTTGCGGCTGTTTCAAGAATCGCGAGCTCTGCGAGCCATTATCTGCATACCTCCACTCTAAGATTACGAGGAGGGTGGGACAGAGTGAGCCTAAAGAAAAAGACATCACCTACTGGGACGAGGTCGGCAGAAAGGTAATCTCTTCGCATTAAACTTGCAACTGACACTGGCTATCTTGGGGCGCAGTCAAAGAACCTGGTTTCCATTTTCGCTGGTAAGGAGGGTAAAAAAAAGAAGGGAGCGAATAATAGGGCGGGTCATTGAAAGAGACGTTTTTTTCTGAAGGGGTTGAAACTTGCACGAGAGTGACAAGGAAATTACAGGGAGAGAATTGCATTTCCCTCGCGTGTAGCTCGTCTGACTAACCACGAAGATGAAGGAACATTGCCCTGTAAGGCTGTAAAGGTGCCTGAGTTCGCAAAGTGAGTCTGAATTATTGATCAAAGAGTAAATGTACTATTTTCTAAGTAATCAATTCCTGCATGTTTTATTTAGTAGATGTAATGAGCTCTTTAGAATATAACTCTATGGTGGTTAAATTTATTCCTGACTTCTGATATACATATAACGATGATTTCCAGCGTTTCGTTCGAACAAAGTCCGTTTTCATCCAACATAGTGAATACTCTTCATTTCTGAAAATTAGTACAAAATCTAAATGTTCGAAGCATCTGTGCAACAATTTTCAAAACATTCCTTCCCAATCCGATGTAATGGACGTTGCAACTTTGAAAGTCAGGAATATTCAAACTAAATTCCAGTTTCTATCGGAAACCAATATTCTAACACAGTAGATTCCGAACTGGAAATTAATCCTGTAATAATTAAAAGGCGAATTTGATGCAATGCGTTGAATTATTTCGAAAGAGATTATTTTTAATTGTATCTGAAATAATCCGTCATGATTGGAACATGTTACCAAGGGTTCGGGTGTGTGTGAAATGAAGTAGTAGACAATTGATATACATAACAATGAGCAATGAGAGACTGATCGATAGGATCCTTTTCAATGTAGAAGATACTGAGGAAATGATAATAGCATCGAGATAGGATAATTGAAACGATTTACGGATAATGGCTGTGACAGTTATAATGATAAATTACAGGGGGATGAAGAAGAGAAGCTAAGATCTCTATGGAAAAATCCGCGATTGCACTGATAGAACGACCTTCGTATACAAGAAGAACTCCCTGTTAAAATATCCAATCTACTCGATTGGATAAAATCACTTGGAAAAGGCCCCAAGTAGCCTTGACTTGGCAGTGATTCAATGAGGTTGCCTCGTTTTGGAATTAAAATGGGAGCTAAGAAATTAATCTTGAAATAAGATGCCAAGGGAAAAAAGCAAAATAAAAGCAAATAAGAATTGCGAGGAATTTTCTGAACTTGAATTGTTTCTACACGGAGAGAAATGAACTGTCAAACTTCGAGTCATGGCGTGTCAAAATTTATATGGTCTATTTGATCTTCTAGATAGTACAAAACACCATCCATAATTTTTCCTTTATAGTCAGATGGACCATAATTTTATAGTCTGTTTGAATATAAACATATGATCGAACTCACTACCAGGATTATCAAATCGACACTCTGACATTGTTAATTTTTTACCAACCGCACAGCGCAGGGACTTGCAAACCACTCAGAAGTGGCAACGTCACGACATCTACCGAACGCCCTGCGAAGACACTCCACACCCAAAGCGCATTTTCGGAGCGAGTAACGTACAAGCGTCATGTTTGGCGTGTTACACAGATTTTTAATTAGTTTGAACCACTTGTTGCTATTTCGAACATATGTAGAGAAGGGAGTAAGTCGAAAGAACATCGTGGAGAGTGGAGATATGAGATTATTTTTCGTTAAATGAGTAATTATATAATTTAAAATAAACAAATGTTAAAGGGGCTGTACTAACCTACTTAGAGATCACAAATCCAGCTCTCAAATCAAAGATTGTGCGTTGTTGGAAAGTGAGATAACTCAGATAACCACCAAGTCCACCACCGTCCATTAATGCAGGAAGGAAACTGGAGATTGGTTTCTGGCCTAACTCTAACCTATCATGAGGGCTGCTCCAGTAACCGGACGTGGCGGGATTGTACCTGTAATGAATTCCGGTTCGTAAATCCAGCTTCTGTGACCCGATATGTAGGTATAGATGGAATGGATTTAGACAGCTTAGTTTCAGAGCCTGTCTGAAGAACGTAATGTGATCGTTATCATTAGGGTGTCCTTCCTCAGCGAATAATACTCTCGTTCTGTGATGTCGAAACGTCTATATATCGATAAGATCCTATAAGCGGAACTCTTAGATCATTTTTATCACTTCACATCTTCAAAAAAATCATCCAGAACGAAAAGTTTCAAAGCACTCATAACTGAAAATATTCGCGTGTAGATAGACATGGCAATAATATGGAAATCTACGAATCTAATCGCGAACTTTAAGCCATTTTGAACAATATCGACAGTCAGAAAATCGGCTGCACTCGAGATCAGATTTTCTGCAGTTTTCCTTTCCCCTGGGCAAACTTCTAGGCACATGGAGAAAAATGGGTAGTCAGTTTGACTATCTAGAGATTCCAGAGTGTGAAACTGACTATATTGGCGATTCAACTATGGTACAGCCCTTTAGACAGTGTAACTTACTATCCGCGGAATGTCAAAAATGGGTGCTCAGCTTGACCATACCAGAGTGTCAGCTTGACATTCCTGGATTATAAACCTAACGATCCTGGAGTATAAACCTGAGTACTCAGAAGTGTTAGCTTGTTGTCCTTTTCCGACCTACATATATATTCGTGAGAGTAAGAGAGACGAAATACTGGAATTTAAATATTTCAATGAAACCTGCAAAACATGAAAATTGGTATAACATCCATCAAATCTGAAAGCATTTTTATTTTTCAAGTGTTAAATGCGTGAGACATGATTGAACATGTAGAAACACTTCGACAACATATTACTTTGAGCACGAGAGGTTAAGAAAACGGCGTCACTCCACCGAAATAAAACATTTTTAACACTAAAAGATTCAGAAATTGATGAAAATGCGTATCAAAAATTTCGTGACTTTTGTTTCTGTGTCAACGAATAATGAAATTTTGAGCACATTTCCAGTCAAGAATGGTAAGAATACGCACTGATTGCTGAGTGACATCTTTGTCTTTAGTTCCTTAGAAGCATCGAATTTGACTTTGAAGAAAAAAAGCATAATTCACTCTCCACCATGTTCTTTCCATTCACTTCACTCTTCACGCATGTTTGAAATATCGACAAATGATTTAAACTAATTAAAAATCTGTTTAACACAGCAAATATGACGCTTGTACGTTACTCGCTACGAAAATGCGTTTCGGGTGTCGTTTTCGACCGGCGTTCGATAAAAGTCCTGACGCTGCCATTTTTGATTGGTTTGCATATCCTTACACTCTGAATTCCGCCGGGGATTTCGAAAAAAGGTACAGTACAATATGTTTTTGAAAACCTCAGTGCTATGGGACTCGCGTGTTCCTGCCTATCCGTAATAGCAATAATAATATGGTTAATTCAGATTTTTTCAAACGAAGTTTCTAGGCTCACCAAGAATTAAATGAAATACAATTGAAACCAAAATTCAGATTTCTGTTAAACGTCCAGCATTTTGAAATTTAAAATTTTTCGAAAGTCCTAAGATTTAGTAAAAACATTCAAAATAATATAATTATATTAATCTGGAGATCGCATCCATTTCAAAATCAGGCAGGTTCTACAGTTCAAGTCGCAGAATTTCTCAGCGACGAAATGTGTTGTTTCTTAAACGGGATTCGGCAATTTGTTTGAAAATATAAATAGTCGATTTTCACGAAAAGAACTCACACCTATATTTTTAGCCCATTTTTTTTTTTTTTTTTTTTGATGTTGGCCTTCTGGAAGGGAGATATTCTCTGAGTTTCATGCAGGTTAACCCATTTTTAAAGCTTTCTTGGAAAGATCCACTTTGAATGTTCTTCAAGCTCGTTGTGTATTTGAACCAGTGTAATTTCACTGAAAATCAATTACTCTTTTTCCAATATTTTAATTCTTAAAAACTCGATAGTCGGTATCAGATATTGAAACTTCATCGAAACTTCAGTAACTTTAGCTACTGAAAAATCAGAAGAATAGCGACTGGAATTTTTAGTGTTTAAGTTTCGAAAAAAAAGTTCACTAATTCTAATTGAGAGAGTAGACCTATTCCAAAAATTATAATTCATAAAATGTAGAATAAGTCAAATTTAAACTCTACTCATTCGAATGAATCCAACGTTTATTTTATTATTCTATAATGTCCAAATTTTAGTTTGTTCTATTTGAAGTTCTTCTTTATATACTTCTTTTTGGTACCATTGAAATTTGTAATCGATCGACATCTAAATTCTTATAATTTTGACGTCTGGAAATTTGTATTCTCGTCAATTTGAAACAGATAAATTTTGCTGTTTCAATTCGAATATAAACCCTTCTTTGATTTTGCAATATCCATCGAGGGACTATTCACACGGGAAATCATACTCATACTATCTTTCTTATCCCTCTATTGTTTTTTATATCGGCGCCTCTCTTTCAGTCATTGGAAATCAATTGAAACATCAGAAGTTAATAAAAAGAAACTTGAAAATAGAAATTTTAAGTTTTTAATTCAAATAAAGAAACCCATTTCTATTTCTCACGATTATAAAATTAATTGTCATGTGGTTATTTCATATATTAATTCACTGTACATTTCTTGACTGAAGTTATAGTTTTCATCAAGCAAAATAATTTTAATAAAATTTTTAAAAACATTTTACTTTGATTTTGTCTCTTCTATAGAGGTTTTTTAAATCTCTGTTAATTATCGCTCTCAACCCGTCGATGTTTCAGGGCAACTTTTTCTCTGAGTGCTTGTCTCGAAAAGAATCTCTTTGCAACATACCTCATCTAATCTTCTGGCTGAATAATTATGTTTGGGTAAAAATGATAGTCGCGTGGTTGAAAACTAAACAGGCAGTGGGACGATGCTCCTGCTTCAAGGCAACTTTTTTTCTTCATTTTTGTCTCGAAAAAAATCTTTTTGCACCAAGCATTATCTACTTGTGACAAAATTCATCTGATTTTACAGCCAAATAATTGTGTTTGGGTGAAAAAGATATTTATGTGGTTCAAAACAAAATAGGTAGGAGAACGATGCTTTTGTTTCAAGACAACACTTTTTCTGAATGTTTGCATCGAAGAAAAGCTTTTTGCAGCAAACATTATCCTTTTGCGACAAGCTTCGACTAACCTTGTAACCAAACAATTATGTTTAGGTAAAAAAGATATTCATGTGGTTCAAAACAAAACAGACAGGGAGACGATGCTTTTGTTTCAAGGCAACTTCTTCTCCTAATGTTTGTCTCGAAAGGAATCTTTTCGCAGCAAGCATCATCCTTTTGTTACAAAATTCATCGAATCTTGCAGACAAATGATTGTGTTTGGGTAAAAAGGATTTTTATGTGGTTCAAAACAAAACAGGTAGAAGGACGATGCTCTTGTTTCAAGACAATAGTTTTTCTGAGGGCTTTTATCGAAAAAAAGCTTTTTGTAGCAAACATTATCCTTTTGCAAAAAACTTCGTCTAACCTTGTAGCCAATCAATTATCTTTGAGTAAAAAAAATATTCATGTGGTTTAAAAGAAAACAGGCAGGATAACGATGCTTTTGTTTCAAGGCAACTTTACCTCTCAATGTTTTTCTCGAGAAGAACCTTTTTGCAGCAAACATAATCCTTTTGTGAAAAAATTTATCTAATCTTGCAGCCAAATAATTGTATTTGGGTAAAAAGGAGATTTATGTAGTTTAACAGGTATAAACAAAATAGGTAAAAAAAACGAAACCGGTAAACAGGCAACAGGGAATGCTTTTGTTTCGAGACAACAGTTTCTCTGAGTGTTTATATCGAAAAGAAGCTTTTTGTAGCAAACATTATCCTTTTGCAAAAAACTTCGTCTATCCTTGCAGCAAAACAATTAGGTTTGGGTAAGAAATATATTTATGTGGTTCAAAACAGAACAGGGAGGAGGACAATGCTTTTGTTCGAAGGCTACTTTTTTACTTAGTGTTTGTCTCGAAAAGAATCTTTTTGCGACATACGTAATCTAATTTTCGGACTGAATAATTATGCTTGGGTGAGAATGATAGTCACGTGGTTGAAAACAGAACAGGCAATAGGACGATGCTCCTGCTTCAAGGCAACTTTTTCTCTTTTACGTTTGTCTCGAAAATAATCTTTTGGCAGCAAACGTAATCTTTTTGCGATAAACTTCGTCTGACCTTGCAGCCAAACAATTACGTTTGGATAGAAAAGATCGGATGTTCATGTAGTTCAAAACCAAACAGACAGGAGAACGATGTTTTTGTTTCAAGACAACTTTTTCGCTGAGTGTTTGGCTTGAAAAGAATCTTTTTGCAGCAAGCATTATCCTTCTGCGACAATCCTCATCTAATCTTGCAGCCAAATGATTGGGTTTGGGTGAGAAATATACGTATGTCGTTCAAAACAAAACAGGCAGAAGGACGATGCCTTCGTTTCAAGGCAACTTTTGTTCTGTGTGTTCGTTTCGAAAAGAATCTTTCTGCAACACACATTATCCTTTTGCAACATAATTCATTCAATCTTGCCGTTTGATAATTCTGTCTGGCTAAAAAAGATATTTAATGCGATTCAAAACCAAACGGACAGGAAGACGATGCTTTTGTTTCAAGACAACTTTTTCGCTGAGTATTTGATTCGAAAAGAATCTTTTTGCAGCAAACATTATCCTTCTGCGACAATCCTCACATAATCTTGTAGCCAAATAATTATGTTTGGGTGAAAAATATATTCATGTGATGAAAGGAGGTGTTTGTGGGGTG
>JAUMHM010000016.1:15582624-15609291 GCA_032362435.1 Melikaiella ostensackeni
AATCGTGTGCAAAACTACGATTGAAACCCGAAACACCTCCTTTCATCATAATGAATCATCGTGAAAGCATTAAATCTATTAATATATTCATGTGTTTCAAAACAAAACAGGCAGGAGGACAATGCTTTTGTTTCAAGACAAATTTTTCTCTGAGTGAAGGTAGAAAAATTCATACATGTATTTCTTCGTAACGCTTTTTTTATTAATGTAAAGCTGAATTTCTGTCGGCCCAAGTGTTATTAGTCTTGTTTCAATAAGTCAAAATCAATATTTTTGATTATATAAATTACATATTGATTTCCTTTTCTGCTGTGGCAAAAGCGAAAAAGCCAAAGGATCAGGAGGGCGAGAATTCTGACGGCAGGAGAGTCTAGAAAGTGATGAAGGTAGCAATAGTGGAGGTTGGTTCAAACTCCTCTTCGTTTCGTTTCGAGCACATGTGCTGCTGACAGCAGTTAATTACACCATCGCTGACTCAAAGAGAGAGATAGCAACCCCGGCGATAGCGTTCATGCTCAGGAGTAGCCCTTAGACACCACCTACTGCCCCTTCGTATCACTCACATACCATCTATTTGAAACAAACTCAAAAGCGTGACTTAGAGTGGCGACATAGCGCGTTCCGTTTCAACGGAACCTCTTCCACTTCTCTTCAAACTAAATAGGTCAAGCCAATTTCTACTGAGCCAATATTTTTAGAAAATGAACATTTAACACTAATTGTAATTCACAATATTCTACATGTTTGACAGTTATATTTGACTTCTTATGGTTACTTGGTTAGTAAGATGTAAATTTTAAAAAAAAATCCATTACATGAATATTCGGTTTCTATGTGTCCGACATGGAGTCCCCAACTGAATAAATAAAGATTCGTTTGAGATGACGAAATCTTCTCAGGCGAATATAAACATATCAATTTCGTCGATAGCATTTGAAGCTGCCCATGTATCGCGTGAACAATTTTTTACCGCTGTTTGATCCCCTCCGCCCTTGAGGACAAACGTGGACTTTCAAAAGCCCCCCGCTCCCCTGTTCACGTGGATTTGTTTCATATTTCATAAAAATATGGATATTCTTGGTAGTCAGAAGCAAAGAAGCCAAAAAGAGCGATGAATTAGCTGGAAATCCAGTTTTTCTTAAAAACATAAGCTTAATTATACAAAGTAGGAAGTCCGAACAAAAATTCGTGAAAATATTCTTGATTTTTCATATTTTCCTGGAAAGAAATTCGCAGATTCAGGCGAACGCATATCCACGTAGAGTTTAGCCCCTTTCTCCCTCTTCCACCACCACCCTCCACGATTTGTGCGAACTGAGAAACATTTCTAACAAAATACGAGTATCCTGGATGTTTTTCAAAATAGATCACCTTTCCACATATCAACTTTTTTTTATTTAGGAGGTGCCAATTTTTCTACCAAGTCTGGTATACACTACGAAAAAAGGTCTTCAAATCAAATAAAATTTCTTCAATTCAAAGAAATGGTAGAGTAGAATGTGGTTGAAGAAGTAATTCTTCTGTTCAAAGAAATATTTTTTTTGTATCCAAGGAACGCAATGATTAAGGGAAAGAAATATTTATTTGACACTGTGAAATATTCGTTGTACGAACCCAAAATAAATTATAAAATTTCAATTTTTAACCTAATTCTGACCGCTTTTGGGGGCCAGTGAAACATTTCGTAAACCAAAGAAAATATGAAAAAAGACTCCAATTTCGGAATTCTCTCCCGAACAACCCTAAGTTGATTAGACATTCTTATAATCACTGAAAGTTACTCTTATTCGCCTGATGATGAGATTTGGATTTACGGCGTTTTCTTCATTACGCGAAAAAGGGTAATTTTTTCCTGGGTTTCTTGAACTTCCACAATCGTATAGAAAATATTTTCAAAAAAGAGACTGTATCAAATTTGTTACCAAACGCATAGAGGATAGTTTTTTAAGGTTGTGGAATTGAGAGTTTTTCCACAGAGTCTTCTGAAAAACAATTGCTAGGTTCTTTAGACTTATAGATTTTTTGCGAATTTTTTCGACTGACGAAACGTTTTATTAATCCAGAATGGTTAGACATCGATTAGAAATTAAAATTCTGTAATTTTTTTTGGGGCTATGAGTTGCTACAAATTGAGGCGTTTTGAAAGGAAAAGAAAAGAAAGAAAGAAAAGATGCCATCTGTGCACTTTGAATTCAAACGTGCACAGATGGTAATTGGACAAATGTGCACGTGCAAAGATGGTACTTTGCCAACTGTGCAAGTGCAAAGATGGCACTTGAACAATCTGTTCACGTCTGAATTTCAGCGTGCACAGACTCAATACTACTTGCTAAATTCGCTTTGACGTAGAGTCCCACGATCTCTCCCAACTGCACTAAGTCGATAATGCAGTAATATAGGGAAATCGCAGTTTTTCCGAAAATTCGATTTAAACGAGAACATGCACACTGACGGTATGATCGACATTGTATTCATCTCTTCAGAGCATTTTAAAGAATACGTTCGAGTGAATTATTTTGAATTAATACACCCATAGGACGGCTGCCTCTCAAACTTGGCAAAATAAGCAGTTTTTTTCCAGAAAGTGTGCAATAATCGGTGATACAGAAAATCTCCTTTATAGCAGCAGGATATTGTGCTATATATCCCATATTCATGATATCCCATTTATGTCCCGAGTCTTCGCACAAATATACAAGTTTTCGCCTTCCGAAATATCCCTGCGATAATCTAGGACATAAATGAGGTATCACGGGATATCCCGCATTATATTATTCCTCGGAGAATGGAAAAAATGCAATTTGTCGAACGCTCAACTATATATATATATATATATGTACGAGGTGTCCATGACTCAAGCCTCCGGACTTACATGGCTGTATAAAAAAAAAAAAAAATGAAAATTCTTTCTGCAAAAGCTAGTTGAAGTTTCAGTTTTTGAGTTATAACATATTAAAGCTGGACCAATCAGGAACGCGGTATAAACAGTAGTTCGTGTGTCAGCGAGATTCGAAAATCAACTTTGTAGTGACACCGATCTGGATTCATTTGAGGGGAGGTAGACATTTCTTCTACCTCCTTTTCACAGTAGTGGAAGAATTTCTGCATAAATCATTGTACTTGGACACCATGATTTTTCGATCAACTTATTGATCTTGGGGATGGAATTCTCACAGCCTCAGATAACTAGTCTTGCAGTGAGACCAATCTGAATTTACTTTCAGGGATGTTAGAAATATAAGCTCCCCTCCAACTAAGAATTATCGAAAATTTTGCGCAGTAATAATAGTTGTTGGACCCACTGATTTCTTACCTAGCTCAATAAACCAAGAAAGGATGTCCTAATACCCCTGGGAAACTTCTCCTGCAATGACGCCTACCTGAATTCACCCTGACGGGTGTTGGAGATATTTCCTCATTCCCTTGGCAAAAAAGATCGAAAATTTTGTGCAGTCATAAAAGTTATTAGCCCCACTGATTTTTCAATCGACGGCATCACTGATTTTTTAATCAACTGAATGAAACAGAAGATGATGGCCTAATATTCATGGAAAACCATCCTCGCATTGAAACCGATCCAGATTTACATTAAAGGGTGTTAGAAATATTCGTTTATCCCCCACGAAGACGGATAGCAAAATGTATGCAGTAACCAAGGTGGTTGGCCTCACTGATTTTGTAATCAACTCAACGATCCAGGGCAAGATGTTGTTACATCCTCAGCAGTTTTAAAATTCGGGAGTTTCAAACTGCAACAGTTGCAAGCTGCGGGAGTTTGAAGCTGCAGCAGTTTCAATCTGTGGCAGTTTTGAACTGCTGGAGTTCCAATCTGGTGGAGTTTCAAACTGCAGAAGTATCAAAATGCAGGAGCGTCTAACTACATCAGTTTTGAACTGAGCCAGCTTGGCTCACCTGGCCGTTCTTCTCGGCTTCCTCTTGGGGACTGTCTCTCAGAACGCTGCGCATCTCACTCTCCCCGGAAGAGGGTCGGTCCAGGGATTGTCCTGTTTATCAGCATAGAGATAACAGAGTGGTGTTCTAACGCACTCCACAGCTCTGTGTCCCTCATTGCCGCACTTCCAGCAGTTCGCAGCCCGATCAGGACCCTTGCACTTTGCCACAAGATGACCGTAGTCCTGAAAGCAGCCCTATAATCCTCTTTATTGTATCTCCAACAATTTTCCGTTCTAGCAGGACCAGTGCAAGCCATTGCCAGTTGGCCGTAGCATTGACGGCGGTAGCAACTCACAGTCTCTGTCTTCTTACTTATTCTACAGGACACTCACCCCACCTCGAGATGTCCTGTCTGGATCAGCCTAGCGTCCAGCTCCTCGCTCCATTCGACGTAGGCCTTCAGACTTCCCCTGATGGTCTTCATCAGGTTGACTTTTATCTCTCCTATTGGATTCCCGCTGAATTGACTTCTTTCGGCCTTTTTTACCTTTTCTTCCTTCGTCGTCATATGGAGGTCCAAACCCACCACCTCGGAGCGGGAAACAAGCTTTTTTACTTTCCCCCTTTCCCTACAACCTCTCTCATGACAGCGGTCAGTTTTTCCCTGCCCTCTGCTTCACCTTTCACCTCAATGAGGACCTCTCCATTCCTGGTTTGCCACACGGCCTTGTTTTCTACCCCAAGGATATCCGACTTCATCGAGCTCTTGAGATTCCTAAGGACCTCAGACGAGTTCGTCTCTTTATCTCCTTTTTCTTGTCCTGAAGCCTGTTCACAGGTCTCTCCTCACCGGTTTCACTCGTTGCTGCTGCTGGTCCAGCTCCATAGACCCGAGAAATCAAGCTCTTCGACGCCGGTCTTGTTGCACCAGCCGGTTTCCGGGGGGCTCGCAGTGAACTCTCACGTCCTGTTTCTTTGAGTGGTTGCGAAAGTTGCCTCAACTTCTTTCTCTGCCTGAGTCCCCATGCTGGCCACGCCTCTTCAACCTGCGATCGTCTCAGCCTTCGTCATCTTTTTGCTAAGTGTGGCACCTATATCGTATTGAAACATACTGAAATATGATTTCAGCAAATTCACGTTGATGTCTAATGATTTAAGTTAATCCTGCGCTTCTCCGATTCCATCCTTTATTTCGAGGGTTATATTTCTCTTCGTCTTGCAATAATCATTCATACGATTTATGATGTCCTGCACCCGTTTTGAAGCCCTCTAGTGATTGCGTATCCGACTTCAGACTCCTGGCCTGTTTTCCCTGCACAACCTCCATCTCCTCTGCAAACAACTCCTCACAAGAACTTCTGTTTACTTTATCGTTTTGCACTGTATTCTCATCAGTAGCAAGGGAAATATGCTTCCACCTGCGCAGAGCCTAGCATGCGAGAGTGAGATCTCAATACTTTAGGAGGTGACCTGGTATCGTAAAGACACCGCAGAGAACATCACTTCCTGGTGCCACGCAACTTTCAGCAGGGCTGCTCACGCCTTGGCATGGGGGTTAATATTTCGGGATCATCCCTGGACCATTGTCCGTGACTGCTTATTTAGTTATGTAAGCATATCAAATAGAAGCCTTCGATATAATGACCTTCTTTCCGGAACCGTAGGACGCGCCAGAGAGCCTGGTCAAAGGTGTTTCAAACTGCAGCCGTTAGTAAAGTGCGGGTGAAGTTTCGAACAGCAGCAGTTTCAAGCTGTGGGAGTTTCAAACTGCAGCAGTTTGACACTGCAGGAGTTTCAAACTGTAGCATTTTCCAACCGCATGGTTTTCAAACTGCAGCAATATCAAACTGCTGAAGTTTCAAACTGCACCCACTTTGAACTTTTTTTGTGAAGAGTTGGAAATGCATTGACGCACTGAGTGTGGGATTCGGCCTGGAAATACAGCGATACCCAGTAGGTCCACCTCCTCTTCCTGCCAATCCAAGACTCCAGGACCCCTTATCGCATTACTTCAGAAGCCTGGGTTATTGGACACTACGCCGTGTTTCGGCGTCCTTCTATTCAGTCAGCTTGGCTCACATGGCCGTTCTTCTCGGCTTCCTCTTGGGGACTGCCTCACGGAATGCTGCGCATCTCACTATCCCCGGAGGATGGTTGGTCCGGGGATTGTCCTGCTTATCGGCGCAGAGATAACAGTGTGGTGTTCTGGCGCACTCTGGCGCACAGCTCTGTGTCCCTCTTTGCCGCACTTCCATCAGCTCGTGGTTTGGTCAGGAACCTCGCACTTTGCCACAAAACGACTGTAACGCTGAAAGCGATGACACCTGGCAGTCTGCGCCTTCTTCCACACCCTGCAGGATACCCACCCCACGTTGAAGTATCCTGTCCGGACCAGCCTCTGTAGGCCTTTTTCGCCAAGTTGACATTCATCTTTACAGTCGTAATATCACCGAAGAGTCAGCGGAAGTTCCAAACTGCGTCAGTTTCAAACTGCGGGAGCTTCAAACTGCAGCAGTTTTAAACTGCGGGAGTTCCAAACTGTAGCACTTTTACATTGCAGGAGTTTTAAAAAAATACAAATAATAATTTTGGTGTCGCAAATTCATACATTCACATATAAATTTATCAGATAGAAAAATATTGTTTTCATGCGGAGTCTGGATGGTGAAATGAACGTGCTTCAACTTAGTATTTTATTAGAATTTCGAATGTCCATCGTTTCTAAATTTTGTTTCCTCTTTATGATTCCCATTTAGGATTAGACCTTTGAAACAGAATCACATAGTTTAAGTCCTTCGTCAAAGCCAGTTGGGTATGGAATTCAGAATTGGAATTTCACCCCATAATAGGCACTCACAGGTACATTGTTTGATAAATAAATTGAGAATATAAAATGTCATAATAATTTATCAAATACTGCCGAGTTTAGTTAGACAACATTTATCTATTACCTTACATAATAAGTACATTTAGAAGGGGCACAGCCGGATTATGGCAAGTCGAGACCTAAGGCTAACACAGTTTTTGAGGCACCTTCTCCTCCCCTACCTCCATTATCAAGAAATGATATAAACATAATATTCGGAGGCCTCTTGAAAAGCGATGCCCAGAGCTACAGTCTTTCCAGCAAATAATCGTCAAACTGAAACGTGTCTACTGAGTCATCGGTGATAAGAACTTGCAATAATTATTCATTTACACCAAATTTATTTTTCAAAAATATTCTGTGTGATCATGCATGTAGTAAAAATTTTAATATCCGATAGAGTAATTAAGGGTAGTAACATTATGTCAAAAATTTTCAATTAGAAGTTGCAAGTGTAGGAAGAAAGGAGGAAAAACATTATGTGAACACAGAAAAAGTCTGAGCTCATTCTGAGTTGGATATTGACCCAAAATTAAGACGCAGTAATTTTTAGTCATAAAGGACTGGAATTGAGTTGTTAAACAAAAGAAAATTGCGTTAAATTTCCCCGAAAACAACAGAAGTAAGACCTGAAAAAATGAGACGCAGCGAAAGTTAGCCTACCTTTTTTCTTTGGAGAATTATATAAAATATTACGAATTGAAATTCAAAATATTTAGATTTTTGTCTAAGAGCTTTTTCTCATTTTTATCTTCATCAACTTTAATTCAGCCGAAATTATTTGATTCTCGAAATATCTACAAAAAAATCCGAGCGACGAAAGCTTTTAGCATAAAATAAACGAGTGAAATAATAGATACAGGGAAATAAAAGTTTGTTTATAAATTATGCAAATATTTTTTTTACTAGTAGGAGTCATAATGCAGAAACGGTCACAATTTTTCACGGCATTGAATACTTCAGAGCATTATTGAGATGAATGGCAAATGAACCATCAGTGGCAAATGGACCTATTCAGAAACAGTAGACATGTACATTGTACAATGTACATACTTACGTATATAGAAATGAGAGCTTGGAAATGTTCTACTTAACCGTCACTCAAAACCGATATCGATACCGCTTCAATGTACTCTAGTGAACAAAAAATGGTGTGAAGCATATATCAACATAGATGTATTGTATGTACGTATCTTAAGAGGATATCAATATCAATTGGACAATAATAATGAATAATACATGCTCTATTCACTGAATTAGGGTGCAAATATTATTGACGTAAATTAAATTTGAATGGTAGAAGGGCCACCTTCGTTCTAACTATACATTTCTGTGATCAATCTATATCGGCATGGTTCTGTTCTACTAAATCTATAAGCTGGAAAGGGGGCAAATTATACCGTATACACTTGTTTTCATTTATGTGCAATGTTTTTTGTGTGGATTCTGTGCAAAATAAGGTTCTGGTAACGCAATCTGCTCTTAGCTTCAGGTTTGACTAAATTGCAATGATGAGTTGTTTTTCAATTTCGAGCAACATTTTTCCTAATAAGCATATCCGGTGGTTGCGCGGCCATCTCTTTGATTTTTTAATAAAGACTCAATGAAATATTGGTAATTTTTTTACGCTACCGGCAAACACATTGTTTGAACATTTTGTAACTACGCCACCCATCCTATCTTTGATTTGCAATAACAGATTTAGCCTAAACAATTCTTCAAATTTCAATTTCAACACGTTCACAATTTTTTAAATATAATGACGAGTAGTTATAAAGCATTTGTCCGGTACCCACGCGACAAATGCGACTTTGGAGGCTCATTGACAGACGATGAAGTTACCGATTCTTTGATCGATGAAGTGTTCGTGATCAAAGTGAAGTTAGCGTTGACGAAGTGAAACAAAACCTCGAAATTGAAGTTGATAATCCGTCAGTTGATTGACGAATCTATAACTTCGTTGTCTCTAAACTCGCTCCAAAGCCGCAATTCTCGTCTGCGATAATTGGACATGATATTGTGTCCCTCGTATTAGAGATATGGGCGATTTCGAACCAGAGTCTATACAATTTCAAGAATTCTCACATGTTTCATAACATTTTATACACAGTGTTCGCACGCACTATTTTTCGAGAGTGGTATTTCCTCTTCTCGTATGACAGCGCTTTGCGCAATTTTTATTTCATTGATTTTATCTCCACAACTTGTAGAATTTTGCCTTGAAATACAGTACCTGGCAATTGTAGCGTGCAATGCGTGATATCCACTTTGATATCGAGAGGTTCCTTTATGGACCTGCGAGCCGAGTGAATGGAATTCGTACCTGACGAGGGGGATGCAACTATGAATACAGACTAGAGATTCGCCCGGTTAGAGCTTTTCAAGCACTGGTGGCAAAACCTAGCAAATGTTGTTGGAAAATCAATCCTTAACCTATAAAAGTCGACACAAATCTCAATTCCTTGCAACAAACACCATAAAATCTGCTATTGCGCTCAATAACACCAGACATTCGATTTATTTAACACATTCGTAAGTATCCTTCCACTGGAAAGTAGATTCTCTGAAAATCCTATTAAATGAAAATTCTATGTATTCGAGTTTCCTCACCAATATTTTTGGTATATTTTGCTTCAAATTGAAAAGTGCGTTCAACAGAGTTTCAAGTGTGTTAGAAATGTGGGAATTTTAAGAGAAGTTTGTTGGTGCAGGAAACTGGGGAGTGATCGGAAATTTCTTGAGATTATATAGTTAATGGCAGAATTTCATGTAATTTCATGTAATTATAAAATTCTGGATGAGTTACATTTGAAATTTCACAATTTTGACTACTTAACTTCATAAACCTCACATTGAGCACTTCATACATATGTATTTTAAAACTTTGAGGAATTTGAAATGTACAGCTTGTAATTATTTTAAATTTGAGAATCATTCAGTTTAGATTGCCTAATTTTAGAATTGATTACTTTCAAAGATATCAGGCTTAAAATTATTTTATTTTGAAAACTTTGATTAAATAATCCATTTATTTATTATTGTGAAATAAGCGTATGCAAATTTTGGATACCAGGATAGGGTTATTACGGGTAAGTGTGATACAAATTTCAAAAGTTATACTTTGATTAATGATACTTCAAATATTTGAAAAGATTCTTGATTCAAATTTTGCCAAAATTATCTTTTGACTCTCACTTATGATCTTCTCTCATTTCAAGTAGCATTTATTTGCATGAAGAAATATTTCATATATCTTTCTTGATAGTTTGTCAACAATTCCAGATTTTTCATCATTACAGTCAAGTGTGATACATGTAAAAAAAACACTAAAATCAATATTTTAAAAGATTTTACTCTCACTCTTGTTTATAAAACATTCACTGACTATTGAAATATGCGTTTGCTTCAAATTTTTCATCATTTATTAGAATATTCTTAAGGAAAATAAAAACAAGAAACAGCTATAACACTTACCCTGAGCCTGACTTTTAATTACGCTGTCATAATTTATCATTAGAAATGCTAAATATCTAATTTTTTCAGAAAAACAACAGGTATTCAAGAAAAATATAATATTTTCCTTCATTCCTTAAAAAAATGTAGCAAAAGTATTTTATGTAGTAATAATTATAATCCAGATTCCAGATGACATAATTAGGAATTTATGTTTTCTAAAAGCATCTTTGTTTCTTTTAAAATAATTGATTAAAGCAATATCTAACGACAGCCACCTTTTTGTACAAATAAGTAGAAATATAATCCGGATATTATTACAAAAAAATTCAACAGCTAATTTGTTTTTCATTCCAAATCTTCTTATCACACTAACCCCGTTATCACTCTTACCCATATCGACCCTATATGTAGATGAACCTTACAATTTTTTTATCCTCAGACTTAACGAATGACCATTATTATGAATGAGACATTGTTCTTTGTATGCAGATGAAATATAAATAAATAATACCTTCCGACTGAAGAAGTGATTTAGCGAGGACAAAACTCGAAATTCAACAATATGAGGTATTCAAAAAAAATATCCTTTCGTTACGACTTCATCTAGAAGATTTTATTGGTAATTTCATATATGCCTTTTCAGAATCGGACCAATTCTCTCATCAAGTAGCCTCTTGATAAAATATAACTTAAAATTAGCTATTTTTCACCGTTTTTCGTTTACTTTCAAAAATTCTAAATTGAGCAGTACAGAATTTCGAACATACAAAATGCACAAACTTTAACTACGGAAGTTTTTAATTTTGAACGTTTTAATTTTAAACCATTAAAATCTACAGTATGATTTTCTCAATTTCTACGATTCCAATATAAAATAATAAATACGTTTGTAATTTGAAATCGCTGGATATCAACTTTTTAGCTTTATTTACTTGAAATTGAGAAGAGTTCCACTTTGAATACATGTTTTATTTGCAGTTAAGTTTTGAATACTTGAATAAAACAATTTGTGAAAGAAGAAGAAATTGTGGAGGATGAACTGTTTAATTTCAATATTGAAAGCAGAACTAATATAAAAAGTTAGATATATTGGATGCAGGAGTCTCAACTCTCAACGACCATTCATGTATTAAATTTCTAAATCGAAGGCTCACCTGTCTGATTGCATCGTCAGGACGAATTTCACGAGAATATAATCTTGATAAAAATAGAAAAAATGATTATCTGTTGAAAAAAAGATTAGCTAGAAATACCATAGGCCAAACTGAGGAGCTTATACCAAACTTTGTGTATGAAGAGCCGCGGGGCATGAGGGCGTCAAGGCCAAATTCCGAAAATGCGTTCTATTGGCTTGAATTATTTTTTTTGCCCTATATCTCATGTCTCTGCAGCAGATTATGGTCCAGTTTAATTTAGAAGTGGATCAAAATCCGTGTTTGGTAATTTCTTCATAAGCGTAATAATAGCTCAGAAGAACTTTCATGTTTTTTAAATTGAAAAATAAAAAAGTTATGCATCTTTTTCTGTGTCAGGTCCGGCGTTTTTTGGGATGCGCCGTTCTTTGAGAAGAGATTTTCCGCGAATGGTTGCTTTTTTTAAACGTTCTTTTCGCAGTTCAATAGAGATAAGTAATAGCTCAAAAGTAATTTTTTTGTTTTTTTGAATTAAAAGAAAATATGCAATTCTTTCTGAGTCAAAATCAGCGTTTTTTGGGATGCACCATTTCTTTCACAAAGTTTTTCTCGCAAATGGTAGCTTTTTTAAAGCGGTTCTTTCATAATTCAGTAGAGCTGAGTAATAACTCAAAATGAATTTCTTGTGTTTTTTGAAAATCAAATGCGTTAAATTTAGATAGTTTTTTATGTCTCCTGAAAAATTCGGGTTTGGGCACTTACGCCCTTAGTCACGGGACTCTTCAAATCAAAGACATTCAAGCGTGAATCATAATGCAAGAAAGAACACTGATAAAGATAGTCAAATATCAGATGCATCGATTAATTTTTTTTTTTCAATATGAAAATTTTAGATGCACTGGTTAATGTTTAAATAAGAAGAATTCGATAATAGTTTATTTTGAATGAAACATTTAAGAGGTTTAAAAGAGCAAAGAGAAAGATATACAGGAATCATCATTTCTCATCCTGCGAATAACCCTATTAAATAATGAGGTTGTGTTTTCAACCCTAGACTAGAATGTTAAAACAGGTTACTGCGACAGCATTTTACGCCATTAATGCCTATGTTTGCTCCCTGAGCTACTGCGCGTGCGTTAGGATAGTGCGCTCATTGATCGCAATTTTTCGCACTTGGCGCGCAATTCAAAAGTGATAATAAATACAATCGTCGTAATTAAAGAAAAAATCATTGGAAATGGCACAGAAATGTTCCTAATTCAATAAATTTAGATGTGAGGCGTGAAAAAAATCTTTATTTCAATTGATTGAAGTAAAATAAACTGAATTCATAGAATATAAGTGTAAGCGAATTTTTACCACGTATTAAATCTAAATTTATCCGATAAGGAACAATTTTATGAAATTTCAAATGATTATTTATTCTAATTACGGCAATTGTAATAGCTTCACTTTTGAATCTCGCGCCAAATGCGGAAAATTGCGATCAAAGAGCACGCTGCCCTAACGCACGCGCAGTAGTTCAGGGAGCCAACATTGGCATCAGTATCTTACGTCGTTTCTAACCTCAGTCTCCACCTTCGATCGTGAACGTGCCTAATTTGTGTCGCCTCATTTTCATAAAAATGAAATTTGATGAAAATTCCATTGATTTTGGTAAAGTATCACATGCCCTTGAAGCATTTCTCAAATAAATGAATGAAATGGTTGCTAATCATGAATCGTTATCGAAAGATACATGATGACTTTTGATTGAAATAGGATAAAAACTTGTGGTTGTTTGTTTTCCTAAACGGCCCCGGACACCGTCCTTCCCCCTTCTACGCATTGTTTCTGATATTTTGATTGAAATTTTTCAAATTCAAAATTTTTCAAGTTGTTATTTTCAGAAAAATAACAACTGTGATGGAACGCGAAGAATTTGCAGGCATCTGAAGTTAAATTTTCGATCAATTTTTCATGAAATATTGTATGCGCAACTCGGGGCGAGGCAACAATTTCACGAGTGTGAAGTTGTCGCCTTTGGCCCTTTGTTGCGCAATATACTATGCCTCATGGATGAAAGACGGCGCGGTGACGGAGGCGATAGCGGAGGCGTGTGGGGTGGCGAAACATGAGGCGATCTCCGATTTGTGGTGAATTCCTGATCATATCGATCATGTAATTGTTCTGTCATGTCAGTAACTATGTTGTCCTCTATACGTATCAGAACCTGTTGCCCATTCCTTTTACAGAATGGACGACAAAGACCCTGGAAGTCCAATCCAATGATAAAATCTACATCTTGATATACTGCAACGGGGAAGGCTGGTATTCGTGTAACTACATTTCCTAGATTTAAGAAATAATGGACATCAGCTCGTAAAGGCGCAGCGGGAAGAACACTCAAGACCAACTGTAAACTCATTTCTGTAAGAAGAAATAGAAATGGATAAATTGTTAGTTTTTAATATAAAATAGTATATTGTGTGCGAATAATTATATTATCGTGTAGTAAATCTACTTTAGTCTTTGTGAATAAATTAATGGATAATCCTAGTGAACTCTTTTGTGTTTGAATAGTTGATTGCAGTGGTTTTCTGTGTGAGTTCCTTTTCCCTCTTTCAAATATGTTGTGCATTTCGCGGTAGCTGATTTTTAAATCGACGCAAGTCAGCACAATCCAATCAGGAAGACGGCAGCCAATTAACGTTGGGGTGAATCCAATCTCCATTGGCTCCAAAGGGTAGAACGTAACACTGTCCAACGGAAAAACCTAATAAGTGACATTTGCTGTAGTAACTATTTTCAGGTATACCTGCTTGGGAAAATACCCTCTATGGCAAATGTCACGAGGTTTTTCAGTTGCAAAGCAGGGGAGCTCTGTGCAAATGGCAGCAACGTGAAGGTACTTTCACACCTTTGCATGCAAGCGGAAAAGCTAGTAAGAGTGAATGAGGTAGACTGGAGAAACTGCTCTTCATCTACTTCACTTTTACGGGCCTTTCCGCTTGCATGCAGAGGTGTAAAGGCACATTAAGCAGGTTACTACGATCCGTTCTTATACCATCAGCTGTGGTTGAATATGAATGCTGTTTTTTGATTTGCAATCACCAAAGAACTTTTCCCACAAAGCGTGCGCATTAGGCACATCGCGCCTGCTATAAAGGCACGAGAAATCGAACTTTGCATGCAACTTCTTCAAAAAATTCATCAAATTGACTAGTAATGACTGCGAGCAGGGAATATGTTTGTTTTGATCGATTTTACGCCGACTTTCTCAATACTTAGTTTCTTGTCAATACTTGGTTTCGATACACACTCATCTGAATATCAATTCAACTCGCACAAAAGTTACCGAGGTGGAAAAAAGTGTGACTGGGCTCTCTGTTGAGAAGAAAAACCGTAATGGTGCCCAGAAAAGGAAAGCTTGTCAAGAGAGATTTCCAAACAACAGCCAAGGCTCCTCATGAGGGGCCTTGGACAAGCCAGGAACATCTGGAGCCTCTTCTCCTGCTCGGTTTTCGAGCGAGAGGAAAAAAGACTCCGAAGATACTCCCCCGAGTGGGGAGTTAAAACGGCCGAAGGCTCTGGAAACACAAGTTTTTACTTTTGCACTAATGGCGAACAACGCCCTGGTGAGAGTTCTCGTCGCATCGGGTTTTCCTGATGCCTGCCTAACTCCAAAGGAGCTGAACAGGCTTAGAAAGGCAATTTCAGAAGAAATTGACGCATTACCACGCAAGGAGCGCACCCCTACATTCGATGACATCCTCCTCCGGTCGAAGGCCATCGTAGTGCAGACTAACGACATCTTGGTACCTAAGCTCTGCTCGAAGGACCTCACTGTTATTAAGGGGAGGCTCAGGGGTGAGAGCGGAGGAAGATTAGAGGTGTTAATTGCCCCGCATATTTCTCGGTTGACGCTGAGGGGACCCCACCTCCTAGAGATGTAGAAGCTCTTATTCAACACTGCCAGCAGGACAAAATTCCTCTGCTGTTGGGTTGTAATGCAAACTCTCACCATATAGTGTGGGGGAGCACGAACATCAACGATAGGGGAAGAGACTTATTGGAATACTTAGTGGGTACTGAATTGGAGATTCTCAACCGAGGTAATACTCCCACATTCCAGAACAAAAACAGGAGTGAGGTTCTTGATCTGACTCTTTGTTCAGTAGACTACAAATTGACTCAGAATGAATACAAGAAGTACATAAGATTGTATAAAAAGGTGACTGGAGGAGCTTCTGCGAGGACAGCATACCATTCAGACAGGCTACTCTGGAAACTGCGCTCCATACTGTGATAAGAAAAGTGGAGCAGCAGCTTGAACAGGGGGAGGCCGCTGTGGGGATGATCTTGGATGTAGAGGGTGCTTTTAGCAATACCCTCCCACTCGGAATTCATCTGCCGGGAGGCTTTGAGCCGCGGCTGGCCAAGCCAGCTAGTAAGCTGGACAGCGAGTATGCTGCGTCAGAGACGTCTCGAAACCAGATGGCGTGAAGGTCTTGTTGAGGGGGTAGCACCGCGGGAATGCCCTAAAGGGTTGTTCTGTCACCCCTCCTGTGGTGCATTGTAGTCGACGGCCTTCTTCAAAGGCTAAATGAGGTGGGTTATTACACCCAAGGATATGCGGATGACTTTGTAATCCTAGCCAGGGGCGCTCATCTGGACATATTGATGGGTCTAACAAGGTCAGCGCTACGCATCATAGAGCTCTGGTGCGACAGCTCGGGGCTCTCGGTGAATCTGGAAAAGACCAACCTCGTCATTTTTACGAGAAAGTACAAGGTACCGAAGGTCGAGGCTCCTGCATTTCGTCGTGTGAGTCTGATGATCTCAGAGTCAGTTGAGTATTTGAGAGTAATCCTAGAAAGTAAACTGAAGTGGGCGAAGTATCTAGAAACCCAATGCAGAAGATTCGTCATGGCATTTTGGATGTGTAGAAGAACTTTTGGTCTGACATGGGGTTTAGGGCCTAAAATGATCGCCTGGCTCTACTCCGCTGTCCTTAGACCAAGGCTCGTATACGCGGCCGTGGTCTGGTGGCCAAGGGCAACACTCAGAACGATGCAGAATGGAGTGCGACGATTGCAAACTCTAGCATTTAGGGGGGTGACGGAAGCAATGAGGACTACACCCACGGCGGCGGTAGGTTACATGCTCTGAGAGGAGCCCCTACACATTGCGATAACCGACGGGGTTGCTTGGGCAATGAGCCGACTGGCAAGAGCAGATAAATAGACTTGAGGGACTAAACATACTAGGATCCCAAGTGACATCGATACACTGCCATATCTATGAATGGGGCAGGATAGAATAACAAAACGCTTTAACTTCGCCAAGGCTTTTCGCGTCATCATCTCAAGCGGGAATGTGTGGAAAGCAAATGGTAACCCGCTCCTCCAAGGGCGGTTCTGGCTGTCCTACGCTGCGCTAAAATACTCATGGAAGAAGACGCGGCTGGCAGGCAGATTACAATCGGCTCAGACAGCCAAGCGACACTATTCGCATTCGGAAAACAAGACATAACGTCAGGACTGGCTTGGGAATGCAAGAAGGCATTAAACCAACTGGCAGAAAACAACAACATTTGTATCATAGGCCCGGAACTGGCTCTGGGGATAGCGTCTTGCTGCATCGGGATGGTCATCAAAAACTGGATCCAGATGACGCACAGGGAGTACTGGGAACAAACCCAGGGTTGCCAACAGGCGAAAGCCATCCTCGGCTGTACGTACAGGATGGACTGAGCCAGGTAAACCCTGAGGTTACCCACGAATGACTTGAGGTTGGTGGTTTAGATGCTCACTGGGCACAACCACTCGAACTATCATAAGCACAAAATGAAGCCAAGTCCGACCACAGAGTGCAGGAAATGCGGAAGGGATGATGAGAAATCCCTGCATGTCCTTTACCAGTGACCGGCATTAGCCAGGCTCAGGCAACAATCCCTGGGTCTCATTTCACTGAACCCGAGGGAATTACAACGCAAACAGTGGTCGACATCTTGGGCTTCATTAAGAGGTCTACAGTCGACCACTAGGAGCGATCCGATAAGGGTGTGGCACAATGTGCTTTATAGCCTGAGCGCCAGGGGATGTCCCTATTGGGACCTTCTCCCCGACCTGTTAATAAACTAAACTAACCTAAACTATCGAGAAAACAAGGAACTAAATTAGTTTTATAGGTGTCCACTATTGTATTCTTGGACTACTCTTGTTAATTTACTCGAATAATGAGGATGTGTGCTTGAAACTTTTTACTTAAGCCAACTTATTTTAAGGTTCAAATGAACAGGTTCCATATCCTATTCGCTGAAAAATCCAAGCCCTTTTTCTATTTTCTGAAAAAAACCAGGAACACGAAAAAAGCGACGTGAACGTTAGGTGTAATTGAAACATTCAAGTCGCAGTAACTTTGCTGGAATTCGGGAATATAGTCTCAAGTATTTCGTTACTAGAGTTGTAGAAAAACAAGAATTGAGTTGTTGAGAAGCTAACATGTTCTAAACTACCAATGCTACAAACTTTACGCAATATATCAATTTTGTTCAAGAGCATTTTACAAGAATTACCCGCGAACGTAGGATTTCCGTGTACAAACTCGCGAGTAACGTTACACATTTTGGCCCATTTGAGACAGTCATTTTTAAACTCCTTGAGCATGTTTTAATACACTTTATTCACAACCCCAAGCACGAGATGCAGTTCTATTGGTGAAATTATTTCCGGTATAATTTCCAGTAAAATAAATAATAAAAATAATCATTGTATGTATCGCCTCCTCGGAATCAACATCGTCGATGGACAACGAGGGACATTGAGGATTAAAGAACTTCAGGACATTTAACTCTGCCCACTACTTCCAGATGAGTGGAGGTGGAATTCTAATAGTCGCGTCATCGCCCGCCATCTTTCCTTGCTGCCAACCTAACATCCCTAACCTCTCCAGGTCAATTATTGTTGAGATTCCGAGAGCCTTAAATTGCTCTAAAAAAGCTACGAGGTTCCACAGACTCCTCTACCTGGCGTAGAACTCTTCAAGAACCCTGGATGTGAGAACATTTCGTCATCAATACCCGCTATACGAGAGGAAGCACTGTAGCCCAGGCCCGGGCTGCAATGTTTTTATTTAAATTGTTAATGACGCATAAAATGAATGTATCTGAATTTAAACTCTATAGCGATGGCAGCGCTCCCAACATCTGTCCTCCAATCATAGTTAAGCCTCCCTTACTAAGTAATGTTGTCATTGACCAAGAAAGTCCTAAGGTTTTTATTGACCAAGAAAGTCATGAAATTTCATTTTGTCGCTGACCAAGAAAGTCTTGAAATTTATGTTGCTTAAGAAAGTCCTGAAATTTTATCCTGCATAGAAAGTTTAAGTTTTTTATGATGATCGGTGGGGAAATTGTATTGACTCTGAATAGTAAAATTCGTAAGGGATGTTGATGTTCGTTATTGGTGATAACCCTAAACCCTGACCTAACCTGGTAACCCTGACCCTAAAGCCAATAACGAACATCAACATCCCTTACGAATTTTGTATGATGGTCAAGAAAGCCGATATTCAATTTGAAAATATATTCACATGAAGCTGCGAGGTTTTCCACGACTAGTGACTATGATGTATAACATCATTATTTGAAATTAATCATTGCGAACTGCTTTTATGAATGTATATTTGTATTATTGTCTCTCTTAACTCCAATATGTGCATTGCCCTTTTTTTTCGCACTCCAAAATTGAACCTCCAATATTTCCTTGTTAGCTGAAATTTTTGTGACTCACACGGAAGTCCTACGTTTGCGGGTCTTTCTTATAAAATGCTTTTGAACAAAATTGATATACTGCATGGAATTTGTAGCATTGGTTATTTAGAATATATTAGCTGCTTTACCGATTCAATTCTTATTTTCCTACAACTCTAGAATCAAAATACTTACACTATATTTCTGAGTTTCAGCGAAGTTACTGCGATTTGAACGTTTCAGTTACACTTAAATTTCAAGTTTTTTTTTCATAAACCTGATTTTTTGTCAAAAAATAGTAAAAGGCCTTGGATTTTTCAGCGAGCAGGCTATGGAATCTGTATATTCAGATTTTGAAACAACTTGGCTTAAGTGCAAAGTTTTGAGCACACATCCTTATCATTCAAGTAAATTACTGAATGCAGTACAGAAATACGATTCTGAACACCTGTAAGACTAATCTAATTTCTTGTTAACTCGTTGCTCAGTACTGTTATTATATTTAGTTACAACATTTTTATCAATAAAGTGAAAAAATGCAAATTCATCTCATTTATTTGAAAAAAATCGATTTTTAACCTTTAAGAAACACTTCAAAAACGGCCAAACGGATCTCGCTGAAATTTGTTTCGCATACTATTTTTGAGATTCTAGATTGAATTTAAGAAAAGAATTTAGGGTGCTGTGACCTTTCATATATATTATATTATTATATTTACCAATTGAATAAAAAAGAACCGTGAAGGTGAAGAGTAGAGCACGAGTGACTTTCCTCATTTTCTTTCCCCCAGGAGATGATGTGCAGAAAATTTCGTGAATAGGATAATGACACCAACAGTGGACACTTTCAGTAGTGGACCTCTTCCTCTAATTCTCGCCTAAAAATAGTAAATCAGAAAATAAATATAAAGCTTGTCTCTTACATGAAGCTTTTCAGCATATAAGGTTTAAAAATGCCGTATGAAAAGAATGATGGATAATAGTCAAACCGGTGCGGCTTACTCGTGATGATTTCACACGTTTACTTTTCAATATATATTTAATATTTTCCGCAATGCTTGAAATAAATTTCGAATAGGTAAATTATAAGTTTTGAAATATCTGGATTTCAGTTAAATGCACTTCATCTTTATATAGCTTAACAACCATTTTTTTACAGGCTTGAATATGACCCTCACCTTAAGGGGCTCGCTACTATCTGGCGCTTTTACTCAGGTTCAAGTTTAAAGAATATCCGATAGGATGTTTGTTAGAGATACACATCTATATACATACTAATTGCTATCTCATTCATTACTTAAAATTATTTTCCTTTTCGAAATATTTGTATTTCATAAGAAGTCGTTTCTTCGCCTTTGAAGACAAAAAATAATGTTGATTTATGTTATGTGAACAATGAAACAAGACTATGAAGTGTCGTTTATTGCGCAATGGAAAGATTGATATGATCTTAGAAGGCATATAACTACTTAATAACCTTGCATGTTGGGTAATAAGTTACATGTTGTTAGAAAAATATGATTTGCTCAATACTTTATACTTGAACAAGTAATTTATTCCTATCCACAGCAGAATTTTATCTTAATTTATTTCTTCATAACAGATGTTAGTACCCCCCGGGTGTAAGAAGGAGGAACTTGTAAGATGGGAGTTTGAATCAAATGAAATAAAGAAAGAAATAAAATAACATCATTTGTTATCTGTATCAGCAGATTTTAATAATTGAGCAAGCAAAAAATAATCCCATGATTTACATCACTTACAGGTAAGGTAAGGTTACAATGAAAAACACATTTACATGCTTGATTTTTTATACAAAAAGTACGACGACCCTGAAGTTTCCTATATCTATGGATATCAAAACTTTTGTAAAGCATTATAAACAAACTGAGGGCCCGATCAGAAAACCAAGAACACCTTGAGATTGCTCTCCAAAATATCTAAATATGCCATTTTTAACCATATTTTAAACAATTGTATGATTTTCTAAGGTTCTACAATTGTTATCAACGAACGAGGGGTCCGATCGAAAAACGAAAAACACACTTGGACTCGTCCCTAAAATATCTAGATGCCACTTTTTTTCTTTTTCTTTTAAACAATTTTTTTAACAATTACATTATTTTTCAATAATTTCCAACTTTGTAAAGCATCATGAAAAACTATGTGTGTGATGAAAAAACCGAAAACATCTTTGGGTTCGGCTCCGAAATGTCTAAATGCAACTTTTTCTCAAACCATTTTTTGAACAACTAAATCATTTTTTTAAGTTCTGCAGCTTTTATAAACAAATATTATAATTGCACACCAACTTTGAGTATGTAATCAAAACTTTAAAAACTGTCGCAATTGTTTAAAAAATTGTTTTTAAAAAAAAAATACAAAAAGAGTCGTTCAGATATTTGAGAGACGAATCCAAAAGTGTTCTTGGTTTTTTGATTGGACCCTTAGTTTGTTTATAATGTTTTACAAATTTTTTGAATCCATGGATGAGCCGACGCACATACGAGTATACTCTTAGGATGATCGAGGCAGAAAAATTATTGACAACATTGTTTTGTTACATTGGAACTTTAGAGGAGATACTTTTGTTGCCAACGAGTCTGCTATAGCATCGTATGTGTACATGAGTTGGGAAATTGCTGTAAAAAGTTGATAGAATGTTAAATAGAATGTTAATAACAATTTATTTGTTTAGACTTTGGTTTTTCAAAATAATAAAAAAGAATTTGAAATCTGTTTACAGGTTGATTTGGATTACATACTCAAAGTTGGTGTGCAATTATAATATTTGATTATAAAAGTTGCAGAACTTAAACAAATTATTTTTTTATAATGGGGAAAAAAGCGCATTTATATATTTCGGAGCAGAACTATTTCATTAATCACGAAACTGGACAATCTTCAATATTAGGAACCTAAATTTAAAAAATTCCATATTTGTAACTCCTGAACATTAAACAGTTTCATACTGAAAACACTCGAAACTTTACAAAAAATTTGAAGTTCGAACGAATCAAGTCGAGCTATGATTCAAGTCGGGTCGAGTTCGGGTTCGATCTTCCCGAACATCTTGAAAGTTTCGGGTTCTCAACAAATTTTCGATTGAAATTATCGATTTTTTAAATTCTTACCCCAAATTCATGTTCAGCAATCCAAAAACCCCCCTGGTAGTGACATTTATAAAAATCCGGACATTCATTGAATTTTTTAAAAACTTAGTTCCGAACATCTTCGATACAAATTTTTTATCCTAAAGTAGTTTATTAGCATATTGAAGAACTCCTTATTATTGAATCTCATGAAAATTTTGTTAACATAATATAACTTCTCCAAACATGAAAGTTTTGAACTTTCGGGTAGCTCGAAACTGCTCGATTTCTCGAATGTTCGAGTCAGCTTAAACTCGGCTCGATTCCACTCCAAAAAAGCCGAATCGACCCGAATCAAAGTTTAGAGTCCTTCGCACACACCTAATTGATATATGTGACGTTCCGCAAGGAAAGGTTCCACTTTGTCGATCGTAGCTTAGGAAATATTCGCGTTTCTTGCGAGCAGGGATAAAAAATAACGACTTTGGGTTTTCGATGGGAAATAATACTTCAATCTATGTTCTATTCGGTGACATTATACTCATATTTTGGAATTTTCATGTCCCGTAAGCGCATTAAAATGGGTTTTTTCGCCACTGTATAGTTTATCCCGACAATAATTAGGAATTTCCATTCCAATTCACACAAAAAACAAAAGATAAAATGTATCACAGATAAATTTTAGAACGGTTGAAAATCGAAAGTATTTAGGAAAAAATTTCAACGAAGTTAGGAGAATAATTCTGATGTCTTAACTACGTCACGTTATCAGCAGTGCTGAGTAAAAAATTAGTGAGCAAATTGAATAAGAACGTAGAATGGGTAACACAAAACACAAATATAACATTGTTCTTGCTTATAAATCTTCTCTGCCCTGCCGAAAGAAAATCTCAGATCATCCTCTGGCGAAAAAGTCCTTTCTGTTTTCACGTATCACGTACAGTTTACGAGATATTTACAAAATATAATATATTTTTAATTTTTTAAAGCAAATTTCAGATATTTTTAATTGTAATAATCCGTTGATTCTAATTTTTTAACTTTCGAACCTTTTATTAGGAAATTGAAAATTTTTTTTCTTGAAGCTCTTACACCTGGTTCGCTGGCCAGATGCCGAGTTGGGCCTCCTCTTTCAAGGCAGCCTCTGTAATTACTTGCTATTCAGGAAAATTTCCATTATATTCACTAAAACAAGTTTATGAGCCTTCAGAAAATTTATGAGGGATACTCTTGGATCTTGAAAAAGTGCTACCTGAATATTTGTAGAGAAAATCTCTAAAGCTTGACTGGGCCTGAGAATACTTAGTGAATTTCCCGTGAATTTGTTTCGGTAGAGTGAAATAGCTTAGACTGTTGTAAACGAGCCACAGGTTATTCTACACTACTTAGTAAAAAGCAACTGACAGTCCTGAAATTGCCATTTTGCTTCAATTTAATTAACTCAAACGACGGTAAATAGCATTGGCGTCGTAACTGTCGCTACTTTTGGAATAAAAACGTGACATTATGAAGCGAAAAATTCCCAAGGCAAGTTTAAGAACGCAAAATTATCTTCTTTTATGACGAGTTTAACCGGCAAGGTTATTTCATGTTGTAGCGACTCTTTCACCTGGAATCGATAAAAACTTACATTTTGTTCTGTGTTATGTGTACGTTATTTCTGCATATCATAACTGTTGTCGTTGGTACTGGTGTAATTGCGTCTTCTAGATTGATGTAAAATGTAATAGTAGATCGTCTAGATGCTAGGTGAAGTACATGTACATCTCTTACATCGCTCACAATACATTTTAAATAGGTAAATGAGAAGTAGAAAAATGTCCTTATAAAATGTAGATAAAGATGTTTTAAAGGAGTACATACCATACTAGATGTGTATTAGTCGCTATCTCACTTGGCGTTTAATGCTTGTGGAATTACTTTGTAGATTATTTGTATTTCATAAAAAGTCATGCCTTGAAGACGAAAAATGGTGATGATTTGCGGTATTTGTATACATAAATGAGGCACTATAAAGTTTCGTTCATTGTCCAGTGGAAAGATAAATATAAACTTGTGAGGAATAATTACTTAATAATCCAGTATGTCACGTAATAAGTCACTTATAATTCGAAACATTATTTGCTTCATACTTTAAATTAAAAGATTGTCAAACATGGGCGATGGGTCGGATTGTGATTTGGAGATCTCCGACAAGAAGCAGTTATCAAAAGTAAAGATGATATGATTGATTTCTTGAAAAAGTAGTTGAAAACGGTACCAAAGAGTAATTTGTTATATAAATAATTAAGTCCTTACCTGGCACTGAGGAGGGCCCCTATCCATGGCCGAAATGTTTTTGCCAAATTCAACTTAGATCCAATTTTATTCTCATAACAATAAAAATATTCATTACTCAAAGACCCTTATGCTAATATAAAAAGCATCTGTAAAATTGAAAACGATGAAGATCAAAGTCGCAGAGATGAAGGGAAAGAGAAATCAAGTTACCGGAACCTAGAGGAGGAGGAGGAGGAGGAGGCCTGTCATATTGTATCGAGACACAGCCTGTAAAGAATATTTATTATATCGCGCTATATCAGCTTGCGATCTCCGATATCTGGTAATACGACCATCGGCCAGGTACCAATATGAGAGAAAGAGTTCCGATAATCAGGAAAGTAGAGAGCAATTAATTATTTAACCACGAACTTTCATATTATTGTGAACATTTCTTGCGCTCATATATGAGCATTATTCACTGACGCTATATTCTTCATACTTATTGTTAGAGAAGTTCGTCGAAGTACGCTGCTAACTGTTAAAAGTTTAGTTGTTTTTCCTTTTTGTGAAAGAATTTAGCATCATTTGTGCGAATCTGTCATTTTCAGCATGCTGTCATTATCTTGTAACTATATGGAATATCCAATCGAGCAAACCTTTTTACCAATAAATTGGTAATGACATATCATAGAGCGAGAGTTCTTGGATGATGTCTGGCCCAACTCACAATCTAAGAAGGAGTCAACAGAAATTTGGAAATTATGAAATCCACATAGTTATTTCACTTATATGAATGCGGATTTTCATATCGATCTATATTTTGGATGCCTGACTCCTGGGTTTACGTAGGGCGATGTCTCATCACAATTATCTCAATGCGAGCGTATTCATCCTCTTTGATAAGTATTTAATTGTTTATTTATCTTCACAATTTTTGTATCATCACGGTCGAATCATGTTTCTATCAGCGTCTCATTTTTTTATTTTCGCTGCATAGCTTCACAAATCTTATCATTCTCATTCGCAGACGTTGTTGCGTCATAGATATAACATGACTTATCATCTTTACTTATTTGGTTAACGTTTTTTTACGCTACATCATTCACCAGTACTACACTACGCTATCTTGATCCCTGATTTGCCTTAGTAGTCATCACAGGAGTGAGGGAGGGGAGAATGAGCCCGCTAAAATAGATTTGATATAGAAAAAATGTAGAAACAAAGAAATTGAGATATGTGGACAAGTTCAAGATATTCATGCAGCTTGACAGAATTAAAAATTATAGAAAGTTGTCGAAATAAATATTTGAATTTTTATCTAACGTTTGTGCTTACTTCGACAGTTACAGATACACTCATGTTAAACAAATATTTTTGGAGATTCAAAAATTAACTTTTTGTGATTGAGACTAGAGCAGGATACATTACTCATTCGCACAAGGAAGACGGATATGGCACTTCGTGTTACATATATTTTTTTTCTTCTTACAAAATATTTTTCACTAGCATTAATCGAAAGTTAGCTTAGAAGCATCAATAATGATGAGGAGGGAGTTTTTTTTAATAGATTAAACTTTATATCATTAAGGAAACTTACATTTCTCAAAATCCATATGCTTGCTTCCTAAAAATACAAAAGTGACTGTTTTCTTGATTCCACCCGCAACTGAAACATACACCAAGTGAATATATCTACAAAGTCACGTAGGAAGTAGTCACAGAAAGTATAATATAGAAGTAGGAATCTGTCTGCTAAGCAGGCACATTCTCATCGCGCGCAGCTCGCAAGTATGAGCGAGCTTAGGGTGCGCGTCTGTCGGATTTCGCGCTTCACGCTCAATAAGGTATTTACCTCGCGCTTTGCGCTCGGTTTTTGTACTCATCCCATATTTGTGCCTGGACATTCTCGAATTGAAAGTCAAATCATACCTACATTCCCATCACATGTTTTGCGCTTCGCACTCGAAAGTATGTCCAGAGAACAATAATTTCATAACTATGTTGTAACACATTATAATAAATGTATGTTATATTAATTATAGCATGCTACGCTTCAATTAATGGCAAAAGTAGTGATATAAAAGATACCTTCTGGGACTCGTTAAATGATATTACAGGTACTTGAAATCCTGGGAAAAGAATCATTCTACTCGAAAATACAGGGTTTGATTGAAAAGTAATGAGCCTTCCCGCGCGGAGCGTCTGCCAAGCGATCAACCGAATCGGCTG
>JAUMHM010000016.1:15609391-15631674 GCA_032362435.1 Melikaiella ostensackeni
GGATGAGGATGAGGATGAGGATGAGGATGAGGATGAGGATGAGGATGAGGATGAGGATGAGGATGAGGATGAGGATGGAGATGAAGATGAAGATGAAGATGAAGATGAAGATGAAGATGAAGATGAAGATGAAGATGAAGATGAAGAGACCAATGTCATCCCGGAACCATTGTGTGACGAAATGGATGGAGGGATGGTTCTTGCATCGACTTCATCACACGATACCACTGCTGTCACAGAAGTCAATTCCTTCAACCATTGAAAACTTTGCCGGACCAGGTCCATTAAGGCAATCGAAAGAAAGGAAATTGCAATAGAACACTAAACTCACACTCCCAGTTCCCAGAATCATTCATTCAGTGGATTAGGCCGACTTGGGTTGCCACAAAAAAAACGCGCTACATACTCTACCTCTTGGTGGTGCGGAAATCAGTACTGCTTGCCTGACACGTGATTGAGTAAACTCTGCGAGGCTCGTAAGCTGAAGGAGTGGATTTCATAAGCAAAAATAAATTTGTAAAGTTTCATTATAAGTAAATTTTTTTTTCATGGCTATTCTTGCCGCATAATGAACCGGAAATTCGAAAAACTTATTTTTGAGTTTTTTTCAATATGTTAACGCTAACGGCAACTTTGCGGTGCCCTTACACAGAAAGGGATAATTTTGTCGAAAAAATCGTAAATTTAAGCAAACGTTCTCTGGTTTAATTTATAACATAACTATTGTTGCCAAAAAAACAAACCGGATTCGACTTATTTTCAAAAAACTCATTCTCGACGCCATTTTCCCATGATGGCGGTGTTAGCGGTGCAGGTTCGAGGTTGCAGAGTGAAAATTCGGAAAGAGCACCCAAAAATCTATAAAGGTACCTAAACAAAAAAATATCTCCAAAACTTTCCACTTAAACCCACCAAATGCCTGGACTACAAATGAATTGTCCATTATTACCGGCCCGTAAAAGGAGAGAAGGAAGTAAGCGTGCGAAAGAAAGAAATTTCCTACACCCGTTATTCATAAAGTCTTTATCCAGACGCAGCAAAGAGAGAAAAATAATCCCCTTTCTGCGAGGCGCACTATTAATCATGGCTTTTTCCGGCACGTGTGAACGTGCGATGGCGATAACATCGGCACGCCATTTAATTAATGTCGTCCTGGTCAAAAAGAATGGCTTTCAATCGTGTGAAATTTATCGGCGGTAACTTTCTGCAAACCTTGCGCCTCTTTGAAAAATAGCAACATGACCTCGATCATTTTTTTCAACTTCTTTAGTTTTATTGTGCAAAGCGAAAAAGCAACGAGGGAAAACTTTCTCGGTCATATGATAAGAAACACTTACCTAAGACCCTTAAACGACCCGCAAGCAAACCGCACGTCTATTTCAACCGGAGCATATAGCATCAAAACGTACAAGCTCGAATATAATTTTAGGAATGGCACATTTACATATGCATATTTTATTCGAAGGGATTTCAGAGCTTACTCAAACGTAATTACAGGGAAAGTGTCCCTTTGGTAGAAGCAAAAACATGTTCAAATGTAGGAAATAGCGAGATACTTCAAACCGAAATTAATTTAAAATCTATTTAATTAAAAATGTTGAAGAGGCCAGCGTTTTTCAAATTCAGTGAAAATCTCAGTAGCTTGCTTTAATATTTGAACATAAATAAAATATCTCATGCAATTCGAGCTGCTCAATTTCCATTACCGATAAAAAGATATTTATTATATATATATATATATATATATTCGTATTTATTCCATATCCAAACATTTAACCTAAATATTTGCTATTGTACAAAATATATTTTATTTAAAATGATCTTTGCTTAATATGAGTATGGAGATCTACTCATTAGTTACTCTATTTTGCTATTAACTTTGGACTGATTACACGCAAATGATAAATGTTTTGTCAGGCTGCTAATGCAGCACTCAATGAAGTCCTCTAAGTACAATTTCAACGTCTATTATGCACTATGCACTTTAGGCGTCGCGTTGCCTAGGTTTTGAAATAATGGGACTCGAAGTTTTGTTTATTTTTCTAGCACTAACCTGTTATGAAAAAAATTGTTATTCATATTTTAGCAATGCCTTAACCAATATTTTTTACCATATTTTCAACTTTATTCTAGGATAAAGGCATCAATCATCGAGAACGCTCCCATTGTCTATTTCGAATATTAATTTTTTTCTGTTTCTACTATTTTGGCATTTGCAGTTCATTTTTGTGTTTTGAAGGCTTGATTAAGACTTATTAAATGCATTTTACTAATAAAAAATTATATTAAAGCAGGTTAAAGAAAGAAGTGTTCACTCGATAAATGGTTCCCACTCACTAATTGGTTTCTTTACCTTATAATTTACTCGTGTGCCTCTGTACCCCACTTGCTGAAATCTTCCTAATCAGGCTCTAATTTATTCAACCTCTTCTCAACGGGGGTAACAATGGTTTCAAGATATTAACATTTTGTTTCAGTCGTTCCTTGCAGCCGCTGTAAAAATGGCACGGATCCAAATAGCTTTGAAGGAATAATACAAATTTGGCCCGAAACAGAGGAGCGTTTTCATCAAAACTTTATCGGGTTGTACTTGCTGATAGGCCTTAATAGATGCAGAATAGTGAGATTTCATCACGTCAGAAGGTAGGGGTACCTTAATATTAAAGTGTGTGACTTTATGTTTTAAAAGTGTATGCATGTCTGCCTATGAACAACATTCTTTTTAATTTTTCTCGTGGTCATATATATTGTATAGAAAATAGCTATGAGAAACAATGCTTAGTACGGAGGCATCCAAAGCATTTCTTACGTAAGTTCCCTCTTTCTAATTATTTTTCCAAAATATGCTGATTTAAACGAGTGTTGACTGTTGATATTACTTTTCATACTATTGTACACATTATATCATTATTTGTTCTATTTCTCTTTTATCGTGTAATATTTCATATTACATATGTCCGATAAATATAGAATCGAGAAGTTAACCATGCTGGAAATCTGATGTACACCTTTCATGAAATCTCGAGAACTTTCTGGAAATATTTCCAATCACCTGCATGTGAAAACGTGCTTTATGAAAAAGAGGCCCAGAAAATCCAGTAGTCCTCATTACTCCGAATTTACCCACATCTCAGGCTATGCACGGTCCTCCAACACTATTTACGACGAGAGATTTCCTTAAACCTCTTGAGAGTAGTAACCCAGGTTCGACTATTGATTATTTACCAAAACAGGATCTCGATTAATGGCAAAACGATAAAATTATCAGAATAACAGCTCTGTAGTTGCGAAGAACGTAAACCAATTAACGACGAATATCATGTCTTCAAGGCGTTTCAAGAAGAAAGACGGATTTATGTGTCTAAGAGTAATGAGGTAACTACTGTGAATGAAAATTGGTAAAACTTATTGAATAGTACAGATTTCATGTCTATTTAAAAAAAGCTTAATTTCGTCACCAGAGTGTTAAAACATATTGAAGAATTGTAAAAACTTCATTAGATTAAGCTAAGACGCTAAAGACTTCTTTGCATGTATTTTGTAATTCCTATAACGAATAAATGAATACAATATTTGCAATCCTTTAAAATCGTGTGAATTCTTTCGAAAATTTTATAAATCCCTTAAAATTTTTTAAATCGTGTTAAAATTCTTCGAAACCCTTTGAATTCTATGGACATCATACATAATCCCTTCAAAATGATTAAGAGATCTGGAAATCCTCTGAAATACTTTGAAAACTGTGGAAATTCCTCTAAATTCTTTGATAGTCCGTGAGATCTCGTAAAATCGTCAACATTACATGAAAATCTCTTCTAATCCTCTGAAATCTTTAAAAATCCCTTGAAATCTCTAAAAATCGGTTATAATCCCATTCAAATTTCTCTAGATCTCTTAATGTCCTTTATGATATTCGGAAACCCTTTGAAATTCCGTGAAATCATCGAAACCGCTTTAAATATTCCTAAACCCATAAAAATCTCTTAAAATCCTTTGAAATCTTTACTCGTCTTTTGAGTTCCCTTAAAATCTTTTGAAATCTTATGAAATTCCTTCAAATCCCTTCGAAGCTTTGAAATCAAATGAAAATTCCCTGACATCCTAAAAATTCTTGATAATATTTTGAAACCCATGAAAATCTTTTGATAGCCATTAAGATTTCTCGAAATATCTTGAAGTCCTTTATTATATTCAGAAATCCTTTGAAATTTCGTTAAATTCTTTGACTGTTTACGAAATCTTCTAAAATCCATGGAGATTCTTCGAAATTTTTCGAAATCTCTTAAAATCCTTTGCAATCCCGTGAAATCATCGGAACCGCTTCAACATCAAATCCTTTAAAATCCCTCACAATATTTGAAATCCAATTGAAATCCCCTGACCTCCTTCAAAATACTTTATAATCCGTAGAAATCATTCTTAATTCCTTAAAAACCCTAGAAATATTTTTAAATGCATTAAAATCTTTTGAAAGCAAATTAAGTTCCCCAAAATTCCTTAAAATCCTATTTAATATACGGAAATCCTTTAAAATTCCGTAAAATTCCTTGAAATCCCATGAAATCTTCATAAATATCGTGAAATTTTTTTAAATTCATTTAAATCTCTGAAATCCAATTAAAATCCCCTGATATCCTTCAAAATTCGTGAAAATACTCCGGTAACTATCGAAATCCTTTAAAATCCTTTGAAATCCTATGACTTCTTTTAAATATATTTCGAAGTCTCTTAAAATCCCTTTAAATCTCTTAAAATACTCTGTAACCCGCGGAAATCGTCCCTAATTCCCTCAGATCCATCAAAATCCCTGAAAATCCCTAAAATTCCGTCTAAATCCTTCAGTATCTCTTGAAATCCCTTAAAATTTCTTGATTTCTGATTTAACTGTTTGAAGTCCCTTGGAGTCTTGTGAAATTCCTTCAAAAATCGAGATTCTCCCTGAAATTGTACAAGGTAATTTCTTTAAATCCTTAAAATCTTTTCGAATCACTTAAAATCTGAGGAGCCTCCCGTAATCATTTGGAATCGTTTCGAATACCCTAAATCTTTTCTAATCCCTTGAAATCTTCTGAAATTCCTCGAAATCTCATGAAATCCCTAAACTTCTTTGGAAATCTTGTTGAATTCTGTAAAAAAATTGGTAATTCTTTGAAATACTTTGTAGTCCTTTGAAATGCTTCAAAATTCCTTGAAATCTCGTTTGCAGTGAAAATGATTAATATATTGTTGATATATTCAATAAAAATATATAATCTTATTTTTGAAAGGTCACAAAAATCTTGTGATTTCTTACAATAGGGGAAGGGCGTCTGAAGTTTCAAAAATCACCCTTACGTAATTAATGGACGTTTCCTAATATAACATTCGAGTCATAAGATACACTTTTCTGGATTTGGCGGTAGGAATGAATGAATGAAAAGCAAATAGGAATATATTATAGTATTTTAACCTTCTAATTATTTATCTCCAGCTCTATACTTTAGTAATTCAACAATAGATGTTGAAAAAATGGTGAAATCTGGTTTTTTTATGTCATTACCCGTTTTACAGACTGCAATTTTTCTTTAAATTTTCATTAATTGGAGGCTTTTGGTCGCATCAACTGCCAGGGTCATTAGTGACTTCTGTAGGGTTTCTTATAACTTCAGGGTATCTATGGGGTAGTATACTAAGGGATAAAAATGAGACATCCTGCTAATGTGTCCAACCCCGCTTCCTGCTTTGGAAATCGAACCCGCTTGGTAGGCAAAAACCCGATGTTGCGAAGATTCTCGTCAGAAAAGAGGTAGAAAAACAACTACTTTCTCATGAATTTCAGTTTCAAAGAAAATTCCTTGAACATACTATAATAAGCAACTAGGATAAATGGCTTATGAAAATATTTATTCATGCATTTTTATTAATATATGTGACTAATTTAGACTCCCAACTTAGCCTCAAGCTATTTTAATGGAATGAACGATTTTCTTCTACGTTAAACTGGTACAGGTACAAAAATATTTTTTTCATGCCAAGAAATGGTTGTACAAACATTATTATCAAACACTATCATTATATTCAAATATTAATATTTTTCGTTTTCCTTTCACACCAAATTTGTTTTGAAAAATTTTCTTTATCATGAGTGCTGATACAACAGATATCTGTTGACCAGATCCTCTCTGTACATTATAAAGTAAAGAAATTAGAGTCATCGTATACCTAAGGCCAAGAACTACAGGAATGCATGTAATAGATATCATGACATAAAATAGAACAATCATTTTCAATTTAATTTAATTTCGGAACTTTTTTTTTGTGTCACACCGAATTTCTTTTGCAACATTTTTTTTATCATAAGTGTCGATACAACAGATATCTGTTGATCAAATCGCCTCTGTGTGAAGTTAAAAAATTAGAGTTATCGTATGCCTGAGGCAAAAAACCGCAGAAATTCATTTAATGAATATCACGGCATCAAAAAGAACAATTATTAGAATAAACCTGCCAAAAACACCTTCAGAAGCATCCTCGTTCTATCAATGGATTTCAGACTTCCGCAAGTCATTCTAAACTGAGTAATAGTCCGATCGAAAAACCGAAAACACCATTGGAATAGTCTTATGAATACCTCAAGAGGACTTTCATCTTTTTTTAAAACCATTTTTGCAAACAAATAGACTGTTTATATTTATTAAGAATTTATTTAAGCAAAGTGAAAAACTTTTTCAGAATATAAAATTTTGTTCGACCTCTGCCGAATGTAATTTGTTTAAAAAGGGTTGAAATTTGAAAAGTTCCATTTAAGGAACAATGTTTATGATGTACTTGTCAAATTATTTGAAAATTTCTTAGACAAATTGCGTATAGGTAAAAACGTAAAAACTTATGGCTTCTGAAGAACTTTTTTTTCAAATTACACATTTTACAAGTTTCGAATTTCGTAATTTTGATCTGCTTATGAACAAGGGGTGCTTTCCGGGAAAGCTTGGTCAAACTGAGTCTGTCGATAGCTGACCAGAAAATGGGATACTGGGTCCATGAAACTAGGTGGGAGATCATTTGCTTGAACTTGCAGTGATGCAAACAATGGTCTACCAAATGCCATGCAAACTTTTAGCACAGGACTTTTGTCAGTTAATTTGTTGACGTTCTTTCTGAAGCATTATAAATAATCTCTAGAACGTACTTCGAAATCGTCATTCCTTCAAAAGTTTTGATTTTTAAGAAATTCAGAAATTTTTTATTTTAATGATTGAACGTTCCTTATGTAAAAATTCAGCTATGACAGATGCTGTAAATTTGAATAAAAATTTAATATGCAAAGTGTAAAGTAGGAAAATTAAGTTGTCGTCTACACTGTAAAAGGCCAATCTTCACACTGAATTCAGTGTAGACTTCAGTTGCAACATTTTTTAAACACGAAAACAAATCAGGAATGAACGTGAAAAATTATGAACAATCTATTCGTTTAAAAAAATGGTTGAAAAAAGAAAAAGTCCCTCGAGGTGTTCCGAAGACAATTCTAATGTTTGTTTCAATTTATGTATTAGATTGTTAGTTTGTTTATAATGACTTGCGGAAGTGTAAAGTTCTCAGATGGAACGGCGCCATGGTATGCGATCTAGCCTGGAGGGGAAATAATTTCTAAACAAACATTTCTTAACATGAAAAGAATTGTATCTCAATCTTTATATTCTTCAAATGTTCATTTGAGGGTTAAGTAAAGTTTTTCACTTTCTTTAAATGAATTCTCAAAAATAATTAGCAGTCTATTTGTTCAAAAAAAAATGATTGAAATGAAAAAGAAAAAAGTCCCTTTAAGGTATGCCGAAGACGATTCCAATAGTATTTTCGGTTTTTCGAAAGGTCTTTTATTTACTTTGCTTATTATGACTTGCGGAATTCTCAAATCCATAGATGGGCGGACACACATGTATGCTCACATTGAATGAAGTAAAGAAATTGTTAACAACATTGTTTTGTCACTTTGCATATTTGAAGCGGACACTTTTGTTGCTGCAGGCTCTGTTACAGCTTCGAACTTTCGCATTAATATATAAATTGTTATTAAAAAATAAGAAGATGTTATAAACAATTGATTTGTTTAAATATTTTTCTTATAAAAAGATCACCTAAATGTATTAGGATGTAGATTCTGATGATACATTCAAAGTTGGCGTGAATTTATTACATTTTTTTATGAAAGCTGTGGAACATTAGAAAACGCCGTGATTGTTAAAAAAATGTATTTTTCAATAAACTAAAATAGTGCCCTTGAGGTATTCCGAAGACGAATTCAATGGTTGTTTTCATGCTTGGATCGGACTGTTAGTATGTTTATGATGACTTGCGGAAGTCTGAAATCCATATATTATATAGGGAACTTCAAGATCGTAAAGTTCACCCAAGCAGTTATTAAGGCGTAAAAAATTGTTAACTAAAAAATCTCAACGTTTCCATACTTTCACTGAAAATTTTGTAAATAAGCAAATGAAGAAGACAAATGTTTTGACCTTGAGGCTTCTCCGAATTTAATGCATTTGAATTTTTTAAAAAATTGGAAACCGGAAAAAAATTGAAGGCTCTATAGACTTTTTTGAACGAGAAAAGTGCCTTTCCTCCCAATTGGGCAGCGTGACAATCGAGGCTGGAGTGTTGAAACAGAAGACAATCACGATACCATCTGAGCCACGATAAGTCCCTTTCTTTAATTGTTAGTCAGTTAATGATAGCCATTTATGTATCGACGTAAAGACGTAACCACAAAAAGTTTTTCGTGGACACTCATATTTCAGTACATATTCTTGACTATATTACACTCAAATTGAAATATTAATGATGGAAATTGTACCATGTAGATAAACTTCAAGGCCATAAAGCATACATTTTTAAATAGTTCATTCAATATTTTCTATTGCACTGTAAACTATGCCTCGGGCATGTGTGGACAATTGGACATGCTTCAGAATCATGTTTGGAGCACTAGTAGTTATTTTATTTTAATTTACGATGATAAAATTAATTTTAATAATGAAGGAAGAACCTACTTGACACGACCTCATCTAGACTCATTCAAAATGAATTCGTCTTTTTTTATTAATACCATTGTTGTTTCCTGGACTTAAAATCAAAGAATGTTTACCACCCAAAAATTCTTGCTAAATAATACTATTTCTTTGCATGGATTTCGTTATGAGACAGTAAAAGGAAGATACGTGCCAATTCCTTTCACAATACAATCAATAGTTTTGATAACTGATCCCTTGAACACGAAAGGGATCTCTCTGTAGAAAATTACCCATATGAGACCGACACATCAATAACGAAATTGCACTTGAATAATTCAGTGTTACAGGGATAATTGATTGGCCCATTAAAATGACATAGACTAATTGTCTGTTTATTGACTTCGATTATCTCATACTTGATCAAACAAGATTATGGTTGGCTGAATTCACGCTGTCATTACTTTACGGATGTGCAACCACGCAAGAAACCATCTCTTTAGTGCAAAGAAACAATTTAATATTATCTTAGACGCTGTCTAGTATTACCGAATTTTCCGCAGAAGACTTAGCAATCAAATATATCGCGCTAGGGCTACAACAAGATGAGTTTGTTTAAAAATTTCGAAAAAGCCAGGAATTAAAAAAATATCAGTTTCACTTTCAGATGTTATATGGAATAATAATATTTAAATAGCTGAAGTGCGCTCGATGGTATAAGAATAATAACGAAAAGATAGATTATTCTCAAACTTTCGAGCGTACTCGAGCTATTTTAGCAATATTATTCCATATTAAATTTGAAAATGACACTGATATCCTTTTAATTCCTGGCTGCTTTGTAATTATTTCACAAACTCATGTTTTCGTAGTCATATACATTATACACGTACGAACTGTGGAAGGCTTAAGCGATTATTTCAATCTGGAACAGTCAGCGCATAATTTTCTATTGATTTCAAAATTTGAATGTCATTACCAATTAAAATAATAGCCCAAGATTTACTATGTTATGATATACGATTTTCAGATCAAGGTAAAAATGTATCAAACTGTATCTGCAGATGCTCTGAAGAAGAAACTGAAATTTTTGTTACGTTTCTATATCGCTTTTAGGGGCAAAAATTAAGGCTTAAACTTATGAAAATTTATTAAGGTATTAGCATGATATATCATAAAATATTTTAATGTGTAAGTGGTTGAAATTCAATGCTTTCAAGCTTGCAAACAATAAGTCTTTTGAAGAAACTCAATCTTAGATGGTTTAAATTTTAGGGATCTGGAAAGCAGCCCTAAGTAGAAAAATACCGAACTTGAAAGATTTTAAGTTGAAAGACTTCTAGTTATCACAATTTGTTCACTTTTTAAATTGATAACCAGCTTCGGAGTTTTGTGCTTAGAAACTGTTTCCAAAACAATATTTCAATCACAATTGAATAATCTGGTCTTCGATTTTTCTATGCATAATTAAAATTTCTAAAAGTATTGCAGGCGCGGGTCCAAAGGGGGGCCACGACTGCTTGCCCCCTCCCAAATCGAGATTCGTATCATGATTTTCAGTTTCTCAAGTTGAGGGGTAAGTATAACCTTCAGATTATCCCCCCCCCCCGCAAGAAAAAAAAATCTTATGGACTCGCCGCTGAACAATTAAAAAAGATTTTTTTTCTCAAATTTTGGGAAAATCTCCCATTTTAGATTCCAGAAATATAAATGCTAGAAAAAAATTAACAACTTTCAAATATTAACATGCAAGGTATTCAATATTTGTGTGTACCCGTCCCTTATTATTAATTTAGATGATTCTAAATAAAAAGTGTTCAAATTGCAAATTCAGTGCTCCAACTTATACGAGAAAACTTAGTTGATGCTTTTGTGTAAATTTATAAAAGTAAAAATGGATAGTATCAAATATCTAATATTGCTTCCTTTCTTTATACTCAACAAGGGATTCAGTGATTTTTTATGAGTCAACAACAATCTGTTATAGGTGGCTATTTAAGGCATTGAACACATATTGTTCAGAAAAAACAGTCTTTTGTTTACGAGGATATCAAATTTCGCTAAACTTATTATCCACGGAAAACGTATAACACTTGTATTTTCATCGTGATGAAAAAGGTTCCTCTCCATAAAGCACACAACGGAAGTTTACTATGTATCATATTTTGCAAGTATTATTTTGAAGTCTTAAAGCCTTGATACGTCAGTTTAGACATCAAATGTTTGACGATAACTAGCATTAGTTCACTCTCATATTTCAAACGATATCTTGGCAAAGTAGGTGTAATAATTATGTACATTGGCAGTCAGTTCAAGAGTTTATTCTTATATATTGAATATTGAAGAATCCTCTTCTGAATATTACATATTGCTGTTTTTCCGTATTTACAGGTATTAGTCAATTCAGATTATAATTATTGGCCTTCTTCTTCTTAGAATCTATGCATTTTAATTCTGTCCTCTTGTTCAGATTAAAACACATATTTTACACTCATCACAAGGAAATTTGACCAATATTGACAATTTGTATTAATAATATTTCACTTTATAAAATTTTAACAAAACCTGACTTCAAAACGCATACATTTTTTACCGGTTGAAGCAAATGAATGGGTGATTCTCTTGAAATGATAATTTTGCCTCTAATTAATTTTTTTTTCTGGGATTTTTTCTAGATTATATCAGTTAATAATATTCTGCAATAATTACACAAAATGTAGTTTCACACAAAATCAGACAAAACAAAGTATGTGTCCGTTGAATTAATATTAACTTGACAGTTCAAAAAACGAAATTTAATGATAGTAATAAGAGAAAATTAAATATAAATAATCCTTAGGAACATGAAAGAAAATTAAAAAAAAAAATAATTTACTCGTGCTCATGTTCCAATTTGTTTGTTAAGTGAAATTAAGTCGCACAATCATGACGCTAATAAATCTTAATAAGATTTAAAGAATTTAATAATACCAAACAATAATAAAAGGAGAAAAATATGTTTATCTTTTACAAAGTGCAAGTAATTTCAAAAAAGAGTTCTAAGATTAATTTCTAATATTCTCAAGACTGATTTTATTCCTCGAAAATTCTATATAACTCTCTGTAGATTTTTCGAACAATTTTTTATTAAAGAATTATAAATTTATTATGTTCATAAACACAATTTTTCTGGAATAATTTGAAATTTAATAAAAACAAACCAAACAGAATTGTAGAAACACTTCCGAAGCACAAAATAAAATCACCTTTAAATCATTAGGACTAAATAAAAGAGTTGCAACTTTTGCAAAAAATGGGAGTAAAAACACAAAATTCTAAATGAGTATTGTTAAATAAAACATTTAAACCTGAAATATTCTTCTCTCAAGTTCCCTGATTTTTCTTCCAAAATAAGTTACAGTTTTCGAATCAAAAATGCCTTTTTGAAACCGACCCTTCATTGTTGAAATATTATCAATAAAATGGAGTTTTGAGGAATAATAATTGTCAAGTCATGTGAGATAGTTTTAAATTTTTGAGTATATTTCAGAATTTGTTAACAATAAATTTAATTAAACTTGAAAAATTGGAAATTTTTGAACAAAAGAGTATTTAGTGTTTGTGAGGTATAGTGCCCTGTTTCTCTAGGGTTTTCTATGTTTCCAGTAATCAAGTAATTCTCTCGCTGAACATTCAGATTAATTCAGTCAAATATAATTCTATGAAAAGATTGTTGCCGAAAATTCGTGAAGATTTTATATATAATGGCGGATAGTTTTACTGATATTCATTACTATTTACGAACTCTCTACACTTACGGTATTTGCTGTAAGATTATAACCCCTTTCCAACTCGTTCAGGGCTAATATTACGGAAAATTTCGTAATACTAGCCCCAGCTGTAGTTAAAAATCTCACCGGCAAATTAATTAAGTCAGAATAATTTTCAGCAAAATTGTTTGAGATACCTTTGTTTAAAAATGGGAAATCCACTTATAAAATGTGCATTCGATGATGTGTCCCACATACAAAATTCACGTAATAAAATTACCGGATGCGTAATTGATACTCAAATAATTCTTTTTTTATTAAGCAGGGGAATCTAAAAAACGAATAATAGAGAAAAGCATATGCAGCTTAGATGTGCAGCTGCTCATAAATGTTATTTATTTTTAAAAATTTGATGTAAGTACTTATAGACCAAATTTCACAACTTTTTGGGAACAACGAACCAAGATGCTTATTGCATGATAATGCATGATCATGCTTATTTTATGACAATAAAAATATAATCGCAGTATTAACATTACATACTCGAATTTCGCTTTCCAGTTGCAATACACAAAACTTCGTCCGCGAAGCAATCAAACGAGGTTTGGTCAATGATTGTTCCACTTTCATCTGTTAGTTTAACCTCTCCATCCAAGTTGAAGGATTCTTTTGCTGTGAGCATACAAAAATATTTAACAACTAAATAAATATTTATGTTGACAAATCATTAACTTTTATAAATTCTAAACGTTTACTGATTTTGAAAAACGATAGATTCCATATCAAAATTTCCTAACCTCAAACGGTGTGAAAAGTAATACCAAAGAGAGCTTATATGGTCCCTTCGTTTTCGATGTGAAAAGGGAGTACGGATTAAATGCGATTTTAATCGAACCAACATCTAAAACAAAGAATTGCCCAAAAAATTAAAAACATATAAACACAACCTGCAAATGTACAGAAGCCAGATGAATTGTGAAATTGTTGTGAAATGTACTTGAAAAAACAAAGTACAATGTCAATTGTACTGGAATTATGATTGTGGTACTCACGTACTCAAATTTCGCGGATTGGACTTTTTGACTACAATTGTAGCAACGCTGCCTACAAACGACAAATATTGCGTATTTCCCTGTTCGCGCACGCGCAAAGTTACCAGCAATTCGGTATCAGCGTTCAAATTCCTCAAACCGTTTTCACTCCTTTTTTACACACCCGAAACTTTGACCACTCGTAACGTTTCAATTAACACCGCAAATTTTCAAAATTGCAAAATTATCATTCCTCTGGTACTCATTCCTCTGGATTCTTCTGTACGTCTTGGATCCAGAGGAATATATAAAAATGAAAAATCAGTTTTCCCTCAAGATTATTGTATTACATCTGTTTAAAATAAGGACGAATCAAAGGGTTTTTAAGAAGAAACAAATAATTTTTTCCACGCTTTCTTCCGCATGAAATGATCATTTCGGAAAAATCGCCCAAATATAAATATCAAAGGATATCCTGCTTAAAACAGAACGATGGAAAGTGATAGATATTCCGAAACAAGAATGTACAGAAAGGACAGAAGAAATACAAAATAAAGTTTTATGGTATTTCATTACTACGTATCCTGCTTATCTTTCCGAGAATTTTACCCTTTTCGATCGTGCTTGTGATATATAGATTTAGTAAATAATAGGACAAAAATGTATAGCATTCTTAGAAATGAGTCAGAAAATATACCAGTTACAAGAGAATAGAACTCGATATGATTAAAGGGGATTGGGCAGCAGTGAATAAACTGTGATATATTTATAATAGAATAAGATAAAAATCAATAGAATGAGATGAGTTTGAAATAGAATAGAAATTGAGTGGATTAATTTCAATAGAAATGGATAGAGAACGATTGGTCTAGAACATAGTAGATTAGAATGAACATGGATATTGCTCTGGAAAATAGAATGAAAATGGATAGGATTAAATAGGTGTATAATAGAATAGAATTTAAATGAACAGAATGAAATATAATTAAATTAGAACATAATTGAATAGAATGCGATAGATTTAGAATAGAAAAGGATAAAAGTGGACGTCATCACAGAGAAAAAACAAAGTGTAGTCTTTACCCCGATTTTAGAGTAATATTTACCTGCAACAAAAACTACCTTTACATAGTAAGATTTATCCACAATATTGGATATTATTATATCTTTTTGTTTCGATGCGGAAAAATTCAACTTTGCCCATTTGAAAGTAACCTTCAACAAAAATTCACTTCTGTTTTTTCTGTGCAGGAAAAGAAGATTAGGATAAAAATGGATGTCATTATTGGAAGAAAGAATTTCAGAGAAAGCAATCGAAGATATTGTCTCCGGAATTATTGTAATACGATGGGTTGAATTTTATTCCATAGTGTCAAAAAAGGACGTCGACAGTGATTCCTCTATTATTGGTATAAAAAGAATATATTACTTGCCTCCATTGCTCATTAAAGTATAATACCTTTACTAGAAATCGAATATATAGAAATAAAAGGGAGAAGAAATTCGAATCATTAAAGAATTTCAGTACTCAATCAAATTTTTTCTTAAATTTAGATAAGCATCAATTAAATACAGTTAAATTTTTCTCAATTTAAGTTCATCTCTTGATTTAACTTAATTTCTGAATAAAAGGCGAAACATTTGTAAGCAATCGTTTTTACTGTGAGGGTAGTGTTTAAATATCTCAATAATGAAAAAAGTCCAATATATGCAGTGCATTGCATGGTGTCATCTGATGAAAGTTAACGAACGATTCCGGCAGCAGAAGCAACAAAAAAATTCTTAATTACTACCATGATAACTTGCATGTATAAATTCGCGTCCATTTGACACTTCCCTATTCGCACTTTTTGATGCAAGTGCGCAGTACGCGTGCAGCTGGGCTATATTGGAAAGATTGGAAAAGTATCGGGGCAATCAATATAGCATCGACACGGGCACGCAGAATCGGATAAAGAGGATCTTTTATTCATGTCGCGTTTTGTGTCTCACTGGTTTGCCTTTTCTATGCGTTGTCTGCGCTCTCCTAAAGGCATCAGCACGGTGTCTGCGCCCTTTATCGTTCTCCCATATAGACGCGCGTAAATCCTGATATCTTATCGGGAACGCGACACGAATGTATTGTTCAACCATTTGACAGGAGATTTCCGTAAATCTAGTCACCAAAGGACATAATAAGCGATCGATCATGAACTGCTGCTAAGCACGTCCAAATCAACCTTGTTCTGGCGTAAAAGGAACGGTAATAGAATTCAGAGCCTGCACAATTGCAGAGTGCGCTCATTGAATGCCATCTCAACCTCCCGCGATGCATTATGCATTATCCGAGCGGAAACAAAAAACAGAGGGGAAAATGTATAGCGAATAGAAGGGCACTAGATTAGTGACAACTCAAATGAAAAATGCATTAATCAGTACTTGGAATCCAACTTAAGACATGAGGCTCACAATGAAAAAGGGACAGAATGAGAAACAATAACAGAAAAATAAGTGGAAGAGATTGAGTCTCCTTCGTAAAAAAACACTGTGAGGGGTACTCAAGATAGATAAAATTATTTTATTATTATACAATTTATTGATAAGCCTCTCTATCATTTTTAGTCTTATAACTCCTAAAGATTTTAAATTTAGTGCAAAGATAAATTCGTATTCTTCTGTTATTTTTTAAAAGGATTTATACGCGCTCATGGGACATTATACAGCCTCAAAATGATAAATTCTAATAATTTCGACATTAATTTCTTTAAAAACAATAAGTGTTTCGGAGGTTGTACAACTGATGGTACCAGACGCTGAAGAAAAAAACTTGACCCAACTAGACTAAAAATATTACCTCTGATCGTGAAAAACTACCCTTTATGTAGGTTAAAACATCGTATTTACTATTTTTCACTTTCTTGTATCGTATCAAGACATTCAAGTATTAACAGATCTAAAGAATTGTGTGTAAAATTTTCAAAATGCACAATATGATATTTTAACACTTATAAAGGGTAGTTAAGGGAAAACGGTTTCAGTAATAGACTATATCATTATGAATAATTAGGGGTGAGAAATAGTTAAGATGAAGAAAGTGGGGGACGGATGGAATCGGATCACCAACCCATTATGTAGAGTTTGAAGGGCAGATAATGAAAGATAAAGGGGAGAAGGGTGAAAGGATATTTTAAAAGGTGATATGGACAGAAGAGTCAAAAGACAAATTCAAAGAAATGTTTGTAAGGAGTAGAATTTGTAGAGACAGGGGTAGAAGAAGAATGGTAAGAACTGTAGCATGGTGGGATAGATAATGTAAAAGGGGGCAGAGGGAGATTAAAAGAATGTACAGGAAATATAAAAGAGGAATAAAAAAGGAAAAATGAGTATAGAAAAACACGCGCAGGGCAAGAAACCATTCAGGGAGTTATGTAAGAGAAAGGAGGAAGAAAAACAAAGAGAATTTGAGAACGAAATAAAGGACATAAAATCAGAGGGAGGTGTATGGAAATTTATAAATAAATTCTGCAAGAGGAGGAAAGGAATAAGCGATAAAATAGGGTGAGACATTTTGAACAATTATTTTAAGGAGGTAGAACACGGTTCGATCCTATCACAACCAATCCGATCATATCCGATTCTATTCTAACCTATCGGCGATAAAAAAAAGTACGACGGATGGGCGGACAGGCGAACACACGACCGAAACTATAAGGGTTTCAGCCTAGGGTTACGAAGCCCTGAAAGTTTCCAAAATTTCTATAATAGTTCTGAGTGTTGCAGAAAAAACTATCGAATTAATTATACAGTATTATATACGGAGATAATTTAATGAGTTAGCTTTACGCGACAAGTTGCATATAATGAAAACTTAGAGGCATTTGGGGAAACTTTCAAATGCATTTGAGTAAAACGAATTCTATTGAGAAAAATAAAAATTATTTTTTTTCAGCATTAGGGCTCAAACACTAGACCCTCAGGATTAAAACTTAACACTCTAACGACTACGCCACGGTACCTAATAGCTGTTTCTTCTTTTTCGAGTATTTGACAACTTGAAACCAGTCACCCCCTTTTACACTCCGTTTCCCCCTCAAGTTTTCTTTAAGCAACCGCTCATTTTACTGAACTTTGGGTATTCCTCCAAAGGTTTTAAGGAGACTTTAAAATGTGTTATGCAATAAACGGGCAAAATAGTTCCAAGCTATGCCAGAGTAATGTTAAACTTTCCCCAAATGCCTCTACGTCCCAGATTCACGCAAATCTTGTGGAATTCTTTCTCAATAAATTTTCTCCGTGTAAAGAATTTTAAAAAATGTAGAACATCTTAGAGTATTCTAGAAGAGCCTAGAAATTTCCGAATATTTGTAGACTTTTAGGATAATCTCTGTGTGAGAAAGAGGTGAACAGGAAGAGAGGGAGTGTGTCACGGAGAGATAGAAATTGTGAGGGTTAGAAAAACCTAGCTATATGATTTTTTGAAACAATATGATTTACAGAGATCAAGTAAAGTACTTGGTTCAATTTTCATTTGAAAAGTAGCGAAAATTGAGACGCTAGCGCCATCTACCGTCCTTTAAGATCATTGACCTCGAGAAAAATAACGATTCCCAGCTATCACCTGCTTTTTTCTAAGTGATGTAAAATAAGTTAGAATGTGTACACTGTAAAAAAGGATCATTTTTGTTGCAGAGCATTTTGCTCCAGCGATCACTCGATCCTCGAGATCATAATAATCTGTTCAATCGGATCATTCTGATCTGCTTCCAGGGTCATCTGTAAGCGTAAGCAAAATGGCTGCCAGTTTTTGGTGCGGATGTAATAACCTAAATATTTCATCTAAACGCGGGCAAGTGACAACTAAATTTAACAGAAGATATATTCTGTTATGAAGTTTCGTTATTTTTTAACTTTTCGAGCACACTGCACAATCAGAAATCAGAAAATGCTCGCATATGAACTAAAGTACTCCAAGAATGTCGGCCATCTTGGCTTGACTTGATTATACATGAACGGAAAGCAAATCATTATGACCTCAAAAATCGATCATTAATTCCGGCCGATCAAAATGCTCTTGATTTCGGTATCACTTTTGTTGCATATCAAAATGATATTGATTTCCGTATCATTTTGAACATTATTCTTTATTGTGCACAATAATCTAATCTATTCCAGAGAAGATTTATGAGCAAGAACAATGTTTTATTTGTGTTTTTTGTTAGATGACGTTAGAATTATTCTCCTAGCCTCGGTAAAACTTTTGCCTAAATTCGTTTAATATTTAACCGTTCAAAAATTTATCTGCAACACATTATAACTTTTGTTTTTTCTGTGTCAACTGAACTATAGTCTCACAATTAGGTGCGCATTTGATAGTGATAGTGCAACTATCACTATCGAATGCGTACCTTATGTCTTAGTTATAGATGCAGTCATAGATATAGTTATAGCACATTGAAAATTGAATATACTCTCATGTGACATTAAGCTCTCATCACCGCATTGCATCGCATCGGTAAGAGACTCTCATTCCACAGACAGGATCAACATATCAGCGTCCTCGTATGTCCACATTGACATGTATATGTGCAACAGCAATACCTTCGTGAACTGCAAACTGCTCCCACGAGAAGTTGGACCTTGTTCCTTGTATCGAAATCTACTAAATACAAAACAGTGTTTATAGGTAAACTGCGTCGTGCTCGCAGCTCGCAAATTCGCAATACCCATTCGCATTCGGAGATTCGCAATACCATAGAAACTGGAACCGAACATACGTATTCGGGAGGACGAATGACCTCCATTGTCATAAACGGACAGGCATTCGCGACATAGAACCGGTTCAAGTATAACCACAACTGAGTGTAACTACTTTGACGTCAACGATCTGCATTTCGATTGGACATGAGCCCGGTTCCGAAACATGGGACCTAAATCTGCAGTCCAACCAGAGGGAAGGAGGTGATCCAGTTTCCAATTTGTTTGTGGTGTGCGAGGCTAATGCTCTGTCTACTGCTTAACGCCCCGGGATTTGTAGCTTAGCGTTTCACCGAATCAGAGTGCCACAGCTTGGGGTATTCCTTTTTTCTGGCACGATTTCAGTTGGCACGCGATCCCTAGCGGAAATGCAATACAATTATACAAAAGAATGTTTGGCTTTATTTTAAAGCCAGTTAGAAAGTTTTTTTTTTCTTAGGCAGTTGTAACTCTTGCGAAGTTTACAGTACTTGCTATCGGCTCATCTTCGGGTCGTTTCCGGCTCGTTTACGGGTCGCCTCCAACTTCCCTAAAACTCCCCTTCGATTTTGGCTCGTACAGAAAACTTCACGCTCGTGTGGAACTGCCTACTTTTCGCACTTGTAGCACAATATACTATTTATCATTCATATTAACGTGCTGTCCGCCATTACAGATATTGTATTTACCTCGCGCTATGTGCTCGGATACTTTCGGTCCTCGCACTTCGTGCTCGGTTTAGTTCACAGTATAATGCATATACAGAAGCTTATTTACAGATATAACAAAACTGTCGGAACCTTCACTTCTAAAGAGATTGTCAAATTTATCTTGATTTTAGATCGAGAGAAAATGAATTTACTTAAGGCTCTGTCGGCCTTAAGGAACACAGTTTCGTTACGATACTCGCGCTTCGTACTTTATTTTTGATGCGTAAACATCTTAGACCTCGATATGGGGAGTCGCACCTGATTCGAGTGAAACCATGGCTCGAAAGTGTAATGCAAGGCTCTGACACACGCGTTGTGTCGTGTGACAGAGACCTGAGGCTTGCTCCTCTTCACCCGCTCAAGGGAGCCCTTCAGTTATTCTTTCGACTTCGTACAGAATTCTTCTACGTATTGATATGTGTATGGAAAAGTGAAAATTATTTTTTTGACTCCTCCTTTATGTAAGATTTCAATTTCAGTTAACGTTTACCGAAGATGTTTACACATAAGTCTGTCTGGGGTCGTAGTTTAGGACGCACGTGATGTTTTATATATACTTATATAATTCTCTGATAAATTTCAATAAATCACAAAAGTTTGGTTTTTTGATTCTTCAATAACAGTTTCAATATTTGATATTGAAAGGTGGGTTCCATCAAATAATGATTAAGGGAGATTTTGTAGGCCTTTTTAAAAGAAACAATATTCTTTCCAAACTTCTTTTTTGTATTTTTTTTATGCGTTGTTTGGCTGATTATTTGAAATTTCTATTTTTGATTATTATTTTCGATGTTTGGACGAAAAACCATGAGCTCTATCAAAGAATGGTCGAAAACCAATTTATAGACCTTCTCAGAGGCAATAATTTATATCTTTCACTTTTTCTCATATTTTGCATAGTTTGGCCACAAAATGAAATTGTTTATTTTTTCAAAAACACTGTCACGATTAAAACAAAAACGACACGTCTTCTCAAGAAATGGTTGAAAGTAGATTTGTAGACCTTTTTGAAATAAATAGTCTATTTCCCAACATTTTTTTTCATATCTCGCACAGTTTTGCTGAAAAATATAATTTTGAATGTATGATAGCAGTTTTCACGATTCAAGCAAAAACTATACATCTTATTGAAAAATGGTTTCGAGAAAATTTGTAGATATTTTTGAGATGAACATTTTTTTATTGGAACATTTTTTTTGTATCTCACATAGCTTTTCTGAAAAATGGAATTGTTTATTTTCAATAACATTTTCACGAATAAAACAAAAACTATATGTTTCTTATTGAAAAATTGTCAAAAAAATGTAGATCTTTTTGAGATAAACAATTTTGTTTCTTGAAACTTTTTCGTTTTTGTCTAACAAATGGTTTTTTCTATTCTTAATGACATTTATCACGATTAAAACAAAAACAATGCGTTTTATCAAAAATTGTTCAGAGTCAAATTTGTAGATCTTTCTAAGTTAAACTATTTTGTGTTTTTAATTTAGTTTCGTACCTCGTGTCGTTCGGTTCCAAATTTCTATTTTCGATTTTTCATTAGAATTTTTTATGGGTAAAATGACAACCGTTAGTCGAAGAAGTCTGGTTTATGAATTTAACCTTTATTTCTAAAACCTGAAAGAGTATGCTGAAGCAGAAGCCCATCCCATAATTGTTTCGATAGTTATCGTGCCTATAAACTACTCCTACAGACTACAGAATGCAGGCAGACAGACAACCTTATAAAAACCCTTATCTCTCACTCAGGAGGTCTCAAAACATATAGACAACTACTTATGCGAATGTTTCAAGCATTTCGAGGAGAATAATTTAATTTTTTTAACAGAAAATTCGTATGTAACACAGTTGTCTGTGAAAACAGGAGTAGTTTAAAACTGCTCCTTTTGAAATTTATTCATATATTTCCAATTAAGTCTTAATAAGTTAATATGAAATTCGTTTTAATATGTATTGGAGAATATAAAAAAATGTCATCTATCATATAATTTCAATGTAGCTTCCTCAAACGATAAAAACCACCCTTTTTAAAATAATAAATACTACATGGGCTGAAAAGTCTTCGGCCTGACACAGAGATGACGCCACAAACAA
>JAUMHM010000016.1:15639478-15656435 GCA_032362435.1 Melikaiella ostensackeni
ATCATAAAATTTATTTTAAATTTTCATAAAATTTTAATTTTAATTTTAATCAGTGAATTTTTTAAATTTTGAACGCTTATAGTTTGAAATCATGAAATTTTCAACATCTTTTTGAAATAGATCTATCTTGTAAATTTGCAATTGAAGATTCATTAGTTTGGAATGTTTACATTTTAAAATGATGACATTTTGAGCCTTTTTCTGAAATACGTAATACAATTCTGAAGATTCACAATGGAAAACTTTTCAATATTTATTGTGTAAAATAGAAAATGATGCAATTGTGAATGCTTTTTCCAATATTTCAATTTTGAAGATTTGAAATTGAAATTTATTCAATTTTATAGATTCGCAATTAAAAATTCTTTGAATTTTAAGATTTACAATTAAAGCTTCATTAATATTGAATGTTCATAGTTCAAAATTATGTAATTTTCACGATTAATAATTAAAAATCTATTAGTTCGAAATATTAATGGTTTAAAAATGTATAATTTAGAATGCTTATTTTTGGAATAGTTCAATTTCGAAGATTTACAATGGAAAATTCTTCAATTTTCAATATTTGCAATTAAAGACTCTTCAATTTTTCATTTATGAAATAGAAAATGATGCAATTTTTGATGCTTTTCTTAGACAAAGTTCAGTTTGAAGGTTTAAAATGGAAAATTATTCAATCGTGAAGATTTAAAATTGAAATTTATTCAGTTATGCTTCCTCATACTGAAAGCTTTGCAGCGCAACGATGAAAATTTTTGAACTTCATTTTTTGACACATCTTGACATAATTCGACCTCAGGAGTCCTAAAATGAGGTTTTTGAAAAATGTGTGTGTGTATATGCGTGTCCGTCAACAATGCTATTTTAATTTTCATTTGTTCAGTTTAGAGCCGGAGCGGATAAGAATAAATTTTATTTTAATTTTATATTTTCCTCAAAAATCGTTTTTTATGCAAATTTTTTTCCAATTTTGATTACATTGAGGAAGAAAAAAATGTATGCGTAGATTTTAATCAAATACATCCTTTTTCAACAAAAAACTTTGAAGTTCATTCATTAAATATCGTGAGAATAGCAAATAATTAATTTGAAAAATTCGAAATTTTAAGAATTTTGATCACAGTATTGGCAGTAATAACAATAAAAACCTAATAAATACAAGATTACAAGATGAATCGATTGAAGTTACGATATGTACAGATTTGTAGATTTCTGTAACGTTTGTAAGAGAGAAACTTTTTTAGTTTTGGGAATGTACCAATATTGTAATTACTAAATTCATTCGTTATAATGAGACAAATTGATTGATGTATTTAGCAGGCCTGTGTGACAAAATAAAATTATTCTATATGCAGATTTGTCAATTTACATAACGTCTGTTTTTGTAATACACCAATGTTTTAAGTATGAAATTTATTCGTATAGATGGAATGAATCTATTAAACTATATAAAAACCTTCTATAACCCATGCAAAATAAACACTAAAGAATAAAAAAATAAGCAATGAGAAATAAATGAGAAACAATCAATATTTTTGAAACGCAGGTGAAATCGCCTTTCCTATCCCCTCAGACTCCTTTTACAATCCAAAACACTCTAATCGTAGCAGTTTGTTTATCATGATCGTAGAAAATATATCATCTCGTTTCTTGTCAAAAATTTATTTCTTTATAAAAAAACAATACTCCATGAGAAGGCACAGTGTAAATGAAATGATCATAATTCAAGATACACCATGTAATGAACCACCCACCAAACTACTTTGCAGCGGGTTTTTAGATTTGCGATTAAAAATTCTTCAATTTTCAAGATTTATTATTTTGAAATGTGTTCAATTTAAAATAATGTCATTTTGAAGCTTTTTTTTTTGGAATATGTAGTTCAATTTTGAAGATTTAAAATTGAAATTTATTCCATTTTATACACTCGCAATTAAAAATTCTTCAATTTTTAAGAATTACAATTGAAGACTTATTAATTTTGAATCTTTACAGTTTTAAATGATGTAATTTTAAATGATTTTTTTGTATTAGTTCAATTTTGAAGTAATAACATTGAGAATCATTTTATTTTAAAGATTTAGAATTAAATTTTATTCAATTTTATAGATTTGCAGTTGTAAGTTCTTCACTTATGAACAGTAAAAATGACAGCGTTGATTTTTCTTTTTTAGAAATTCTTATAATTTTTTACATATGTAACATATGTTTTCGTAGATAAAACAAAACTAAAAAAACTTTGCAGGAACTTGAAGTTACTTCAATTACATAGAGTATAATTAGTACATTTCTTTAAGAAACTTTCTTAGCACTGCATCCAACTTCAAATGATCCTAAGGTCAAATAAAAATCGATTTAAGATGATGAGAATTTCACATTTAAATTCAAACTAAAGAATTTCCATTTATTCGAAACAACTTCACGTGGAAACAGAATTTTTATAAGATGTCAAATTGACGTATATACTCGTACTAATAAACTGTCATATTGACATGATAGAAGAAATCGGAAGGCAAGAAAACATGCAAAAAGCGAGCGGAAACATAACAACTTCAATGTGGACAAAATAAATGAATGAATGAATATAGTAGCAGATCATCTTATTGTTTAATGATTCTTAATTTTTAAACAATTTATAATCATTGATATTTGAGTTTTTGCCCTACATGCTCAATTTTTTTTTAGAAAAACGAGAAAAAATCCACCTTGACCTGAGTTTGAACTAAGAACTAAAGTATTTAATGTGCGCGGGGCGTTATCCAATTTCGCCACCGAGGCTTTGGTGGACAAAAAGCTGCAGATTCTGAATTTAACAATTCAGAATCGTCAAGCAGGAAACTGAGTATTTTCCTAGATAAAAGGTCTTTAAATCAATACAGTATTCACCTGTCGTTTTTCTCAAGACTAAACTAGTTCAAATGAATTTCAAAAACTACCCTGAAAGCAGCAATTTTACCAGAACAAATGCATGAGTAAATTCTTCAAGAACTGTAATTTTATGATCAGATTTTGTTTTTATTTTCACAAAAAATAACAGATATGTTAGTGAAGAAAATATTTATTAACGGCCTTCGGGTACAGAAGATGAAGTAGTAAATATCACTTTCAGAATATTTTTACTTTCCGACTTCTCGTAAATTTCAATAAACAAAAAAATTTATTAACATTTTCTTTATCTGCACGAGTTACAATGGAATTGAATTGTATAAAGTTAAGAATTATATTATCTATGCATATATATATATATATAGTTTTTCTGCAATTTCAAATTCAGTGAAATCGATTCGAAAATCGTAACTAACAATTTCACTATTTTACTATTATAAATAACAGATATTGTATATAGAATGCTCAAACTGAATATTTATAAATTATAATTCACAATTTTATTGCTACTATACAGACTATATTCTCGGTATCATTTGAGCGTAATTTTCCCGGCTCATCAACAGTTTACCTTAATTAATCTTGCCCTACGTTTAAATTGAAGATTAATCGATGAGGGGTACTTGGTGTTGACCTTTCTCTGTCGTCAACGGTCGTCAAATCAATTACACGTTGTTGTAGGTGAGATAGATAGATGATCGTGAGGATGCTGATGACCGTATCACATTTCGAAATGTGATTATTAGCGCAAATGGGTTTCGGATATCTCCATTTAAGGGGGGAACCTGGTTTAGGACGACGAAATTTACATGATATTTAGCAATTTTTTTTCAAGCGTAAATCATATAAATCAATGCAGTAACTTTTCAGCTATATTATTAGAGATGAACACTTATGTAAAAAAATTTTTATTGTCAAATAGTTATGTTATACTGCGTCGTTATAAAATGAAAGTTATAAAAGCGTCGTCGTTCACGGCACCACGCTGTTAGAGGCCCTCCACTTCGTGCACGATAGCGGTCGCTCTTTTAATCTGAAACATATGGAGCAAAAAAACTTTAAAACCTTATGAAAATACCTTTTATTTGAACTAAAAGTAAGATGAGAATGTTGAAAATTGAAAAATTTGGCAGTATTAAAAAAAAATTAATTTTTTACCAGAAAAAATTTGAAGTTCATTAGCAAAAAGAAATTCTTTAATATAACTTTTTATCTCATGTATTTAGTTAAAGTAAAAGCTATACTGATAAGCTTTAAAAAAGTCCTTATTTGTTAAGATCCGTTCACAAAAATTCTTTTAATCGTGTCCGCAGTGTAAAAAAATTCTGTTCCGAGAAAATCACCTTCAAAGTTTTTTTGAGAAGACGCAGTTCTCCGACTGTAGCAGTTGCTACTGGCTATCTGATAAATAGCAACACCTACACAGAAAAAAATGCATTTACACAAAGTTAAAAAAATCTGTCTTCTGCTTATACGGCACTATTATATGAGGGCTGAGCGGGTTAGAGCTCGCCGTGCGCTCCCGAGCGCGCTTACCTGCCTCGTGTACGCGCGGTCTGCCAGAGGCCGTTGCTGCAAAAGTATTTCAAATTTTGATCTGAAATTTTGGAAAAATATTTTCGAATATGCCCTACTATCGATTAAGATCACTTGTAAAAAATACACTTTTTGACCCCCTAAACCAGGCTCCCCCCTTAAGGAACAGAACTGGAAAAAATAGGTCTCGGGGAAAAATATCGAATTATACTTTTAGAAATTATTGATGTTCTCGTTTGAAGGAGGAAAGATTATTTTTTATGAAATAGATTTGAAACATACATAAATCATTTATTAAATTTTCTTTTCACTAAACTTTTTTTCATATTGCTTCTTACAAAATTTTAAAAAATTATACGATTTTAATGAATGATAACTTATTTTCTCGGCAAAAAAGTTCTCTACTAATTGACCTCATTCCATTCATTAATTCATTGGAAAACTATTTTACAACCGAGAAATTGTTCAAACAAATGACTGTATTTGATAATAATTAATTTATTATTCAAAATTGAATGAGGTAAAGTTGTAGAGAAACTTTCTCGCGAGAAAACAAGGTACCATTTATTAAAATCGTATCATTTAAAAAAAAGTTGGTACGAAGCGATAAGGAAACGATTTAAGTTCGTAACCATAACCTTTTTTATGTTTCAAAATTTTTTTTTGAAAGATAATCCTTTCTTCTTCATTCAGACATATCGGCAATAACATTTAAAAAATAAGTATTACAATTTTTTCCTGAGGCCTGTTTTTTTGTGCCCATAATACTTTAAGCAAACCTTGAATCTAATTATACTTAATTTTATACATTTATATAATAAATGTCTTATTCTATACCAGAAAGTAAGAAGGAAATAAATTTAGCTTTTTGATTATAAGTACCGAACAGTTGTCGTTATATTTACTGAATAAAAATGTCATACGGTTTTATAGTAGATGTTCCATTTCAGTTTTGGTTATTGAAACCTGGACTGTTATTGGCGCTTTTATACTTTCAGTCACGTTTGATGTATAGAGCCCGCATTTATCACATTGATATTATTTTTGTGTGAGAAATGTCAGTAGTATTCCAGTTTCAATTAAAAAAATCCAATTTACATTGTAAGAAAACTTTGCCAGAGTCTGTTCTTTTAACCATAACACACACTTTTCTCATTATTATTTAAATTCAATTTTCGATTTGAAGTTAGATATGTATAGTTTTACTATTCCTAGTTTTTATTAATTTAGTTGCAAAATTCACTATTTAAAAAAAAGCATGAGGAAGTTAAGAACCGATAAATTAAGGTATAGAAGGAGGTGAGACCAAAAGGAGATGGAGAAGGGGTGGGAGTGGTTGGTGGAACAATGAATGCAAGGTATGTACAGACAGAAAGAAGAAGAGTATAAGAAAATGAAGGAAAGGGAAAATGGAGGAATGAGAACTCAACAGGAGAAAAAAATTACGAGAGAATGTTGGGTAAAAAAGGAGAGAGCACGGAGAAAACGGTCTAGTTAGGCCTACCAGATGAATCTGGTTACGAGGATCTAGTCAATTAAACTCAGAAGTTTGGTTACTCCTACTCAATGTCTCGTAAGCTGTCCATTAGATTTTACCGGTATGTCGTGTTGTAGCAAACGGTGTCAATAACGAGACATCTAGTTACTAGTAGCAAAGTGCCCCCACCCCTCTTCTACTCGCTTCCTTCCTCCCTCCTTCCTATTCAAGAAGCCTGTTTGCCTAATTGCCAGCGCCATCGCCTCCAGTCGCTTAGATTCCTGTTTCCCGCGCGTTGTTCTCGCAATTTGCAATTGCAAGAAGCCATAAAGAAAATTTCTGCGTTTTCTTAATCCAAGGCGTTTTGCTTTTTGCTATTCAAGGATATTAAAAGGAGTAACTTCCGTGACTATACAGTGGATAATCTGCTGGACGTCCTATAAAGCTACATTTCAAAGTACAGTGTACACAGTAGATGCCTTTGCTTCTCTTCCAGTGTCGACGCCATGTTGTTTTGATGATAATACTTTAGGCCGTGCGATACGTTGCTCTTGAGCAGTTCCTTCAACCGCATTATTGATGCCCTTTATTGATGTTCTTTTGCTCATAATGTTCCCAATATATATTCTAGTTCTAGACACTTTTCTACATCTGCGTTTTTTCATTATTCTGTTGAGTGATTAATTGATGTCACAAATGAACTTCAATTTTATTGTGCTGTGTACGTTCTGAAACCTATCTCAAAGATCCTCAAAACACCTTTATTTTCAGCAAATAATAATATAGCTTTTACTAGACCAAATGTCTAGTAAATTCTACTAGACAACTTGTGCAACAACCACACGTGGAATTGTGAGTACCACTATACATCCGGTAGCTTTTACTAGACACGTTGTTAAATAACCTAAAAATGTTGCTGTAAGCCTAACTCAACATCTGCTTACTTTTACTAAAAAACATGTTACCTACTCTAAACATGAAAACGTTGGCCGTACTAGAAGTCTGGTAACTTATCCACATGTCTTGTAATGCTAACTAGACAGAGTTAAACTAGACTGTTTGGCGTGTTTAACTAGACAGCTTGTTGGTTCATATTTTACTAGACTGTCTAGTAAGGCTAACCAGCATCTGAGTCACCCCAACTAGATCTCTTCCACCGTAAGGGACGAGGACAGCGGAAGCGAGATTAGTAGGGAAGAGATGAATAAGGCAATTGCGAAGCTGAAAAGGAACAAGGCAACAGGTGAGAAAGGCTTGGAGGATGAAGCACTGAAATATGGTGGAGAAGGGATGAAGGAAGAGATTTTTGAAGATTTGCAATAAGGTTTGGAGAGGTAAAGGGTAGCCAGAGGAATGGAAGAAAGGGCTGTTAGTGCCTTTGATTCAGAAAGGGGAGAGGAAAAAGATGCCATGGAAGGCCATGAAAGAGAGAGAGAGGAGTAGATGATGGTTTGAAAGAGAGGATAAAAGAGATATTTGTGGAGACTAAGATAAGGGTGAAGATAGAAAAGAGAAGGGAGCGATTCTGGACGTGAAGGGGACTAAGGCAAGGATGCCCGTTGAGTCCTTTTGTGTTTAGTGTCCTATTGGCAGAATTGGAGGAGATGGAGAGGAAAACTAGAGGGGGGACAATATCGTGAACAGAAAAACTGCGAGAAAAAAATTTAAGAGTGAATATGAGTAAGACTAAAATGATGTGTTTTACAGAGAGAAAGGGTAGAGTAGAGTACGAATGAAAGATAAATAGCGAGATGGTGGAGTTGGTGGAGCAGTTTTGCTGTCTAGGATTTTGATTCGAAGAAGAAGGAGAAAACGAGTTACAAGTTCAAAACAGTCTGGAATGTGCGAATGAAGTAATGAGACAAGTGGGGATTGTAGGAAAGAAAAGGTTCAAGGACGACTTAAGGATGAGAGCATAGTTGTTCGACGTACTAGTGTTGTCAGTGTTAAGTTACAAAGTGGGAATTTGTGGATGGAAAGAACATAAGAGTGTCGAAAATCTGCATGAGAGATTTCTGAAATAGGTCGTTAGGGTGAGAAGGAGCTGCCCAAGTTATATGCAGAGGGGAGAAACAGGACGAGAGAAAATAGTGGTCAGGCAACTGAACAAATCCTGGAATATTGAAGAGAAACAAAGAAGGGGTGAGGGAAGTAAGATTGCAGAAGTGTGTGCCCGGGAGATTATGGATAAAGAGAGGAGGGGTAACGTGGAACGTTCAAAATTACCATACAGAAAATTATCACACCACACTTTTGTGAAATGTTATATTTTAAAGAGTTTCTCGTGTAGTTTGTAAGATCTTATCTATTTTGTCAACAGTTTGTTTCAAAAGCATCGCTAATTCTGTTTTACCTTTTCTGTTCAATGGAATATTTGGAAGAAATTTTCATGCGTATTTTTAGATATATAAAGAAATATGTAGATGGCCATGATAGGAAAATTTTTAAATTTTTGTTGGTGGTTGATACATATTGCCGCAGGTCAGGTATTTGTTTATTGCTAGTGATGATGCAATTTTAAATTACAGTATATATGATGAATTTCACGCTTCATGCATTTGTGGAAATCTAAACTTAAGCAATATGGAATAAGGGTCAAGTTATGGTCCGTAAAATCTCCAAAACCACAATCTACAACCCTGCAGCCATCGAATAAAAATTGCAGCTTTGTCTCTGGGAACCAATTTCCCTTACAGGAACAAATGCGAATGCCTATTGCTGGAAAAATTACTAGTGTCCTAACTCTGATTCTTTAAGTTCAATATTTCAATACTCGCATATGAATTTGAGCTTTTAACAAGAATTTAAAATCCTTTAAAATACATATATTATGTATATTTTAATCACATTAGCAATGAAATTTAATGAATTTACTTCCACTTCGCTTATATTCGGTTTCAATTAACTTCGAGTAGCTCACTAATGGAGTTTTTATCGGCTGTATTCAACTGTTTGCAGTTTAATTACGCAAGCTTATTTATTTTTTACGTTTACTCTTAACAAGTCATACAATTAAATAGAATTGTATTGTTTCTTTCATTGAAGTAATCAATTTTCCCTTCGAAATCAGCTTAGTTTTTTTCTAATCCAATTTATCTGAAAATAAATGAGAGATACATTTTTCTGATCTAAAAAAGCTTCTCTCTTGCCTCTCGCATTATTAATCCATATGTCATTCAGAACCACTTCATTTTAAATGCGGTATAACTGACAGGTGAAAAATATGCTTGAAAAACATTTCTAACAATGTCAAGCATATTTTTGATTTTTGTGAATGCAAAAATTGTATAGACATAATGGAGTATTCATTCATGACAAAGATACGAGGACAATAAAAAAATGCACAAATAGCGTGAAGGTTTAAATCTTTCCATTTTCATTCGTGGTTTTCGAGTCCACTTATGCTGTAAATTGTCACAATGCGAGGTACGTCGCTTTTCAAGAGACCTCCCATAATTTTAGTCTCGGAAGCGTTTTAGAGGAATTGCAATATGATTTGAGAGAGCAAATGCAAACTTTAGTCTTTTATTAAAATTACTTTCATTCAATTACGTTTGCAGCTATGAGCTATTGAGTATGACTGACAATTTTTTGAATACCTCTTCAATTTATAATCCACGACTCCAATTGGAGAACTAAGGGATAGTGATTTTCTTCCTCCTTCACTTCTACCCGCTATTTCAAATTGAGTTCTAAGTCTGATAAAAATGAATTTAAAATTATCTGATGTATCTCATTGAGCATTTTTTTACGAAATTTCCTGGAAAGCTCTGTGCAAGTGCTTGAAATTACCTCATCAAAGTTTAGGGTGACCATCCGTCCGGATTTACCCGGACATAGCTTCTTTTTGAAACCAGCGACTTTTGTCCTACAGGGTTTTTCACTTTGTCCGGGTTTTTAGAAGCATACGATTTTTTAGATTTCCAATAGAAAAAAGTATTGCCTTTTTTCCTCTTCTCAAATCCTATGCCCTACTTTGTCCTCTCTTTTGAAGTCCGGTTGTCCTACATTCTAAAACTCAGCTCTGGTCACCCTATCAAAGTTAAGATTAAATCTCGCAACAAATACGAAGTTTCTTTGTGTAAATAAGTACAAGACAGTTTCATGTATGCTCTCTCAGGAATAGATAAAACCAGCCTTTTCGAATTTTATTTTATACACACCAACTTTTCTCCGAAAAACAACATCAGGGTGTCAAGCATCTCGAGTAACTGAAATCTAGAACTTTCAATTAAGAATAAAAAATTGCAAATGGTGGAAGCGTCTGTTGAATCCTCCGCCGAGAATCCGAAAAATGGGAGCAATTTGTGAAGGTAATCCAAGCTTCGTTGTAACTTGTCTAACAGGGGTTCGAGTTTCCCAAGTTGCTTTCACAGAAATTGACCAAACCTCGTTTGTTCCTGAAAGACGAAGCACCCATCTGATAATCCACATTGTAATTTTGATTAATAATTAGTCCATTAGTGTCATCGGATTACGCGTGTCACAGTTGCACGTTTGTATGCTCTAATCTAATCATCTAATCCGCTTTCGCATGCGGAAGGCAGATTTAAAGTACCAGACCACACATAATTTATTTGAGCGAACTGAACTACTTACACGTGTATGCATTCCCCTTTTGGGAGAATGGAAATTTCCACACTAAAGTTTTGAAACTGTACTTAAGGACTCTGAAGTAAATTAATATCACTTTAAATATTCATATCTTCTCTACCATTTTGAGGCCATGTCATACTTATACGATTCCTACCTTGCCGACATATTTTTGGAACAATTTACGTCCACATGAAATGTGATATCGAGTTGAAAATTTGGGAAATCCCACATTTTTACTCCCTCGTTTCCTCTATTTCCTAATTTTACATTTGTCTCACTTGAACCCCTTCGCACGTTCTTCTTTCCTTACCTTTTAACTCACATGCTTCGACGAGGCACTAACAATTTTTCACTCTACACTTATGGTCTATCGTACACTTCTTTTTCCTACTGCCACCAAACCGCTTTCCACCCTCAATTATTTTTCCTTACCTCCGTAGATCACACCCTTTTTCACATCGCTCACCCTGCACTTCCTAACATCTTTTCCCTCTTCACTTTCCTATCTTTCTTATCACCCTGCCGTCCCTCACATACTTTTACCATCCCCTCTTTCTTTCATTCTTTTACATTTGTTTTCCTTAAACCCTCTCCTCACACTCTACTTTCCTTACCTCTAATTCACAACCTTTGATGAGACACTAACAATTTTTCACTTTTCGCTTATAGCCACTATCTTTCTTTTCCTTTTTATATTGCCGCCTCCTTCGCGACTCTCTGAGTAGACGCGAGTCAAACAGCTTCTTCCCCCCCGCCACTATAATTCCTCCTGCTACACGCGCCACACACCTCTGCCTGACATGTCTCCTTCTCACTTCTTCTCTTTCCTCCTCGCACCCCTCCAACGACTTATCTTCCTTGCCTGCTGACTCTGTCAACTTCTCACTCCTCTCGCCCTTCTCTTTTGTTCACCTTCCGCGAGCTCTCAGTGAGGTCCTTTTCTCCTCCCACTTTCAACACTATCATTCTTCCTTTATCCTCACTCCAACCCCACCACGTGTCCCCAATCTTAACCTCTTATCTCCTTATCTTTACCTCCAACCTTTTCCCCTTCCATCTCTTCGCCTCTCCTTTCATCCATTCTTGCACCTCCTCCTCCCATTCCTGTTTCTCATTACCTCTTCACTGCTTTCCTCTGAACCCATTTTCAGTACTACCGTATTTTCTTTCCACTCCCATCCTTTTATATTCGGTGTTATCTTCAATTTTAAAGTTATTACTCCTGCGATTACTTTGTCCATACTGCTGCTCCCTACAATGTCACTCGACATCACTATCACATTTTCCCGATCCATTCTTCGCCTTCTTTCCTCCCTCTACTCATCATACGATAATTTTTTAGGAGCCTTTCTCCAAGTTGCTTACTTCTGCTTTTTCTCCGACTTATCCTTTTCTTTGTCTCTTGCTTTCTTATCTTCTTCATTCTACGTCTTTCCTTCATTTCTCTTTTCCACCTCCTTCTCTGCCATCTCCTCCTCCCCCGTCCATTCGTCTTTTGTCTCCTCCGTCTCTCGGTCTTCCTCTGTACTCCAATTCCCTTACCAATCCAGCCTCAATCCTCGTATCTCCTGCTGCAATTCTTTTCTCAATTCGTCCGACATCATTCTAGGAGAGTTTCTCCTCTTTTCTTCCTTCTGCTGTCTCTCCTCTTTGTCTCTTGACTCTTCCTCTTCTTCTCGTGTCTTTTCCTCCTCCTTCTCTGCCATCTCCCCCTCCCGTGTCAATTTCTCCTCTGCCTCCTCCTGATCCGGGTTTCTCTTTCTCCACATTTCTTCCTCCTGCTCTTTCTGCAACTTATCCTCTTCCCTGTCTCTTACTTTCCTATCTTCTCTATTCTACGCCTTTCCTTGATTTCTCTCCTCCACCTCCTTCTCTGCCATCTTCCCCTCACCCCTCTGTTCCTCTTTTATCTCTTCCAGCTCTCGGTCTTCCTCTGTACTCCAATTTCTTCTTCAATCCAGCATCAATCTGCCTTTTTCTTCCTTCTGCGATTTTTCCACTTTATTTCTTGACTTCATCTCTTCTTCTTGTGTCTTTTTCCCCTCCTTCTTTGCCATCTCCCCCTCCCGCGTCAATTTCTGCTCTGTCTCCTCCAGATCCAGGTTTCTCTTTCTCCACGTTTCTTCCTCCTGCTCTTTCTCCAACTTATCCTCTACTTCGTCTCTTGCCTTCTTATCTTCTTTATTCTACGCCTTTCTCAATTTCTCTTCTTCACTTCCTTCTCTGCCATCTTCCTCTTACCCGTTCGTTCCTCTTTTGTCTCCTCCGGCTCTCGGTCTTCCCCTGTACTCCAATTCCCTCTCCAATCCAGCATCATTCCTCGCATCTCCTGCTGCAATTCCTTCATCAATTCCTCCGATAACATTCTAGAAGCATTTCTCCCCTTTTCTTCCTTCTGCGATTTTTTCCACTTTATTTCTTGACTTCATCTCTTCTTCTCGTGTCTTTTTTCCCTCCTTCTTTGCCATCTCCCCCTCTCGCGTCAATTTCTGCTCTGTCTCCTCCTGATCCAGGTTTCTCTTTCTCCACTTTTCTTCCTCCTGCTCTTTCTCCAACTTATCCTCTACTTCGTCTCTTGCCTTCTTATCTTCTTTATTCTTCGCCTTTCTTAATTTCTCTTCTTCACCTCCTTCTCTGTCATCTTCCCCTTACCCGTCCGTTCCTCTTTTGTCTCCTCCGGCTCTCGGTCTTCCCCTGTACTCCAATTCCTTCTCCGATTCAGCATCATTCCTCGCATCTCCTGCTGTAATTCCTTCATCAATTCCTCCGATAATATTCTAGGATCATTTCTCCCCCTCTCTTCGTTCTGCTCTTTTTCCACTTTATCTCTTGACTACATCTCTCCTTCTCGCGTCGTTTCCTCCTCCTCCTCTGCCATCTCCCCCTCCCGCGTTAATTTCTGGTCTGTCTCCTCCTGATCCGGGTTTCTCTTTCTCCACATTTCTTCCCACTGCTTTTCCTCCAACTTATCCTCTACCTTGTCTCTTGCTTTCTTACCTTCTTTATTCTACACCTTTTCTTCGTTTCTCTTTCCCACTTCCTTCTCTGCCATCTCCTCCTCACCCGTCCGTTCCGCTTTCGTCTCCTCTGGCTCTCGGTCTTCCACTGTACTCCGGTTTCCTTTCCCATCCAGCCTCAATCCTCGCATTTCCTACTGCAATTCTTTTATCAATGCATCCGATATCATTCTAGGAACATTTCTCCCCTTTTCTTCCTCCTGCTGTTGCCCCTCCTTGTCTCTTGACTCCTCCTCTTCTTCTCGTGACTTTCCCTCCTCTTTCTCTGCCATCTCCCTCTCCTGCGTCAATTTCTCCTCTGTCTCCTCCTGGTCCGGGTTTCTCTCTGTACCCAAATTCCTTTTAACTTCCACTCTCAATTCTCGAATCTTCTGCTGTAGTTCATTTATTTTTTCCTCAAAGAATTTCCTATCTCCTTCCCATCCCTGCTGTAAGACTCTGCAGATCTCTGCTGACATCTCACTTTATAATTTTTCCACCCACTGATTCGTCTGCTCCCTAGCCTTTCATCTTTTACCTCCCTTCAGCTCAGACTTCTACGAACTCATTTTGTATTTTTTCCTGCGTTCCCTTCCTCCAAGATTCTAATGAAGGAAGTGTGACATAGCCTTAGCCCTTTCTCGAAAACCTAGACGAATTAACAAATGCTTACCTGTTCGCAAAAATATTTTATGTTCCTTCTGGGCATGTAGCAGTCTGTCAACGGGACAAATTCTTTCGAACGAACTTACTCATAAACTAATAAGTCGAATGGATTTTCTATATCAGATATTTTTCTTTCGTTTACGCCTGCATGGTACGGAAGATGCATTCCAGTTATTATTTCATGAGTAAATTCGTTCAAAATAATTGACCACGTGAGAGTCTGCTACATGCCCTTAAGCTCTTTGAATCTGAATCAGCGGAAAACTCGATATTTCTGCCAGTGAACAAAATTTCCACTGCGAATCAGTGAGACTTCTCTGATTAGTAGCGAAATATCAAATTGTGAATGAATCAACGTATTTACTTTTTCCTGATTAAAATAGTGAATATTATATTTGCTGATTCACAGTGGTATACTTATAGCTGTCTAAATCAGCGTATATACGCTACCAACCAGCGAATTTTTGATAATTCAGTTTGAGAGAGTGGATAAATTTGAATCTATTTACTTTTTTAATTCCAACATACTTTAATTGATAACGAAAGATCGAAAGAGCCCAGTCTAAAGATGCGCGCCGAGCCTAGGCTCAGCTCTCTCGTTGCGGTGAACCGCCGCATGGGGAGGAAGTGGTGGGAGAGCGCACGGGAGCATTTAAATGTCAGTGACTGTGATTAGCGGACAGCACTGAGTGAAAGGGAAAGAAAATAGAGCGAGAAATGATACGTTGTCATTATCAATGCAAATAAAATGAAACAGTGCCGAAAAGACATTTCAAATTAAATGTCAGATAACAATGATGAAATTGCGCTCTACCTCTACCGATGTGATAGGGGCATATTTCATCTTCTGAATTTCACTTTCAGAGTAGGGATAACCTTCAATATTTTGAGCATCAAAATTTCCAGCAATCAATTGCAGTACTTTTAAATCTTTATTTTTCGCCAGAACGTCATTTAATTTTTTCTCGACAACTTTTGACGCTGGTCCACTCTGTTTGAATAATTCATCCTTTACGTGTTGAACATAACTTAAACTTTCCTAAAGCGACAGTCCCTGAGTTTGTAATTTTTTAATGTACTCAAGTAAATATTCACAATGAGTTTGTATGCACTGTAAGTCTGCTAGCAAATGTCTTATACGCAAAACTTTTTGAGCTTTTCCTATACATGTTGCCTCTTCTGGGTCCATACTCAAAATAATAGAACTAATTTTTTCAAGATTTTTTGCATAATACGTAGCCGCACTTAGCCACGTTCCTCATTGTGTTACTCGTATAAAAGACTCTGGCGGCAACGGTAATTCTGGATTCATCTCGCGAAAACGTGCAATTCGTTTAGGAGACTTCAAAAAAACTTTTTTTTACATTTTCGTTTAAACTATTTACTGTTTTATAATGCAGATGAATTGCTACAACAACGAGATGGAGACCATGTACAACACACGTAATATGCAACATTTTCGGAAACATTTTTTTTTAATTATCTAGCAGCTTTAACAATTTAAGGTGCTGCATCTGTGACAAATAACAGTACTCGATCGTGTTGAATATTATCAGGCCATAATCTGCATTTCATCGCGAAAGAGATCTGCTATAGTCACATTACTTGCTGCACTAAGTTCTTCAGAAGTCAATGAGTAACATTCTCTAGATTTAATGTTGTCTAAAACACCAACAATTATATTTGCTACTTTTCTACCACGAGCATCAGTGGCTTTATCAATCGATACCCTAATATTATTATTTCCAATTTTATCGCGCATTGCACTTAAGGTCTGATCATACAATTTAGGTAGAACATTTTTTCTTGAAATCGATTTATCGGGAACGTTTTCACCTGTATAAGTCGAAAGAAATTTCTCAACGAAAGGATTATTAACCTTTTTTAATGGAATATCAGCTCCAAGAAGCATCTCACATAGATCTTTATTAAATTTATTCTGATCTTCGGTTCTGTCGCAAAATCTTTTAACCTAAGGACTTCCAACATTTTCTTCCCATAATTATCGAGATAAATCTTTTTCTTTTCTGTTATTTTGAAAATCTGCATACTTCATTTTATGCGACTTTGAACTCAAATGACGCCTCAATGCCTTATTTCTTACATGACTAATTACAACATCACAATGTACAGGTATGCAAATTAATTCCTGCCTCCAAAAAGAGGTTTATAGGAATCTTTCCACTCCTTGGCACGTTTATGAAACAATTCATTGTTTGAACACGTAGGAACTTCATCAATAATAATATCATCCATTATCATTTTCGTAGATCATCTATGAAACAATCTAAAACACTGAATTGCAGCGAAGCATATGTCAACAATCAAATAAGCTGCCCGTCGAATGAGTGAAAAATAGAGGTTAGGTAGAGAGGGGGGCGCGAGGGATCGTGCGTGATCGTGCGTGCCCGACACGAGGCATCGTATGTGCCCGGCGCGCGCTCTCCTACCACTCCCCCCTCCCCCCATGCGACGGTTCTCCGCAACGAGGTAGTCGAGCCTAGGCTCGGTGCGCGACTTCAGACTGGACTCGTTCGCTCCCTGCTGATGACTGTACTCACATCGAAGTGGTAATGCATTAACCATTCTAGAATTAATTATCTAAATTTAATCTTACAGTTCTAAATGAGAATATGAACTGGACAATTCGAAAATTGTAGTATTCGAAATTAAAGTATTGAAAAATTAGAAATCGGATATTTAAACCATTCAGATTCAAACAAATTCCAAATTGATGAAAGAAGGTGTTTCGGGTTTCAATCGTGTGCAAAACTAAGAATCTTGCCATGAACATTGCAGT
>JAUMHM010000016.1:15669279-15697479 GCA_032362435.1 Melikaiella ostensackeni
TCCTTCGGCTGAAAAACCGCGTCGCCCGGGTTCGGCCCGACCTCGTCAAAAATTGGACCCTTCATCACGACAATGCGGACAAAACGGACATCCATGCCTTTTTATATCAAGAACATTGAACAAGGCAGAAGAAAATTACACCACCAGTGAAAAGGAATTGTTAGCAATAGTATGGGTGGTCAAACGACTCCGCCAATACCTGTTGGGAAAAAATTTACAATTCAAACGGATCACAAGGCCTTTATCTGACTGCATAACGTGAAAGACCCTAGCTCTCGCTTATTAAGATGAAGACTCTTATTAGAGCAATACAAGTACGAAGTCCAGTTCGTTAAAGGTCAAGACAATAGAGTTGCAGACTGCTTATCTAAACTTTTCCCGATTACCAGTCCACACACAGAAATAGTGGAGGAACGAATCACACCAGAGGAAAAATTACCTAACATAAAAATATTCGACACACCCATAAGGTATGAGTTAATACCTCCACATTCAACAAACCATGCTATGTTCTCAAGCCATCAATAATGTCAAACAACCCCTAAAATTCACCCCTAGCACTTTTAACGAAACGATTCTCAAATGTCGTCATGTAAAACAGCTATGAATTTTTTAACTTCAAAATAGTCACACAGTTCACCTTTGGCAAACCCTCGGTTATGTTCTGAACTCCAAAATAATATTCAACAACCCCTAAGTTCCCCTCCCAGTTCCTTTAACGAAACAGCTGAAATGGAGTTCGTTCAATGTAATGAGCGTGGTTTCTTGAGGTTGTTCATTATTGCTGTTGAGATGGGTATATCTTCTAGACTCCTGCGAAGGTTTCTGGCATGATTATTTTGAATTTGAATTTTTTTGTGTATTTAGCTAAAGGCAGCTTACATAGGGTTGGTTAAATGTGGTAGGGGCGGTTTATTAGGTTGTTACTATTATTAATCACAAAATCGTGATTCATGTACTCCATATAGATGTTTTATACAGAGCGGCAGCCAGAAGGGTAAATACTATACAAAGGATAAAAGGGGATGACATATTCCACGAGTTTCAGGAGAGAACGTGAGTTCAGATATGTAAAACGCAAAATGTCAAGCGTATATATTCCGAGATTCTCGATAGATAACGATACAAAAAGCTACCATCTCCCTCTTTACAATTGCCGTCACATGCCAGTGCAAAGTTGAGTTCAGCGTCACATCATTTTCCAGAACGTCATTTATTTCGAGCGACCTCCAGTAGAACTTTCCACACTTTTCCTTTCTTCTAATTCGTTTCACTCACAGAAAAAAAAAAGATAAAGTTTGCATCGATTTCAGATGGAAGATTCGCTGCAACAAAAATTAACCTTGCCGGTTAAACTTCACATTTTTTTTTTTTCGGAAAGTATCGATAGCTGCAACGTTAGTGCTATCTACCGTCATTTGAGTTCATTAAACTAGAGCAAAATGGCGATTCCCAGCTGTCAGTTGCTTTTTGCTAAGGGATGTAAAGTAAGTTCTAGTGCGCTTACAATTATCTCATCAGTAGCGTAACTACGTTCAGGAAACTTGTGTTCAGAGAAAAAAGCCCCCTTTCCCCCCTTACTGAATTACATCATTTTTAAGTGTGAAAAATAGAATTATTTTAAGTTAACAATCACAGTCCGGAGCCTTGTGAGCCCGTATTCCATGGAACACATAGAACACTAATAGTTACGCTGATAGAACGTTATTTGTTACCAATTCTACGTACTACCCCCAATTTGCTCACTCCAGAGTGCCATAGTTAGATGACGTCAGAATTATTCTCCTGATCTCGGTGAAACTTTCGCCGAAACCCGCTTAATTTTTGACCGTTCCAAAATTTATCTGAAACACATTTTAACTTTCGATTTTTCTGTGTTATTGGGATCAGTGTTATGGTTAGGGGCCATCCATAAACTACCTTACAAATTTAAGGGGTGGGGGGGGTCGTTCCAAAACTACGCTTGATAACAGGGCGGGAGGGGTGTCACTTGAAGTAAAGTTACGAGTTTAGATAACGCTTGATACATTTTTTATGATGAATTTTAACAAAGTTTGCAAGTTTTGCGAAAGATGGCCCTGCAACGGTACAGTTCAATAATAACTTAATAAGTATCAAAATTTATTTCATATTTGAGCTTCACACTCTTTCTCCAATTTCCCTTTTCCTCCTGTTTTCAAGAAAATTTCCCTTTTTCTCGTTTTTCCGCTTGAATGCAAACTGAATTAAGAGAAGCCAGTAAATAATTTCCAACTATTTTTGGTAGAAAGTTAATTTTCATGATTGAAAAGTTTACTATAATATTTTTTGTTTGGAATTCATCTTGTTTGATTAAAAATTCTACCATTTGGTTGAAAATTTAATCGTCTTGTGGAAAATGCAACTATTTTGTTAGAAAGTCATCTTTTCTAGTTCAAAAATCATCTGTTTCGTTGAAAACTCATGTATTTTATCACAAAGTCGTCTTTTTGTTCAAATTTAACTGTTTTTTATTCCAAATTGAAATCTTGTTTGGCTGAAATATCAGCTATTACATGCTTCGTTGAGGATTCATCTTTTTTTATTGAAAAATCAACTACTTACTTTAAAGTTGAACTACTTTGTAAAAAACTTATTTTTTTAAAATAAAGATAGGTACGTCATTTCAGTTGGAAATTCAACTACTTGATTGTAGAAAATTCGTCTTTTTGATCTGAAAATTTAAAAATTTGGTAGAAAATTAAACTATCTGCTTTAAAAAGTATCTTTTTTGTTGAACCTTAGCTTCTGTGTTTAAAGTTTATATTTTTGGTTAAAAATTCAACTATTTGGTTTGAAAATAAACTACTTATTTGAAAATTTGACTAATACATAGAAAATTAACTTTTTTGTTGAAATATCATATTTTTGAGTTGAAAATTCGACTGTTCTTTAGATAATTAATTTTTTTTGGCTTCGAAATTCAACAATTTTGTTGGGAATTAATGTATTTTGTTAAGAATTTGTCTTTCTTGGTAGAACAGGAGTCTTCTTGGCAGAAAATTCCTCTTTTTTTCGTTGAAAATTTATCTATTTGGTTCAAATTGACAACACTTTTGCTTATTTTGCAGAAAATTCATTTCTTTTCGGTTTAAAATTAAACTATTTGATTTAAAATTCATCTTAGTTGAAAATTCAACTACTTGGTTGAAAGTTGAACTATTGTATAAAAATTTATTCTTCAAAGATTCACCTCTTTAATTAAAAATTTAACTTTTTTGTTCGAAATACGTCTTTTATTTGGTTAAAAATTAAATTTTTCATCTACAAATTTAACTATTCCATTTTTGATTAAAAAATTATCCTTTATAAGTTGAAAATTTAACTATTTAATACAAAATTCATGTATTTTGTTGAAAATTCGTCTATTTTGGTAGAAAATTAATCTTGTTTGTTGAAAATTCACTTTTTCAATTGAAGATTCAACTATTTGGTAGAAAATTAATCTTTTTTGGTTGAATTTAACTATTTAGTGAAAGATTCATCTTTCTTGTTTGAAAATTAACTTTCTTGTTGAAAATTCATCTTTTCCGGTTTAAATGTCAACTGTTTTCTAAAACATTCGAATTTTAGCTTGAAAACTTGACTCTTTTGTTGAAGAATCGTCTTTTTGGGTATAAAATGGATCTTCTTTGTTGAAAATTCATCCATTTGGTTGAGGATTAAACTATTTTGTTAAAAATTTGATTTAAAAATTAAATTCAACTGGTTGAAATTTTTTTTTGTTGAAAGGTAATTTTATTATCTGAAAATTTAACTATTCCATTTTTTGTTGAAAACTTACGTTTTTTGTGTAAAAATTCATGTGGAAATTCATTCATTTGTTGAAAATTCTTCTTTTGGGGGAAAATTAATCTTCTTGGTTGATAATTAATCTTTTTAGGTTAAAAATTCAACTGTTTTCTTATAAATTCAAACTATTTTATAAGTCATATTTTTTGCTCGAAAATTCAACTGTTTTGGTGAAAACTTGTCCTTTTGGATTGAAAGTTCATCTTTTATGGTAGAAAAGTCATCTTTCTTGGTTGACAATTGATCCTCCTTAGTTGAAAATTAATTTTTCTGTTGAAAACTCGTCTTTTTGAGTTGAAAATTCATCTCTTTTGGTGTTTGTGCCGGGGGGTCAAAAATAGCCCAAAATTAGTAACGTAGTTTATGGGCGGCCCTTATCAGTTATTATTATTTGAGTCTTCATTAACTATCATAATCTACAACTCAATTTATTCATTCATTCATTTATTTTGTCCACATCGAAGCTTCTATTTTTCTTTTCGCTTTTCGCGCGTTTTTTATCTCGCGACTTTTTCGATCATGTCAATGTGACAGTTTATTAGTATACGTCAGTTTGACATCTTATAAAATTGTTTTCCCACTTGGAGCAGTATGAAGTTGTTCCCCTGGCATGGAAATGCTTCATCATTGATTTTCAAGTTATTAATTTTGCAATTTAGATTGGAATGGTTGAATTTTAAAAATCGTGATGCACAATTCGAAAATTAATTATTTTAAACTACTTGATTTAAAGATCTTAATCTAAGAATGCTTCATTTTTTTAACAAACTTTTTAATTGTTTGCTTCAAGTTTGAATTCATTAACTTTGAAACTTTCAAACTAGAAAACGTGTCATTTTCAACGTGTTTACAATAAATAAACTTTAAATGTGTACAATATTTAAAAGTCTTTCATTTTAACAGTGAAATTGACAATGGTTTTTTTTGACAGAAATCACATTTTTTAGTAAAAAAAATCTTACCATTCATTTTGAATGCCATTTGATACTACATGATATAATGCTTATTAATTATATTTATCATCTTTAAAATTACCATAATTTAAATTTGAAATTATAGTTTTGAATGCGCAATTTAAAAACAGTTAGATTTTTGAGGCCTTGAAACTAAAGTTTCTTTAATTTAGAATCTTAAATTCGAAAATATTTAGTTTGAAATTTCTAAATTTTTGGAGGTTTTCAATTTCAAATTCTACAATGTTGTAGGCTACTACTTCAAAATTGTACAATTTTATTGTTTTATTTTCAAATAGTCTTTGATTTTGAAGTAAGTAATTTTGGATGATGGTTTATATAGACTAAATTTTGTCGTTGGTGAAAATATTTCCCGGGGGGGGGGGGGGTAAAAAATGCTGGTCAAAAATAAATTGGAATGTTTTGAAGTTAAGGGTTCTTTTTTTCCTTTTTTATATTGGACCGAAAGTTTAGGTTTTTTCTTTAAATACCTTAAGGATAAAAAATCAACATTTTTTTTATTTATTTGTAAAAATAAGCATCCAGTAGGTCTTTTGCGGATAATATCTTCTTTAACGATTTATGACTCTTTTAATATCAATTAAAAAAATGTTGTTCTCATTACAATTACGATATGGTTTTGCATGCTCTCTCTATTGAACATAAGCATTATTAATGACCTAGAAAAATGTTTGATATTCAGGAAATGACCAGAAAATTGTTTGTGTGTTTATAGACCATCCTGAAATATTTTAGATTTATATTGAGAATTTGACTGCTCATATTGTACAATAATTTTTGATTGATAGCCTTAATGACTCAACTATTTTCCATTAAAATTCTCCCAAATCAAAAATAGTTTCAAATTCAAGTGTCGAAGATGGCAGGGCAATTTCACTATTAAGTCTTTTAAAATTGCAAATTTCATATTGAGAGCCTTGATGGTCAGTCTTAAATTAAATAACTTTAGGTTTAAATATTTTGAATTGGTTTCATTTTGAAACCTACAAAATGGTCTGGTTTTTTAAATTCTTCAAACTTGACTTAAGAAAAGAAAATTTTCGAATTAAAAAGCTTGAAATTGTGCAATTTTAAAAATTGGAATCATAGCATTTTTGTTTTGTTTTTTTCTTTTTTTGTTCAATTATTAGTCTTCAGTATAATATCGTAAAATTATCCGATTTTTAGTTGAAGAAATAAAAAATGAATCATTTAAAATTGAAAAATATTTGAGTGGAAGATTTCAAGAATAAATAATAATTCTGAATGAAGTATTAAAAAGTAAACGATTTGGAATTAAAAACTCAAAAATTAAGTTGAATAATTAAGAATCGATAAAAATTGAAATATCTGAAAATGATACCACGGTAATTGCAAATTTTTTTCATTTCGAATGGTCACAATTTTAGAGTCGTTCTGAATTTGCATGTTGAACACTGAATTTTCAATTTTTCCCTTTCATAAGTTTTACTTATGCAATTGAAAGTTTGAAGGGTTTGAGTATAAAAAAGTTTTAATATCACAATTCTTGATAATTAAAAATTTTTTCAATCTTAAATAAAGTTCGGATTTCTTTAATTTGTAATGTTCCGGAGATGAAATTTGTTTATTTTTAATGTTTCGCATTTAAAATTACTTCATTCTAAACAATTATTCAATTTTGAACGCTTTTAATTAGAATTTATTAATTTATTATTATTATTAATATTATACATACATTCAGGTAAAAGAAATGATACCCTCGTTACCTATAAAAAATGGTATTCAGAGGAAGTTGCCATATACACAATGTGTGCATTCTGTTATTATGTATCTCTGAGTACTTTCTTTTTTTCTCTAATCTTATGATTTTTACAGATGTTTTTGGTTTTAAAATATATTTAATATATTTTTCAGTCTACTACAGAATTTTTTCTTCAAAGATACTACTAATATAATTAAAATGTCATCCTGGTACTAAAATTGAATTTCATATTTGAGGGTAAAAATATTTTGCCATCTTAGTATTGTGTTTTTAGATAAATTTCTGAATCTTGATATTCTGTTTTACTGTATTTGGTATTATGGTTTTCAGTGAAATGAATAAATATTGAGGGCAATGTAATTTTATGATGGATGTTATTGGAACAACGGTAAAAAGTATTAAAGAATTTATTCAATTAATAAAAACTTAGATTGGATGGGTTACAGAGGGATTTATTAAAAAGGTGCAAGATTTATGCGTTTTTCCAAAAAAAAATATATTCAATATTAACAAAAAAATATGTAATAAAGTTTTCATAAAAAAGTGAACTTCAATTGATGTTAAAGATTTTTGGTTTAATAAGAAAATTGAAAGATTGACCGAACAACATTTGATAATAAATTTTATTTTTATTTGCAGATAAATTTTCGAATTTTTTTCGTTATTAATAACTGTAGTTTTTCTGTATATTACCCCTGATGTGGAAGTCCAAATTGGCTTCGAAACATGTGGGTCCCTAGTAGTATAAAAAAGACGGAGAAGAGAAAGAGTGTAAGTTGGTTTTGGTCGACTCTTTCTTTTCTCTCACTTTTTTCTTTGTTGTTTTACATGTATTGTACATTTGTGTTTAATGAGCCGGAACAGCGGGTAGTCTCGAAGTCTATATTCGATTTGTGAACTTTTTATGTGTTCTTCTTTAGTACACAAAAAAAATTTTCATAAGAAAGTAGATTTCATTTCGATCTTTGAAAATTTTTAAAAGAGAGACATTATGCGAAGATTTATTCCAATCTGCAAGGTTGCCTATAAATACTATTAAGATTTCTTTTAATTGAGGTATTAATGATTCACTTAATTTATGAAGCAATGTCTATTTTCGTTTGAATATTGTATAGAAATTCGATAAAGCTAGCAATTTTCATAAATGTGGCATTGTTTTGGATTATTATCTCCTTCTTTTCGAAAAATGGAATAATCCGAATATATTGGTTCTAAAACAACCCACAAAAATATTTCATTAATCAATGATAAGTTAATTTGTTTTCAACTAAAATGAATTCATTTATGAAGAGTAGCTTCGTTAGTTAATGAGGTAAGAAGGAGAATTTTCATAAAATATAGATTTCAGTATCGTTGAAAATTGAATGCCTTAAATATTCAGGACACGCGATGAGATTGCAAGACCCAGTAAGCCGATCTGAGTGTTCTTTTTTCTCCGTGGACGTTCTACCTCGTCTTTTTATAGCATATAGGTACTACCTCTGAACCTTAAAATCAAGGATTTGCTACCAGAGCTCCTAATGAATACTGCTAACCCGTAAACAAAAAAAAAGAATGCAAGGGAATAGAAAAAGTTTAGCAAGCTGATTCTTCGTCAACCCTGTTAAAAATATCTTTTAATAACAGCTAACAGTTATGAAAGTATTGAATATCATTTAAAGAATATAAATGATATTAATTTCATTTGAATTGAAATCATTTAAGTGGAGCCTGTGTGGAAAAATTGAATGAATTGCCCTCAGACCATGAGGGGCCCATGTGGGCAATCCAGGCAACCCAACGGTAAATTTTCAATTAAAAAAAATACCTTTGATAATTGTTTCCTCATAATTCTTAAGCATATTTCAATAAATATGTATGTATTGTTAATACTATATGTGTAAAAAAATTTGAAGATGAAAAAAGTATCAGCGCCTCGACCGCGACTTGAACTCATGACCAAACTCTTACCAGTTGAAATTATTCTTATTTTCAATAACTGCACATTTGGATGATATATTATTACTATTTGACACACACAAAAATGTGTAACAACAAAAAAATCGTTTGATTCTTGTAAACTGAGGCATGAAGGCAACAAGCAAGGCCCCCTGCGGGAGCTTTCGTGGACTTTCTGCGATTTTAAAGTTCAACTTTAAAAAAAATGTAGAAAAATCCTTAACAAAAATTCAGTTTTTGTAAGAGAGTGAATTAATCAAACATCAAAATTTAAAGTGTCAAAAAAATATTAACCCTTTGGACTTAAAAATTTTAACCAATTGATCGTGAGGGCAAGCGAGCAGGGCCCCTTGCAGGGGCCTTGGGAGTTTTCCCCTATGGATTGTCCACATGAAACCCTGACGGGGACAACCATTCCAAACAAGGATAAACAGGGCTTTTTCCACACGGAAAGCACAATTTCTCCCCCGCAGCTATAAAAAATAGATAACTAATCGTACGCTATCATTTTCTCTCGTTTCATTATCAAAATGTGGGTAGGTGGCAGTACATAATAAATAGATGAGTGAAAGAAGAGGAACTTTAGTAAATAATCATGTAAATTTTTTTTCAACGTCCAACAGTAAACCGCCATCATATTTTCATCACATCTACCTTGATATCGTTTTTCTATCACTTTAATATCTTAATGGAACCCTTCACCCTATTCTTCACTGCAGTCCCCAAGATTTTCAGGAAAGTATTCAACATGAGAATCCATGAAATGGAGCTTCAAACTCATTAAACACTTTAATTTTTTGAAACTATCAGCCATTCCCGAAATCTTTTTTCCTCTACTCTGAACCTTTAATGTCTCCTAGGAATTGTTCAACAACATTTTTGAAATCGAGCCATGCTTTTTTCTCAGTTGAAGTCATTTTAGTAACAAAAACATCGTCTTTTGATAGCTGTCGAATTTGAGGTTCATCAAATATCCCTTCTTTCAATTTAGCATCAGACAATTGGGGAAACCGAGACATTATATACTGAAAACATTGTCCCCCTTTGTCTAGTATTTCACGAATTGTTTCATGAGACGCAACTGAATATGAATAGGTGGAAAGGAGGACTTTTGATGGCTCCACTAATCAGTCATTGATGACGTTTCTGGATCCTCTTTCCATCGATATTCTTTTTGGCCCAACTTTTTTTTTGTAATGATTACCACAATCCCGGCTGTCCGATGAGCACAAGAAACAAGGATACTTCGTATTTCCTGATTGCTTGTCCCAGAAGCATTGAAAGAACTTTGAAATCTCCACAAATTTGCCATCCGTGTTGTTTGTACTTTGTTTTTTCCAAGATGATTTTCACATTACTGTAAACTTCTTCAAGTTCTGTTGAAGAAGCGATTGGTATCGATGCACATGCGTTTGTGTTTTGCAATAAGATGGCCTTCAGACTTCGTTTAAAAGAGTCTCTGAATAACCTCCACATCTTTAGGTAATCCCAACTTTTCACTTAGTCATTTAATTCTTTTTGGGTCCACGTCTCTGTAAGTCTCGTTTTTGTGTCATATGCAGTGTATTCGTTATCGATTGTTTCACATTCAGTATCGGAATCTTCACTACTGCTTGTGCATTTCTCAAGATCTTGCACTGCTTTCGTTCTTCTAGAGTTGGAATTTTTATTTGGAATTTTAGTCCAGCTTCCATCTCGTTTTGGAAACTCAACGTTAAAGTATTTTGCATACATGTCCCAAATCTTTTCATTAATATTCTTCCGATATTCTGTGATTTCGTTCAAATGTAACAAAATTGGTCCTGATTGTTTACACAACTAGGCGTTTTTTTCAAGTTTTTTTTATTTTTGGAAGCCATGGTTATTTTAATCCCCGCACGTCAAGGTTCCTGGCCCAATCGCAGGCGAGTCCACCGTCCTGAAGGTGATAACCCTCATACCTCCCCAGAACTAAGTATGAGGGCTCTACGGTTTTGAAAAGGAAAATGTCAACTCATCGCCGGACACACTACGGCTTCATTCTCTTACACCCTAATGTCCCTCTGCAGGGCAGCGCGCCTTCATTGGTTTCGTAACTGACTGGGCTGGAAAGTGAATCTTTCTACACGATCCTTTTCAGGGCAGTTGTCATCCCCCCTAGTACCTAGTGCAGCTGCAGGTATTCACACTTGATGTTTGAGTAAATTCAATAAATGCAAATAAATGGACAATGAAGTCCGACGATTTATGAATGATTCATAATAGAAGAGGCTCAGAACTCATGGTTCACAAAAAACGAAGTGAGTTTTCTTACGAAGAATATTATGAGGAAGACTCTTCAAATAGGAGATTGTTGTAATAAGGTATGTTTTTTGAATAATGTCTGAGATTTGTTTGTTAATAAGATGATCTGACTCAAAAACTAGGTTCCGCATCTCAAAATTCATAAAAATACGATGCTGGCCTACAAATTGCTGCTTGAATAATATTTTTTGGAGGTTATGTCAAGGAATTTTTAGTAAAATCACTAATCTGGCTGCATTTTTGAATTCAGGGACTTGAGATCCATAAAAAACCATGTTTCCCCATCACATACTCAAAAATGAGGTTTTTTGAGGTTATGTCGAAAACAAATCATGAAAGGTGCTATTTTCACCTCAGATTCGGATTCAGCGAATCAAAATATATAGGAATACATGTGTCTTGTTAAAAGTTCTTGACCTTTTTTTTGTGTGACTATGTAATTAATTAAGTAATCTTCACAATTTCATTAAGATAATACCTCCAAGGCATTAATAACTTTCACAAAGCGATTTATTTTGACGAAAATTAAAAAAAGGTTTGTTGAAACGTATCTTATTTTAAAAATAGAACTTCGATAATCGTAAAAATTATTGTTAAATTGATACAAATAAGTTTTAATTGCCACGTTTGGAGACAAAGAACGTTTCTGTGTAAAGCTAGAACTGAATTGAAGTAATTGAATTTCTTGGTACAGGCAAATCAAATTAATGACGTGACAACTTAACTAGTACAGTGGTATTGATCGCATTTCTTCAAATTTACTCTACTTGCATTCTATATTATTCTCAGTCCTGAACACTTGACACGGTTTTCTACTTTTGTGACAAAAATGACGCATTTATTTCCGCTGAAAAACTCAAGAGCACCTTGACATTTACGCCATTTTCACGTACTCACACAAATGCATATACTTTTTGCCTGTGAGAAATTTTTTTACTAACTTTTCTCACATGCTGTGCGAATGTTTGTTTATGAGTTCCCTAAGGGCAACTAAGCACTTCAACTCGTTAGCCTGCAACGCTTGAATAAGACGCGAACAAAAATCTTGTCGATCAGACCGAAAAAATTTGACGCTCTTTTGTTAAAAATTTTAGTAAGAAAACGTGAACAAAATTTGGGATTTTCAAATCAAGGTAATTATGGATGTGATTTTGGTCTTCCAGAAAGATAAATAAAAACTTCTAAAATTTCAATGACAGGAAGAGTTTTTTTAAACCCACTGTGAGTTACTACTCTGTATAATAAAATTGAAAACAAAAAAAATGATAGCTTGAGAGAATAAACTTTCTTAAAAATATCCTGACCTTCAAAAAGCTGAGAAAAATATTTTCAAATCACCGAACAAAGCCAGTAAATAAAATTGTCACGTGAAAAAACGATTGGTTTCGTTTTTTGAATCGATTCTATAGGACAGTCAAATTAGGCGACAAAAGGATTTTTTCTAGAACAAATTCGTGATCTCATTTTTTTTATATTACTGCTCGTAACGACGTCTTAATGAAATTCTAAAACCCTCCGGTATACAAGTATTGTGAAATTTTTGTTATTAACAAAGAACGAAATGATGACATATTTTTTCCAGACGTTTGTGTGGATTATTACCTTCGATGAAGAAATACAGATAAATGTGCAGAAGATAATTAGTGAAGAATGAAATAGGCTTCAAAATAAGCTGTCATCAAACCCTATGTAATTAATAGTTTAAAAGTTATAAATTTGTTAATTAACGATATGATTTTCTCTATTACGTCTTACCTTTAATGAAATTTCATTGTTTTAAAGATAATTTTCATTTTATTTTTATTATTAGGTCCTTTAAGTCAATAGTCCAAAGTATTGGAAAACAATTTTTTTGGTACTTACAATCAAAAATTGGTGAAGGGATGGGGAAACACAGAAAGAAACACTTTTTAAATAGAATTTTGTGGTCAGTTGGTATTTGCTGAATCGCCTAAGGCATAGTGATACTTTATAAAAAAAGTTTAGTCAGATTTTGAAAACTTTTTTCCATTTCTAACAACAAGTTGTTATAAGGAAAATGATTCTTTTCCCATGCGAAAATTCCACAACACTTGCAGACCGTGATGATTCAGGATTTCATTAGGACGTCCTTATAAATAAACAAAATATCTCGGAATTTTCAATTTGTATTTTCAGTAAAGGGCTTAGGGGGGGTAAGCATGCAAAAGTTGCCCCCGCATGTATCAAGTTCATATTACCAGCATACATGAGCACCTATCTGACATAACATTCCTTCAAAGATTAACCTCAAAATTTCATTTTTGGGGGAAGTGTGGGGGCGGAAAGTAAAATAAAAAAGTAATTTTTCGCGAAAACGACTGAACCGATTTTAATGTTCAAAATATATGCTATAGCGCCGTGCGTATATGTAGCGCAGCCTGGCGACCCCAACGCGGCTTGTGTGATACTATTATTCTGATCCGTTATTCACTTGTTTCAAACAGATTGTCAAATATTCTCAGGCATTACACTGCTTGCCATGATACTAACTTGGTGGAAACGTTATTCACTTGTTTTGAGCTGATTATCAAATGTTTTCGCCACGTATTACTGCCTGCCACGACACAAACCTTCTGATTCCGCCATTCACTTCTCTCAAACAGATTGTCAAACATTCTCATGGCATCTTATTGCCTGTCACGATACTAACTTTCTGGATCCATTATTCACTTGTTTCGAGCTGGCTGTCAAATATTTTCATGGCATCTAATTGCTAGCTGCGACACTAACTCTCTGAGTCCGTTATTCACTTTTTTCGAGCTGATTGTCAAATGTTTTCGCCACATCTTACTGCCTGCCACGACACTAACTTTCTCATTCCGTCATTCACTTGTTTCGAACAGATTGTCAAATATTCTCATGGCATCTCACTGCCTGCCATGATACCAACGTTCTGAATCCGTTGTTCACTTGTTTCGATCAAAACTTGATTATTATCTGTCAGCAGTATTAATTGAACTACATGCTTGTGCTTTAAAACACCTCATTTTTTGATTTAAATATATTTCAGCCAAAAATAAATGTCAAATATGTTTGTTGCAACGCTTTTGTGAATAAAAAAATTCAAAAAAGATAATAAAAAATGTAACTGAAGTAAATAATTTTTCTCTTTCATTAAACCGAATAATAGTTGTTGATGACATTCTATGTCACAGTTGTCGACTCTCTATTTATCAGAAAAAACTCAAAAATGTCTCTAAATCTGACAAGGAGAACGCCTCTCCTTCCGACAATGAATCAATTAATAATGATCCAACGTTCGAAATTAAACTCAAGTCAAATGATGAAATACCTGACGTTGAACGCATTCAGCTTGAACGCAAAAAATTCAGCGGACTGTTGCAACTCACAAAAATTGTTGCCTCTGCTTTTCCACAACGAATTTAACTACGATCTCTTGAGAAGCTCGAACGCAGTCTTATATTGAGAAGAAAATATACATACCACAAGGAAATCGGTGCTGTCGAGCTCATTTAATCAAAAATCGTATATTTGCTGAAGATCTTGATCTCCTGAAGGTGCATTCTAACACATCAAGTATCACTGCATTAGAGTTGACCAAAGTAATGGAAACCCTTTCTATAAGGTGTGATTCGAGTTTATTCAATAAAGTAGGTGAACAAAGTCTTTCCGAAAAACAATTAGAAGTATTTACAGGATTGAATTGGGAACAACTCAATGCTCTTGAAGAGATGTTGATCTCGCTGCGAAACTGCCAATCCCGTTAGGTAATCCAAGCATTCGTAGTCTTTTTGTTCAAGTTTCGCGCTGAGAACTCTAATAAAATGCTTTCTTCTATCTTACAGCTAGAAAATGAAAATTATGTATCCGATTATTCTGCCCGTGTAATGAAATCTGTTGAAAATGACGTTTTGTCACATCGTTTCAGTTTAGGTTCTCTTAACAGAGATAATCTTATTCAAGATCATACAAGATATGGTAAAAAAATTGTTCGACATTCACGATCAATTATTTTTAATTTGTGATGGAACGTACGCTAGACATCAAAAAGGTACTAATAATGAATATCACAGGAAATCTTACTCTGGGCAGAAAAAAGTTCCTGTTTGCCAACCTTTCACTATTTGCACGACTGACGGCTACATTGTTGAAATGCTTGGACCATGCCTTGCCAATCAAAATGATGCCGGAATTCTTAAAAGTGTTATTGAAAATTCAAATGGTTTGCGTGAATTCTTGAAAGAAAGTGATATTTTTGTCCTTGATCGCGGTTTTCGAGATATAAAAGAAAAGTTAGAGGAAGAAAATTTTATAGTTTCAATGCTTGCTTTGAAAAAAAATAGGAAACAACTGTCCACGGAAGAATTCAACGAATCTCGTTCTGTTACAAAAAATCGGTGGGCAATTGAATCTGTGCACGGCGTACTCAAAAAAAATATCACCTTCTGGGTCACAAAATTGACAACAAACTGATAGCAGAAATTGGATTATACTTCAGGATCGCGTCGTTCCTAAATAACACTTTTGGAAAAAGACTTCAATCTAATGTAGACACTTTTGATGATATTTTTCAAAGAATGCATAGTCAACGAAATGTGCAGAATACTTCGGCTACTGAGGTAGAAGAAAAAAGATGGTTTTGTCAAAAACTTCCTTCCAAAAGTGTGACATCAGACGACATGTTAGATTTTCCGGAAATGACTGAAAGAGATTTGAAAATCTTTTTTACTGGAACATACCAACTTGCTCAAGCTGTGTCATATTTGGCGGAAAGGGTCGATACAGATGGTCAACTAAGAATTGAATATGTAAAAGATGAGTCAAATGTACTCAAATTAAAAGTTCCATCTCGTCACATTTCTCGCACAGCTTTGACTGGTTTGACACATTACACATGTAAATGTGATCATGGCCAACGCACTGTTAGTTGTTGTTCACACATTGCTAGAGTTGTTTATTATTCATCATACGCTAGGTATTTGTCAAAAAATGTAAAGCTGCAGAAGTACTCAGTGGTGTGTTCAAGAAAAGTAACTATATTCCAGTGATTGAAAGTGACAGCGATAGTGATTAAAGTAATAAGCAACTCCTAATGGTGAGAGGCAAGGGGACTTACTGAAATGAAGCACCCTAAATGATGAGAGGCAAGGGGACTCACCGAAATTAAGCACCCCGAATGAAGTTCAAAAACGTATTGCAACGTCCTCGTGGTGGACTCCGGAAACTAATTTTTTATAGGCTTTCTGCAGGCGATTCTGATTAAAATATTTAATGCAATATCAAAATCAGTAGATACAATTTATATCGATCTGTGATGTTCCAGGCCTTGAGGTAATGTTACGCGCTATACGCAATACACACACGACGCCCCGCGTCAGATTTTGTTTTTTCAAGCCATGAAGTAACCCCATGGAAAATTTGGGTAAAATATATGTTGAAGTAGACAATATAGGCATTTTTTCCAAAAAAAATTAGAGATGTATCTCTAAAACATAACCTCAAAAAAATTTTGGGAATTTTTAAAACATTTTTTACCCCTATTTTTTATTTTAAAAAATTCAAATTTCTTCTCTAACTAGTCTTACGGGTGACTATAACATTTATTTCAATCATCAAAACGGTTCAGTCGTTTTCGAGAAAAATTACTTTTTTTATTTTACTTTCCTCCCCTATAACTCCCCCAAACATTAAATTCTTAGGTTATCCTTTGGAGGAATGTTATGTCATATGGGTGCCCATCTATGGTGGTAATATAAACTTGATACGTGGGGGGGGCAACTTTTGCACGCTTACCCCCCTAGGCCCTTCATCAATGCTTTCTAGATTTTATAAAATTAGAAGAGAAATTTTGTATAATATAGTCAGCTCATTTCGAATCTAGTGAAAAAAAGTATCGATGCAGTCAATTCAATAAGTGAATTCATTATTTACAACAAGGGACTGTACATAAATTACGTCAGGTCATTTTGGGAATTTTAAACACCTCTCCCACCAGTGAAAATTTTTGTATAGTGAATGCGAGAGTGAATGTATACTGTAAGAGTTGGCTGACCCGTCCCTCCCCACTCTTCTGCCCACTAATCAAGAACCCTTACGTAATTTATGCACGGCCTCCAAGTTTAATCAGTACTAGAAAATTCGCTGGAGGGTTAGTAATAGTAATTCTCCAAGTTTAATCAGTACTAGAAAATTCGCTGGAGGGTTAGTAATTCAATTCTACTTTCCAACCTCCGACTAAATCAATAAAATGTCGTATTTTATGCTACAGTGACTAGCAGCAAAATATCGGATTGCTTTATTTAATCCTTTCAGTACCTATTTTTATTCAGAACATTCAGAATTATTCATTTTTGATTATTCCTCAAATTTTATTGTGTTGAATCTAGGTTCAAGAACTGACAATTATTTCTCTTATTTTGACCAAAAGTTGTACAGTCTGCTTAACTTATGTACAGTTTATTTTGGAGATTTATTTTTTACTTCAGCTAATTTTTTACGTGCTTTCTGCTGTCTTTTAGCTTTCTTGGGATCTACACAAGGATCTATAGTTGGCATAAAGGCAATAGGATCCACAGCTCTCTTTTTCTTCGGTTTTTCTTTAGATTCTTCTTCTACTTCTTCTCCTTCTTCTACCTTACTTTTACATTCAGCCTCTTTGTACTTTACTTCCGGTAGAATTTTTCCAAATACCTAAAAACAAAAAATAATCTTTTTTAGTCCTCCAATGTAATCAAATATTTTTAAGCATAAGTTTTCTTTTGATAAAGAAAATTTTACCGGCATGGGAAAAATTGGTCGACCAAAATCATCTTTTTCACGTGGCGGAGGTCTTTCTACTGGATCTCGTGGACGTGTAGGTTTTGCCATTTCAGAAATTCTAGGAGTGGCTGAAGCAGAAAGTGCAGATTTCCTGACTGCGAAGGGATTCGCTCTACAAGCTTCATTTTTTCGAATACTTGGTTTAGAGAGTTCATTAACTCTTGGAGGAACTAGAAGTTATTATAATCTCATTTTTAATTATTGTATTATTATTGTAAATTCACCTTCGTATAAAAATAACTAAGTACCTTTGCGTTTTGAGGGGTAACGTGGAAGGTTCGAAATGGGAGGAAGAGATATACGAAATAAGGATTGAATGTGATATGCAAGTGAGAGGTAAAGAATGGCATATAATAGAAGAAGGTAAAGGCAAGGAAAGGACAGGAAAAATGGAAAAAATGTCGGAGTCAAGGTACAACAGCTGGTACAGAATGGTTAAGAGGGAGGGGGAGCCCGAATCCCTGAAAAAGATTAAAATAAAGAGAAAATGGAATAGAGTGGTGAGGCTCAGAATGGGAGATGGTGTAAAAGCATGTAGGTACGAATATGACTCCTAAGGAAGGAAAATAAGAAAGTAGTGTTGCGGATTATAGCCACAATTTTTAGGTTGGTAGTGGTAAGAGCAAACTGAAACCCAGGGCAAGGTCGCAAGCTTCTAGGAGTAAGAATAGTGATTAAGACGATATTATGTAAGAAATAGTTGGTAAGGTAGTATATAAGGATTGATGAAAAAAAAATGTAATGGTACACACATTAGAAAGTGAGTAAAAATAAGAAGTAGAAATTCTCGAACCCGTAAAGGGGAGAGAGTATAAACAAAATAAAGAAGAAGTACCTTTGCCCTTTAAAGCAGATTTTTTTACCCCTGCTTCTATACAAGGACTCGGTGTAAATCGCCAAGCATTCCTCTCAGCCTTTCTCCTTTTTGTTTCTGGACTTTCTTCAGTCTTTTCTTCAGTTTTCTCTTCAGTTTCTTCTTCAGCTTCCCTTCTTCTTTTTCTCCCTTGTTTTGCCTTTCTTCTCTGAGATTTGGTTTCTTCTATTTTATCTTCATCAGTTTTCCCTTGATCTTCTTCTACACCTGCCCCCTCAGGTTCAGTTTGTCCTTTCAGTGATCCAGCATCTTCGCCTATAATTTCAGGCTCCATTTTATCTTCCTCAGACTCGGCTCCTTCTATTTTATTTTCATCAGTATTCCCTTGATCTTCAGTTACTTCTGCGCCCTCAGGCTGAATTTGTCCTTTCTGTGGTCCAGCATCTTCAGACTCCGTTTTATCTTCCTCAGCCTCATTTTTCTCTCCTTCAACTTTATCAGCTTGTCCCACAATTTCAGCTTCATCTTCTTTTTGTGTTTCCTTTTTTTTCTCCAAATTCTTTTTCTTTTCTTTCTCTTTTTCTTCCTTTTTAAGCTTCTCTTCCAACGCCTTCTTTCCCCTAGACTCAGATTCTTCAAGAATTTTCTTCTTCCAGGTTTTAGCATTCTCATCGGTTCGATCTTTTAGAAATCGATAAGAAGGCAGGGACAGGAATGACATCCATTTTGTGAACTAAAAATCAAAGGAATATTCAATTATTGTGAAAGCAAATATGTAAATATGTGTAGAAAAAATGTGCAGCTTTCTAACGTTAAAGTTGAAATAGAGCCCGTTTAAAAACTACGTCATGCTATTTTGAAAAAATTTTCCACCCCTCCCCTCCTTCGTGACAGATCATCACACAAAGATTAAACCACATAGGGTGACGTCACAAATACGAGCACCTCCTCCCTTTAAAGTCAAAATTTCTTTGTGGATTTCATTTGAAAAACGCCTAAAATAATAAACAAAACATACAAACATAATATTTTATCAGACTTCACAGCCCAAAATGCTCTCAAGATAGGGGAAATAGGGTAATTTTTCACGAAAATAAGGCAATAATAGGGTAATATATTCTTTTAAATAAAATTAATGTATAGGTAATATATTAAATTCAATATATGAAACGCTTAAGATTTCAAATCGAAATATATTCTATTTTGAGCCCAATAGTTCAATTTTCAACCAGAAAATATTAATTTTCTACCAAATGAGGTGAATTTTTAACCGAGAAATATCATTCTTCAACCAAATAATTGAATTCAAAATAAGCAAACCAAATTAATTTCTGACCAAATAGTTGCACTTACAACTGAATAGTTGACCTTTCAAGCAAAAGAGAGGAATTTTTAACAAAATAGTTGAATTTTTAACCGAATAGTTCAATTTTCAACCTACAAAGGTAAAATTTCAACCAAATCTTCGAATTCTCAAACGAAAAAGATTAAACTTCGACCACAAACAGCTGCATTTTCAAACAAATAGTTGAATGTTCAAGCCAAAAAGACGATTTTTTTAGAAGATAGTCGATGTTTCAACCAAGAAGGGTGAATTTTCAATCAAGAATTTGTATACCAAAAAATATGAATTTTCAACCGAAAGGGACGAACTTCCTGTCCGAAAGGACGAATTTTCAACAAAATCTTTGAATTTTCGGAAAAAAAGATTAGTTTTGAACAAATTCGTTGAATTTTCAACCTAAAAAGATGAATTCTCAACTAAATAATTGAAATCTCAAAAAAAAATTAATTTTAGATCAAACAGTTGCATTTACAACTGAATAGTTGAACTTTCAAGCAAAAGAGAGGAATCTTCAACAAAATAGTTGAATTTTCAACCGAATGTTCGAATTCTCAAACAAAAAATATTAAACTTCAACCATAAACAGTTGCATTTTTAATCAAATAGTTGAATGTTCAAGCCAAAAAGACGATTTTTATAGAAGATGGTTGAATTTGCAACCAAGGATCATGAATTTTCAATCAAGAACTTTTATACCAAAAAATATGAATTTTCTATCCGAAAGGACGAATTTTCAACAAAACAGTTGAATTTTCGGAAAAAAATATTAGTTTTAAACAAATTCGCTGAATTTTCAACCTACAAAGATGAATTCACAGCCAAATAATTGAAATCTCAACACAAGAAAAAATTAATTTTAGACCTAACAGTTGCATTTACAACTAAATAGTTGAACTTTCAGGCAAAAGAGAGGAATCTTCAACAAAATAGTTGAATTTTCAACCGAATAGCTCAATTTTCAACCTACAAAGATAAATTTTCAACCAAATGTTCGAATTCTCAAACAAAAAAGATTAAACTTCAACTATAAACAGTTGCATTTTTAATCAAATAGTTGAATGTTCAAGCCAAAAAGACGGACTTTTTAGAAGATAGTTGAATTTTCAACCAAGAAAGATTAATTTTCAACCAAGAACTTTTCTACCACAAAATATGCATTTTTAACCAAGAAACGTGAATTTTCAACCAAGAACTTTTCTACCACAAAACATGAATTTTCAACCAAGAAGAAGGAATTTTCTATCCAAAAAGACGAATTCTTAACAAAATAGTTGAGTTTTGAAAAAAAGGATTAGTTTTAAACAAATTCGTTGAATTTCCAACCCACAAAGATGAATTTTCTACCTAATAGCTGAATTGAAAACAAATTTTTCAAAACCAAACTGTTTAATTTACAACCAAATAGTTCAACTTTGAAGCCCATAAATATGAATTTTGAAACAGTGGGTCAAATTCTTGAACAAAAAAGATTAAATTCCAACCAAAAACACTTGCGTTTAGAACCAAATAGTTGAATTTTCATACCAGGAAGACGAATTTTTCAAAAGAGGATTGAATTTCCAATCCAAAAGGAAGTATTTTCTATTCAAAAAATGATTGTTCAACAGAACAGTTAAATTTTCGACCAAAAAAGATGACTTTTAACCAAATGGTTCAATTTTCAAAAAAATAATTAAATTTTCAAGAAAATAGTTGAATTTTAAACTAAAATGATGAATCTTCAGCAAAATATGAATTTTTAACAAGAAAGTTCAGCTTTCAACCAAGTAGTTGATTTTTCAATCGGAAGAGATTAATTCTTAACAAAAAATATTATAGTTGATATTTCAGCCACAAAAGGATTTCATTTTTATATCAAATACTGTAGAATTTAACCAAAAAAGATAAATCCTGAACGAAAAATGTAATAGTTCTTACTTCAAATAAAAAAGTTTTTAATTTTGAATGGAACACAGTTCAATTCGACAAAAACAGACGAATTTTCTACAAAATAGTTGAATCCTCAACCAAATCAGATTAATCTTTAACCAAAGAGCTGCACTTTTGATCAAAAATATCAAATTCCTACCAAAAGAGATAAATTTTCAACCAAGAAATATCTTTCATTCGAGAGACAATAAAAATATCAACCAAATTGTTGAATTTTCAAGCCAAAAACGCGAATCCTCTAGAAAACATCTGAATTTTCTACCCAAAATTATTCATTTTTAACCAAAAAAGTAATTTTGAACCAAATAGTTGACTTTTCTACAAAAATAATAGAATTTTTAACCAAAAAGATGAATTTTCAACAAAACAGTTGAATTTTCAAGCCAAAAAAGACAAATTTTCTACGAAACGGTTGAATTTTTATCCCAACAAATGAATTTTCGACCAAAAAGTTCATTTTCTACCAAATAGTTAAATTTTACACTAAAACGATCAATTTTCAACCAAACATGGGATATTAGTTAAATTTTCAGTTCAGAAAATTGATTTTTAACAAAATAGTTGATTTTTCAACCAAAGAAATGGATTTTCAACTAATAAAATGAATTTTTATCAATGCAGTTCAGCTATCAACCAGTTAGTTGAATTTTCAATCAAGAAGATTAATTTTCTACCAAAAAAAAAAGACGAGTTCTTAATAAATCACATCAATTTTCTACCAAATAGTTGAATTTTCATCTAAAAACAAGCAATTTTCAACCAAAAATGGAGTAGTTAAATTTTCTGTTGAAAAAAATAATTTCCAAAAAAAAAACAAATTTTGAACAGAATAGTTTAATCTTCAACAAATAAAATGAAGTTTTAACAAAGTAGTTCAACTTTGAACTAACTACGTGAAGTTTTAACCAAAAAAGACGAACTCACAATGGAAATTTGAGTAGCTGAATTTTCGACTAAGAACGATCAGTATGATGAATATTCGTTCATTTCATGTTTTTTTTAATTTTCAACTAAAAAAACGAATTTTCAAAAAATTAGGTGAATCTTCAACCAAATAGTAGAATTTTTAAACAAAAGGTATGAATTCTGAACAATAAATATAATAGTAGACTTTTCAATTAGAAAGAATTAAATTTCAACGAAAAATATTTAGATTTTCTTATTGGATTCCATTAATTCAGTTTGCACCGGAACGAAAACCGAAAAAGGGGAAATATGGGAAGTTTCTTGAAAACAGGAGAAATGGAGAAATTCTTTAAAAGAGGGTAAAAGAGGAGAATAAGGGAAAGATTGTGATGTCCGTATTTAGATGCTTTACTTGTCAAATAAAACCACTAATTTTCATTTTTTAAAGCATTTCAAAAAATTGTTATTCACATTCATATTTTCCATGTGTGATGTCACATTCTGCGTTTATTCCCTCCCCCTGGCAGTGTGTCGTAGTTTTTAAACGACCCTATAGTTATAGATTACATTATTTTATCAATACCAATTAATTTGTAATCTGTCATACAAAGAGTTCTTTTTATACCTTGTAAGTCAATGCGCTTCTCATAATTCCCGTTGGTGTCATTAATTGACCTCTTTCCTCATCGGACAATAAGTCAGGACATTCAGTAGCTTTTTTTGATAGAGCCATCATTCGTTCTCTTTCAGTAGTCTTATGCTTCAAAGCTTTCTGCGACACTTCAAGTGCTTTACACTCTTCCGTAACACGAATATGAGGCTTGCTGATCTGAATGATTCTTTCACTTGGTTCATAAGACAAAGCTGCTTTCCGGATTTTAATTGGAAATTCTCGACAATGTGGAGGCTCTTTCAAAATGAACTTGGCTAATTTCTTTATTCGCTTCGATGGCTTTGCCTTGAGAGCTGCCTTTGAGACACTCAAATCCAATCTACATATTGCACTAGTGTCACTTCTCTTCGTTGGCTGAGACAAAATCTGAATCCTCTTCTTCATTTGCGAAAGTGGCTTGGTTAGTCTCACCTAAAATGTATAATTCCAAACTTCTGCATCAATATTTTATCAAAATAAGTAACAAAGTTCTGATTATCAGAAATCTTTGAAGTCATTCCAGATTAGATCGTCTAGACGTCGTTGCTACGTGATTTCAGAACAGTTTGATGTTGAGGTATAATGTTCCTGGATATTCCTAGAGTCGAATTTCACCATTTATAAGCGTTAATATTTGATTCCGTTTTTAGAAATGATTTTCAAATAGTGGTATGCACTAAGAAAAATACGGGTGCGCTGCGTCACAAAATTCTGTTATTTTAAATGAAAGCATAAAAGAATTTGAGTCTTATATTATCATTTACGAATTTGAGTATCATGCGGTAACAATATATTTTCATTTAAGAACTAATTTTAGTACTAAAAGTACACTAGAACCTCCATTTAATTGCCCTACATTTACCGCCTTCTGAGAATTTCAGCTGGCTTGCATTCGTCGGTGAGGGAGTCCGAAGAGCAGGGAAAGTGGCGCAGCGAACGCGACGCAATTACGCAGTACCGTAGCGACAAAGCGGACAGTACCCTAACCGGATAATTTCGTCAGTTCCCTTCAGTTCGTTTCAGTGTTTCGGTTATGCGTTACAAAAATGTCCAAGGAAAAAAAAGAGGAAGCGTTTAACGTTCGAAGATCAATAGGAGCTTATGGACAAAGTGAATTTAGGTATCTCAAAACAGTCTATTTTACAGATATGGTATCACTGAGGAAACGTACAAGGATGTGATAACTCGCGAATCTCATTTAAGAAATAAGGTTAAAAGTTATGAATATGTGAAGAAGAAATCGTCGAAAACAAGCAATAATATGGTTTTGGAGGTTGCTGTGTTAGAATAGTTTGAACAAGTGAGAGACAGAGGTGATCCAATATACGGGCCAATCATTAGAGAGAAAGCTCTCATTTTAAACGAGAAGCTGAACGGTCCTCAAACGTTTAAAGTAAGTAAGCAGATAAACAAATATTTAAACGCGTAACAGAAGAATTTGTTCATCATTTCATCTAAATATTTAGTTTACCCTTGTCTCAGACAAATTGAATGCATATCATTCATCAATTAGAACATGCTTTTGTTAGGTTATGTTTGGGATCTTAAACATTTTTCAAAGATAACGTTCATTAAGACCCATGCTAAAATTTTTATTTAATTAAATTATGTACACATTTTTTAGAGAAAATACATACCTGTATGTATGTAAGTGGATATTTTGAAGATCGCAACCATTGCTCCCAGCGCGGGTTGCTTTTCGCGCACTGTTTAAAACGCTAAACATTTTTTTTTGTTTATTATAAATAATGGCTTTCTAACTTATAGAATTATCCATTAGACCAAAATTGAAAATAATTAAATAACTATTTTGTGAATAAAAAATATACTTTATTTATCATAATTATAATTTACAAATTATTATAATATTTATAATTTATCATTCTAATAAAGTACATTTTTTATTCACAGAATAGTGATTGAATTATTTTTTTATTTTGATCTGATGGATAAATCTGTAAGTTAGAAAGCTATTAGCGGAAAGCATCCAATCAGACGTCATGCGTGACGCATGCGCGGTATCGCGTGGAGCACTGGTTCATACGGTCTGACTGTTTACATTATAGAAATTCTTGGAACGGAGTCAACGGTCATCGCAAGCCATACCCGAGACGAGCTATATGTAAGTATTAACCCTTTTCTTGACTTTACGAAACGGAATAACATTATGAATGAAGTTAGATCTTAATATGCGATTGCTTTACATTTCAAACTAAATAATTTTTTCAAATTGGAAAGTTTTCTTAAAAATTAAATGCTATTTTTATTCTTTTTATTCTTATACTTTAACAATAATTACATATATTTATATAAATCGAGCGGAAGGATGGGCTGAGAGGAATAAAGGGGGTAGGGTAAGGACTAAGTGAGACAGGATATGGGTAAACGGAGATGTCTGGACTTGGGACGATAAAGTAGAAGCTCTGTGGGAGGGCAGGAAATGGGAAGTGAATGAAAGGGAAAAACGGGAGGGTAATGAGAATACAAATGTTACGGTGGGGCCGGTGGGGCTTATGAACGAAAAGAGAAATTGAGTGCAAGACAGACAGGAAAAAAATGAAAAAAAAATGTGGAAGTAGGATTTTGGAATGTGTCAGGGTTGAAAAACAAGGACAAAGGATTCTGGGTTGAATTGCAAAAGTGGGATGTGGTAATGATCAGCGAAACGTGGGTGGATGAAAAGGAGGGAAAAAGTATGAAAAAAATTTACCGAAAGGATATGTGTGGAAGATGCAAGCAGCGAGAAAGGATCACGTGAAAGAGAAAGGTATGGGTGACATGGTGTCAGAGGTAAGAAAGGAAATGCTGGTAGAGGAAGAAGAGGAAAAGAATACGGAGGACGCGGATAGAACAATGATGAGAAGAATAAAGGAAAAGTGGTTATGGTGGTTGTATGCGTGTACAGGAGAAGAGGAGAAGAAGAAGGATGGAAAATAATTAGGAAATGGACAAAGGAAAAGAAGAGGGGTTGGTACTGATGGGGGTAGGGGACCTGAACGCATGGACTGGGGAACAAAGGGCAGAGGTGTGAGATGAAGAAAAGGAGATCTTCGTAAGAAACTCGAAACATAGGAAAACGGATCGGGAGAGCAGCAGGCTTCTAGACTTGTTGGGAGAGGTAGGATGGTTTATTTGTAACAGCAATACTAAAGAAGATGAAGAAGGGGAAATGACGTTCAAAAGGTAAAAGAGATACCGTGATAGATTACATTCTGGCAGGAGAAAAAATAAGAAAACTGATTGTTAGAATGGCTGTGGGCAATGATATAGGCTCTAAGCACTTTTCGGTGATAGCGACATTGAAATGTGGAGGACCAAAGTGCGGTAGGGGGGAGAAGAAAGGAATGGGGGAAAGTAAGCTGAAAATGGGCAGTTGGGGGGAAGATAAGTAAAGAGAATATAGAGAAAAAATGGAAAATGGGGAGGTAAGGAGTATGGAAGAGGAAGCAGTGGACACGCTGCTAAAAAAACTTAAAAGAATGATTGATAAGGTAAGGGAGGAGATGAGACCGTAAGGAGATGGAGAGGGGACAGGAGAGGTTGATGAGAGGACGAGTGAAGGGAAAGTAAAGACAGGATGAAGGAAAGAGTAAGAAATTGGAGGAAAGGGAAAAAAAGAGAAAAGGAAACTCAACAGAAGAAAAAGAGATCACGAGAAAATGTTAAGTGAAAAAAGACAGAGAGAGAAGGAAAGATACATGAAAGAGGTCGAGAAAGCGGTGAAGGAAGGGAGGGAATGGGAAGTGATAAGCAGAGAAAGAGGTAAACGCAAGGGCATAAATGAGGAAATCGGGATCGACGAGTGGGCGGAATATTTCAAGAGACTGCTAGGGGGCGTGGAATATAGGGTAGAGGGTGTGAGAAGAAAGGCGGTGGCGGAGAACGAGGACGGCAAAAACGAGATTAGTAGGGAAGAGATGAATGAGGCGATCGCGAGATTGAAAAGAAACAAAGCAACAGGTGAGGATGGCGTAGAGAACGCAGCACTGAAATATGGTGAAGAAGGGATGAAAGAAGAGATGTGGAGGACTTGAAATAAGGTCTGGAGAGGCGAAGGGTGGCTGGAGGATTAGAAGACAGGGCTTGTAGTGACGTTGATTAAAAAAGGAGGGGGGAAAGGGTGGAGGAATTTAGAGGTATCACACACATGTCAGTGGGCTATAGAATTTACGCGGAAGGGCTTAGGAAGAGTCTGGAAAGACAGGTGGACGGAAAGGGAAGTATACCACACAACCAAATGGGTTGTAGGAAAGAGATGGGTACCACAGATAACATATACATACTGAACTTCATAGTCAATAGGAACTTCGGGCGGAAGAAAGGGAAACTAAAGTCGGGGCCAAATGTTGATGCCCCTCACTTCTTTTGATTGCAACTCGCACAAAAAAATCTTTGAAATGTCTTAAAAAGCGTCTGAAAGCTTAAAGTCTTCCGAATTCAACAATAAAATGCAATAGTTTACTTTTTACGGTGACTTATTTACAAAAACTTCATTTTGAGAACGAATGAAGATAAGAAGCCGTTTAATGACTCCAAATGTACAATTTTGTTATGCGAGTGCAGAGCAATAATTAAATTTATGATAAATTAATTCTTACGCAAGAGATATCATTTCGAATATTTCTGACTTTAATCAGTGTGGGCGTGTGACCAGAACAGCGGGACAAGTGGCAGCAAAAAAAGTACCCTTTCTATGACAATAGTAATTCCAGAAGCAAGCGAAATGCCTAGCACAGATGTGACTGAACGAAGCAGGGCCGTCTCAACGTCTTCAAGATACATTTACAGAGCGGGTCCTATGAAAATCGAAACCCAATTGAATTTGCAGAAATTTATCTTATTCTCTTTAAAATGTTTTCGAATGTTTCATTTTTTACAATTTTATCTTCAAAAATGCATTAGTCAAAATAAAAAATCATTTCAATTTCCATAGAATGTTAGGAAAATCTTTTTATTCTCTTCAAACCTATCAAAATTCTCAAAAAGCATGAAAATTTTATTTCGAAATCTAAAAAAATATATAAT
>JAUMHM010000016.1:15697579-15720383 GCA_032362435.1 Melikaiella ostensackeni
ATAGTCAAAAAAGTAGAATTTGTGCTTTTAAAAGGTCAAATAAAATTGCTTTTAAGCATTTCTTTATAGAACCAATCGTAAATCAAGATAATTTTTTCGATCGTCTTTTCAACTCTTTATTTGTGTATATTATACGGTGAGCGCAGAAAATTGAGTGCAAAGCGTGAATATTATGATTAGAATGTATTCCTAAAGGCCGATAGAGCCTTGAGTAAATAAATTTCCTTTCTCATTAGAAATCAAAAACAAATTGCACCTACACTCATAGAATATAAATAATTCAATTGGTAGGAAACCTAATTATTGTAAACAATTATCATAAAAAAATTCTTGACTGTGGTGCTTAACTGTTGTAAACATTTTATTCCTTTAACATATGTTAGATTGACTGCTAGATCAATATATACTAACGACTCATCACCATACGTCAACAATTGCTATTGTTATGAACAATTTTATCAACAATTATTCAATTTTAGTTTATATTTCTAGGCCACACTTCTTGCTCCCGTTGAAAAAAATTGAATCTGTTTCATAAATGATTATTAATCGTGAAATATTGTTGAAAGTAGATAAATTCAATTTTTCATAACAAGTATATTTTTAAAATGCCCTGATTACATGGCTTTCTGTAGAAAAAAATTATTTTATTCAGTAAATCTTCTTAAGAGCAAGCTTATATTGATATTCCATCAAGATATTTTCCTATCTGTTAAATTAACGATTGTTATTAACAAATTATTAGAGAAATGTGCAGTTATAACAGTTTTCTACATAAATAAGTGATTTCTCCTACCTAAATGTTTGGAATACGTAGATATTGATGTTTTAACGAATTAGTTGAGGATCAAAAAATATTTATAATTTATAATAACAAATTGTATAAGCACGCGCCTCAATGAAACGTTTTTTCCATTAAGTCTTGTTGAAAACAAAGTGATATTGATATTTAGTTAAGATTTTAGGCTAGTAATGAAATTTACGATTGTTATAAACAAATAATTAACGGAAAAAATCATTTTTTCCACAGAAAAACGTTCAATCGGAGCACTTGTTTATACTATTTGTTATAATGAATAGCAATTATTTATTGTTTCCAAAGTAAGTTGTTAAAACATCGACACCAACGTATTCCAAACATTTAGACATAAAAAGTACTTATTTATATCAAAAACTGTTATGATTGCACATTTATCTGATAACTTGTTTATAACAATCGTTCATTTAATTATCAGCAAAATGTCTTGATTGAATATCAATATAGACTTGCTCTTGAAGAGATATAATGGAAAAATAACTTTTTCTTACGAAAAACTATGCAATTGGGATATTTGTTTTATATATTTATTTTAAACAATTTAATTGATTCATTTTCTACAATATTTCACAATTGATAATCATTTCTGAAGAAGATTCAATTCTTTTCAATGGGAAGAAAAAGTGTGGCCTAGAAATAAAAACCAAAATTGATTAATTGTTGATAAAATTGTTCATCACGATAAAAATTGTTGACGTACGGTGATAAGTCGTTAGTATATATCAATCTAGCAGTCAAACTAGTAAATTTTAGATAAAAAAATAATGTTTACAACAGTTTAGCATCACAGTCGAAAATTTGTTTGTAATCATTGTTATTATGGTAATTATTAATCGAATTATTTATACTCTATCAGTTCAGGTGCGATATTACTGGCCAATCTTGAGTTTATTTCGGCATTTTTTTATAGATAAAAAATCGTATTGTTGAAAACGCTAACTTTATCACTTTATTTGTTTAAATACTATTCCACACAAAAAGAAATTTAAAAATCTAAGCCAGCAAGACATTTTTAGTCGAATCTGTAAAAACAGTTAAGTCTTTTCTCCATGGAAGAATAATAAGCATGGACATTTGCTTATGAGAATTGTTTAAATAAATACAAAATTTTGTCAAATTGTAAAATATGACAACAACGAGTCATTGAAAAGACATTTTCAATTTATTCTGCGAAAAAAATTGAGCCTATTCTTTCAGACATTGTCAAACTGTGTATTTGTTCACCAAAATTGTTTAGGTAATTGCACAAAATCAGCTATTTTTAACTTATCGAAATCGTACAATTGTTTCTCTCATATTCTATGCAAAAACTATGCTTTGTAACAACTCATTATTGCAAATCACAAATAAATGACACTCGTTCATGAATTTGTTTATAACATTATAAACAATCTCTTTTCTTACTCCAACGCATTACAAAATTATTGACGTACAGTAATTATACTGATCAAGGCCTGTTTTATTGAATTTGAGAATCTTTAGAGCAGTGGCAAACTTGAAAAGTTTTTTTTTTCAAATTTTGTTGGTTATTAAATAAAAATGTTGCTTTGGCTAAAGTAAAAAAAATAGTAAGTACACGTTATACCTCGAAGCCTCACGGTCATTGAACAAAAAATCAAAATCCGTTGAAAATTGAGCTGTCGAGCGATTTTTGTGCAAAAAAAAAAGTGGTTTTTAAATTTTGAATTCTGTACAGGAATTTTGTTTATGTGACAAATTTTTTGTTCACTTCTAAACTTGAATTATAGAAGTGCTATTTTTCTATTTTGTCAACATTTGATGACATTTTTACTTCAATTTCTTATACCAGCGTTGCTAGGGAAATTCGATTTTAAACTTCAAATTAATTCAGCTCGAATTCAGGCAATTCAAAATATATTTCCAGCAATTTAAGTTAATCCAAATAGAATTCTAGCAATTCAAGCTAATTCAAATGGAAATGTAGTAATTCAAGTTAATTCAAATTAATTCTAGCAATTCAAACTGAATTCTAGATAGATTGAACAGTAAGTTCTGCAATTAAAACTCATTTCTGATTAATTCAAATAGAAGTATAGCAATGAAAGTACATAATTATCGCTACACAAGTTAACTGAAATTATATTTGAGTAACTGAAGTTAATTGAAATACACATTCTAATTAAATTCTAGTTATTTTCTAATTTAATTATAGCAATCCGTACTCAAGTTAATTCAAATAAAATTCCAGTAATTAACGTTAATTTAAATACAATTGCAGCGATTCAAGTGAATTCAAATAGAATTCCAGCAATTCAAGTAAATTCAAATATAATTCCAGCAATTTAAGTTAATTCAAATAAAATGTCAGCAGTTTAAGCTACTTCAAATATAATTCCAGTAACTCAAGTTAATTAAAATTTAATTTCAGTAAATCTAGTTAATGTAATTAAAATTCCAGCAAACCAAGTTAATTTCAATTGAATTCCAATATTCAATGTTAATTTAAACCGAATCCCAGCAATCCAACACGAATTTCAATTAATTTAACTATAATTAAATGAAATAGAAATAAAGTAATTCATTTTAATTCAAAATAAATTATAGTTAATTCAAGTAGAATTCTAGATCATATCAATTGAATTATAATAAATCCTGCAAATAAAACTTAATTCTTGTTAATTCAGAATTGGATTCTAGTTCATGCAAGTGCAAGTCTAACAATTCAAATAGAATTCTAGTAAGTCAAACAGAATTTTCCTAACTTAAGTCCGTTCAAACAGAATTCAAGTAATTCAAGCTAATTCAAACTGAATTTCAGCAACTCAAGTTAATTAAAATTGAATTCGATCCATTCAAATCAATTCAAATTGAATTTAAGATAATTCAAATAGAATTTCATCAATTCAAGTTAATTCAAATTGAATTTTAGCGATTCAGGTAAACTCAAGTAGAATTTCAGCACTTAAAGTTTAAGTAATATTTCAGTTAATTTAAATTTATTTATAAATAATTCAAATGAAATTCTAGTCAATTCAAACTCCTTTTTTATTCGACTTTTTGTTAACTTTCAACCCGAAAGATTCTATAAATTCTCACACTTAAATTTATACTACTTGAGTTAGAAGTTTTTCATTTTTTTAAACTTTCTGAATGAAAAGCCTTTTAAATTTGAAGTTCTTAGCATTGGACTCTTTGACTTTTGGTCTAGAAAATCTAGAAAAATCAAAGAATTTCGCAAAATCCTTGTATTTGAATTACAGTTATGATAATGAAAGAAGAATCCAAATTTGAAAAGTCTCAACCTGTGACTTAAACAATATTTTTAAAGCTTCCCCGTCTAAACGCAACCTAATTCGAATAAACATGATCAACTTGAATTATTTTCAATACAAACAGGTTGCTAGTTTAGATTCTTTCTAACTTGAGGTTCATGAATTTTGAATTATTTTTTTCAAATGCTTTCAATATGCACTAGACTTAAACACAATTTTCTGTAAATTGAATTTGATCAACATTCTAAAGTATAAATCCATTAGTAAATAATAATTTACAATCGATTCTTGTTCAAGAAGTTTTTTGGGTTGTGCATTGATTTTTGCCCATGCGTTAAATCTTTCCCAGTCAGCTGGAGTCTTCAGCCATCCTTTTAAATTTATTCTATGCCGTTTCCTAAAAAAACAATAAAATATTACACAAATTGTTTCACCTAAAAAGTTTATTACATTGTGAGTTGTGATACTCACATTCCCTTATTCTTCCCCTTATCTTTCTTTCCACTTTGTGGTCGTGGTTCTATTTTTGGTGGCATTTTTCTCTATTGTCTTTATTATGTACTCGTTTTTAGTTGAAAAGTATGATAAATTGTATTTATTATAAATTGTGAAGGATCCATATTTTGAGGCAAGAAATAACTGATATTTTACATTTTGATGGACGTAAATCAAATTTTGATTACATTGCAATGTTGTAAATATCTTTCAATAGAGATTTTGAATCGTTTTAATTTTGAATTCCAAAATACATTTTTATTTTTTATATACATTTTCGAGAAATTTGTAGGTTGGCTTATCCGGTGAAATATTCATGATATGAAGTACGTTATTCATGATTATTCATTTCACTATCTTGAATTCGGTTTTCATTTATTTTAGAAACTTATTTTCAATTTTTAATTGATAGAAAATTGATAATGGAGGTTCAATGAAATATTTTAATTGGTATAGAGTAATTAATTTAATCATTTTATTTTACGTTTTCTATTCAATTCAACAGAAATTTATTCATTTAATATGAGAAAATATTCTTTTCATTTGATTAATAATAAACTTCTTGTTTCTATTCTTTATCAGTAATAAAGGAATATTCATAATTAGCTTTTATAAGTAAATAGAGAGTAAAGTAATAGTTCCCGTATTTATTAGTAAATTATTTATTACACTTCGTTTCATTTTTTCATCGAATTCGTATCTAGTCTTATTTTTATGATTTCTAACGTTTACTTCCCGGATTATGAGCCTCGATAATTTTAGAAAATTTATTCTCATTGTAAGAAATATCAGATCCCGATTCGGGCAAGTTTTTACGAGGTCTCGAAAAATCACGTAAGCGTTTTGGATGACGAATTTTACGTCTTGCTGCAATATTAGCGTAGGTTTCCATATCTGGCTTTTGACTTCCATTTGATTCTTTATTTGAGAGACTCTTCATTGACGATTCTTTGCTAAAATTTTCTGTAAAAAAAATTATTTTTATAAAGTTTTTCATTTAAAAGATCGCGTAATCGGAATGTTGAATAATATCATCATATTTAAGCAACAGAATAGTAAAATTATTTTAAATAAGACATTCTAAAAGAATTCATTTTACAATATTAGACACCTGGTTTTAAACTAGGAGTCTGTGACAAAAACGATGGACTGGAGTATTTATATGTATTTGAACTATATCTCCGTTTAGGTTGAGCCAATTTATTTAAATTATCAGTTATTTCATAAACTAAAGCTCCTGGTCTGACCTGAAAAAAATTATTTATAATATAAATTCTTTTTGCAATACAAAATCTAGACAGCCTTGGCTCTAAAATGGATTCAAAAAAATTTTCACCATCATTATTATAATAATATACAATTTTTAATTTGTTTTACCTGAAAAGCATTTAACCTTATGCTATTGTCAATTCTTATTCTAGCTTTTGCTAATTCTTCAAATCTAGGTTTCTTCCTCTTTAAATTTGTATCTAAGTCTGCATTATTGAACGCGTTTTCTGACATTCTATTTAACTGCTAATTTTTAATTTAATTACAATTTAGATTTTGCCAAATAATTAAAGTATTTAAAATTTTGGGCCGAAATATGACAATTTGACGGATTGTTTGAAAAAAACGTCAGTTTGCTTTTTGTTTTTGAACCAGAACAAAATTTTGTTTCCTTATTCATAAAACCACTTTCATAATTTATATAGTGTTATCAAAAATTTTTTCATTATTTGTGGTTATGTCTTATAAATTATATTCAAGATACAAATAAATAAACATTCAAATAATATGAAATGAATTCTGACTCAAAATTACTAAAAATAAGAAAAATTGTGCAGAATAAAAAATTCAGAAAAAAATGGAAAAATTGAGAATTCAATCAAATATTTCTGAATCAGACATGCCACGGTCCGAGTAAGTTGTAACAACATTTTATTCACATAAGAATCTTTATTTTTCAGTATTTTTTGGTGGTTTATAAATTCTCTAATATTCACAGTTTGTCATTTGAAACGAAAAATATGAATCCTCAAAAAAATCGTCATAAAAGCTTGTACTCTTGGTGTGTACCAAGAAAAACTAAAACAGTTAGCTCAACGGGAGAAATTTTAATAGACCTTACTTCAGCTTCGAATGTGAAAAGGAAAAAATCCAAAAAACGCACCGTAAGTTTTCCTACAAGGATTATTGAATCGGAATATTCTTTTTGTGAAAAATGCACCTCACCTTAGAAACAAAGTTAGAGAACTCGAATTTCGAGGATCATATATTTTCAGAAAGCACGACAAATACGAGAAAAGGCATTTCAAAGTCAGAAACGTATCAATGAATTGTCACAACCCAGAAAAATGGTTTTAAATTCATCACAAAACTTACCAGAAACTATCAAAGTAATTTCACTAAAAGAAAATATTAATCTGAATTTTGATACCTAATAACATGAACTATAATAATATAAAATTAGGTATTTAGAAGCCAGAAACACATCAACGACTTGTCACTACCTAAACGAGTAGCTTTTGAATCATCGCACAAATCTCAGAGTAACAAAGTAAATATATTACTCTTAAGAATGAAGTTGAAACATAATATTTATTTTTTTCATCATTTAAACGATTCAACCTAAATAAAGGATTCAAGTCTGACGAGCAACCCAAGTCTCAGTTTAACAAACTTTGGAATTCAAGAATGTAATACAAATTTAAAATCTATATCAAGGCAAGAATGGACGGAACGAATTAATAAATTAGCTGAACCTAGGATACGAGAACCAAATCCAACTAATGTAATTGGAAAAGTAGCAGAAAAAGCATTGAAAGCTATAGGTATGAACCCCAAATCCAAGTTTTGTATATTCCTTTCAATATTTATTTTGAAATTTCAATTTTTTATTTTTTATGAACAGCATCTAAACGAATAAAAGAATTGGCTAAAAGAAAGCCACCGAAATTGGTAGATACTCAAAAGAAAGATCGCGATCCGTTTAAAGTGAGCCCTCAAGCACTAAAAGCAATTTGTTCTACAAGAACTAAATCTTTGGCTACACCGAAAATTTTCCAACTTCACTCTCACTATTGCAATATTGAGAAAGGAAATACCTAATAAAAGTCGAAGGCGAAAAAAGGAAGTGTGAGAACGAAGTAATAGAGTAAAATCTTTTTAATAAAACTATAAAGTCGTTTCGGCTTACATTATTTAGAAAATATTTTGGACGGTATATGGTGGTACATCAAAAAATGAAGTACGACATAAATATTATATATTTCGACGAGTTAAAAATGGACGGATGTCGTTCTTGTAATCAGATCTAGAATTAAATACTACATCATTATTCGTTAAAATCTATACGCATTTTTACAATTAAAACTATGTTTTAAAGGCACTATATGTTTATAGTGAATACCTACAAGCTATGGAGTTTTTTTATGACTTTCAGTCACTTGTACTTTAAAAATGTATAAAATATATACAATGCAACATGTTTGATATAAAAACATTCTAAAAGCATTAAAATGTGTAAAGAAAACTTTACTTAAATAATTCTAAACATTTTGGACACTTTCGAAGATATTAATTTTGAGTTCTTACTCAATAAATTTATCGGACGGACTGCTTTAAAACAGTTACAATAAATTCTCCTTCACTCTTCTGAATACTTATTAAAAAATTGGAGATCTGACAATTAAAATGTTCAAAGAGTCTTGACGGTGCATCAGACTTCGGCAGTTAATAGTTATGTACAGTATTAAATACAGTCTTGTAGAATTCCTTGAAATACTTTGAGATTCTTTTTCACAATTCTTGAGACCTAAAATATGTTTCAGAAATTCTACTCGCATTCGAAGGAAGGAGATTTCGAAGATGACCTGCAGATTTTCAAAAGAAACTGTGCACAGGGTGCCTGTCCGACTGATGATTTTAAATTCCCGGTCATTTCTCGATTTTTCCACGGTCTATACATTTTAAAAGATTTCCGATTTGGGACAGGGAATTTGGGAAAAGAATTGTAATTCTGATTTGGAACAGAGAATTTCGTAAAAGAATTATAATTCTGAACAGAGAATTATAATTTGAACACAGTTTTTTCTTAAATTACCTTCTTCTAAATTAGAATTAAAATTGTTTTCCGAAATTCCCGTTCCATGTTAAAAATTTTCTGTTCAAAGTCAAATAATAATTCTTTAAGAACATTCCATCCTAAAGTCTAAATTATAATTATTTAAAGAAATCCCCTGTTCCAAAGTGAAAATGATAAATCTTTAAGGAGATTCCCTGTTCGAAATGAAAATTATAATTCTTTACGCAAATTCCCTGTTCTACGTCAGAATTATATTTATTTACAACTTTTTCTATTATAATTCAGAAGTATAGTAACTCCCTTTACCTAAAATTTGGAAGAATGAAGTTTCAAATTCTGGCAAATTTTCATTTAAAAAAAAAAGAATTTTTAAATTCAAACAAATTCCGATTTGGAACAAGGAATTTTCAACATCTATCGAATTCTGACTCAGAAAAATTGGTTTTTGTAAATTCCCTTCTTCTAAATCAGAATTTAATTCTTTAAAGAAATTCACGTTCCACGTCGAAAATTCCTCCTATTCCAAGTCAAATTATAATTCTTTATAGAAACTCCCTGTCCTAAAGTAAAAATTATAATTTTCAACGAAATTTCCTGTTCTAAAGTGAACCTACAACGAAAATTATACTTCTTTACGGAAATTCCCTGTTTCATGTCACCATAAAATTTATTTCCGAAAATTCCCTGTTCGACGTCAGAATTATATTTTACTTACAACTTTTTCTTTTACAATTCAGAAATATTGTAACTCCCTTTTTCGAAAATTTGGAAGAGGGAAGTTTCAAATTCTGGCAAGTTTCCATTTACAAAAAAAAAAGAACGTTTAAATTCAAACAAATTCCGATTTGGAACAAGAAATTTTCAACTTCTAGCGAATTCTGACTCAGAACAGCGATTTTTTGTAAATTCCCTTTTCTAAATCAGAATTCAAATTCTTTTCAAAAATTCCCGTTTCACGTAAAAAATTCCCTGTTTTAAGTCAAATTATAATTCTTTATGGAAACTCCCGGTTCCAAATTAAAAATCATCATTCTTCACGGAAATTCCGTCCTAAGCTCAAAATTATATTTCTTTGCTGAAATTCCCTGTCCCAACTCAGAATTATAATTCTTTTGCAAAATTCACTGTCCCAACTCAGAATTAGAGTAATAAAATATATGAAACCACTTCACACGAGAGAAATCCCGGTCACTAAATCAAATTCCCTGACATTTCCCGGTTTTCCCCCGAACAGGTAACACCCTGAGTCCACTACGAAAAAATTTCTTCGAGGCGGATTTTGAAGTGTTTTATAGAGATTCTTGTAAAAAGAACACTCATCTGCTAAAGACTAGAGTGAGTACGAACATAGCTAAAGTTCCGATTAATGAATATGTAATAGACGAAGCTCCTGCGTTACAATCAACCATTCTTCTTGCCCTCATGAAATCTGGTCCTAAATAGGCGCTATATTCTCTTTTCTCTTTTGGAATTACGACCAGTTGCTGTGTTGCATCTTGGAATATCAAGTCACTGTATGGTGGAATGCTGTAGAACATACTAAAACTGTACTCATCTTGGTCCTTTCTTCCGTAGAATTGTTGGGCATAAATGAACAGATTAATATAAGCATTCATTTGCGTTTCATTGTAGCCATAATATCCTCCTCGAGTGACAACGGCATTTGCTGCTACTTTTCCTAAGTTGCAGTTTTGATATTCATAAGTCGAGCGACGGGTGCCATCGGGACAGAGCAACTGAAAATCTTTTGTGAACGTATTACGAGCCCACAATTCCTTGCGCTTTCCATCTGTATTTTCTGCGACGGTTGTGTGTTTCACAAAAGCTACATCTCCTCCACCTTCAACTAAACACCGGAAGGCTCCTGTGTATCCGAAATAATCTTCAGATGCGTCTCTTCGACAATATCTGTAACTGGTTCCATGGCAGAGGTCGCACATGTTGTCGTAAGGAACACCTGTGACAAAAAATGGTTCAGAAATTTAAAAGAGGTATAAAAAATAATAAAGGGATTATTTCCACATTCTCTTCCAGTTTCATTTCGATTTCGAGGACGAAGTAAGAATATCTGAGGTGTTAATTTCTCCTGCAATCTGGTGTACACTCTCTCTGCAATCATATGCAATATCGAGCAATCCCATGCAATCCGTTGTAATCCCATGCAATCTTTAACAATCCATTGTAATTCCCCCTTACGAAAAAATATCATAGGAAATTCAGTATAAGTCTATAATCATTTTTCAAATAATTTTTTCGCGATTCTAAAAAAATCATTAACGAAAATAATTATAAGAAAATCAGCATGAAAATAAATAATTTTAAAATATTAGAAGAATTTCTACAAACAATAGAAACACTACAAACGAATATGATTTATTCATTCACTTGACGTAGAATTTCAAATTATTTTAAAGGATTTTACATATTTCAAGGAATTTCACAGAATTCCAAGAGAGTTGAAAGACTTCAAATAAACCAATGGATTTCAATAAATTTCAAGGAATTTCAGAGAATTTCCACGGATTTTAAGCGATTTCGTCAGATTTCATCAAAATTTCACGAAATTTGAAATGATTTTAAACATTTCAAAACATATTAGGAGAAAATAAGAGATTTCGAAGGATGTCAACCTATTTCAAGGGGCTTCTGCGGATTTAAAGGCTTTTAAAAAGATTTTATAGGATTTCCAAACGTTTAAACTAATTTGAAGGATTTCATCGTTTTTCAAGAGATTCAGTAAGGCTTCAGACCGTTTCAAAATTTTCAATCGGTTCTTTGTTTCTGGGTAAATTGATATTCAAGGGATTCTTAGCAATTCTAAAGATTTTAGGGGATTTTAAGGTATTTCAAGGTATTTCAAAAAGTTTACAGGATTTTATTCAATCTCCATGGATTTGAAAGATTTCAAGGAATTTCAAAGATTTCTAGAGATTTGAACGGTTTTTTCAAAGAACCTTGATGAACAACTTTAAGTTCATTTATAGTCAAGGGATTTTAAATGATTTCTACTTATTTTAATGGATTTTTACGATTTTCAACGATTTCAAGGAATTTTAAGAGATATCAACGAATTTGTAGAGAACTTTAGGAATAACTCAAATTTTATTTTAAGGGATTTCAAAGATTTCTAGGGATTTTTGAACGGCTTTTTTATAGAACTTTAGGGAATAAATTGAATTTCATTTCAAAGGATTTCTAATGATTTCAACAATTTCAAAGGATTTTAAAGATCTGACGTTATTGTCAAAGATTCTAAAGAATTTCAAGAGATTTCAAAAATGTCAAGGCATGTCAAAGAATTTTGTAGGATTTCCAAAGATTTCAAGGAATTTAAAAGAATTCCACAAGACTTATGGAGTTTTATAGGACCTCCAAGTATTTCAAAGGTTTTAGGGGATTTAAAAATATTTCGAAAGGTATCAAGGGATTTCAAGAGACTCCACAAGATTTTCATAGATTTCGATGAAATTTCAAGCGATTTTAAAGACATCAAGGGAATTCACAGACTTTTGCTCTGTGAAGTTTATTTGTGCAGAATCGATATTTTTGTATATATTAGTAGGTACTTCCATACGAGATTATGAGTGTTTTAATTGTAAAATAAATCGTTCCTTTGTAGTTTCTCTATTTTTTATATTAATTCCTTTAATATTTTTCTATTATTTATTCTAATTCTGATTATCGTATAATATTTTTCTATATAATGATTTTCTATAATGAATTTCCTATAATCCATGGAATCTTTTGCAATCCCATGCAATCTTGCAATCTAATGTACACCAAAAAACCGAGTAATTAACCCCTCGAGAATATCTAGCAATTTCGTTTTACTTTCCAGCAGGAGAGCGACAGACTCTTACAGGGAGGCCACTTTTATTGCCGAAGAAAATTCCCGGTCATTGAAATTAAAAAGTTCAAACTGTTAAAGCTGAAGATTTTTTCATTTGAAGTAATCACAACTAAACTACAAATTAAAGCAGCCAAAATTGAACTCTTCTGAATTTTCTACTTTCCAAATTAAAGCTTAAAAAATTTGTCATTCAAAACCTTTTAATTCAATCGTTTAATAATAAGCAAGTAATAAAATGTAAACCTTCTAATTTCATAACGGTTTAAATCTAAAGGCTTCAAAACAAACAATATCTTGAAATGAAACATTCAAAATTGTAAAGTATCAATTTCGCAAACTTTAATTATACAAATTGAATAGTGAAGGCTGGTAAAGGCCTCTAACTTTCATTCTTTAATAACCACTCAAAACAAAATATTTAAAAATATACAAATTAAATGTAGCCACTTTTGTCACTGGAAAAAATTCCCGGTTTTTAAAATTTTTTCAAGGTTATGCAAATAAAAATAGTTCTTAGTAACTAAAATGTAATTTATTGGCTTTTCTTGCTCGATAAATATTTGTAGAGATATTTTTTACCATTAAGGACGTTTTATTATGTGCTGCTGTTAAAATTAATATTAACTTTTCTCAAGTAATCTAGTAATCTTTACTTGATATTCTGCACATCGAATTGAAAACATTTTTAAATAATTAAGGATACATAAGGATCGTAACTTCTTTAACGAGATGAAAAGTAAATCTGCTACCCTTAAACTTAAATATACACTACCGGCGAAAATTATCTACACTCCTGTTTTTTAAGCTGTTACCAAAGTTCCTTCATTTTCATTTTTCCCTCATAGTAATACGAAAGGTAATAAAATTCTGCGTTCAATAGACCTTAGGTGAAGGCGAAATGTCCATTTTATAAAAAGATATTGTAAAAAAGCGTCAAATTTCGATGTTCCCAAAAATTGGGATAACTATTGAAATAATTAACATTATTTTCAAAACCTCGAGCTCATTTTAAAGGTATGTCTTCATAGTATTTTCCTGAATGGTTAGGATATTTTTAGAATTTTTCCCTGACATTCTGTCCTAGGGTCAACCTTGGTGAAAATAAGTCACAAAATTTCAAAAATATGTGATACTTACAAAAATTGAAAAAAAAACATTATTTCTCATATTTTAATAAATTTTTGTAATATTTGTAAAAATACTATGGTTTTAAATTTTTAAAGTCATGTGGTGAGTACAATCATTACTTGAAATTTTGGACTTTTATGCATATCTTAATAATTTGGCAAAATACTATGGAGACTTACCTTTGCAATGAGCCCAAGAATTTTTAAAAATGTTAGTTATTTCAAGAGTTATTCCAATTTTTCAAAAACATCGAAGTTTTTTTTGCAATTTATTTTTATTGAATTGACATTTTACCTTCAACTTGGACTTATTAAATGCAGAATTTTATTACCTTTCGTGTTGTGATGAGGGAAAAATTTAATGTAAAATTATAAAAATTAAGGCATATTAGCAACATTTCCGGCCCGCGTAAAAATTTCCGGTCATTTCCCGGTTTCCAGGTCCAGTGGACACCCTGTTCTTACTATTAGATTTCATTTTTAGAAACAAAACGAAAAGACTTATTTAATTCTTGAAAAGAAAACAAAACGGGGGGACATTTTTAGTTTTTGGAAGACAAATGAAATAGGAAAAGGATTTCTTTTTGTTTGAAAAAAAGAGATGGAAGAGAAACATTCGTTGAGTTTATGAAATGAATCATAATTTTAATTACTTTTTTTAACGAAAATGTCTGGCATCTCACAAACATTTTATGGCGAAAATTAAAATAGACCGAATCAATTTCAAATCATGCAGGCCGGCGAGTGACATGTTCAGGATTGGCTTGCCATTTTAAAATGTTAAGGGTAAAATGAATTTTTTGCGAATTTTACTTTGAAAACCGTGGCATTTTTGCAATTTTCGAGATTTCAAGGTTCTTATTCTTTCTGTTTATCCAGGTTTTTGCACTTTTAAAATCCACAAAAAAATTGGAAAATAATAGATAAATGGTAAAATTATTTCGATTTTTTGGAAAAAAGGAAAAAAAGTTTTTCAAAATCCCCACCATTTTTATGACATTTTTAAGATTAATAGGTACAAATATAATCTACTTACTATAAATTCACAATTTAGTATTTTTTCAGTTTGCGGGAGAAAGTAATTATTTGTGATTTTTCTTTCAAAAACCTTGCCCTTTTTGCAATTTTTGAGATTTTAAGATTCCTCTTGCTCAAGATTATCAAGTTTTTTTCACTCTTGCAACACCGATGAGAAAAACGAAGCAAGAATATAAATTTTAAAGCTATTTCGAATTGTCGAAAAATTAAGTCACGAAATTTTCTCAAAACAGCAACCTTTCTTCTCGCTGAAATTTTCAGGTGTAATAGGTAATATGTGGTTAATTTACAATAAATTTTAAACCTGTGGTGTATTTGTATTTCGAGATCAACAAAATTCTATTTTTTCTTATTGTTCTCGCATTTATTGTATTTTACTGTTATTTTTTAATTTAAATCAGAAAAATGTTATTTTATCTTGGATATAACGATATAATGCGTCAAAAACTGCAAAGCTGGTACTTTTTCTTTGAACTTCTTTTTGGCATCTCTTTTTCTTTTCCTTCTACCTATCACTCCTGAAAATTTCAGCGAAAAAAAGGTAGCTGTTTTGAGAAAATTTCGTGTTTTAATTTTTCCAAAAATCGAAATAGCTTCACCATTTTTTATTCATTCTTTGTTTTTCTCATCGGTTTCGAAGGAGTGAAAAAAACTCGTCAAACTGGAACAAGGAAAACCTTAAAATCTCAAAAATTTCAAAAAGGGCAAGGTTTTGAAAAAGTAAATCAAAAATAATTTTTTTCTTCTGAAGAACAATAAAAAACAAAATGGGAAATATAATTTAATAAAAATTTAATTTTAATACGGGAAGTGTTTTTTTTTTTGAGAAAAATTGGTTTTTCTTTTCTTAAGAAACCGAAATAACTTTACCATTTTATAACTTTTTGTAGACTTTGAAAGAGTGCGAAAAATTGGATTAACTGAAACAAGGAAAACCTCAATATCTCAAAAATTGCAAATATGGCATGGTTTTCAAAGTAAAATTTGCAAAAAAACCTACTTTACGCTGAAAATTTTTAAAATATTCGTAAAAGATGTAAAAAAGTCGCTATGTTAATTTTAAAAAACATATATGTCTCCTTACTTTCCACGTACAAAAATGTATTTCATTCGCCAGCCAATCCTGAACATGTCACCCGCCGGCCTGCATGATTTTAAATGGATTCGGTCAGTATCGATCGGTATGCTTTTTTAGGAAGTCAATTTTTATGTTGAATTGATATGAAATGAAAAAAATTGCTTTAAAGATGGCGAATGTTGCTTAAAATGTTCATTTTCACATAATTTTGTGATTGATCATGTAATGAAAACATTTGTTTAAGAGAACATGTAATGGTCCTATTTCATATAAATTAATTACAATTTATACATAATTGAACACAAAAATCGACATTTTTCAAAATAGTTTTTTTTATTTTTGTGAAACGAAAGCAAAATTAAAAGTAACCTTTTCAGTTTCTAAAACGAAAAGAAAACACAAAAGAAGTTTTGAATACTTTTTCCGACAAAGACGGAATAAGCAAACTTTCTGAACTATTTTAGTTTAAAAAAATTTATATTTTCTTGAAACGTAAGCGCAACAAGTGCAAACTTTCCTTCAAAGAAAAATATAAAAAAGGATAAACGGAAATTTTCGTTTTCTTTCTGTGAATGAAAATGATTAATAGAAATATACTTTCGTATGCTTTCTACACGGGAATGAAGCAAATAAGATTTTTGTATCGCGTGCACAAAAAGTCACGGTTTTCATGCTTGCAAAGCGTACCGAAAGTGGAGCTTTTCAGATATGCTTAAGAAAAAAACTATTGCTCATGTGTGAATCGGCTACAATTCCTCTTTAACACACTAGTTACTTTTTCGCACACTTTTTTAACATTAGTAACTTTTGCACACAGTATTTTTTTGCCATGCCTTTCTAGATAGCGCCACTTTCGACACACTCTACAAGCACGAAAAAGGGGCTTTTCTGTACTTCTTACAAAAAGTATTGTGATACACATGCAAATAGGCGGACATTCGACGTAGGGTGTAAAGAAGACAGCACTCGCCTTCAGCTCGTACTACATGAAGTACCAGCCGCAGGCGAGTGCTGTTAGTACTTCTGTATACCTTATATCACAATAGTGATTTTCTGTATTATCCCCTATCAAAAAGTCGACTATTATGTAGAATAGTCGACTTTTTGACCGAGGTAGTGCAGAAAGTACTATTTTAAACATAAAAAAAAACGGTTTTGTTTAGGTCATAGTAAAGATAGTTTCTAAAACGAAACAAAACTGTGTGTTTTCGACAGCAGTTAATTTTGAATTATATGAATCTTACCTATATTGTACTCCGTGCTCAGAGCACCAGGTACGCAAGATTTGGTGAAATATTCAGCAGCCGCACGAACAGAATCACAACCATACCCCCTCATCCATCTATTAGAAAGCATATATGCGAGTGGATAGACCCAACCTGCAGCTGTATTAATTCCGGTATGGCAAGTGTACTTATTTTTCAGGTAAGTCAGGTCCGTATCACGATCTTCTTCTTTTGCAACAGCAACTGCATAGTATTCGGGAGCGCCAAGGTTGTAAACTTCAGAAATGAAAGGAACCAAACCAAAACGTACTCCGGCAGTATAAACATCACTGGCATCCAGCATTGCTACATCAGCGAGTCTGAAAATCGAAAATAATTAAAATTATTCTATCTGATCTGATTTAAACTTCCTGCAGAGCCGAAGATCAACTTTATACACACCCATTCTTTATCGCCTGCATACAGTGAATTTGACTGTGGCCTTTGTAACAAAACAATTTTGGCTTCAACAGCTGAGCGTCCAACGCAATCTGTGAAGAAAATAAGTTTTTGTTATACAATCAAATTAACTTTTCATTTTGTATAGTATTTACAATGAAGTTACTAATTTTTACCTTCATTTTAACACACTTTTCCATTTCCGGTTCCGAAGTGACACACAAAGTCATTCTGTTTACCGGACAATATCTCACAGCCAAAACTGAATCTAATGCCTTTCCTAAATATGCAGAATATGTTTGATCTTTTTCAGGCAAAGAGACAAAGTCTCTCGCTGCGTCCTAAAATAGGAAATTATTATTTAAACCTCAATTCTTTTAGTGAAAAGGGATTACTAAAATAATTAGATGAGAGTATCTACTTACAGAAACTAGAAGATTATGGTGAATGCTGTATTTTGGAGATGATTCAAACAAATTGAAACTTTCAATTGTTTGAATAGATGGATATTCTGTTGTTGACAAACCTTCTCGATTAAAATAACTTTTATTTCTCTCATTACGTAAATTGTCCCAAGAACCACTGAAGCTTCGGTCGAATCCTTCGCGATTGTCGTAATTATTGTTATAATTATTATCATTATTATTATTGCGATTGTCGAATTCATTTCGATTGTCGTAGTTACTGTAATTAGGATTAAATCCTAAAGGATTAGTACTATCATAGTTGAACCTATCGAAACCACTTCTATTGTCGAAGTTATTTTGTCGACCATCCCATCGAGTATTACTGGGTTCACTTGTCGAGTTTGCACTTTCTTTGGAAAATCGACGAGCTGCCTTTTCTAAAAATCTTTGATACAACTTTCGTGTGATTTGTTTCGTGGCTGAGGAAGTTACGATCGCTCGAGATGGAATTTCACCCCAATTGCAGAGTCGGTATTCGTCTATCGGTTTTCGACTTCCATCAGGGCAGAGCAATTCAAAATCTTCTTTCTTTTGTACAGCTGAATAAAGAAGAGCAAGATAATTGAAATGTTGGCAAGTTTTGAATACAATAACTAGGTAGCCATTCTAAATAATTATTCCAATGTAAACTTACTAAATTCGTACAAATTTGCTGTCATTTCTTGTACCGTTGTGTGAACCAAAAAAGCAATATCTCCAGCTTCAGCCAAACATCTAAATGCACCTTCGTATCCAGAATAAGGATCTGCATTTGTACATTTACCCCCAGGTATTTTTCCAATACAGAGTTTGCAGAGCTGGTCAGAATTGTCACCTAAAGTTTATGTTTGTTATTTATAAGGTCCTTCTTTTTAACTGATAATATTCTTTAATGATATCACATTTTACTAGTGCAATTCAAATTACCTAATGGATTGTATTTATCAATCAACGAATTCGCTGCACAACTTGGTCCGAAATATTGGATTGTTGACTTCACGTGGTTGTTGCAGTCAACGATTTCCATACCTCCGTGCTTCATTAGCTGAAACATAATAATTTAATGAAATGCATTTCGAAGATTTGTTTACTTTAAAACTGGGAATATTTTTGAGCTGCCCAATTTGAATTTATTAAATTAAAATTTTTTTTTAATCAAGTAAAATTGAAATTGGGCATTAAATACTGACCATTATCAAATTGAAATCGTTAAAAATACGCAGGGTGGCCGTTTTAATCAACAACAAAAACTCCCGGTCACTTTCCGGTTTTTTCACTGTTCGCAAAAATTTTCCACGGTCATTGAAATTAAAAAATTCGAACTCTTAAAGCTAAAAATATTTTAATTTTAAGTAATCAGAACTAAACTACAAATTAAAGCACTCAAACTGGAACTCTTTTGAATTTTAAGCTTTTAAAATTCCAGATTAACAAATGTTCAATTCAAAAACTTTTAATTCAAACGCTGAATAATTTACAGGTATAAAATGGAATCTTTCAACACTTTTCAATTAAAATTTTTTTATTAAATGCCGTTAGCCTGCAAAATTTTAAATCTTAATCTTTTTGTAAATTGAACAGTTCGAAGATTTCTATTTGAATAATATAAATTCACGCTATAATTTTTAATGCTATAAATTAAAGAATGAATCAATAAATTTGTAAATGTTCAAAATTATATCATTTTAACCGACTTTAAGTTAGAAACATTCAAAAATAAACGATTTAAATTTCCTTTTAACCTTAACACTTAAAATTAGAAGTAAGATTATTTTTATTTCAAGTCGTTTCAAATTAATAGTTATTCAATTGTTATTTTACATCAAAATTCAAAACTTTCACAAACTAAAGTTTAAGAAAATGGAACAATTAAAATTGAAACGTTCAAAATCTAAATTTAGCACTCTGAAATTTTAACGATTCAAGACTTTCTATTTCAAACAATTCAGTTTCAAATTGTTTAGTTTTGAATATTTGATTTATAATTGCTCATTTTAAATGAACAGTTAAAACTTCCTTTTTTTTAATCAAAATTTTTTAATTGAATGGTTTAACTGGAATATTTTAGATTAAAACAATATTGAAATGGGATATGATATTGAATAAAAGCGTTCAATTATGAACTATTAATATAAAATTATGTCAAAAATGGAAACATTTTATGAAGTTTCAATCGGACGTTTCCACTTGCTCAACTACTAAGGCTTTCGAATTGAAACAGTTCAATTTTTAACGATAAGATCTGTTTTTTATCATAAAATTCAAATTTCAAACGCTTATAATTTATAATTGTTCAAGTGTTCAAAACTGCATTTTTAAATTCTTTAAATTAAAAATGTACGTTCAAAAATGAAGACCTAAAATGGAAAATTTTAAAGTAAAAGATTTTAGAATTACACACTGTAAACTAAATGATTTCATAATTGAAAAAGTTAACAATTGAACTTAACATTCAAAGAAAAGTTGAATGCGAACTTATTTAAAATTCAATTGAATCATATGTTATGAAATTTATGATATTTCAAGTGATTGAATAGATTTCTCTTCTAAAAATTTGTAAAATTCCAGGCCAAAAAATAAATTCACTGTCATTTCCCGGTTTTGTCCGGTCGCCAAAAATTCTCAATCATTTCCCGGTTTAGCCGGTTTTTCGGTCCAGCGACTACCCTGAATACAATTTCCAAATTAAATGAAACAATTCCAATTTTGCATTCTAAATTGAACAATTTACAATTTAAACATTTGAAAATCAACGAAATTTTAATTAAACAATTACTAAATACGCTTGGGACTGGCCATATTACGCATCGCTTTTATCATTATTGTACTCCCCCTCCTCCCATTTACGAATCTTTCCTGAAATAATAATCACTAAATATGAAACATTTAACAATATAAAGTTTTCACAATAATTAAAAATAAAAAAGCTACAGTTATTGAATTCAAACTTTATGTTTTCTGAATTTATGAATTTTAAATTGCGAACATTTGCAACTTTTCAAAATTTTACAGACACGAAACTTTTAAAAAATGTAATTGTAAATGCAAAACATCAAGAAACTAACAATTTAGAGTTTTCAACATTTTAATTTATACAATTTTGTAATTATAATCGTAATAACGTGCACAATTTTTAATATAAACGTTCATTGTACGCTTTGAAGTTTTAAAGAGTTGGTAGTTGAACAATTTTATTTGTAAGTGTACGAAATCGAAGAGTTTTCAGTTCGAAGAAATTAAAAATAAAGAATTTTTATTTACGGCTGTCATACTTAGCCGATTCCTACTTTACCGACCTCCTTTGCGCCAAATTGCTCCTGTCTACACGAATTGAGATCTGATATCGAGTTCAAAGTAATTTGAAAAATGAAATAGAAGGCTCTAAATAAGGTTTATCTAAACCTAAATGTTCATAATTACAACAAAAATTTCAAAAGGGCGAGGAGTTTGACGGAAAAAATGTCGATAAGATAGGAATCGGGTGAGTATGACATGCCCTTATACTTTAAAAAACGATTTTGATATTAAGACGTTTAATATTGAACATTTACGAATCAATCTTCTAAAAGTGGTATATTTTAAAATTAAAAAGTTACAATTGAATTGGTTAATTGTATTGTTCATTGTTCAAAGTTTTTATAATTATAGTAATTTCAATTGAGCACAAAAACTGAAATCTTTCAAAAATTAAAATGTAACATTTCTTTTATTCTAATTTTTCCGAGGGTTTTTCCAGTGTTTAACAGTAACACGTTTCTAATAATGCGTTATGGGAAAAGTTACAGTTTTGAATAACGGTAACGCGTTATTTATTTCAAAAAGTAACGGTAACGTTAACGGGTTACAATTTTTGGGTAACAATAATGTAGAGTAACGTACGTTACTGTGGGTTACATTATGAAATCTTTAAATGGTATTTGTACCAAAAATTTGTTTACTCATGAAAATGAACGTGAAGTGAAAACAAAATCTTGTACTAAAAAATTCTAATATTGTGGAAAAGTTCTTTTGTATAAAAAGAAAAGCACTCCAAATATTTAAAAATCGGTGAATACCTTCTTCTTCTCATCAGGATTGACATTTTTTACTTTGGGATTGTTTAATTTAAAGAAAATTAGATTCAAAAAATAAAAAAAAATTGTTAAAAATTATTATTATTTGAATATTTCTCAGTCCAATCATTTTTTTACTTCATTTATTTATAGTTGAGAGAGATGTTCACAAAGCTTAGACAGAACTTGCAAATCAATAAAAATCGGCAAATCAAGAAAATAATTAAATAAGTGATTTAAAAAACATTTTCCAAACCTAAAATTATTTTGAATCCATTGATCAATGCTCAGTTGCTGACTAACGAAAGAAGCGATCAGAAAAAAATGATTCGTTTCAGTCATCTTCATAAAATGATATTTTAAATAATAAATATTGTTTCAGTTTTTATTCTGCTTATTTGCAGTTTACACAAAAAAATTCCCTATAATTTTTTCCTCGTACAAAAAATTTGTTAAAATCCCACAGGTAGTTGAGACTTTTATATGGGATATTATATTCCATACATGGAATACCTTGGTTTTACTTAAGGACTCGTTCAATAAGAAATATAAGAATAAAAAAAATAAAAATTTCATTTTATAAAAAGCGAGGCTAAAAATATTATCTCAGAAAATATGTGTGTGTGTGTGTGTGTGTGTGTGCGTGTGTGTGTGTGTCAACAATAGTCTTTTTATGATAACTTGAAAACAAGTAGGGCTGGGGTCATGAGATTTGGAGCGGTTATAGTCCTAAATAATTTCCATTATTTTTCAAGTTTGGAGCTGGATTAGTTAAGTATAAATATCTTTTCCCGATTTTATATGTTTCTCAAAAACCGTTTTAGACGTAATTTTTTTTCAATTTCGATTATATTAGGGGGGAAAAATGTATACGTAGATTTTAATGGAGTTGATCGCTTTTAAACAAAAAAGGTTAAGGTTCAGTTATAATATGTCGT
>JAUMHM010000016.1:15769855-15782416 GCA_032362435.1 Melikaiella ostensackeni
TTCAGTCTTATTGCTTAAGGCTTTCAACTACTATCTGTCTTTCACGAAATAAAAAAAAATGTGTGATATGATCAATGTATCACAATTCCAGACTTTGTGAGACTTCGCATAAAATTCCACCGCGATATAATGCGGTGGGAGAACATAAATAATGAGGTACAATTAATTCTTCATTTTTTTTTTTTATAATGAAAGATTGGTCGAAAAGAAATAATATTATTCTGTTTTTGAGAAACGAAGTTTTCGCAATAGTGATATTCTTTGAAAAAGTGTTTTTGGCACAACCTTTTCTTGCACCATGCACTTGTTATTACTGCAACACCACGGCATATATCACAAGAAGGTTCCGTATCTTTGTTGAATCAAAATTCCACAGGATTATCGAAATTTGGAGGTCTATTTTCAGTATATCCGCTTTTATATCAAGAATATTTGAATACTTAAATAAATCTTGGTCAAGACAATTGATTGTGTGTGAGAGACCGTAACTTTATGATGTTATTCCTAATATGTAATTTAATATCAGACCTTACAAGATTTGTAGTGTCAGAGATTTTTTTTACGAAATTTTTCCAAATCCTAAAGGCAAATACATCCAAGGGCTGAGTTCTCCCAGTTGTGCCTTTTGGAATGGTTTTTAGTAAATGGTTTTTTACCTTCTGGTATTGCTGTTTGCACGCTTCGCTCACACTGGCCACTCCATGAATCTAATAACAATACAGAATTTTCTCCTATGTTAGGATACATTCTCAAGCCACATTTGCAACAATTCTGAAGAAAGCTTACCTGATTTAAAGGCTTGCAAATAAATATTTTTTGCCTAAGAAGTCCTTCTTTTATTCTTGGTCCAAATTGTCCAGATCGTTGTTTCAAAACTAGAAAAAGAGGTCAAAATAATCTCCCATCCGCAGATATGGTTGGCTGAAGCTATGTGTGGTGGAAGAAACCGATTGAACAACATTTTCCACAGTTTTTGTTTCTTGAAAGCTCAAAGTTCTTCCACTCTGCAATTCCAAACTTGAAATCCATTTAAAATTCATTAAAATCCTTGGAAATTTCTTGAAATTTTTTTAATCTCTCAGGAACTTTTAAAATATGCTAAAATATCTATTCCTTTGAAATCCCTTCAAATTATTTCAATCAATTGAAAAGTCCTTGGAATCTTTTAGAATATCTTGAAATATATTAAATTCTTTCAAATCTTTGGAAATCCTTTGTAATCTTTCAAAACCTTCCGAAATTCTTCAAAGCTGTATGAAAATTTTGTGAATACCTAAAAATCATTAAAATCTTTGGGAATACGTTGACATTTTTTCAAATCTCTTAGGATCTCTTAAAATACTCTAAAATCTTCGAAATACCCCTTCAAATTCTACAAAACTATTGAAGATTCCTTGTAATCTTTTGAGATATCCTAGAATCTTATAAGTCCTATAAAATCCTTTCAAATCTTCCGAAATTCCTTAAAACTGTATGCAATTTTTTTCAATTTCTAAAAATTATTCAAATCCTTGGAAATTCCATGACATTTTTTAATCTCTTAGGATCTTTTAAAATAGCCTAAAATATTTCAAACCCTTTGAAATCTGTTGAAATCGCTTGAAATTTTCTAAAGCTTTTGAAAATTCCTTGGAGTCTTTTAAAATACCCAAAAATTTTGGAATCTTTAAAAATATCCTAAAATATTTAAAATTCTTAAAAATCTTTAGAAATACTTTGAATATTTTCTATTCAAGTATTTAAAATTATTTGATTTCTTCAAATTGTTTAAAAATTGAATGTATAATTTAAAGACAAAAGTCTCAACGGTTAAAAATTGTTTATAGTAGTTGAAAAAGTACCTTCATCGAATCATTTTAAATTAAAACTTGTTAAATTAGACAATTTCAAATTCATAGCGCTTGAAATTCAACAAATTTGAATTTAAACATTTACCATTCTACAATTTTAAAAAAAATTCTTCGTAGTTTAATAATTTTAAATCAAAGATGTTCATAATCGAATAATTTTAGTTTGAAATTTTCTACTCATAAATTGGACCATTTTATTATTAAATTGTTAAATTTTATTTTAAATTGGAATAATTTTATATCAAAAAATGCAAAATTATTTTGTTCGAGCTTAAATCGTTCCAAATTGTCCGATTTCGAAAAGACAGCCTTTCAATATTTTAACGATAATACCTACTATGCGAGTAGTTGAATTTTCAACCCAAAGAGACAAATTTCCAACCAAAAAGGATGACTTTTCAAGAAAATTGTTGAATTTTCAACAAAATAATTAAATTTGTAACCAAAAAAGATGAATTGTCAACTGAGCAGTTGCATTTTCAACTAATAAAGATAAATTCTCAAAACGAAAATGCGAATTTTCAACCAAGAAAGATTTTTCAGTCAAAAAAGAAGAAAAATTCAACCAAATTTTTATTTTTTAATCAAGTAGTTGAATTTCCAAGCAAAATAGACGAATTCTGAATTAAGAAAAAGAATAGTTAATATTTCTGCCAAAAAAGATTCTAATTTTCAACAAAACAGTGGAATTTCAAACCAAATAGATGAATTTTCAACCAAGTAATTGAATTTTCATTCAAAAAGACGAATTTTCGATGCAAAATGTAATAGTTGATATTTAAACCAAAAATGATTCTAATTTTAAGTAAAAAATAGTTGAATTCAACCAAAAAATACCAATTTTCAACAATACAGTTGAATCTTCAAATAGAAAAATAGATGTATTCTATTATTAGGTTCTATTAATTCTGTTCGCATTTGAGTGGAAAAACCAAAAAATGTGGAAAAGAGGAAAATAGGGCAATGGAAAATAATATGCAAAAAAGTAGCATATTAGTACACTCTAATAAAATATAATTAACTTAGAGATGATTGTTATATGGCTTGGTTTTACATGTTAGCAAACTGTGTATTTGAAGAAATTGTTATCTTCATAATATTGTTACTTTCTTCACAAATAATCTTTTTAATTTTTATTTTTTACAATGCAATCTTTTTTTAGCTAGGATTTGAAAATGTTCTGAAGATCAGAGCTTTCAACTGATAAAAATACAATAGAAATTTTTTTATAATTCCAAGGAAACAAAAATTAAAAAAGTAGGTTTTTCAAATAGTCATTTTTGTATTTTTCAAATTATTTCTTTCAAGTTCTGTTGTTTATCTATTTTTCAGTCCTTGATCTTTTCGAATTTTTTTCTGACGTATTTTTATCAGTAGAAACTGCTGAAGTGTACAACAGATTTTTCAAAGCTAGCTAAAAAAAATTTTTAAATACAAAAATGACTAGAAGACTTGCTAAAGAAAGGGCGCAACTGTTGTTAGAGAGCACTTTCGTGCAATATTCACGAGATACCCATATGATAAAAAGAGTTTTTTTCTATAATTCGCAAAAAATTGCTAGTTTTTCCACCTGTTTTCTGTGTAAAAAGTGATCGATTTGTTGTCGATGACGTGGTACATGCGCAGTGTCGACCTTTCTGGAAAACGGTGAAAAAAGTAGACGGTCGCATTGAAAAATGTAGACGGACGCAGTGAAAAAAGTAGACAGACGAAGCGAAAAAAGTGACGCACAGTGAAAAAAGTAAATAAAGTGCGAGCTACTGAACGAACCCTGTAGCCTGCTTCAGCAAGTGAAGGTGAACTCACAACTATTGCGTTGTATCTAATTCCACCACTCCTAACCTTCCTGACCAAACATTGCTACCAACTTACTGATACGGCCATATTATTGTCATGCTTTTGACAATTGACATTGTTATTGTTGCGTCAATCGAAAACAAATCGCCTCCTTTTTGAACAAAAAACAGGTGAAAAAACTAGCACTCTTTAAACAAATTATAGAAAATGTATCGTGTCCCACATGTTGAAAAATGTACTATTTTTCGCTATAGATTTACCAACAATTTAATGCGAAAAAGACATTTATAGCCTTAATATGTCTGTGATTGAAAGGTTAAAAACTCATGAACACACCACTGTCGCCTCAAAAGTGCATTGAGCGACCTCTAAATATTTTTAAAAAAATGTATCCAAATTTGTGAGCCTAATTTTAGCCCAGAGGAACATGTGGTTCTATGATGGCTACTGAAAAATTGAAAAAAGATTTTTGTGGCCCACCCAAATGTCCACTAATTATTATAATACTTATTGCTAAAAGCCCTGCATTCCTCAATTTTGAATGCATCTAATCTGAAAATTTCTCATTCCAATTATTCCTCTTAAAAATGTTCTCATGATTCTATTTTTTAAATAATTAAATTTTGATTGTTTCCAATTTTTTAAATTGGAATTTTAAAAAGAATCAGATTGGTATTAGAATAAAATTTTAGTGTAAGCTCAGCATGACTTCTTGAAATATATTAACTTTATCATATATTTCACAATATAGAATTTGATAATACCATTTTTGCGCGCTCTTGTAATAACTTGGGTGATTAAAAAAAATGCGAGACCCTGTTTACCATTCATAATCACCTCATCAGTATAGAACCTCATATAACAAAGAATTCATGTATGTAGAATGCATTTTGATATTTTGTACTTAAAAAAATGTGAATTTCTTAATGATACAATTTATTTCCAATATTTCAGTTTGTTTCCAAAGTATTTTCATATCTTGCAACGCTAAAAGCTGTGATGTCTACGGAATATAATATTTGAGACATACATTTAGCAGATAATTGATGAACACATGTATTTCGTAGTTAATTTTACTACAATAAATATTATTCGATACATTAAAGTAGTATTACTCAGAAAAAAAGCTTACCCGTCTCATGATCTCACTAAATATTCTTTGAATTCTTCTCCGAGTCTATTCTTCTAAGTAAAGTCAATCTTAAAATTCATCAAACTGCCATGTAATGATTCATAAAATCAACAAAAATAGAAACATTTTTTCGGTCGGCTCCCTGCGTCAACCTAAACTATTTTGTCGCGGTATCTCTTTCAAAATAAGTTACAATAAACAATCAGTATTTTCGATCAATTAAGTATTATTATAATTATGTAATAAATAACCGGACTGATTTTTTGCCGATTGCTTGAGGCTTCAGCAAGAACAAGCAGGGCCTAAAATTGATCTGTGTTCATTTTCCCCCTTCCCTCTAAATTTCAAGGTTGTACGACCCACAATACGACAGTAACCTTTGTTCGAAGTTGACCGTCTACCTGAGCTCGTGGATTCTTCACCAGGATAACGCGCCAGTACACAAGGCGCTGTGTGTCTAGAGGTTTCTGGAGAAGAACAAGATTCCCATATTGGAGGACCCACCGTATTCACCAGACCTAGCCCCATGTGATTTTCTCCTGTTCCCGAAGATGAAGTCTGAGCTAAAAGGAGCCAGATTCGAGTCTGTGGATGCTGTGAAAGAAAAAGCGGCGCGGCTCATGAAAGACCTTTCATAAAAGGACCTTCAACATTGTTTCAAACAATGGAAGATTCGTATGGAGCGGTGTAGGGGTCGAGAAAGGGATAACATCTGCATTGAATAATTTGGTAAATTAAAATTGTCAGAGCATCAGTCCGGTTATTCAATAGCCACATCTCGTATAATCAGAAGAAAATCGGTATATGCAAGCCCTTTTTGGTCAAAATGAGTCGAGACCCACCGTGGGATGCTTTTAAAACAATAATTTCAGTTCTAATGTTTAATAATGTAATGTTCAAATAGTCATTCTTTCATATAATAGTCAATGAACAAAAATCATGATGTGTTAAATATGATACAATAAATTATTACTTTAAAATATAAGTAAACAAAGTGTGTGGAAACACCAAAAATATTTGATTTACGTTTACCGAATTTCGGTGAATCGAGACACGGCCATGAATAAAACATGCATTTTTGAAAAGAGTAGAAACTTACCATTTTTCTTATGAGCATTTATACTATTATACTCTTGTATCTTCCTCGTAATTCTTTTGAAGTAATTCTTTGTTTTCCAAAACCAAAATGACTTCCTAATATACTTTCTGAAATGAAAAAAATTACGATTTACGTTATATGTTACGAGAATCTGGTGCATAAATAAATACAAAAGGCAAATATAGAGCAATAGACATTTGTTACATCTATTACGAAAGAGTCGGGAAGTACCGGATACATATGAGTGTTGGGACCAGGCCCTAACCTTAAAACTTAATTTCCTCATTTTACTCCATAAATACTAGAATTACATGTTTGTTAGATACTGAGGACTTACTCCTCTTTTGAATCAAGTCTGTATTTGGAGTGAAAAATTGGTTAATTTTAGTACTTTTTTGTGTAGGACGATTTTTTCTAATGCTGCGGTTAGAATCCAAAAAATTTGTTTCACACAAAAAATATTGATATTAGCCAATTTTTTCACAGACTTGATTTAAAACTGGAGTAGGCCCTAAGTATCTAAAAAAGAAGCCCCTAAGCTTTTTATCAAGAAACTAACTAGTATCGATGGAAATACAGTCATACAAAATGACAATTCTATTATTGGTGCTTCTGATAACAACTCCAAAGAAGTTATTAAAATAATAATTATATTAGAAAGGAACAAAAAGTGATTGACGTGAGGACCAAAAAAGGTTAATCAAAAGGAGTGTGGTGTAACCCTAGCCACCAAAAAATCGTAGTATTTGGTCATATTTTATCGTAACTGAACAACGGGAAAAGTATAATTTTACAGTGAAAGCTTCAAGATTTTACACATCCAAACAAAAATACTCACCGAGAATCAAAAACTTAAAAAAAGCATTAGAGGTTACACTGTTCACAAAAAAGGTTATTTATTAGTTCTTCACAGAAACGAACGAAATCGAACATGAAAAAATCTGACTGGAGGTACTTGACACGAAATGGTCATGTAGCATATTGCAATAAACTGCTATAAAAGAGAAAATACGTGAAATTATTGAACAAAACTTACAGGTCACATATCTCGAGAATGAATTCATATTTCGTAATCAAAACCAACCTAATATTTTATTAGTTTTGCAAATATCTGATAATAAGTTTAGTCCATATTTCACAGAATGCACTTGTTTTCTAGAGACGAAATATGTAGATCGGATTTTCATTTAAGCTAATGAGAGATATGAGTCGTTATTTTTGAAATTGCGCTTTGGGACCATTTTTAAAGATAAAAATGTTGATTTATCAGTGCGAATAGAAAAGTTTATTAAAAATCATGAGTAGCCCGGACTACCCGACTCTCCTCTATCTTCTTCCTGCTATGAAGAGTTAAAATATTATCAATTTACTTTTACTCCTTATCGCAAGACAATAATATAGTTTTGTTATTAATTTAATCACTTCAATGGTTTTCCATAAATTTATAGCTACTTTATCATTATGTATTGTAGTTAATAAATTTACAAACACATAATTTCAATCCATTTTAATCTTTCACTGAAAACGTATTTCTAAAGAAATGAAATCTTCAATATATTCGTGAGAATGAAATTTCATAAGAAGGTTTAACCAGCCTTCGTTTATTTATTATTTAGCAACTTATGCAGAAAGGGGAGGAAAGCAGCGTACAATATGAGGTGTAATTATCTGCCACGAATAGCAGGAAACGCGAGTATGTATCGTGAGTTATTTTATATTCACTATTTTCTGGAATTCTTAATATTTCGCGTTATTCTGATGTATCGCAACATAATTTAATAAGGAGATTCACCCTTTGGTTATCGATCCTCACATTCAGTGTAATATTAACACCTCAAGTGGTAGGTTTCTTTTCAAATGCTCCAGACTTTTCAACCTTTTCACTCTTTAACATCGGCTTACCCACACTATCACTGGATAATTTTTAGAAATTGCCTAAAGCCCTTTTTGAAGGGATCAAATTCAAATCAGAAAAGAAGCTACCATCGCAATGAAATTCGAAATCACACCAGAAGCTTCTTTGACATTATCGAAATTCAGTACTGCTTTAACTTGTTGTTGGCCACCATCGCTCAATGCTAGCAAATCTGAAATTTTTATTCGTGATATTTTATGCGTTTTGGCTTTTATTTCTGCAATTTTTTTACTGATTCCACTTCTGAATTCGGTTTATCAGGATCGATGTGACTCGGTGATACTGATAAAATCCATTTATCTTTCCTGTGCTGTTGCTCACGTTGCAAATAAAATTGCTATCTGCAGGATTCATCGCTATCGTCTGCAGGTTCATTTCCTCTTTTCAATTAAGAAATAATATGTGACCGTAAAAACTTGCATTTTTATTGCGTGCGTTGCAAAAAAACTATTCTGTTCAATTCCTCTCTCGATATATAACATATGCAAAGTAAGGAATTTGTTTTTATCGCCCTGGATAGTAATGTAATGTCTTTTTTAAATTCCGAATCACTTATATATAATTCACCTCTTCCTACCAGGATTCCAACAAAAAGAAGCATATGGGTATTCAGAAAGAACTGCGGGAGGAAAATTTCAATTCATTTTTTGTTTGTTTCTTTTTTTTTGTTCGTGTCTGTTTTAAAATTTCTCTCTTGTTTCCAATAGAGCTTTTCAATATCTTCTTTGAAAATATAAATTTTATTAAACTTTTAAAATTAATTTCCAGTTTTTATTAAAGGAACTAACAGATTTCCTACACCAAACGAATGAAAGAGAAAGAAGTATAATGCAGCATTATGCAAATAAATATGGAATATTGCACCTCCTTTTTACAATTTCAAATTACATGGGATCATTAGCAGTCATTTTGGGACCTCTATTTATATCAACACCTTTTCCAACAGATGCGAAGTATCCTTTTTCCGTAGATTCAAAACCTGTAAAATACATTATTTATGCACACCAAAGTTTGGCTGGATTTCAAGTTTCAGCAGCAATGAGCATTGATTGTTTAGTGGGATATCTTTTGTGGTTTGTTGCTGCAAGATTCGAGATTTTATCTCTGGATTTTAGAAACGCTAAGAATGAAAGAGAATTCTGTTTGTGCGTCCGTCAACATCAACAATTACTCAAGTAAGAACATATAATTGTATATTTGCAAAGTAAAATTGTTTGGTTTAAATATTCAAAAAAAGATGGTAAAACATTTTTTACATCTAGATATGCAAATGAAGTTAGAACTGCAGTTTGCTTTTTGATTTTCACAACCATATCAACAGCAACATGTGGTATGATATTTTGTGGTATACATATCTTTACTGTAAGTAAAATACTTATATGTAAATACTGTTTGATGCAAACAAAATATAGCATCAATAAATTTTACATACTTTTCATCATTTTAAACATGAACAAATTTGATTTTAAAACTAGCATGAAACAATGGTTGTGAAAGTACAATCTGCTGTTATTGTTGGTGCTGGTTGTGGACTTTTATTTGTAACATCTTGGTCAGCTGAACATGTAATTGCAATGGTAATGAAAATATATTTTATTCATGAAAAGCGTTTTTAGTAAAAGGAGAATATTTTCTCAATACTCATGTATGTTTTATAGTCAACTAATATTGGATTTGAAGTTTATAATTCATCATGGAACGCACTCCCGCCAAAATTCTTAAAGTCGAGGGTTATTGTACTTCGCAGATCACAAAAACCTGTAACAGTCCAAATAGGAGGTATTTTGCCCAGATTATCGCTTTCTTATTATGCCCAGGTAAGCATTTAAGTATTTTTCTGATTTATTTACACCAATATTTTATTTCTCAAAATTATAAATATGAAGTTAAAAAGGATAAAATACATCCTGAAGTTCGTACTAAGGCTCCCAATCTTCAAGAGCTCTAGAAACATAATAAAATAATGAAATAGTGTTTTTTATCCATTTCAGTATCTTTCTAATGTAGGTTCTTACCTCGCTGCTATTAGAATTCTAGTAAACATAGGATGATTAAACCTCAGATTGAAAATTTTACTCTACATGATCATAAAAGACTGAAGGAGCAAGTTGAAAAATATTTTTTTTATAAACGTATAAATAAGTTTTTATTGATAAGATGTTTCAAATATTGTATACACTTTTTAGAAGAAATAATTTTCCAAAGCACAAATCAAATTTTTTTCCGAAAATAAGAAATAAATAAAAATAAGTCTGTGTACATGTGAGACATATTTTTTGTCATTTGTAGTAATAAATGATAGTGTATTTATTTGATAGTTTCTTTTTGCAAAGATGAGAAATACTTTTATGTTGCACCATTGTATATAATAAAAAGATGAATAGTACAAAGAGGCTTCTATATAAATACCAATTTATATAAGGTATCAGACTTTTACAAAAATATAACTAAAATATGAGATTCAACAAACATAATAAAATAAATGTTATCACAACTGATTGTGGATATCTTGTGGCAGCATCAGATCTGTACCAAACATTTGTATCTGAAATGAATGAACAGAAAATAAAAAAGATACAGTTTCGAATAATATCTTAGAAAATCTAAAATATTATCTACAAACCCTTTTTCTCATTTGGATCACGAAATCCACATTGCCTGTAGCCCAAAGCAGTTCTCCTTTTCTTTGACACATAACCGGGAATATATAAACTAGGAGATGCCAATTTTCCAGTGGATATCAGTCTGCTAAAATCTTGGTCGAGTTTATTGGCAATAGGACCTGTAACAAAATAAAATAATTAAGAAAATAAATATAAAAGATAGTACATTTTCAAAACAATGTCAGTTTATAAATAAATACTGATTTTAAACTTCACCTCTGAAATGCAATAAAAATTGTACGCAACCACCATTATGGAGCGTTTTAGTTTTCCTACTGTCGACAGACACCATCCATTCTGGAACTCCCATCACTTCTCTCACATCTTCCAAAAATTGAGCCCTAAAATGAAATTGATGAAAATCAACAAATTATTTACAAAGTTTATGCATTATTTAGAAATTTGCATTAAAATGTTTTCAAAGCTCACACTACGAAACGTGGAGGTCTCCGTATGTTTGCATATTTTACAATGTCATGATCTGGTTCAATATTGGCACATGCATATCGATGTACTCCAAAATCTTTTTCCATTATAACAATAGACTTTCCCATGGCAGAAAAAGTACCTTCTAGAGGAAAGTTAGAGTCTGTAAAAACTCGTCTGTCAAGTCCTATATCTATTGGGCCCAGACGAGCTGAAATGTCTCCAACGTAACATCGCAAGGGTAAGTCTGGTCCACATTCTTGCCTGTATAAATCCTCCTGTGCAATGCAAATACAAAATTCATCATTGTTTATTATGAACTGAGCAATCTTCTATTTTAGAAACATTGATTTTGCTTTTCATTTTTTATTTATCTTACATCTAAGGGAGCTGCCAATTGCGTGTAATAGGGATTCCATATGTAACCTCCTGCCACACATCGTGTCTCTTTTACTTGTACAGTTGCATCGACTCCCACGGAATTCACATAAATGGCCCAATTATGATTTCTCGTCTGTTCATTAGAAAATAGTTAAACAAATTATACAACTAATTTATAGTAGGTCCATCGTTGAATTGCTAGAAAAAATTAATAATAAAATTTGCATACAATGTTGCGATCATTTTCTCCAGGATGTCTAAGTTTAACTTCTATTATCGTCTCACTTTGACTGTTGTCTCTATATATAAGTTGAGTCTGAAATAATAATGATAATAAACCTTTATTGAGTTCATAACAAGAGGGATATGTACATGGCAGGCGAAGGTTTCGGAATAGTAAAATTTAAAGTTTAAAATAGAAAAGCTTCGAGGCCTGTGTTGGTACACGCCTCAAATATTTACTATTTGAATAACCAGTCTAAAACAACACCTCTTGAAATTTAAAGACTAAAGTTTTGGATAGGACCTCATCCCGAATTATTCAAAAATCTGTATCCCATCCAATTCGAACTAATCCAGAGCAAATTTTTAATCCTTTTCAGTCCGTAAATCAACATCAAATTCAATCCGAACCCACATTTTAATCCTTTTTGGATTAAAGGACTGGAACTTGTTGATAAATTCTTGTTATCGTGCATGCAATCCGAATGATTTCGAGCTAGGATTCATTCGGATTCATTAGGATTACAGCCACCATTGAGAAGGATTGATTTTTGGTTTTCGGATTGAATGGAGCCTTGCCCAAAACTTTCGCCAGGGTATTTTCTTAATACTCATTGTATTTTATCATTTAATTTTAAAGGATATAAGCATTTACCAATCTAATATAACCATAGGCATAACCATTTGGATGATGAAAAGAAGCAATAGCTCTCAGTTCCCTGGCTTCAGATGGAGCATAGCCTCTTTCTACCGTGGCACAAGACCACCTGAACGTAAAAAAGATTATTTAAAACAATCCTGATTTTTAGAATTTTTTATTTTCATAATATACCTCAAATTTCTATCCTTCTTGTGAATTACGACACTTCGGCCTAAAATACTTCTTGGTCCAAAGAGGGGTAGCAATGTATCATTATATGTAGCAATATATCGAGTTTTGTTATCTAAGGTACCAAATTTTCCACTCAAGTCACCCATTGCATACTGATCAGTTGTACCAGCTTCTGGCAGAGGCATATGTTTTGTATTAACTTTCAACGGATTCCAGTGACCGTAGAGGGTCGAATCCTCACATG
>JAUMHM010000016.1:15818575-15833440 GCA_032362435.1 Melikaiella ostensackeni
GCAAGAACAAGCCGCAGACGAAGAAGTGGAAGCGACATTAAGACCAACCGCGGAAATCAGGCATCCCCCAAGAGATGTTGGCGATTTCAGGACGAAGAGAAACATCAGCATTCAGGTTCTTCCTAAGCCCCAAGATCCGGCTGAAATGGATGATGCCCTTCGTGAGGATCTTTCGGAGGAGTCCGACAAGAAAATTGACTGGGCTAGACAGAACGCGTCCCGTATTCAGTGTGTGATTAACTACATAACATCTGGTAAGTCTTTTACGGTGAGGGTCCGAAAGTTCGCTAACGAACTGAGAAGCCAGTAAAAAGAAACTAATTGGGGCAAATTGAGAAAAATACGCTAGGAGCCCTCGTGAATCTCGCTGTACGACAATCTCGAATTGAAGCAGGTTGTGAATTCATGTAAATTCGTAAAAAAAATTCGAGTCTTCAGACATGCACTTTTTATTAATTTTTGCCGAAATGACCTTGACCACGAATTAAGGTGAATTGGCACGCATTCAATTCGCACGGGCTTAATTCGTTTCAACGAATCAGAAAGCAAGATTCGGGCGAATTAAAAAATGTTAATTCGCCGCAATTCGTCGCAATTAGTTTTTTTACAGGGAACCTCAGTAACTTTTGCACGTCTCAAATTAACATTTTCTGTTAGTCTTGCGAAAATATTAGAGTGTCGTTTCAGAAATCCCTCAAACCAATGACGACCGGGTAAATTATCTTTATCTTTATCTGCCTCTTTAAATCTATTATAAGTAATCGAACACTTTGTAGTGAGTGTTGTTTTGTTACAGGAAATCCTCGATAAGCACAAACGAAAATCCACTTCAAAAGACTCTCTTCTCCTTCTTTAGATAAAATTGTATTCGGTCCAGGGTTTCTGCCTGCATATTTTCCTTTACAACGGGCTCTTATTGTTGATTCTGGTATCGAATATTTTCGTGATACAGCTGCAAAAGTTTCTCCTTGCATAACCTCTTTCACCGCAAGCAGCAAATTTTTTTCCGTAAGAACCTCATTTTATAGATTCACTTTTAGTGTTTGGCTTCCTCTTTGATTCCTTCTCTTTCACTTTTTCACTGTTGCCATCGTTTAACAATAAATTTAATCAAAATAATGAACCTATCATCTCAAAGCGTCCGGCGTGTGTTCAATTAAAAACTTGAATTGAAGGTTAGGTTCACATGTTGACAGCACCGCAGTATTAGGTACATGGCTTGAATTTCGGACCGCAGTAATGAGCGCCCCCGTAAAAAATGTATACCTGTTGCTACGGGCTTAATTTTCCTATTAATAAACCAATTTACATTTTTCTAAATGTTGATTCTATTCAAACAAGTGTTCTGCTTCAAAGACAATCATTTCTCCAATGCGTACAAGGTTAAGCAATAAATCTAAAGTTGATTAAAGAACAGTACTCCGGTAACTAAAATAAAAGCAAAATGGTGGATTTTTTACGTTTTACATATTTTTTTCTTTTAAATGTTTATTAATAAATAAATAATAATTAAGCAATATTTTGGCTTTTGTTAAACAGTAGAGGAAATGCTTATTATTTTATGGGAATTTGTTGGTGTCAAGAAATTATTTGTACTCAGTTTATTCTGTATAGGCGAAGAAACGCAGTAATTGGTACACAAGCAGTAAGTGGTACACATGCAGTAATTGGGACACTTACTATCAGAATTTCTGGGATACCCTGCACTTTAATGACATCAAAAATATTCACAAATATAATTTTTTCAGTTTTTGAATTCGTTTAGCTTTTCTATAATAACATAAAATTATGTTAAACTTACTTATTTCTTATTTTTCCAAATTTCTTTCCATTTCAATATTATCTCAAAATAATGCAAGCTTATAATACTACGGATAAAATAATATAGAAGATCCATGTAATACCTCACAAAACTTACGTCTTCGTGTCCTTAATTTTTTTACGTAGCATTTTGAAAATGAAATCTGAAAATATTGAGATCTTTGTTTTTTCTGTGTATGTATTTCTAAGCATATAATGCAATCGAAACTCTCGCGGCCAAAAGGGGATACGCGTGAATTCAGCCTGAGAAGTATTGTCCTGAAAGTAAATTTTAAAAATCCTTCGAATTTTATTTTTAATGACTGATACTTGTGGAGAACTTCAAGGCGCATCTTTTTTTTCGTGCAAAAATTTGTAGGCTTTGTAGTTTTTGAAGTAATTGGTAAGAAGCAGATTCTTCGTAAACAAAAAATTTCAATCTTTTTACACTTCAAATCGCGCTAGCTTGACCAATTTTCAGAATTTTCAAATTTTGTTAATACTAAATTACGAGTTTAAGTCTCCTGAAACAATTTGAGAAAGACAAACGTGAATATTTCAGAAAACAAAAAAGTTGTTGAATTTTCTTTGAGACCTTGCAAAAATCATGAATATAAATCGTCAAGTGCTTCATTTATTGAGCGAATTTCAAGCAAGGGAAAACTTCCAGTGACAAAGTTGTTCATTGAGGTTCAAAAAAGTTTTCTGGAAAGTTTCAGCTCAATCGGATTAATGGTTAAAAAATTATGAATGTTTTAAATGGCGAAAGGCAATCTTGACGCTGCCCTATGCACGTGCCTCTTCGGCTAGGAACGCGATAAAGGAAAAGAACTTTTCGAAAAGTATTTTTTAAAAGTAACAACTCAGTTCAGATGCCGAAGTAACTGAAGAGAGTGACGAAAATGATTGAAAGTAGTTTTTAATAAAGCATTTTTTTCGTAATTTATTATTCAAAATGTCTAATAAATTAGTTATTTCAATGATAATATCTTAGGTACTAGTTTGGTATCCGACTTGACCTTCATATCTTCCGTTGCAAAATGTTCGTAGCCGAGAAGGCATGTGCATAGGGCAGCGTCAAGATTGCCGCTTGCAGTTTAAAACATTAATAATTTTTTAACCATCATTCCGATTGAGCTGAAACTTTCCAAAAAACTTCTTTGAACCTCAGTCGACAACTTTCTCATTGAAAGTTTTGCGTTGCTTGAAATTTTCTCGATAAACAAAGCGCTTGAAGGTTGAAATTCATGATTTTTGCAAAGTCTCACAAAAATTAACAACTTTTTTGTTTACTAAAATATTCACGTTTTTCTTTCCTCAATAGTTTCAGAAGGCTTGAACACGTAATTTAGTATTAATAAAATCGAAAAATTCTGAAAATTGGCTAAGTGAGCGCGATTTCAAATCTTTACAAGTATCAATCTTTAAAATTGAAATACGAACGATTTTCAAAATTAACTTTCAGGGCAATACTTCTCAGGCTCAATCCACGCGTATCCCCTTTTAATCACAAGAGGTTCAACTTTACGGATATCAGTCTAAAGGCCTTAGTCTAACTATTATTTATAAGATCACAGAACGTATTTCAATGGGGAAATACAGCTGCTTCTGTACATAGAGTAATTACATGCTTTCAAGTAATGAGTAGTGCATGCGGATACAAATTTATGAAGAATTCATTTGATTTCTCCGAGACCTTCAATCAGTAAATTTAGTATTCTTATATCTTCATGACTTACTTATAACACCGATGTACCTCCTAGACATTGTTCTCTTTAACATTGACAATAACTTCCTTATCTGCAACAATTTTATCAGTTCTGAAACTGAAATTACTCGTATTGTTAACTGAGTGTGAGTGAATTATACGATGCAAATAATAATTATTAATTAGTAATCCAAAATAAAAAACAAAAAATTTTTAATAGAGCAAAACGGACGTTTGATTTTAAGTTTTTTAAATATTCGGAAGGCTCCGTAACAATATAACATAATAATAATTTCGAATCTCACTTTGTGAAAAATAATATTTGAAATGAAAATACAATTTCTAATCAGAGCATAGCGCCTAATGTTATATGTGAGATTCGGCACAATTCGGAATTTAAAAATTTAGTTTAATCGCGACAAAGTGGCAAATTTTATAAAAGGTCCAGTGATGAGTAAAATTATAAAGTTAAAATACTAATTGAACACTGTAATCTTCAATCTTTATATTTCACCACGTTTTGTTCGGCACTGACTAGCATTTACGGAATATTCCGTAATATTAGCGATAAATGAGCTCAGAGGTGGACTAGGCATGGAACTGAATTGGTACAAACGCCGATGGGCCGAAAGACATCAAAGGCCACTCGCAGAGATCCTTACAATTAAAAAATTAAGAAATAAACCTTAACATCTTGGAACTATCCCTTAAAGAACCCGTGAAATTTCATGAAATCTGATGATACTTTTTTAATCTCTTGAGATCTTTTAAAATTCCCTAAAATATCTCAAGTCCTTTGAAATCTTTTTAAATCCCTTGAAATTTGTTAAAGCTCTTGAAAATTCTTTGGAATTTCTTATAATACTCTAACATTTTTAAAATACCTTGAAATCCCTTCAAATTCTTGAAATCTATTGAAAATTCCTTGGAGTCTTTAAAAATACCCTAAAATCATGAAAATACGTTGAAATTCTTTCAAATTCGTGAAATCTGATGATACTTCTTTGGATTCTTTTAAAATATTTTCAAATATTTGATATTCTTTAAAATGTTTGGAAATCCCTTGGAATCTTCTAAAATATCCTAAAAGCTTACAAGTCCTCTAAAATCGTTCCAGATCTTCCAAAATCCTTTAAAACTATATGAAATTTTTTGAACAACTAAAAATCGTTTAAATCTTTGGAAATTCCGTGACGCTTTTAAATCTCCTAGTATCTTTTATAATACTCTTAAATATATCAGATCCTTTGAAATTCCTTGAAATTCTCTAAAGCTCTTGAAAGTTCCTTGGAATTAAAAAAAATACGCTAAAATCATTAAAACCCATTGAAATCCCTTCCAATTTTCGAAATCTATTGAAAACTCCTTGAAATATTTCAGAATATCCTAAAATATCTTTAAATATTTAAAATTCTTTTGAATTTTTGGAAATTCCTTGGAATTTTCTAAAATATCCAAAAACCTTATAAGTCCTACAAAATCCTTTCAAATGTTACGAAATTCTTTAAGGCTGTATGGAATTTATTCAAATACCTTAAAGTCATTGAAATCCTTCGAAATTCCTTAACGTTTTTTGAATCTCTGAGGATTCTTTAAAATAACTTAAAATATTTCAAATCCTTTGAAATATCTTGAAATCCCTTGAAATTTGTTAAAGCTTTCGAATATTCCTTTGAATCTCTTAAAATACACTAAAATCCTTAACCTCTCTTGAAATCCCTTCGAAGCCTTGGAATGTATTGAAAATTCCTTCAAATCTTTTAAAATATGTATCCTAAAATATTTGAAAAATTTCCACATCTTCAGAAATCTCTTGGAATCTTTTAAAATCTCTTTATATCTTTGGAATTTTCTGAAATCGCTCAATTCTTGCGATTAGATTCTTCAAAATTCATTAAAATATTATGAAATCCTCTGAAATCCCGTGAAGTTACATGAAAGCTGATGACATTTTTGGAAATATCATCATCTATTTGTACCGAAATTTCGGAACAAATAGTCTCTTTCTAGGTCCCGCTATTCAGACCAAAAAAATCTGGCTATTCATACCGAAATTTCGGTACGAATTATATTTTTATTTAAAGTAACCTGTTTTGTATATTCAAAGCTAAAAAATTAAAATTAATCAAAGATTAAAATTAATCAATTTAATCTGTTAATATAATAACTGATTGGATATAGAATTTGAAGTCAATAAAATTAACAGGAAAATATTGACAAAAAGCGCGTCATCTTTTTCCTGTCATTTTTCCGTAAAAAAGAATGAAAATGACAGTTAAATTTCGGAAATTTTCTAGTATTGGGAATTTTACTTTTCGGCTTTTTTCAGTCGTCCCATTTTTGAAAGAAAATTAGTGACTCATACATTGACATTGACATTGTGCTCTAATAAATACCATTCGAATTACGATTCGTAGTTAAAAAAATAGGCACTGTCTAGTATTACGGAATTTTCCGTACATCTAACCGGTCAAGTATGGCGCTAGGGCTAGTATACAATATATGTATATAATATATGTATGAGTACACAAATTCAATTAGTATAAATTTTAAATGATACATATAGTATATGTAAGACATATACATATTATGTATATGTATACAAGTTTAAATAGTTAAAAAGAATTACCAATACATATCCGTAATAAATTTAACAAAGATAATCTGCCAGTGGATGGGAACATAAATCATTTTAATAGCAGTTTACGTAAAATGCGCTGGTAGACATCACTGATCAACGAATCATTTCTATCCTTCGGTAATATCATTGACATTTATGATTCATACGACATCATCACATTTTCAACAATTATTTACATATCATTCGAGTTGATAGTGATGTCCAAAAATATTTACAAATCGATCCTCTTCAAAATTCAGGAACCACGTTTTAAGGTATGCCTTAATTATCAATAATTTTTTAAATTATTAATATCATAGATATCATTGGTTGATATTTAGAATTTCTTCAAAATTCATCCCTTGATTACTTTTTTTCAGGCACTGATAATAATTGTTCTAAAGAATACTGTAAACCATAAGAAGACTCGAGAGAAAAATTTATTTGAGAAATACGTAAAAAGATCCATGCTAATGAGGCTTATAAATTATACGACCTTGTACATTTCCTTCTTTTTGGGCACATTTATACTCTATTATTTCAAAGGGAGTTGATACCTCTGAAAGAAATTTGGCATCCTTATTGGATTCAGCCGAATGAAAAATCAAATTTAGTACTCATTCAAGTAATATGGTGAGAATATATATGTATTCTTTAAATAAATTTGAGATAGAAATATTTCAATAGCTTTACAATATTTTTTAGTTCAATTTATATTACAGGTTTGTTAATGAGATAAATAAATATTACACGCTTCATGATTGTCAAATCAATCTGCACTAGTACTTCTTACTCGATTTTGGGATATCTTCAATTTCTTCCTGTAAGATAAAATATCACGTAAATAATTAACGTTTCTTTAGGAAGGAAAATATTAAATAAATAAAATAATGAATACACAATGAACAGCAATTAGTTTTTTCGAAGTTATATGATCACAAGTTTCCTTACAAGTAAATAAATGAAATTAAAATACGACAATATTTAGAAAAAACAGTCCGAAAAATTGAACTAAAATTAGTTTTTTACCCTAGTTTCTATAATGTATTCAAAAATTAAGTTATAAAATAAAAGTAAGTGTCTCAATCAAATTATATGCAATTAATTAATTTTACATTCTTCATTAGCAGATTCTCTAGCTACAATGGTATAAATAAAATGCTTTTTTCACATATCGAACACTTTACATAAAATTAATTAATTAATAAATTCATAATAAATTTAAGGAATACTATCATTGCCCCATTAGAGCTGTTAGATCTATTGAAAGAAATTACAATAAGATAAAAGTATAGACGTAATTAAAATTGTTCATTCAAAAAGTCTCACTTATAATATTTTAGAACACAAAGACATTTTCAGGAAAAATAACTCCTAATTAAAAATCGATGAATCAATAACATTTGCGAAAACATGTACTATCAACTGGAAGGATTAATAAAATCATCTCTTATTTCAGTGAGATGAAATAAAGTACACTGCCTTGGACAGGAAAATCGCCAGAAGTATCCAAATTAATGTGTATAATTATTCAAAGATGTCAAAGGCCTCTAATTGTATCTATCAGCAACATCATACCTCGATTTTCCTTGAGGCACAATGGAAGTGTAGGTAATTAAAGAAAATATATTTATTCAATGAATATATACATATTCAGTCATTAATCATTAATTTACCATTCAAACTGATTTCTCATTTCAAAATAAGAATATATAATATAAAAGTGAATATTCTATTAAAGTAATTTAATTCTGCTTTTTATTTTGTTAATAGTTTCTCTACTGAACGTTGTCGTACTGCTTGACTATAAAAGCAGTATAAGAATAACATGAGCCGATTTTTCAATTTAAGAGCCACAATTAAAAGGACAGCATTTAGTTGTGAGAAAAGACAGATGTTAATGAAACATCCTTTAGAAGGCATTGAGGGATTAATTTCACTGCTCTAATTCCTACAAAGTTACGATAAATATATCATATGATCATTATTGTTCAAATAAAATCATCATTAGCGGAACTAGTAAAACATCATAATTTTCTAATCAGACAATCATGGAACATTTCTCACTTTTCATGTTTGAATTTCTATGAAAAACATCATGCTAAAAGTTATCCTGTGATTAGGGGCGCAGGTAAAAAATTTTTGCAGTCTCATCTTGTTTTTTTTTCAATAGTCATCAGCGGATATTTTTTATAAGAATTTTGTTAGTCATTTTTAAACATCAACCTCCTCTTCCATAAAAAAAATTTCATGTGCGTCAGATGCATTTAAAAAATAATTATCAATATAAAATAAAGTTCTAAACCTCATCTATGTTAATTTTTTAGAATTGAAAAAATTATTGGCGTAAATTAATATTTTAGAATGACCACGCTTAATAGACTCGTGTCAAAATATATTTTTCTAAAGATCAATATAAATTATAAATGATAATAAAAGTAAATAAACCTTCACGAAAAAACACCATTTCTAGACCGATATGCAAAAATTGGGAGATTTCAAAAATACTAGAGTTCTATTCGAAATGTAAAAATATGACAAAAACTTAACGTTTGCATTTGATTAGATAAATTTGAAGCATTTTCTATCACAGATTTTGAATGAATATAGACGATTTGATTTACACTGTCAAGACCTCAGCCCTTTTAATATCAATTAACGAATGAAAAGACGCATATTAAATTCTCTCTCTTTTTTAGCGGCAAAAATCTTCTAGAAATTATTGTGAAATAAATAAATACCTGTTTTTTGAAGTTCTACGACAAAGTAAGTAGAATAACTCCATCTATATCATCTCCTCACTTAAGAACGAACATTCAAGTTTATAAACTTTAAATAATCTGGAATCTTTCAATTCTACTAAAATTTCGAAATATTTTCTGACCCAATCGACAATAAAAATGATTACCTGGACAGTACACTTAAAGAAGAATGATGTCACGATACACATAATTATAATAATTCTAATTGCTATACTACTGTATACTTCTATATACGGTTATTAAATGTATATTATATACAATTAGGGATGGATTATATGTAATTTGAATGGATGAGTTTGACGCACGAAATGTTGAAACTTATAAAAGACGAAAATAGACCTTCAATAGTTTACCGAGGAGTAAAATTTTTTGGACAAATTTTTTTACTCTGGCCAATAGATGACAATGCAAAGTTATTTGATCGCATTCTTCGAGAAATATTTTGGTGGATTTTGATAATTAATGGATTTTATCTCATTATTGGCATAATAATGGGTACCTATTATTATATTGATGAAGTTGGCACATTTACAACTCTGATATTTATAACTTTTGAATTAGTGGTAATTGCTGAAAATATGTTCACATCGATCCTCTTTAAAATTAACAAGCAGGGTTTCCAGGTATATATGGGGGATGGCCAAAAAGTTGACCACTTTAAGTCCCAGTAATTTTCCACATTTCCTTTGATTAATGCATTCTCTATTTTGTGTATACTCTCTCGCTTTTACGAGTTTAAGAGTCTTTTTGTCCGACGTACACAGAAAGTAAGCCTTGTCGGTGTCGTTTTGCGTGCGGAAAGTTGATTTTCCCGTACTAGTGCGGTAAAATTGTAAGTGTGTGGAAAATAAACTTTCCACACGCAAAGCGACACCGACTCGGCTTACTTTAGGTATACAGCGAACAGAAAATATCGTTCGTATCACGTGCGGAACGTATTTTAACGCGCGAGCGAGTCGCGACTCGCTCTTGCGTTAAAATACGCCTTTCCGCACTTGATAAGAAATATACTATTACAGAACCGTTAAATTTTTTCGTTTCGACAATCCTTATATACTACCTTACGAACTCTTTCTTACACTTCGTCTTAACAACTATTCTTAATCCTAGACGTTTGCGACTTTGTCCTAGACTTCCGCTTTCCCTTACCACTACAAATCTAACACATGCAACCATGATTTCTGCTTCTCTCATACAATAATTACATGTTCTCACACTCTTTCCCATTCTGAATATCACCACTTTATACTATTTGCTCTCCTTTTTAATCCCCCTCTTAACCCTCCTGCACCAACTGTTGTATCTTGACTCTGAGATTTTCTCCCATCTTTTCTCTCCTTGTCTTGCCCCCATCTCCTTCGCTATTCCCTGCCATTCTCTACCCTTCACTTGCATGCTATATTCAAATTTTTCCATTTCCCTATCATTCTCCATCGTCCCTCTTCTCCTACTGTTATTCTTCTGATCATTGTTCCCACCTTTTCTTCCGTATCCTTTTCCTTTTCTTCCTCTACCACCATTTCCTTTCTTACCCCTGACACTATGCCACCCATACTTCTTCCTTTTACGTGATCCTTTCTCGTTGCTTACATCTTCTACACACATCCTTTAGGTAATATTCTTTTCAAGCCTTTCCACTCCTTCTCATCCACCCACTCTTCGCTCATCATTATCACATCCCATTTTTGCAAATCCTCCCCCCCCAGAATCGTTTGTCTTTGTTTTTAAGCCCTGACGCTTCCCAAAATTCTACTTTCACGTCTCTCTTTTTGCATTTTTCTCATTTCTTCCTTGCATTCAATTATTCTTGTCATTTATGAACCCCACCGTATACCTGTTTTCTCATTACCCTTCCCTTTTTCACTTTCATTCACTTCCCGTTTTCTGCCCTTTCTCAGATCTTCTAATTCATCGTTCCAAAACCAGACCTGACCGTTTACCCATATCCTATCCCTCCCAATCCTTATCCAGTCAAGTACTCATATCAAAGCACAATTTGTTAAAGTTTTAAAGTTTTAGAAGACTGCGTTTAGAAATTACAAGTATAAAAGTACGCAAAATGTCCTGTTATCCACCTGTCTTGAAGTACAAATTTAACATGAAAAATTGCTAAATAATATAATTTGTCGATGTAGTGACGGTTTTCGATCTACTAGTCCATTTGTTTTTTTTTTAAACATTTTATTTTGAATCTAGCTTTCGCCTGGCGACGCCAAGCCTCATCAGAAGTGTTACATATATTGAAGGAACCTAACAAAGAAAATGAGATGGAATTTTTTTTGTTACAAAGAATGGAATGGAGAAATATTCGATACAAAAGCGGAGGACATAACCTATATTTTTTACTTACGTCATCTATACGAAATAGAAGTTATGTAGACAAGATGATTAATAATTGTACAGAAGTTCCGCATTTTATAAATAACTTTAAGAAAAATCAATTTTAATATTTTACTGTCACCCCTGGACAGGCAGAAGCATTTTATTATATAAACTTTAAACATTTTTGGGGCAGCGTTCCACACTGCCGAGGTGCCTGTCCAGGAGTGAAGGTATAAATGAATCTAACCCTAACGTGTGCAATTGGAACTATGACAAAGTGCGGGAAATTTTGAAAAATTAACATTATTTATATTCTTTGGTCGAAATAATAATTGCTAAATAATATTAGCAACATTTTAAAAGTATTTCAGATTCACAAATATGACTTAAATTGAGTCGAAAAATATAATATTCAAAATAAGGTTTCAATATTTTCAAGTTAAGGAATTTCAAAATCAATTCAAAGTCTGTCTTACAAGTTTTTTGTTCTATGCTCGAAAGTTGCTATTTTTTGTAAAACCTTGAAAATAATTAATCAAACAATTCAAAATAAGCGCTAAAGTTCTGACTTGTTACTTTTATGCTCACGAAGACTTTTGTGTAGCTTAAAATCCATTTATCAACTTTGATTCCAAATAATCATGAATATCACTATTTTTGTGTAATATTTTTTTCATAAAATATCAGGTCAACCTCCATATTAATTTATTTCACTATAAAATAAGAGGATATTCTCAAATGCTGAAGACTGAGTCAAATAAATCGCTTAAATACTCATTTTCCCCATATTTGAAAATATTTTTTCCTCTACTGTATATATTTTAAAGAGATTTTCAAAATTCGTATTAATTTTCATGGTCGTACATCACGTCATCCGGCCTCTAGGTAAGAGCTATTTCTTTTTGAAATGCATAAATCATCACAAATACATTTCTTGATTTTTTAGTTTTATATTTTAATACTCTAGGCTGAGACTTTACAAAATAAAATATTTTGTCCAGTTTGAAGAGTATTTTTATGATGAAAATCTCATTGTTGAAAGTGGTCAACTTTTTGTCAATAAGCTATGTGCAAATACTTTTTTTTTTCAATTTCCTAGACCATATTTTTTGCCCTTTCCTATTCACTTTGTTATTCTGTTCACAGATATTATTGCCGTTCCTTGATAAGAGTTTCAAGAATGTTAACTGCCCAGAACAAATTTTATTTAAAAAATACTTACAAGAAACGGCTATATTGAGTATTACAATATACACCATATATAATTCAGTCGCTTGCGGCTTTGTTTATTTACAAATATTCAAGCCAAATCTGATCCTTCCAAAAGAAATATGGTATCCCTTCCCTGTTACACCATATTACAACAAAATTTTAGTTTTGGTGCAACAGTTTATGTATATTACTCATACTGCAGTAATACATCTTGCAGATAGTATATTTTTCATGATGCTGCTTATTACTAGAGCAAAACTAGAAATTCTTAATCATGAACTCAAACAAGTTGTTGATGAAAATCAATTGAAAAAGTGCATTAAAGAACATCAAGAAATAATATGGTTAATATATACAATATTATTAGCCAAAATACTATAAATGTGTTTTCATTTGCTTTTCTAATTTGCCGGTGTGATTTGTATTTCAGGTTCATTAAGGAGATAAACAACACTTCGGGTTTCATAATTTTTAAAACAGTCTTGGCTGTTGCTTTTTATCTCACTTTGGGTTACCTTCAACTACTTCATGTAAGTGGACAAATAATTGAATATTTATACATTAAATATTTAAACCTTAACCCACCTACTCTACGATTTTTTCGTTTAGTCCTCTCACTTTGGACGTGAATATCTCTGGGACGAAAAATAATACAAAAGTGAACTAGATTGCATGTGAATTTGTGTTTATTTTTTCGTTGATTACATTTTAAATGGTTGTTTTGCATAAATATGGCAGGGAATTGTCATCGTTTATCTAGTGAAAAACATCAAAATAATACCCTTCAATTACATAGGTCAACTTTGAGAAGCTCCTGTGTTGTCAAAATTAACTCAAAAATTTCGAAAAAATTTTTGTACATTCTTCACTGTCTTAAGAATCCACATCTTTCTAAAAAAATGAAATATTTTCGTAAACATGACTGTTAATATAGTTTGTAAGCAACAAAATTATCTTGGATATTCCTGCACCTACAATGGCAAGACAAAGCTGCTCATGTTCTAAAAAGCGAAAGTATGACCATCATATAAATAGATTTTATAAAAAAAATGTTTTTTAAGAAATAAAAATATTTTAAAGATGAGGGTAAGTGACCTAAAATACAAAGGCTCTTCTGCGTAAAGGATAAAGCCGGCTCTTCTTCTTGTCAGTTAGCAGGGTTCTTAAACCAGGGTCGTGGCTATAATTTCTCTCGCTTTTTCCCAAGAGGGAATGACAATTTTGAATATAATAATCGGTTTTATTGTTTAAAAAAGTGAAATGAACAAATTTACAGCTTGAGGCTTCAGTGTGAAAACAGTTCTCTCTTTCACAGAAGCTCACACAATTGTTCGCAAATGTGACAGTTACACTATACAACCAATTTAATATGAGGACTAGGGCGAAGTGAAAACCCTGATGAAATGCTAGTTTTGAATCGTTTGGGCTTGAATTTAAGAATTCAAAAAACATGTTTCTTTTTGATTGAGTAATATGCGCACTTTTTTAGAAAAAGTTGAATATGTTTAACCTGAATTTTCTTTAGCTTAAGGCCAAGAAACATGTTATTATTTTGCTTTCGTGAAAAAAAAAACATTTCCGTGATGTTTAAAACGTTCCAAAATCGCGAAAAAGATTTAAAATATCAAAAACCCAACATTTCCAAATCACAACATTTTTTTTTGACAAATAAAAATGACAATATGTTTCTTCGGTTTAAGCTGAAAAAATTTCCAGTTCGACATATTCAAGTTTTTCCAAAATGTGTGCATATGACTCAATCCAGAAAAACATGTTTTTTGTACGTTTATAAAAAAATCTGAATTGAAAAAAAATTTTTTGATTGAATTTATAATTTTTTATGACTGCCTGCTAGCAAAAACTTGACATATAAGAAATTCGCCTTAATTTCTAAACCAATAGGACGTTTTTTTTATTTTCTTAAATGTTAATTTTCAAATGCTAAAACAAAGCAGAAGATGTTGACCGATCTCAATTTTTTTTCTCACTTTTTTCGGAAGTTCACAAATCAAAATTAGACCTCGAGACTATCCTATCTAAAAGGAAATAGTCAACCGAAACCAACCTCACACTTTTTCTTTTTTCCGTCTTTTTGATACTACTGGGGACCATCATGTTTCGAAGCCAATTTAGACTTCCTCATCAGGGGTAATTTATATAATAACTACAGTTATAAATAATGAATCCTATATTAAATAAAGTCAAATATTACCTGAAAGTGTGAATAAAACATTTTTTATTATCAAATTTTGTTTGGCAATCTTTCCATTTTCTTAGTAAAATCAAAAATCTTTGACATCAATGTGAAATTCACTTTCTTATGAAGATTTTTTAAAATACCACGTTGATCAAAAAGTTTTAGGTCTCGTCACCGTGTGGCGCTCTCGTTCGGCCGATTTCAATTCTTCTTTTTTTGTTGTGTTGGTAGAAGTGTCATTGAC
>JAUMHM010000016.1:15866965-15890607 GCA_032362435.1 Melikaiella ostensackeni
AAAAAAAAAAAAAAAAAAAAAAAAAAAAAAAAAAAAAAAAAAAAAAAAAAAAAAAAAAAAAAAAAAAAAAAAAAAAGGAACCGACCGAAACTTTCGTTACATTTCCTTATTGATGTCAAAAAAATGATTTTTTTACTAAACTTTGATCGCCTTATCTCTAGATTTGGACGAAATGAGAGACCGAATTCAAATCAAATCGAGCAGGCAGTTCATGCTTAAGTCACAGAATCATTTGCCACTCAAAGACCTGTGCCCGCGCATTGAAGAGAAGAGAGAATTTTTTTGTCTGAAAAACGCAAATTCACGTTTTTTGTCAAAACAACGCAAGATACAATTAAAATCAAAAACAAAATTGTTTCTCTAAAAATGTTATAAAAAATTACTGTTAACATTTTTTTCTATCTAGCGTTATTTTCGAGATTTTTGCTAAAATATGTATGAAATCCTTTGAAATTTACTTTTTCTCAAAAATTCAATTTTATGCTGTCATAAAAAATAAAGAAGAACGTAATTCAAGAGTTTCGAAAACTTGTACATCAAACTTTTTCCTTTGAAATCAGTATTTTTGAAATAATCGATACACCCCACTTTTTCTAACTTACTTCATTATTCTTTCACCAACACGTTATGAGAACTATAAAATTGCGTCTTTTCTGGTTATTCAACACACCATAAAATTGCATTCTTAAGGAAAAAAATTCTAAAGGATTTTATACATATTTTCGCAAAAATCTCTAAAATAACGCTAGATAAAAAAAGTGCCAAGAGACATTCTTTTAGATCTTTTTTAGAGAAACAATTTTATTCTCTTGACTTTTTTCGTATCTTTTGTCATTTTGGCAAGAAACTTGAATATTCGTTTTTTAGACAAAAAAAATCTCACTTCTCTCCAAGACTCGGGCACAGGGCACATTATCATGGAATATACTTTTGACAGTGGGTCGAATCTAGAAAAAAATCTAGAGGAAAAAAAACAAGCTGGGGTTTCTGAATAAATTGACTTTGAACATTTTCAGAAAAACAGCCGCCATTTTGTCAATTTTGAACTTTTAAAAAAATTTCCAACAGATTTCGAAAGAGGACGATAAATTCTATCAGAATCAAACAGAAAAAAATATACACCTATATTACCTAAAAAAATATCACACTTTTAACAAAAATGTTGACCATTTTTTGATAATCTGCGTTTTTAATTTTTTAATTCAAATACTCATAACATTGTCAAAACAAATTTCTTTCCAAATCGGTAAGATACGTGTCGTCTTATTTCCAATGAAGAACAACAGATTTGAAAGGCAAATGATTCTGTAACTTTTGAAATTACATCAATGATTGGATCAAAATTATTTTATTTAACTGGCAGTGATGAAATGGAATAAAAGTTTCGGTCAGGTCCTTGAAAAAAAAACTGATGTCTAAACTCTATAGCATAACTTAATATCGTAAGTCAAGGATTTAAATATAAAAAAAACTCATATTCCACTCACGTTCTTAATTTTTTCGTACTCTGATTCAAGAGTTACTTCTCCCCTCTTTTTCATTTTAATTCCTTTTTTGGCTGCTTCTTCACGAATGTCTTGTTCCACCAACGGCTTATATCTGAATCTGAAAATACACAATAAAATTCCTCAACGTGTCAGTTAAATTTAAAAGGATAAATTTAAAATCCTAAAAACTATATTTAAAAGAAGAAATTCATCATTTATATTTTGAAATATCAAATAGTTTTACGAACGTTAATTATAATCTTAAAAGAAAGAGGGTAGAAGAGTAACAAAAGTATATTATCAGAAATTCTATAATCATTTCAGGGGTGAATTATTATAATAAAACAAATAAACCGGGACTTACTTCAGAGCTTGGAATTCACTGAGTCCAAAGGATCCACCGAGCATGAAAAGTAGAAATGGAATACCGTATTGGACAGATTTTTTTTTAAAGAACCGCTGCATTATGAGAGTGATAGAACTAAGACCATTTGCTAATAAGTCATCATTATTTGCATCATTATTTCACCTTACGGCTTGTACAGGCTTTGCTCAAGTTCAGTTATAACCTAAAAATATATAAAATCTAGTTTTTTATACATATTTATTACATTTGACAACAGAATTATCTAAAAAAAATTACCCATAAGGGAAAATTAAAACCTGCTAGGTTATAAAAATTCCAGAGACACAAATTTTATTTTAAAATATACGCAAAATATAGGTTTGAAGCCCTTACCCAAGTTTTCTTAGAAAATATACGCAGATCAAGATTTTGCTCCTTTTGCGCAATTTTTCCCACTTTCCCGAGTTATCCAAAATGGAATTAGTTAAAAACGCGCGAAATCTAAATAGTAGTGAATCTCTTAATATCTTTTAAACTAATCTAAAACGTATACTCTTATCATGAGTTATTCAATATTGAAATAGATAAATCTCCTTAGTCCTGTGAATTATCAATTCCTTTTAAAACATAAATAAATTTTCCAAAATTCGACTAGAAACAAGGCGACATAACCTCAAATTCGTCACGCGACGTGACGTCCGACAACTGTGTGCGCGAAAGGTTACAACATAACCTTAACAGTAAATAAACTCAAGCGATTTACCTGCTATTGTGATTATTTCAAAGAGATATCCAAATTCAAATACAGGTATAAGTTGCTGACATCATAAAATTACCGTTTTTATCAGTTTTGACTAGTTTTTTTCTTATTTTTTCTACAAAATTGAACGCTGGGAACGCCACCTACGTCATCGCCTGGATAATTTACAACAGAATTGGAGCTGCGCCAGAGGCCAGATCACACTCAGCAAGTAGTGGTTGTCCGTCATCTACGGTCAATAAAAAAAATAACAAGCAATGGTGCGTGCAACTGAAAATTTCAAATAATAATTAACCATGTTAATCGGTCTCCATTTTTGGTTAAGTTTGATCAGTTTTATCTGTTCTATCAAACACCTCGAGTGCAGTCAGAGCCCATGAGTTTTTCGGTATCCGATTGATCGTTTATATTTTGGATGTGTTTATTTTAAAAAGTTTAGAACGATGTCACTAAGCGCCAGTGCTGAAAATCTGTCATCAGAAGGACAAGTGAGTGAATCATTTTACAGTCATTTTAACAAGAATTGATGAGACTATTCGATTTCAAAATGCTCCTGATCATTTTTTTCATAACAATAACTAAAATTGCAATTAACCTTCAGTACTCAACGCTTTATAGCTTTCTTTTTGCTTTCAATCCTTTTAACTATTCTCATGAAAGCAAATTTTGAGAAGAATTTCATCTCGAAAGCGCACTTTTCATACTTTAGTGTGAAGCTATTAAAAAAAAATCTAGAATAAAGAGAGCTTATGTTTCAGAATGTGAAAGGCATTCTATGAAAATGCAACCAGTATTTATAGGCGTCAACCGTTTCCAAATTGAATTGTTGCATTTTCGATAATTTAATCACATAGTAATATTTATCCTAGAAAGAATATTTCTATATTATTTCTTCCTTTGAAAAACTATGTTTGTATTTTATCATGTATTTTAGTTAATATTATTTTGGAGATATTGGAGTAGAATAATTGAAATCTCTATAAAAAATATGATAATTGACGTAGGTTGTAAGGATTTTTTTTAAAGGTACCTATTTCTAAATTGTGAACTTTAAATCATGATTGGATTAACTAGGTGTGGTCCTCTATAACCAGTGATTTAATTCAGGTAAAAAGTTTGTTTTAAATAAGGAAAATAAAAGATCGATTTAGTATATCAAACTTGTTGAAAAATTTAAACTTTGTTCATTTATGAAAAAGATTTTATACAACATGAACTTATTTACATTATTATTCACATGGTAAATTACTGTAACATCTACCGCCATACTCTTAAAAGGATGATGTCACACATGCCGACAAATCATGTGCAGAAGCATTACTTCATGATACATAATTTAATAATGTGAAAATTTACATTTATAAATGATTTTCAACTATAAGTATGAATAAAATAATTCATTAGATGTACAATAATAAATAATCTGCATCTTTTCAAACGGTCAAAAATTTTAAAGTTTACGACAATATTTTTTGAGAATACAAATATTTGAAAATGTTTGTTGAAATTCCCCAAAATCATCTTATGAGAAGCTATCAAAAATTCGTGCGATGTGACATTAAAATGTTAAATATCGTGTAATTCCAAATTGTAGCGTATACATTTCGAAATTGAAGCATTCGGAATAAATGGAGCAGTTTCAAATTTAAATTGTACAGAATGGAGCAACTAGAAATTGGTCCATTTTGAACTGGAAATCTTGAAATTCAAACATTTCTAAATTGAACACTTCCAAATTGGAATCGTTCAAAATAGAAAAATTTTTAATTGGAAGTTTCGAAATACAATTTTGAATTTTCACCATTCAGAATAAAACATTTCAATCAAGCAATTATTTTATAATTTATTAACTAATTGAATGCTATTCTTTTGGACCCTAAAGCCAGAACCATTCCACCAACAACTACTTCACAACTTCATTGGAGTGTTGTAATATTATTTTAAATAGGTATGAAAGGTTATTTGAAATTGGAGTCACATTAAATATGGAATTACGCGAAAAGCAATAATTATTCTTAAACCTTTTTAATTTACTTTATAACAACAATTTTTGTATACATTTTTAAAAGGCATCACATTTTTAAAGTAAGTATAATTAACAATTTTCGATTTGTCTTAGCAAAATGGTGGTGGAAACGATAGCAATATGTGCCTGGAGTTGGCACTCGAGGGTGAGCGACTTTGCAAAGCAGGAGATTGCAAATCCGGAGTGGCATTTTTCCAAGCTGCTATTCAAGCCGGCACAGATGATTTGAGGACTTTAAGTGCCATCTACAGCCAATTAGGCAATGCCTACTTTTACCTTGGCGAATATGTAAAAGCCATGAATTATCACAAACTTGATTTAACTCTCGCGAGGTCCATGGGTGATAAACTTGGGGAAGCGAAATCAAGTGGTAATCTCGGAAATACGTTAAAAGTTATGGGGAAATTTGATGAAGCAATGATCTGCTGCAAAAGGCATTTAGCAATCTCCAAGGAAATGGGAGACAAAGTAAGTCTACAAATATAATCCACAAAATAAAAAAAAATGTTTTCAATAAATTTGATTATGCATGAGATATAATTTCACTAATTTGCTTTCCTTTCTAGATGAGCGAAGGAAGAGCTTTGTACAATCTAGGCAATGTTTACCACGCGAAAGGAAAACAGGGTAGAATAGGTTATCAAAATCCTGGTGAATTCTCAGAAGAAGTTAGGCAGTGTTTGCAGCAGGCAGTATTTTATTATGAGTACGTTGTCACAACCAATAATCCTCTTTAAGTGATGAAAAGCTTTAACTGAGACTTTTAATCTTTTTTTTTTCAGGGAAAATTTGAAACTGATGAGGGAATTTTGTGACTCTGCCGCCCAGGGTAGAGCTTGTGGAAATTTGGGAAATACCTTCTATTTACTGGGTGATTTTCAACAGGCAATTTATTACCACAACGAAAGACTAAAAATTGCACGAGAGTTTGGCGACAAGGCAGCGGAGAGAAGAGCAAACAGTAATTTGGGAAACTGTCACATATTTTTAGGAGAATTTGAGAAAGCTGCTCAGCATTATAAGTAATTCATCTCTTTCACGAAGTAAATTTCAATCTTTCTTGAAGATTTTACTAAACCCTTTTTCAATTTCAGGCGCACTTTAGTTTTGGCTAAAGAATTGGGAGATCGTGCAGTTGAAGCTCAGGCGTGTGATTCGCTAGGAAATACTTACACATTGCTACGAGATTATCCAACAGCTGTGGAGTATCACCTTCGGCATCTTGAAATTGCTCAACAATTGAAAGACAAAGTTGGTGAAGGTCGGGCCTGTTGGTCTCTCGGAAATGCTTATTCTGCCATGGGAAATCACGAAAAAGCACTGCATTTCGCCAATTTGCATTTGAACCTTTCGAAGGAATTAGGAGATGAAATGGGTCAAGCCACAGCCCAAATGAATGTTGAAGACCTCCAAAAAATTCTAGGGATTGATAAGATCATCTCGAAAGATGAGAAAGGAAACAAAACCCAAAGTATTAAAACAGCAGCTTCCAATATTGCTGCTTCATCTCCTGGAAGATATAGACTTCGTAGGGAGAGTATGGACAATCTTAATCTTATCAAGGTAATTAGAATTTTTATTAAGTGTAAAAGCATCCATTTTTCCACGTATCGTCTAGAAAAATATTTACTTTTAATTTTCGAATTTCAGCTGACGCCTGAGGGAAAGAAGAAAGAATCAAATGACAATCCTCCTCCAGCAAGAGCTGGAATTGCGCCCCAACCGTCACAAGAGGAAGATGAGAACAACTTTTTCGAACTTTTAACACGCTTCCAATCGGGCAGAATGGATGATCAACGTTGTGCTCTTCGCACAAACATAAAGCCAAAAATTAAGGTTGCCACTCAAGAGAATGAGAAGTAAGTTTTCGTCGTCAGAGTTGCTACAGAAGTCCGGGTTCATAATTCCATGACTTTTACAAGTTTTCCAGGTCTTCTTTTGATAAAATTGTACGTCTACTTTTTTTAATCCAGTCAATTCTATGCAATTTCAACACATCCTACTGGTCGCAGTTTTATTTATTAACAATTTCTTATTATTATTCAATGCAAGTGTAAAGGGTTTTTCAATAATCATTTGATTCTTAACAATTGTCATTAATTTTAGTTAAAAAATCAATTTTTATCAATTCACAAATTTAAAATTCGCCGTAAAGTACTAAAATAATTATTAAGGCTTTGAAATAGGCGCAATTTAAAAAATTCCAGTTTTTTTTCAAAATTCCATAACTTTTCCACGTCTTCCTGGTATTTTAATAACCATGGTCTTAGAATTGTTTTTCGGATGCAAACCCTTTTCAAGTGTATAATGCCAAATCACTTCAAATTGATTATAGAGACGAGGATGATTTACTCGAATTAATTGCTGGGATGCAAAGCAAGAGAATGGATGAGCAGCGAGTAGTGCTTCCGTTTTTACCAGGCTTAAACGCCAATAGTGCCAATCAACCAACAATGCAATCTACCCAAGATGCTGACGACTCCTTTATTGAAATGCTTGTATGCTGTCAGGTTACTATCAGCTTTATTGCACTAAACTTACAGTATTTGTTATACCTTTTGTTACGTTTGAACTTCATAATATGTAGTTAATAGGTTTTCCTAATTTTAAAATCTACTATTTTTGTTTGATTTCCAGCAAGGTTCAAGGTTAGATGATCAACGCAGTATATTGCCAGTGTCTTCGAATTTGCAAGACGCTGAAGAACCAGAGAACCGAAGACCCATGGATAAAGCTCAAGCAGGTGCCACAGTTCCCGAAGAGGATCTATTCGCTCTAATACAGAGGCTTCAAGCCGGGCGAATGGAGGATCAACGTGCTTCCGGTCCCGCAAAAACATAGTAACTCACTAACTTCCACCATTATAAATGCAACTATCTGATGATTCTTATCTGCAATTAGAGCTTAGAAACCTTCGGTAAGATAATTTTCGCGGACAAAATTATTGTTGGTAAATATTTACTAGCCGAGTTTTATTTGGCGCGACGCGAGTGATATGTTCACTTTCACGCACACTATGGATCATATTATTATGTATATTTAAGAGTAAGAGTCGATTTTTTTATATGAATATAACTTGTTAGCGAAGATGCGACGTGACTCCAAGAAAATAGGTATACTTCCTTTGTCTTCAGAGTTAGAGGAAATATATTATTTTGTCCAGTTATAAAACTGACAAACTGTACTTTGCATCTTTCCTTCTACTAGTTTTTGACATTTTTCATAATCTGTTAAAAATTTTTGTAGTTTTACTACACTTTTGAATAGTGAATTTACATTCTCGGAGTAGTCACCTTAAATTAACACATGTAATAATATTTAGAATTCAATTTTCAATTTTTATAATTCACGGATAAAGTCATTTTCATAATTAAACTCTTATGTCTAATTTTCTTTATTGACAGTTTAACTGAATCCATTATTAATACATACAACAATCGTCAAAGAAATGAAAGAAATACAAAACTAACCTAGAACTTAGAAACTCTCTTTTAGAAACTAGAAACCCTCGAACCTGGAATTTTCACCTTTAGTTTGCTTTTTTCGGAAAAAGTTTCACCTATACATCATAGTTCAATCCTAATTGATATATTAGCAAACTTTTTGCAATCTGATCTTTTGATTTCAAATAAGTTGTAAAGATTAAGAAAAATCAAAAGAAACTATTATTTTCCATAATTCAGGGTCCTAAACGTTTCCACTTTTTTCCCTCTATTCTCGAAAAACTTCCCTTTTTCATAATTGAAATAAAATTTTTTATTACAAATATAATAATGAGACGCAAGATGCTTTAGATGCGCCTATGAAAATAATAAAATGTGTCTGTATAATGTTTATAGGGGGGATTCTATTGACCCTCAATCGTAAAAATTATTATTGAACCAGTTAAATAAATTATTTATAAATAAAGTATGAAAAAATAATATATCGTAACACAAATATAACTATATAGACCATTAAAAATAAACACTCTTTAAAAAAAAATTGAAGCTGAAGCATTTAAAGACATGTTGAAAATTTGACCAATTTCAAACTAATCTACTTAGGATTTAAATAAAACTTTAAAGCTAAATTATTTTTTCGCTGAATCTATACAAATTAAATATTTCTGAAATGTAAAATATGTATGTAAACTATTTTTAATATAAGTTTAAGAGTATTAGTTTCAAATTTACATTTAAAGTATTAATTATAGTAAAATCGAAATTACAAATCTCGGAAGGAAATATTTAATTATACTTATTATACGTATCATGATTTAATTATTAATGGTGGAATTTTTCGAAGAGAAAACATTGATTATAAGAAAGATTTTAAACATATAATATTGTTTACTTAACAAATTTATTTTTATCTTTTTTTATATCACCGTGAGTGGATTTACAATGACCTAAGTATATCCAATTTTATAACAGAAATTTTTTAATGGCAGAGATTAATTAAAAAATCATTTAACATCATTTAGAAATACGTGTACGTCCAGAAGAAAAAAGACCATGTTGTCCATTTTATTTTAGGAGTTATGAGTCTTTTTGTGAATCAAGGTCAAAATTTTTGATTTTGAGTTTTTTCGTGGGGGAGATACTTTGACCTTTACTTCATCTTTCAACACCATTCCTTTGCTTCGGAGCGAACCGGAAGTGGGGAAATTTTTAGATTGAAAAAAAATTAGGCACTCGCCAACATTAAATGCGTTTTTCTCGAAAATCTATTTTCCATGTTCCAACTTCCAAAGTGACACGGTGTCTCATTTTTTAATCTAGAAGGTTCATTTAAGGCCTAAAATGGTCCCTGGTTCTTATGAAAAGATTGTTTCTTCTTTTCTACAAGTAAAAAGAAATGTCTAATCTTTCCCCTTTTCGTGAAAAAATTACCCTATTCCCCCTTTTTTGAGCTCCTTTTGTACTGTGATTCCTGAGTGCTGGAAGGTACATAAATAGATTAAAAGTGAACTGGTCAAGTTTTTAAAAAAAGTTTATTATATTATTCGCTTACAAAGTCATCGTATAACCGTATCTTTTAATATTGAGCCACGAGAAACAATATTGTGCAGAGCTCGTATTTCGTTTTCTGCTAAGTCGGGCGGTCCAAACAGAAAGTCTTTAAAAAAAGCAGAATCATTCAACATGTATTCCTTCTCCTCTTTAGTAAGCACTAGGGAGTGCAGTGACACTTGAGTTAAATTAAGTTTCCTAGCTATAGTTCCAGTGATATGCACATCATCTATCCAAAAATAAGGTTCTTTTTGAGCTTCGCGGTATAATAGGAACGCCGTATCTGGAGAGTAGAGGATGGCATATCCCGCACAGTAAACTGGATAACGTCTTCCAGGATACTCTCGCGGGGATACTCTCCACTTTGAACGATAGGATCTCTTCACTTTTGCCGAGAGAGGATCACATAGTATGAGACGTCTAGCTCCCAAGGGTGATAAATGATGCTTCAAGAAATCTAACACTGCTGGGATATGCACGAACACGTCATCATCCAATTTCAATATATATTTGGCACCTGGAAAAAGGAGAGATTTTCAAACATTGATAAAAAAGATACATTTTTCAAAGTTTCAAACTTTCAATATTAAATTATTTGTTAACTTACTAGCACAATGATATGTGGCCCACTTTAAAGCCATGACATGTTTATAAGTCATATTTCTGTAGGCATCGAGAAAATTCCCTTGAATTAAATCTCCGTATTTCATATCCTCTTCTTCAAGTTCCACTTTGTACTCTTCGGACCAGCCAACGAGAAACAAGGTCGTAACCAACGAAGTTTCTTGACCCCATGTTTCGCGGATTACATTTCTTTTTTTGAAATTTCCTGGAGAGGAATGTATCATCATCAGCAGAAGTGGTTGCGTTTTGTTACACATGTCATGGTTCATGGTAAACTTGAAGCTTTTTAAATCGATCAGGGTACTTTCGTCGCCTATTGCGAGGTCATTTGTTGTGTACGGCGGAGAATATTCTGTGCTATTTCCAGGAGGAATCAAAAAGTATCCTGGACTGTTCATTACATTAGCTGGCAGTACGGTGAAAACTTGGTAAGCGTTGTGACACGAGAAGAAAACGCATCCAGTGAAGGTGAGAGCGAGTACGAAGATGAGATAACATGGTGAAGATCCAATGGCAGATAGCCGCCTCTTATCGAGCATGCTGATGATAACGTTTCATTCTACTCATTCCAGCCCTGTTTAAGCATACACAAATTTTATTTTTAGTTTATATTTGACATATATTATTACTGCAATTTTTAAAAATGCATTCAAAATTAATCGTGACCCTAGAACCATGGCGTGCTATCTCACTTTTTTGACAAAAATGACTTAATGGCACCAAAAGACAGTTTAAGGCAACCTCTTCTCGCAATTTTAATTTTATTACAAAAAACAGTCTCGAAATAGGTGAAATTCATAAAATAAAATATATGCATGAACAACTTCTAAAACCAAAAAAGTCAACAAAGTCCTACCTAGTGCTCCGTTGCCAGATTGATATCATGCAAATAGAAAAAAAAATATGACAATCAGCGCAGAATGAAAGACAGCTTCTAACGTAAAAATGATGAAAGCTTATAATTTACGGCAACGTTGTAAATATTTTAATCTATTATTCGTAGATGACTTCGCAGAATCGAAGATAGCACCCTATGGTTTTAGAGTTACGATTTAGAAATGAGCTTAAAAGATTTAAAACTGAACGATTTTAAATTAGAAATGTTCATGAAATATTCTAAAATAAAGCGTAAAAAAAATTCAAATTTAAAATGATCATCAAAGGAATAATTACAGATTAAATATATTACAAGTGTTCATACTTCCCACTTTTCTTACACTACGTGGCGTTAGATATATTTGATTAGTTGATCAAAAATTACAGAAAAACCGGGGTAGACATATAAAATAACATAAATTAATAATCTTGAGAGGAAAATGTTTCAAGACTATTTTCTTAGTGTTACTAAGATTGGAAGAATTATTTAAATTTTGTATCAAGGTTTCCTCAAGAATATTTTTTCCAAATAAGGATCTTGTTGGAAATACAATAAAACAATAAAAGTGTTAATAATACAAAAAAATTATGGATAATTTCAGAGTTATTTAAGATCAAAAGATAAATGTTAATTACCATGAAAGGACCTATTGAAAAATACACTGATGTTTGTTAGAATTCTCTTCAGACTGACATTTCATTCAGTAAACTTATCTTAAACAGCAGTGAACATTCATTCTTATCATTCAACACAACAAACGATATAAGATCATGGAACTTTACAAAACTATAAATTCCATAAAGTATAGTCTTTCTACTTCCAGTTATGTAGTTCAAATACTGTTACACGCCTCGCGAAAAATAAAGTCAATTAATATCAACAAATCCTTTTAGAAATCATATTATTATACTGAAATATTACTATTTAAATCAGCAGGCCTCACAGACTGGTCCCTTTACCCCCTATTTCCCCTATATTCAGCTTTGGTCAGCTAAAGTACCCTATTTTCAAGATTTGGTCCCTATAGTACCCTATTTTCAGTCGACAGCCTAATTTTCTTTTTAAAGTAAAATAGAGGTGTCTAGATGTTGCACTTTATCGGTGTCATAAATATCTTGGAATCTCTTTAACAAAAATCATTTCCTTTAGTTTTGCGGGAAGCATAAATTTTTTTTTCTTCATAAAACCAGGGCTGGCAAGTGGCACATAGTGACATTTTTTTCAAAGATAATTTCTTAGTCAATTTTTTAAGATAAAGTCACTGGAATCACATTTTTAAATGGAAACATCACTTTAGTCACTTTTCTTTCAACAAATTAAAACAGAGAACCCAAGGGTTAACCACTATTGAATTCAGGTCTATACCTATTTCTAAATTTTCTTGGATTCTTTTGAATTCACTCTGAATGCTTCGGAATTTTCTTAAAATCCACTGCATTCAATGGATCTTTCATGGATTTTCAATTTTTTAAAAATTCATCTCGAAGACTTTTAAATTCACCTTAATTCTTATGGACTTTACCAGATTTTTATTCACTAATTCTATTCGCGCCTATGTACCTAAATTCAATGGAATTTTTTGAACTTAACAAAATTGGAACAAAACGTTTTCATCCCCTTGAATTCTTCTAAATTTACTCATATTTAACTGAAATCAATAAAATATTTTCGATTTTTAAAATTTGTTTCAATTCATTTGAATTCATTTGGAATTCTTGTGAATTCTTTTGAACTTTTTTTATTCTCCCTGACTTCTCTTGAATTCCCTTGATTTCCTCTAAATTCACTCTAATTTTACTGAAATGAATGGAATATTTTAGATTTTTTAAAATTGATCCTGAATTTATATTTTATTTTTCTGTATTTTATATTATATTTAATTATCCTAAATCATTATTTTTTAATTTATCCTGAATTCTTTTACATTCTAAGAATTCTCTCGAATTTTGTTGAATTCACTTGCATTCTTCTAAATTCATTCAATGCTACTTAATTCAATCGATTTTTTTCTGAATTCACCCTGAAGTCTTTTGAACTCACCTTAAACTCTCAGGCACTTCATTCTAAATTCACTCTGAATTTAATAAATTCAATGATATTTAAAAATATTTTTCATTGGTTTTCGATTCACTTGAATTTTTATGAATTTCATCGAATTATTCTCATTTTCCTTCAACTCCACTAAATTTACTCGATATCTATTTAATTCATTGGTTTTTTTATAAATATTTAAATTTTTCTTTGACTCGCTTAAATTCTGTTGTTTTTGCCCTGCATTCTGTTCACTCCGATTTTACTCAGTTCGATGTACATTTTTTTATTTTTGAAATTTTGTTCAATTATCTCAAATTCTTATGAATTTCATTCGTCTTTTTGAATTCCCTTCTCTGCAAAAAACGGATTAAGAAGTACTGCTTCGCATTCACGAGATGTTCTCTGGAAATCTTCTTCGCGACAACCTCGCATTAGAAGTGCAATATTTTTAAATACGTTTCAATCCGACGTTTTTTGTAGGGTTGAATTCATCTAAATTCACACCAATTTTACTGAAATCAATTAAATTTGTTTTTTTCAATTCATTTGAATTTTTTAAAATTTAATGTGCACTTTTTGGAATTAATTCTGAATTGTTATGAATTTATCCTGCATTTGCTCAAATTCACCTGGACTTCTTATAAATTTCATCGAATTCTTTTGAATTAAAAAAAAACATCAGTCACATTATTAATGCAAATTATTTACTTTTTAGGTTAATGTAATTTTCTTCCTGATGAAAAGGACACAAAATGAGTATAAGTTTTGAAATAAATGCGAAAATCGCGTGTAAAATCACATAATTACATTAATCAGCATAATTCGATAATTTCAAATTGAACGAATTTAGAATTGAATAATTTCAGATTCAATTTTTCAAAATTGGGCAATTTCGAATTAAAAGCTTTTGAACTTGAATAATTTTAAATCGCAAATTTAATTGGTTTTCAATGTAAATCGTTTTTAATTGCACAACTTCAAAGTGAAACCCTTAATGCTCAAACAATTTTAAATTCAAATATCAAAAGACGATTTCAAATTTAAATCGTTCACAATGGCTCCAAATTCAGATTTGATTCACATACTCAAATTATGCTGTTTATCAACTTTTCATTCTTTTAACTTCTTTAAATTTTGCTAATGTATTTTCATCAGTAGGAAGTCTTGAGCTGCTTGAAAGATTTTCCAAACTGAGCTGGAAAATATACTCTCAAAAACAGAAGAATGACTAGCCTGTGGCTATTAAAAACCTAATGCCATATTTGTATACCCTTTTTTTATTTTATGGGGACTGTGGGGCCTGGAATTATATATTTTTTCATAAAGCTCAATTTTTAAATATTGTCAGTAGGTAGTGAAATTATTAAAATATGTTAAAAAATTGGATTTTTGAAACTTTTAAAAATTCGCAGCAATTTTGGAGCATTGAAGTATAGAGATCTTTAGAATTTAAAGTATGAACATATCATTAATCATTCAACGATTCAAATATAAAATATGGTAAGTGAAAGCTACAAACTTACTTTAACATACTGTGCGAAAGCCATGCTGAAAAAAAAATTAAATAAAAATTCGCAAAACTACATTGCATTTCATAACCATGAAAAAAAATTTCTCTGCAACGGATTTACATGAAAAATTATAAGAAATACAGAAAGAAATTATAAATTAGAGAGGGAGTATGAGATGAATTCTCCGCCCCCAAATTCCAAATAAGTATAAACGAATCGTTCCTATTTTTCAAATTTTCCAGACGCTACAATCAAAAACTAGGTTTTGCCGATTCTGCTTATTTTAAATTTAATAGAACTCAGTGAGTCCTTGGATACATTGATATAATAATTTTTATACTAGAGCTCACCTTATCAAATTGATTCTCTTGATGATATCCGTTTCGATAGGACTTTACACAGAATAAATAATTTATGCAATAACGTTATAGTCTCTGTGCTACAAAAACTCCACGTAAATGACAACATAGCATTACGCGAATACTTCGCGTGACAACAGAATTTCAATTATTAGTAGCTATAACTGTGAAACCATTTGCACAATTTAATAACAGGCAATGTGCGAAAAAAAACGTAAAACATGTGCACGTTTTAAAAAATATCATGTCATTTAACCTACTTCACGCATGCTTTCTTGACAGACTCCTTCATCTCAGGAGGCTCAAGATCTGAGCTTATTTTTCCATTATATTAAGTACAAGAGTAGATAATAATTTGCTAACTGGTTACTATTATATACAATACACATCACGGATTGAACTGCACATTATTTTTTTACACTATTTTCTGTTATATTTATCAAAAAATGCGAGACATGACTCCCTACCGCGGCTGTGCACTTTGCCTGTTCGCCAATGTCAAACTTGCCAATTGTGGCATTTGTGGTGGCAGCACTGTCGTTAATGAAGGGTGGGGCGAGTTAAATAAAAAATGCGATTTAATCATTGCCAGTATTTCAAAAATTATGCTTAACGAGTTTAAACAAATAAGATTTTTTTTCAATTCATTTTAAGTTAGGATTTCTATTTTGAAAAATATTTTATTTTTGGTAATGTGAGCACAAAATTATCGATTGATGCCAAATGGCAATATGCGCATGCCCGGAAATTTTGATTTTTTGAATTTGAATAAATATTCTTCGGTGATTACTTTTGTGTACTGATTTATTATGAAAAATAAATCACTTGATCATTGCAAATTTAATGTTTTAATTTCTAAGCCAGAAAAAAATATTTTTTTAAACAGAACGAGAAAAAACACGTAAATCTGACAGAAGAAATTCTGAACTTATCTTTTTTTTTTAAATTTGTCTTCATTTTTTCACTATTAATGAAAGGAGACGAAGGTATAAGTTTTATCGAAGGGCGTTTAAATAATGACGGTAAAAATTAGTTGGAAATCGAGAATAAACCCGAAATTGTTCAAATATTGAACCAGCCACTCCGACCGGGAATCCGAAAACTAATTACGAGCCTCAGAATCAGTTTTGGTGTATCTTTGCGTCTTTGCTTACTTAATTTTCTACTTTGAAGATAAACTAAATTCAAATTCCCGCGTGACCCTTACGCCCTCCACCTCTAATCGACAGATAATCGATTCTCAACTCTTCGAGAGTTTCGGTAAAAAGCAGAGCGCAGAGGATTTTTGTTGAGAAGTAAAAACAACCTAGGCAGATAAATTAAACAAATTTATATTCTTTTTCTTGTTTTATAAGAACTGAAATGATCTATTTGCAAAATCGGATACTTTTCTTAAATCTCTTTGTAGCTGTTTCTTGAATCGTCTATCGATGGCGGTTTGACACATATCCATAGACAGTTCCGGAATCTCCAGTGGTGGGAGTGTCTCGCGTTTTGAAGCAAATGCTGTTTCTCTAAGTGGCCACCTTGAACAATAAGATTAGAGCGTGACAATCAGAGGTTATATGGTTTGTTTACATGTTTGAGTGTCATTTCTGTTAAAATCTTTTAAAAGAGATAAGTAATGTGCGTTTTAAATTTCTGAGTACATACTCAAAATAATTGCGTCACCTTATTACTAGAATGTTTGTCTCCCATTCTTTGCGAAATTTCTCATTCTTATTTGTTCATAAACAGTGAATGCTTTCCTCTTCCAGAGCAGTAGGTTCTCAATTACAATTCGACACGCAACAAGATTGAGGTACTGTACTGTGCTAATACCGTTAATATTGAATAAAAAAATTCTCCTCTTTTTACACACTGTCATAAACAATGACATAAAATAGAAAAACACCGTTTTTAGGTTAGCCCACGATCGTCTCGCTCTGGGTGGCCACTTAGAGAAACACCATTCGTCTTCAAAAAGCGAATCATCGCTCGAATGCCCCCACTACCGGAGATTCTGGACCTGTTCATACGACCGTGGTAGGCAGATTCGCACACGGTAGGCAGTCGTTCCTTTGAACATGAGAGGATCTTCGTACAACCTTTGAGTTTCCTTCTAGGAGCCCTCCCCCAACGATAAGAACCGAAGGAGCCCGGTCGGTACCGATCATGTCCGAGACCGACAGTCTTTCGTTGGCGCGCAATTTAAATACCTAGATTTAAAGTTTGATGCCATTCCAATGGTTTATAAATTAATTTGTATTAAAAACAAGCAGATTTGAAGTTTTACATCATTTTTATCGTTTATATATTAATTTATATTTAAAATAAAAAAATTTCTGACCAGAAAGATAAGCATTGAAAACAAAATTGTTGAGATTGTTGCCGTAGTTTTGTCTGTAAGGTCCAATAAAATTGAAAACAAATTACAAGTAGGGAACGGATTTATCCAATTTTCTATTAATATCATTCAAACTTATAGAATAATTATTGTGAATAATTCTCTCCAAGAATCTGATAAAAGGTCAGTATAACTTGTCGATGACAGTTTCGTGTCTGCATATTTTGAAAATTGTTAATTTCTTAATATAAATTTGAACCTATCTTTGTGATATGTTTATAGATTACTTTCTCTTGAAAAAGCGGCATATGTACACCTTATTTCCTATATTTTTGCAATGTTCCATCAAAATCAATCGATTATTTTCAGCTGCAGGTGCGTCTACATGTTAGAAATCCTTTTAAAAATGACTAAAAAATACAACATTTTCAATACTAATCAATGTCCTTCAAATTCACTAAAACTTATTTTAGAATATGGTGACATCTTTCTAAAAAAAGGCCTGAGTTATTTGGCGAAAGCGTGTAAGCTGTACCTTGGTTTGCATTTTAAAAATCACTCTTTTAACTCTACCGTCCTCAACAGATGCTATTGCGAATTTATTTCGTCCTGAATAATATATAAAATCGTAAAATGAGATGTGATTTTCAAAGTTCTTTAATTATTAGAATAATACTAAAGCCTGTAGACGACTTTTTGCTTAGCGTTTTTTTTTTTTTGAAAATCTGATTATAGCTTATTTCTTCAATTTTCAATTAATATCTTCCAAACTTACAATATTTCTGTACTTTGGTGGGTTTTATATACCCATCAATTTTGGTCAAGATGTCTCATAAATTGACTAAGATTATCCATTTTTAGTGTTCAAAATCATTTTCGCTACAGATAATAATTCCCGGTAGCGACTTTTCTCTTTTTCGCATTTCGTCCTTCATGGCAGTTTATTTGTTCTCGTATAGGTATTTAGAATGTTTTTCTATTTTTTTCAGTACTTGGCGACGATTTGCTATCGTGAATCTTAATTAAATAGTGTATAGGCGAATTTGAATTGATTGAAATACTTATGAATAAATTTAATTTTGTTTTTAGAACTAATTAGGGAATCGAAGGAAAATTCGGAGTGCAATGCAATTAAGAACTTATATATTTTTATATAGTAAGAATTTTGGGATAATAATCAATATTCTTTGATTTACTACTTACTGCTAATTGATTTCTTCAAATCAGCAGGCTAATCTTTTGTGCTTGCAGTCGTCTTTCTTTTCTTGCGGGACTTTTGTTTTTCAATATTTGCGTGACTTGAAGAAGCAATAACATTTTACAACTGTTATAATATGAAAATAAATCAGTAAATATATAAATCAGAGAATATTAGCCATCCCAAAATTCTTACTATACAAAAATATATTAGTTCATAATTGCATTGCATTTTGAACCTTCCTTGATTTCCTTTATTAGTTCTCAAACCAAAATTAAATTTTTAATAAGTATTTAATTCATTTGAAATTCGAACATACACTATTTGAAATTTGAAAATACACTATTTGAAAACAAATGCCTGTCATGTTAACGAAATATAGCTGACTACTATTATATTCCCTACTTATAAATTGTTTTCAATTTCATTGGACCTTACAGGCTCAATTACACCAACAATCTAAACAATTTTGTTTTCAATACTTTTATTTCTATTCAGAAAATTTTTTATGTTAAATATAAATTAATTTATAAGCCTTACGAGAGATACAAAATTTTAAATCTATTTATTTTTGACATAAATTAATTTATGAACCATACAAATGGTAGAAAACTTCAAATCTATTTATTTTACACATAAACTAATTGATGAACCATACGAATCGTTTCAAACTTTAAATGTAGGCATTTGAATTTCGCGCCAACCCGAGATTTTCGGCCTCGTTCATGATCGGCCATGACCGGCCTCCTTCGGCTCTTTGGAATGGGGGAGGGCTCCTAGGAGGAAACTCAAAGGCTGTACGAAGATCCGCTCGTCTTTGAACAGTGGAGTCTACAGCAAAATGGCCGCATTTTAGTCTACAGAATCGTTTTCTTTACTGTTTGCCAATTGCCGTTCGATAGGGCCTGACAGTGGTTGTAGAAAAGGTTATCGTCTGTTTCGCCGAAAATTTCATCGACGAGACAGCTGAAACTTTTCGTGAAATAGTGCAGACTACGGTAAGAAAATGCTCGGAAATGATCGGTGGTTCACAGCCGGGCCAAGCCCACTGTGTATCGACTGATTTATTTATAGAATATAATATATTGCAAATGATTTGGTTAGTCTCACGGTCAGGGGGAACTTGACTTCGACTTTTAACGGTTTTACCGGCTTGCGCTTACCTTGATATCGTTCTTCATTATTTGCTTGCGTATCATGGCCGAAACTCTTAGACTCGTTCCACAGTTAATTTACCGGTTTTGGAACACGTTATTTTGTGATTAGTTTTTATTCGATTTTACTAGTTAATACAGTTCCAATACGTGTAAAAGTAACTGTACTTCAGAGCTGAAATAATTAGCTTCACTCAGTAGTCTTTTGTTTCTAGATTTATTTTTTGAAAAAAGGAAGAAAAACTTCAGTACAATTTTTTTACGATTGAAAAATCGTAATTAAGCTCCGCGGTTTCGAATGTAGTTTGCTGAGATCGAAATCGAATACCGACGTAAAATACGTCTGGATTCTGGAAGAAATGTAGTGGGAGATGTGGGGTTTCTCCACCTCAAATTTTGGAATTCTCACTTGTGCATGATAGTGGGCAATTCTCCGCACCCTTAACTTTTGTGATATCGAATTAATTGAAAGTTAATTACGAAGCACAAATAAATAATTTTGTGTATTGCTAATTGGAATCCTACTTTATACATTGTTAGTAAAGTACAATACCGCAGAGGAGGCCCCCACCAAATAAATCTTTTTTAAAAGATATTTAGGTTATGTATGTATGTGTACGTCCATATTAAAACAGTCCACTTTGTCGCTTGTCAATAAGGGTCAACAATTTTGTAATAATAAATTTCAATTAATATAATAGAATAATTAATATACAAATGAAGATGTTGAACAAGTTTTCATTTTTTCTGCAATTAGAAGCAGCTCAACTTTTCCATACCTTCTTTTTCTATCACATCATCTGCTGGAAGGTTACTAATTTTACAAACAATTTGGTTATAGTTTATAATTTGTATTTAGATACTAACCAACCATAGAATTACAAAAAACAAGGTTCTTAAATACTGCAGGTTCCCCCTTCTTTAAAGAGTTTTTCGCGATTTCTTCAGGCGTCAAAATTTTTGGATTCTTTTTGGATTGACTTCTGTAGTACCTCAAAGATACCTTAAGGTTCTTACCTATTTTCAAATCATTTTCTAAAGACAGAACCTTTCTTCTGAAATATAACTCTGTTTCTCTTGAAAGTGTAGTCTTGAATTTTTTGAGGTTTGTCACTTTTCTTCACGCTTCTTACCTATTTTCAGATCATTTTCTAAAGATAGAACCTTTCTTCTGAAATGTACCTCTCTTCTTCTTATAGGTGTAGCTTTTGAAATTTTTGCGGTTAATTCAATTGATATTTCTTCTTTCTTCCTTGCTCGCTTTTTAGGTTTTGCATCTCGATGTCTTTGCCGAATAGTTTGTCGTTGGTAAGGAGTCAGATCCAAAATTCTTTTTATTTTACCTTTGGCTTTCACCTTTGCATATTCCTCTCTGCGTTTCCTCTTTTGATCATTATATATTGCAGGATTTTGTCTGATTTTTTTCAATACTTCTTAACGTACTCTTTCCCATTATACGTATTTTTACTAGCAGAAGCTGTTGAAATTATTTCTGGTAAAGGACGGTTTTCGGGGTTGGATGAGGATGTTGAGGTTAATAGAGAGGAATGCTTGGAAATAAAAGAATTTTAAGTGTCGAATACATTTTTTATCTAGAAAAATGAGAGTCCTAAATAATTAAAAATATTTTTCATATTTGATTTATTAATTTTTTGACTGGCGTAAGATTTTTAGTAGAAAATTAATGGAAAGATTATCTTTTACTTGGGACATGTTGAAGCTGCAGATTCTATTTTCTGTCTGTATTCCTTTGCCTTCCGCAATCTTTGTTCTTGTTTCTTTTCCTCTTCTTCTCTTTTTTGCCGTATGTGGTCCCTTTTTTTCTTCAGTATTTTCTCCCGTTCTATACATAACCGTATACATGAGATTACTTGAGAGGTTGCAGTACAGAACTAGATAACCAACAAAATCGAAATTTTTTAGAAGAGCGAAAAAACATTCTGTAAAATCGAAATCACCATTTTAAGATGAAACGAAAGTCCACTCCCAAGCTGAAGTGTTTGTGAATTGAGGCCAAATAAGTATGATCTGAAAAATCATTCAGTTCCGAGAAATACAATGTGGATGTTGACAATCTTGAAGTGACAAGAACCTAAAATTGGAACAGGCTCGGCTGCGGATCACGATAAAAAGTGCAATTTTCAGTTTGAACAAAAAATAAAAACTTACTCCCTAGATATTAAATTGCTAAATTGGAAGAAAATGAGTTTGATTAGAAAAAGTTAACCAATTCGGAGTAAATTATTCAAGAATTTGGAGGTTCACATTTCATGGGTTTTGAAATTCGTCTTTGGATAGCGATTAAAAATCTATTTTTCAATAAAAAAAAATAATAATAACTTGTTCCCAAGATATGGGGAGGCTGAATAAGAATAAAAAAATTTATTCTGTTCAGGGAAAATAAAGATTTCGTTTGACGGTATCGCACTGCAACATACAATTTTTCGCTAAAAGGTCAGTAAAAAGAAGAAAGTACATGCCTTTTTATGAATAACCAATAATAATTTCAAGAAATATCGTTTTGGATCGCAAGGCAACAAGTTGAGTTGAAAAAAACTTTATAAAAGTGGTTTTTTGTACAAAATGAAGAATTAAGATTTTGGGTTAGAATTTGATTGGTACTCTGATGCTGAAAAAAATGGCACATGGTTTTATTTAAGGGCTTTCTTTGGTAAAAAAAAGTATTTAATATTTTACTGTATTTAGAAACTTTTAGGAAGAGGAATATGCACACAGAAAGTTAAAAAAGGTATGGCGTTAGACAATCAAAAAGAAAAAAGAAAGAAGATGGGAGGCAAGTATACAGAGAGTCAATTATCTCGTTTTGAATTGCCAGTCTTTTTATTGCTATATTAAAAATGAGATTACGAACAAATCCTTGTAACTCAACATGTATTTGATTTTTTAAGAATTATTTATGTAAAACGATTTTCGGCAAAAATTTTGGTTATCTAGTTCTGTACTGCAACTCTTCATTCTGCGATTCCGCAATTCCGCAATTCTGCAACTCTTCGTTCGACATTTCCAATGAATTTTGATCGTTACTGATCTGCCGCAATTTTCAACTACGTTGAATTTTTTTTCTTACGTGAGAGATTCTTAACACCAGCGGTAAACACGATAAAAAATTCACAAAAAAAAAGAAAAACATGGAATTTTTAGAAGCACATTTGGCAGAATGCTATTGTCATCAATTTCAATATGTGCTCCAAAATGTAAGTCAATTAAATGTCTCTATCAAATTACGTGCTCGGCTCAAATTATGTGCTCGGAGCAGTAAGTTTAAATTTAAACATTTTCAGTGATAATTTTATAAAAATGTATTTTCTTACACGAGCAACAGAAAATCTGGTGACAGGTATTTTGGTTCCTCAAACTTAGTTCAGGTTGGTATTGTTAACATTTTATAAACGTTAATGAATTCTTTAATATTTTTTAAAATTATACGCTCAATAAATTTTTTCATTTGTTATAATTCTACTAGCATAAAATTGGAAATCATAGAAACTGCAGACGGAGGACATATTGTATGATTGACGTAATGCATATTTAATGTTTTTATATGGGTGATTCTCATCAAATATGTACATTTGTGTAACCGCTAAATATTTTATCAATTAAAGACGCTAATATAATGAGTCTAGGTATTTTCAATGCAGTATGTTGGCTTTTATTAGGGGCATTTGTAAAACTTGAAAAAAAAAATTTTTTCTGTATCTAAAAATTCGCGAAAGTGCGAAATGTAATCGCCCCTGGCTGTAACCACCTATGGGTTGGATGGTTCCACATGTAACTGAAGATGCAATTATCAAATTTGATCATTCAAATTCAGCTTAAATTAATTTTGTATATAGAAGACACATTTTCATATTTTTTATCTTAACCTTCAGAGCATATTGAACTTTGTAACCACTTTTTGATTTGCGGATGAACCTTTGCAGTTCAG
>JAUMHM010000016.1:15917355-15942486 GCA_032362435.1 Melikaiella ostensackeni
AAGCAGGGCGTTAGGCAAGGCTGCGTTATGTCCTCCTGGATGTTCAATATATGCATGGACAAATGTCTAAGAATGGCCCTCGTAGGCGAAGAAGGTGTTGATCTCGGGATTGTCAAAGTACATCGACTGGCGTTCGCAGATGATAAAATTATTACAGCGGAATCAGCCGACGATTTGCAGAGAAAGATGAGCAGGCTGGATACCAGCATGAAGAGCATGGATCTTGAGATTGACGCAAATAAAACAAAAATTATCGTTTTTGAAAGAAGGAGTGAGAGAACGGTATGCAACATTGCCTTGAACGAAGAGAGGATAGAACAAGTTGAAGAGTTCGCGTATAGTGAAAGCTTATTTACTGCTGACGGAAAGATTGATGCAGAGATATCCAGACGTATAAACAAGGATAGAAAGATTATCGGCAGTGTACAAGCTATTTCAAGAATTTAAAATGTAACGAATGAAGCTAAAATTGCAATATATAACTCTGTGCTTGCACCCACTGTGTTGTATGGTAGCAAGACCTGGACATATCAAGAAAATGATAGGAGCAAAGTGAACGCGGTTAGCATGCAGTTCCTTAGGAATATGTGCGGTAAAACGCTAAAGGACAAAGTCAGTAATGAGTGAGTTCTCAAAGAATGTGTTGTAGAAGAAAGATTGTTCGACAAGAGTGAAAGAAATTTGCTGAGATAGTTTGGTCATGTTGTGAGAATAAGTGAAAAACGTTTAACGAATCAAGTATATTTAGGTAAAGTGAGTGATACTGTACCCACAGGTAGATCGAAGAGAAAATGGTTTGAATATGTGAGTCAGACCTTGAAGAGAAGAGATATTCGTAGCCGTAGAAATACAAGAACGTGCATGAAACGATGCATGGATGTAACGGAAGCGAAAGAGGTATTGTAAGGATAGGGATGTATGGAGAGCAAGTTTATTAGTAATAAGAAGAGTGATGCCTGAGACGAAAGATTTTGGATGCTAATGGACCCGCGTAAAGAGATCTTCTTAGTGGATTAGTATAATGTCTTTGCGAAGCTCTTCACGGGGGGTGATTGCCAGAGAGATTGAGCAGCAACTCATGTCAGAGCGGTGTTGTGGGATGATAGTTCCTTGCTTGAAAACTTTTTCATCTCTTTCTAGCAACCCTTGTCGTACTCTCATTCCTCTTCCATGTATTTCCTTGACCAATCACACCTATTCAAAAACCTTTCTCTTTCCTCCATTCCATTATCCTCCTCTCTTCCACTTTCACTTTTCTTTAAGCATGCTTTCACTATAGTTCTGCCCTCGTTCCCCAGTAGCCTTTCCTCATATTTGCCAGCTCTGTTACCTATTCTTATTCTTATTTCTTCCCTATCTACCTTTTTCAACACTATATACCATGACGTCCATCTGTCCAATCCCAGCGTCCATCTAACGTACCTTTTGTGCAACCTTCCCACCTTCTCAAGTCTTTTCCAACCCCATATCTCTAATATGTTTGCTCTTTCAACTCTTTTCTTGACGTGATTCCTTACATTACCATTTTTTTTAAAATGAAAATCTTAGGTACGTAGACTCCTTGACTTCCTCAATTAATTTCACCCCTCCAGTTCCAATCTATTCTCCCTTTCTTACTGCTTAGTATCCGCCCGAAAACTAACACCTTTGACTTAGCTACATTTGAAACAAATTTCTTTTCTTCTAAATATTTCTTTAATCTTTTCATCATATTTCCCAAAACCTCTCATTATTTAGCTACTTTTACTACGTCGTCCATGTATGTCAAGATCAAGAATCTGTTTCCTTCTGCCACCAATCCTCCCTCTAACTCTTTCTTGAAAAATTCTTCCATATCGACTATGAACACCGCAAAAAGTAGCGGGCTCTGCGGGTATCCTTGTCTTAACCCTATCTCCTTCCAGAATACCTCCGAAGTTTCAGTTCCCACTTTCACCTTATTTTTCGTTTCTTTGTAAATTTTCCTTACCCTCTCTATCAATCCTATCTTTATTTTTCTCCTCCCTATTATATCCCACAACATTTTTCCTATCTACCCATGGGAACACAGCTTTTGAGTCAGCAAGGAAGGCACATACTTTTCCTCCTTTTTTCCCAAATAATTTTCTACTTTCCCTTCTTCTCCTTTCTTAAGAATTGGTGTAATTTACCCCTTTCTTCACTTCTCAGGAAAACTCTCACTTTTCTATACACTTTTCACTATTTCTTTCAAATTCCTTCTAGTTTCCCTGCTACTGTAAATCCACGCTTCGTTACCTAACCCGTCACTGCTTCCTGTTTTGACCTTCTTCAATCTTTTAATCTGTGCTTCCATCTCCTCATCCTCCAACTCCTTCTCGTCTCCTAATAATTTACTTCTGTGCCAATGATCCGTTTTTTCACTCGAGCCTTGAACCATCTCTTCAAAATATTCCCCTCATTCACACATGCTTATCTTATCCCCTATTCCCCTTTTTTTCTTCCTCATTTTATTAGTAAACTTCTATGCCTCCCCTTTCTGTTTCAGTTTTACTTATTTTCCCCTCTAATTTCTTTTTCTTTTTTTCCTCTTTCTGTTCACACAACTCTCTATATTCCTTCCTGTCTATGACATAATCTTTCCATTCCTTTTTTCCCCTTTTCCAATATTCATACTCTTTTTGAATCTGCCTTTTCTTTTTCTCACATTCATTATCCTACCAAATTTTGGTCTAATTTTTTGTTGTTCCATTTTTGAATTTCTTTGCGATTCTTCTTATTGCTATCAAGTTTATACCACCTCCCATCTTCTACCATCTCTAATATTCGTTTTTTCTCGCTATTTATTACCTGATCTTTCGCATCTCTCACCCCCTCCACTCCACTCAAGTGCGTGTTACATTTTCTTCCTATTCTTGTATTAAAATCCTCCCCCCCGCCCCTATTATTAATATTTTTTCTTCCTCATCTTTAATACACTTTTCTATCTATTTTATCACCTCTCTCATTCCTTCTCGATTGATTATTGTCACTATTTTGTACCATTTCCCTTTCATTTTAACGTTCCTTTCCTCACCGCCACTCGTAACTCCTCTCAAGGAATGTTAAAGGGAGTTTTTTCCCTTTCTTCTAGATTCGTCCTGACTCCCGTCAATATTCCTACACTTGCCCTACCACTTTCCTTTTCCCTAGTACCCACTTGTAATTCCCTTTTAAAGCTACTCAGCAATTTAGTTTTTTTTACTTTTGTAGTCTTTTTCCTCAATCCAGGTTTCCGTGAGCTGAACCACATCGATTTTTTTTCTAAATAAATTTAAAAATCGCTATCCTTATTCTTCATTCCGGCGACATCCCAGGAATCAACTTCACCTCCTCCTCTACTAACTGTATCTTTTTTTTGTTACTTTTACTTTTCTTACTCTTTCCTTTACTCCTTTCTTTTCCCCCCGTATTCCACACATCGTATTTCTCTCTAAAAATCTTACTCTTTCTTCTTAAATCTTTCTCTATCCTCATTTCAAATATACCATTTCCCCTGAATACAGATTCTTTTGTATCCTACCCTCACTATCTTAAATCCTTTCCTCCCTTCCTTTGCTTCCTGTGCTCCATGATTTGGATTGTAACGACTACCGAAGTCGAAGCGGATGCGCATCGACGCACTTCGACTTTGGTGATCGTTAAAATTCGGACTGTAATCGTTACAGTCCAGAATATAGAGGTTCTCTAGATGAATATTATTACCGAAAAACCATTCGGTCCGAATTTTCCGAAAATGGAGTAATGGCTACTGAACACATTTTCTCCGTGTGTAAATTGGAAGTTTAGTATTGCTATATTTAAGTGAAACAGATATCTTTTGGTTAATTGAGTTAACCATTAACACCTCAATTCAAAGAAATCTTAAGTATTCATAGGCAGCTTTGCAGATTAGAAGAAATTCTTGCTTAATGTTCCTCTTTCAAAAATTTCGAATGATCGAAGTAAAATCTAATTTCTTATGAAAAACATTTTGTGTACTGAACAAGGAACACCCAAAAAGTTCACAAATCAAAATTAGACTTCGGGACAACCCGCTTTTCCGGCTCACTAGAGAGAAATGTATGATAAATGTACAAACAAAAAAGAAAAAAGAGGGAGAAAAAGAAAGAGTCAACCAAAACCAACCTCACACTCTTTCCTTCCTCCGTCTTTTTTATACTACTGGGAACCAACATGACGGAGAAAAAGTTTTTGCTAATCTTCAGAAGGTGACAGCATACATTTTTCTGTAATGTTCAAAGAAAATCCTGTGAGATTTGCAGAATTTCCTGTATTATTTACTGAAATTTCGTGTAAGATTTACAGAAAAAATCCATAGATCTGTAAGCTATTTAAAAATTCTGTAAAGGTTACAGAAAATTCTGTAAGCTCTACAGAAAAGCTATGCCGTCATTCTTTTAACGTAGAACCTCTGTAACATAAACAGATTTTTTCCTGCGTGATGTTTCGAAGCCAATTTAGATTACAGTTATAAATAGGGAAGCATATATTAATTGAATTAAGAAATTACCTGAAAGTTTAAATAAAAAATTTTTTATTATCAAATGTTGTTCGGTCAATCCTTTCATTTTCTTATAAGAATCAAAAATCTTTAAGGTAAATGTGAAATTCACTTTTTTATGAAGATTCCTTTTATTATTCTGAAATAAACAAACATTAAGGTAAAGGCCCCGTTTCGTAAGCTACTAAGAAGCTGCAAAGAATAAAATTCTATTCGAATACCTCAAGCAATATTTGAATGCAATAAACTTTTTTCTTACGTAAAGAATAATCCATTTTCAATCGAAAATGTCATTGAAAGCAAGTTTAAGGATACATTAATCAAATAATTAGGAATTTGAACGAATATACCCGACGTGCCGGTTCGTCACCCCCGAAAGTCCTCTTTGAGCCAGTTCGTAACTCAGTGATGAACCGGTTCGTAACCGGCTTATCAATGCAAGTGAATTCGGGATTATAGGTTCCTTTGACTATCTTTATAGGCTATATTCAATTGATTCTACAATTTTTAAGTTTATATTTGAAGGAGTTGATTTTTTGAGACTCGTCAAAGTTGACACTAACTGGCGTCAACAGCAAATTGCACCAAGTGTGTCAGTTCGTATACTAACCTCACAATTGATTCGAAGACTGTCAATTTCTAAATGACGCATTCATTTTTTATTTTTGATCAAAGGTGAAAATTAATATAGATAATTGAAAAACATAAATTGAAGTAAAGATCTGCCTCAGCGTTTTAACGATATGTGTCATATTTTAATTTTTATAAAAGTTTTTGCCAGAGGGGTTGCAGATGCGTCACTGCTGATAATTCGGTGCCTGTTCGTAACCGACTCAGAGATTATTGTACTTCGACATGGAAAGCTACTTACTTGAAAGATTGCACTCGAAACAAGACGAACGTTGTCACTGTCCACTGGGTTGCCACTTTTTTTACTCACAACACGCCGACCAGTCGAGTTTTGTGGAGTCATTCCAGTGCTGGTCTTATAATCAGCTGGTCTGAAAGTATATTGTGTCACGGTGGAGGGCAGAGCGCGACGTTTTTATTTTCTTTTAAATTGATAAACGCGAAATAATGCCTGTCATCTCATATCAGTTTTGTACATTTTCATTTTTACTTTGAAAAGAAATTTACATCAGCCAACAGTTTCTATTGCATTATATAAAAAATCAATTTATACGCTTGCTGGGTTACGATCTGGTCGGGGGTTACGAACCGATGCCTTTACCTCATAAAGTTATGTGTATGTATCTGTGCATAGCAGCCTTTTTAACCAAATTCGAAAGATTTATTAAATTGATTGGTATTCTCATTAAAAGTTTATTTCTTATCTTTTTTTTGTTGGAGTCGAAATATATTTTCTTGTTAATATGGAATATCTTTTTTAGAAAAACCCCATGAAACTTGCATTTTGTCAATAAATCCTTCTGCAATGCATTCAATCTGAGTTTTTAATAATCGAATAAATTCTTAAATACCCCTACACCGGACTTTCAGTAACATCTATCATTAAATCACACTCCACCAAATTATTATCATTTACACTGAAAACCATGGTAACAAGAACAGGAAAATAAGAATAGATAAAATAATGATAGAATAATTTTTTATACAACTTCCTGTGTATAAAATACAAAGATTGTAATTCAATGTTTTGCAAACACTTCACTACAACACTAATTGAATAAGCATTTTAATTATTCATAACATTTTTTTAAATTTTGTTGATTTTATTTTTCTTTTTAAACATAGAGACATTAATCCACTTTTTAAATATAAATTATAATGTATGAGAAACATTCTTCATCTGGAGGAAGATCCAGAAAAACGAAGTGCAGCTTTCAGTGTAATTGATAAAAATTTAGTGGAATGTAATTTTATGATAGATGTTACTGAAAGTCTGGTATTGAAGTATTGAAGAATTCATTCAATTAGTAAAAACTTAGATTGAATGGATTACGAAAGAATTCATTGATAAAATGCAAGATTCATAGGTTTAAAAAAAAATTTATATTAACAAGAAAATATATTTTAAACTCAACAAAAAAAAAGAAAACAAAGAAACTTTGAATGAGAATACCGATAAATTATAAAATATATCTTGAACTTGGTTGAAAAAGCTGCCATGCACAGATACAGCTGACTTTATAGTGTTTCCTATTTCAAAAGCAATAAAGATCTTCAGAAAAAAATAAATTTCACGTAAATCTTTAAGATTTTTGATTTTAATGAGAAAATGGATAGATTGAACAAGTAACATTTGATAATAAAAAATGTTCTATTTTTAATTCTCAGGTAATATTTGAATTCAATTACTATATGTTTCATTATTAATAACTGTAGTTTTCCTATAAATTACCCCTGATGAGTAGGTCTAAACTAGCTTCGGAACATGTTGATCCCCAACAGTATAAAAAAGACGTTAAAAAAAACAGTATGAGGTAGGTTTTGGGGGTGACTCTTTCTTTTTCTTCCTCTTTTTCATTTTTGTTTTGTACATTTATTGTACATTTGTCTCTAATGAGCCGGAAAAGCGGGTAGTCTTGAAGTCTAATTTTGATGTGTGAATTTTTTGGGTATTCTTTTTTCAGCACACAAAAAATTTTCAAAAGTAGATTCCTTTTCGATCTTGAAGGAATTTCAAGCTTTCTATTTTTAATTTGGGAATATAGACTCAAGGTATGGCAGTGAAGTTTGATACGTATCTACTTTCTATGAAAATTGGGCTAAGGTCTTCGTGTTAACGCTGATATACAGACACAGCAGTTTAAATGATGCTTTAATAGCTAGAGGATATCGCAAGGTCTTTTTGGCACGCGAGTCTTCACCGAGGAAACGAATCTAGGAGATTTACTGCCGAGATTATTTCCTCAGTTATTACCTATTTCATGTGTCGACTGTGCAACTGTCGGTTCAATGAAAACACGAGTTGATAAGATTATATAAAAATGAACGTGAAACTGTGAAACAGAAAAAACAAGGGGTTCTATAATGTTGCGGCTCTACTGAAAAACTGATTCCTCTGGAATCTGTCAAAATCAGGTGTCAATCAGAAGTGGTTCTTTTGAAAACAGTTGACAATGACATTAGGCGTAGAGGCTCTTTCATACCCCATATTTCTGCAAATGCCACCGAGGTTTGTTTTCAGCGGGAAATAAATTCTTTTATAGAAAAATCACCAAGTCCCTTTCAAAACTCACAAATTCCATCATTTTGAGGTTATATTCGGTGTTTTCGACAGGAAATGGATTATTTTATAAAAACATTGCTAAGTTCATTTAGAACCTCACAAGTTCCATTATTTTGAGGTTATTTTGGGTGTTTTCTGAGGAAAATGAATTATTTTATTTAAAAAATCACTAAGTCCCTTTGAAAACTTACAAGTTCCACCAATTTGAATGCATGTTGAGTATTTTCGGATTCTTTTATAAAAATATCACTAAGTCCTTTCAAACACTCACATCGTATTTTACTTTTCTTCTTCCGCAATTATTAAAAAAATATTTCAATCACCATTTCATATTTTTCAGCAGTTTAAGGAAGAGCAAAAAAATAAATATTAAAAATATAACCTCGAAATCACCATTTCGTTTAATTGGGGAACAGACACCATCTTTTTCCGTCAAAATAATATTTTCGGGAAATAATATATGATGTTAATACCGTATTGAATTATACATATGAAAGGCTTCAAATTCATAAGATTTCAAGTCGAAATATATCGAATTATCTACAAAATAATTGAATTTTCCACAAGAAAATTCATTTTTAACCAAGAAAGATGACTTTTCCACTATGAAAGATGAATTTTTAATCCAAAAGGATGAATTTAAAAAAGAAATAGTTGAGCTTTTAACCAAACAGTTAAATTTTCAAGCTAAAAAGACGAATTTTCTGGAAGACAGTTGAATTTTCAACAAAAGAATTCATTTTCAACCAAGAAAGGTGACTTTTCTACCATAAAAGATGAATTTTCAATCCCAATGGACGAATTTTTTACAAAACATTTGAATTTTCGACCAAAAAAAAATGATTTGAACAAAATAGTGAAATATTCAACCAAATAATTAATTTTTCAACCAAAGAGGTGAATATTAAAAAAATGAATTTTTAACAAAGTAGTTGAATTTTCAACCAAAGAAGATGAATTTTCACCCAAATGGTTAAATTTTCAACCAAAAAGATGAGTTTCATTCCAAGAAGATTACTGTTCTACCAGAAAAAAACGAATTTTGAACAAAATATAAAAATTTTCAACAAGATTCTTGCACTTATAAGCCAAAATGACGAACTATCTCCAAAACAGTTGAATTTTCAAGTAGAAAAAGACGACTTTTCTACAAAACAGTTAAATTTTCAACCCGAAAGTATGCATTTTCAACAAGAAAAATAATTTACAACCAAAAAGTTAAAATATTAATTAAAGTAATGAATCTTCAAATAAACAAAAAATTTTACAAAGTAGTTCAACTTCACATCAAGTAGTTGATTTTTCAACAAAAAAAAGAATTCTCAACGAATCATGCAATAGTTGATATTTCAGCCAAAAAAGATTTCAATTTGAAATAAAAAACAGTTAAATTCAACAAAAAGGACGAATTTTCAACAAAATAGTTGAAGCCTCAACCAAAAAAAGATTACTTCTTAATCAAACGGTTGCATTTTTAAACAAAAAGGATGAATTTTCAACCAAAAAGATTAATTTTCAACCAAAGAGAAAATCTCCAACCAAGAAAATGAATTTCTAATAAAGCAGTTCAACTTTCAACCAAAAAGTAGAATTTTTAACCAAGCGAGATGAATTCCGAGCCAAGAATATAATAGTAGAATTTCCAACAAAAAAAAAAATATCTTTCAACCAAAAATAGTTGAATTTTCTTAGTCTTATAAAATTGTTTTCATTAGGTGAATTGTGTTGTTTTAAATTTTAGATTAATAAAAATCTAAATCACTTGAAGCAATTAAGACTTACTATTACAATAATGGAAATGAAGACTTGGCAGAAATAACGTTGGATAAAAAAAAATTTTGTTTTGCACCTATCTGTAGAACCAATTAAAATTTAACAAATTCAAATTGACCAATTCTTAACTTTTTTGAACGGAAAAATTAGTGATTTTCAACCAAATAATACAATTTTTATCCAAAAAGATGAATTCTCAATCAAAAATGTAATGGATGAAATTTTACCCGAAAAAGACGAATTTTCAACAAGACTGTTTAATTTGAAAGCAAAGAGATGAATTTTTAACAAAATACATGAATATTCAGCAACAAAAGATCAATTTTCAACAAGATGGTGAGATTTGAAAACAAAGAAATGAATTTCCAAACAAGAGGATTAATTTTTCACCAAAAAAGACGAATTTTATACAAAATATATGAATTTTCAAATAAAAAAGATCAATTTTCAACAAAAAATGTAATGGTTAAATTTTCAATTGGAAAAATTAGTTTTCAACGAAGAAGGATAAATCCTCAACTAAAAGTGTGATAGTTCATATATTTCAACCAAAAAATAGAACAATTTCAAATCAAAAACACTTTAATTCAACCAAAAAATTAATTTTCAAGAAAATAGTTGAATAATGAGTCATTAAGAAGGGTTGAAGTTAAAAAATTATATACAGTTGCTTCCTCATAGAGGAAGCTTTGTAACGATGAAAATTTTCGAACTTCATTTTTTGACATATCTCAACATAATTCGACCTGATGCTTGTATCACAAAATAAAATTATGATGTATACAGATTCGTCAGTTTGTTTAATGTTTAAGGGATATAAAATTCTGAATTATTTAAATACACCAATATTTCAAATATACAATTTATTCGTGTTGGTGAAATGATTCTATTGAACTATATAAAAACCTTTTATGACCTATGAAAAATAAACAATGAGCAATCAATAATAATAAGCAATAATAAATCAATAAGAAATAATAATTAATGAAAAACGTAGGCGAAATCGCCTTTTCTATCTACCCTATTAAAAAATCAGTGATTGGTAAGTTACTTTTTCAAAGGAACTAGTAATAGTTACCGTTACATCACTAAAAAAGTAACTAGTTATAGTTATTGTTACCGATTAAAAATGTAACTTTTTCTTAGTTGCGTTTCTCGAAAAAGTAACTATCATTACTTTTTTAGTTACTTTTGTATTTTAGAAATATTTACCCAAATTTAATTTTTACAAAACCTCATTCAAAATTTTCTAGTGATAGTTGTTATACTTTCTAATGAAAGTCGTAGGTTAGTCATGGCCCACATAATATTTCCAGAACAAGGAATGTTTCAGAAAATTTTTAATTTCAGTGTGGAAGAAAAATCTCAGCTTTCCTATTTTGAGCTGTAAATCTCTTTGGCACTGAAAATTAATTATTTCTTTCTAAAAGTATTTCTTTAGATTTACCTTGTTACGACTTCCACTTCTAGAAGACCTACAATATTCTACGATCAACAGAAATTTTTCTAGAAGACGTTAAATTTTCAACAAAATACATGGATTTTTAAATAAAAAAGAGAAATATCCAAGAAAATAGTTGAATATTCAACTAAACAGTTTATATTTTTTACCAAAAATGGAATGGTTGAATTTTCATTTAAAAAAATGAATGTTTAACCAAAAAAAAATGTTAACAAAACAGTCGACTTTTCTATGAAAAAGATGTTTTTTCAACTTAAATTATGAATCTTCAAAAAAAAAACATTTTTAACAAAGTAGTTCAACTTTCAACCAAAAAATATGAATTCTCAATGAAAAAGGTAATAATTGAAATTTCAACTAAAAAAGACGAATTTTTAACAAAATACATGAATTTTTTTTTTAATTGAAAAAAATAATTTTGAACGAAAAGAGGTGACTTCTTAACTAAAAATGTAATAGTTAATATTTCAACCAGAAAAAATTTTTATTTTTAATCAAAAACAGTTACATTTAAACAAAAAACAATTTTTCAAGAAAATAGTTGAATTTGCAGTCAAGACAGGAAAAAAATCAATCAGATTGTTGAAGTTTCAAGCCAAAAAGGAGGATTTTCAGCAAAAAAGTTGACTTTCAACCAAATACAAAATTTATATCCAAAAAAGTTTAGTTCTCAATGAAAAATGTAATGTTTCAAATTTCAACCAAGAAAGACGAATTTTCAACAAAATAGTTAAATTTAAAACTAAAGAGATAAATTTTATATCTCGAACATGATTTTTTACCAAAGGAGACGAATTTCAAACAAATACTTGAATTTTCAACTTAAAAAAATCAAGTTTCAACTAGAAATAGGATATTTAAATTTTGAATTGAAAAAATTAATTTTCAACGGAAAAAGATGAATCCTCAATGAAAAATGGAATAATCGATGTTTCAACCAAAAAATATTTTTATTTCAAATCAAACACAGTTACATTCAACCAAACAACAATTTTTCAACAAAATAGTTAAATTTGAAACCAAAGAGATGAATTTTATATCAAGAACATGATTTTTTACCAAGAAAGACGTATTTTAAACAAAATACATGAATTTTCAACTAAAAAAAAATGAATTTTTAACTAAAAATAGGATATTTAAATTTTGAATTGAAAAAATTAATTTTCAACTGAAAAAGATGAATCCTCAACGAAAAATGTAATAATCAATGTTTCAACCAAAAAATATTTTTATTTCAAATCAAAAACAGTTACATTCAACCAAAAAACAATTTTTCAACAAAATACTCGAATTTTTTAGTCAAGGCAGAAAAAAATCAATCAGATTGTTGAAGTTCCAGGCCAAAAAGGCGAATTTTCAACAAAAAAGTTGACTTTCAAAAAAATAAAAAAATTTCTTTCCAAAAAAGTATGATTCTCAATGAATAATGTAATATATTAAATTTCAACAAAGAAAGACGAATTTTCAATTAAATAATTGAATTTGAAACAAAAGAGATGATTTTTCAACCAAGAACATGACTTTTTACCAAAAAAAGACGAATTTTGAACAAAATACATGAATTTTCAGCTTGAAAAGGATCAATTTTCAACCAAAAATGGTATTGTTAAATTTTTGATTGAAAAAATTCATTTTCGACGGAAAAATATGAATCCTCAAAGAAAAATGTAATAATCGATGTCTCCATTAAAATACAATTTAATTTTAAATCAAAAACAGTTATATTCAACCAGGAAAATGATTTTCATCAAAATAGTTAAATTTTCAATCAAGGGAGAAATGAAATCAGCCCGACTGTAAAAATTTTAAGCCAAAAGCGCGAGTTTTCAACAAAAAAGTTGATTTTCAACCAAATAATACAATTTTTATCCAAAAAGATGAATTCTCAATGAAAAATGTAATGGATGAAATTTTACCCAAAAAAGACGAATTTTCAACAAGATTGTTTAATTTGAAATCAAAGAGATGAATTTTTAAAAGAATACATAAATATTCAGCAACAAAAAATCAATTTTCAACAAGATGGTGAAATTTGAAAACAAAAAAATGAATTTCCAAACAAGAGGATTAATTTTTCACCAAAAAAGACGAATTTTATACAAAATATATGAATTTTCAACTAAAAAAGATCAATTTTCAACAAAAAATGAAATGGTTAAATTTTCAATTGAAAAAATTATTTTTCAACGAAAAAGGATAAATCCTCAACTAAAAGTGTGATAGTTCATATATGTCAACCAAAAAAATAAAACAATTTCAAATCAAAAACAGTTTAATTTAACCAAAAAATTAATTTCCAAGAAAATAGTTGAATTTTCAACCAAAAGAGATGAATTTTCAACTAAAATAATAAATAAAATAATTGGAATAGTTAAATTTCCGGACAAAAAAATTCATTATCAACCAAAGAGAAATAAATATTCAACTCTGAAATTATTTTTCTGTTCCTTTCTAAGTGTTTTTATAAATTTTAGAAGATTTTGAATCCCAGGGTGGGAGAAAAATTTCAATTTTCTTTTGTTGGGCTATAAATCTCTGTGGCTATCTGCTGCCACAATTTGAACAGTGAAAATAAGAAAATAGTTGGCAAAGCAATAAAATTGATTGATTGTTTGAAAAAGACTTGTTAACTAAATTTCGAAAGTAACTAAAAAAGTAACGATTTTTATAGTTACTTTTAAAAGAAACTAGTTACTTTCGATCACTGTGAAAAATATACAGTATTGTATAGGGCATCGTATATGATATCGTGATTGGGGATAGTATACGATATCGTTTACGATTTGTGAGAGAAGGGTAGTGTCAGAAGTCAGGGAAATAATGCGAGAAGATCCTGAAGTGGAAAATGACAACAAGGGTAGGAAGTCTTAGATTAGTACCTCACCAAGGTTCTACATTTAAAGATTGATGTACAACAGGAAACATTTTTGGTATTTATTTTTTTTTAAAGATCGAAATGAAGATTGCTTTCTTATGTATAGTTTTATGTACTAAAAAGAACACGAAAAAACTCACAAATCAAAAATGGACTTCCGGCTCATTAAAGACAAATGTAGAATTAATATAGAACAAAAGGAACTAGCTGTAAATTCAATCTCGGGTGTTTCTACTTTTTTTGTATTTATAACTGTATGGTTCCTCACTATGATTGATGAGAAGAAATATTTGCTTCCTCATACAGGAAGTAAAAATACAAATATACAAGTAGGTTAATCAATTCGTTCCGAATCAAGGAGTCTTTTTTATTCTAATATCAACTTTGAATTATGTTAATAAAAAAAGTTTTACTGTAAAAAATAAATTTTTCAAGTACTATAAATGACTATAATTTCCTTACTCTTCAATAAAATGTATTAGCATTATACGGGTAAATCGATACGTCTTGAGTCGAAGAATCTTTTATGTTCCGGCATCAACTTTATATTATGTGAGTGAAAAAAATTTTACTATAAAAAATCCACTGGGAAAATATTACAAAGTGCTTAAAAATGTTATGAATTTTTTTAGAAATCCTTTGGTCAGTTTTCAGATATTAGTGGTCAAAATAAGCCATCAATATTTCATCAATTTATCTGCAACCGTCTTTAAGTTTAGAATTAAAATTCAGTGTTCTTCCCGCACAAATCGATTTTCTGTGCTAATTAGTGATGACATGATTTTTATCAGTTCTGATTAGAGTCAAATCGAGAAAATTTAAGCTACCTTTAGTTTAAATTTCAACAGTAAATTGTAATCTTGGATGTATGCTATTAAAAGCATTCAAAAGGGTATCAATATTTTGTGCATTTGCAGAAGGTGCAGAATTATCAACATGTTTTGCATAAAAGTCCAAATCAACTTTGATTTGATCAAAAACTTCATTTTCCAAATCTTCCATCATAATTTTAGCAAGAATAAGAGACAAAACTGAGCCTTTCAGAGTACCAAATTTTTGTTAGAAAAAGCATCAATGAACTTAAAATAAACAGAATGAAAAAGACTTTTTATAGTCTCAAGAAATTGTTTTTCTTTTTTGGAACCTTAGTATGAAATTTAGTCAAATCCCATCTTTTTTCTATGGTGAGTTAAACTATTTCATATGAAATGTTTGGAAACAAGGCTATTAGGTTGAAAGAAAAACAAAATTATTCAATGATATCCTAACATTCTCAATTCAATTTTAAAGAGGCAACACTATTTTTTATTAATTTTTCAGAAAGTGTTACTGATTCTTTGATTATTTTACTTACTAGGTATCTCTTATAATTTTCTAGTAGGTGAACCTATTGCCGAAATTACTGGTCGTAAAGGATAGTCTACTTTATCAGCTCTCACAAGGCTACAGGTATAAGCTTAAGAGAGATTAGTATTAATTGTGTCAATATCGCACTTTTTAACATTTTTTTCCAAAAAATTTTGAATCCTCAACCTCTCTAGAATTTTAAAAGTAGCTTTTCGAAGCATTTTTGTAGAATTATTTGGAACAGTTTTAAAGCTACCTTTGTCATTGAAAATATGCAGCATTTTCTGATTATTAACATTTTTTAAGACAGCTACTCTAAAACTCCCTTTATCTGCCTTTGTTACAAGTAATTTTGGATGATTTTTCGAAAACATTTCTGTTTCAGAGAATTCCTCATTCAACTCTTTCTCTAACAAACTTTGTGGAACACCACTCTTCAAAAAATCATTATATAAACCTATAAATTTTAATCTGAATTCTTTTACTTTGTTATCTGGTAATTTAAATATATTTTCTTAAAGAAAGAAATTGCCCTAATCACTCTCCAGAGCTTACGCATGATTTTCTACATTAAAAATTTGCTTCAAAGTAAACATTCATGAGAGTTTACATCATCAAGTGTTTTGTTATATTGTTCTTGTGATGATTTACTTTGCTTTGCTCCTTTTTTATGTTCCTAAAAGATCACATAATGCGCATGGTTTATGTTTTCATAATACCTTGCAATAATTAATTTAAATAAAATGTTAGTCTCCTTAAAATTGTGATTTAGTTTTATACCCCGAGTTCTGAATTTTTATAGCATTTGAGTGGGAACGGATATCCCTTTAGCAAAATGCACACTCTAAAATGTATAACAGTGGTTTCGTATCTTGGGCACGTCGTCAACTCTATAGGAAGTTAAAAATAATAAAAAGGAGAAAACTGAGAAATCGTGTTTGAATAAATGATAAGGTTCGAGCAGTTGCGAATATTGAGATAAGGATTGGAACTTTTGATAAAATAAAAATTTTTAAAACAAGCAGACATATCAGTCACTGAATATCAATTATGAGGAAAGAATGATTACATAATTACATAATTTAATAAAATTTTGTGAATTTCATTTTTTGCATCGAATTTAGACATTACTCACTTTCCTTTCCTCTTTTCAACTGAAAAGCAAGAAAGAAGTGGAAAAATCCGTGTTCCGCGATTACATATGATTGAAAGTCTACGCCAACAAATAGAAATTTGAAATGAATGCAGTATTTTCATTTCGAACCCTTATAAATATTCAGTTATTCTAAATCAGAGATCTCAAAAATCTATTTCAAACAATTCCTAAATTGGAATCATAACGATTCGTCAATTTTGTGAATTCCAAATCGTTTAATTTCAAACACAAAGGCTTTAATTTGTACTTATCAAAATAATTTTCAGATATAGATGTTCAAATATTACTCTTATTTAGCCCATGATAGATAAAAAACTACTTGAGAATTTGAATCTCTTTACCTAGATAATAAAAGAATTTACACAAACCAACTCTCGTTTTTTTTTATATCAAGAAACACATTTCTTACGACATTTTAAATATTTAATAATCTCAAATAAGTGAAAAAATCTCTTCCGAGACTTTAATATTTTTCGAGACTTTCGTTCTTTATTCCAGAGAACTATGACTCAGAAACACTTGTTTTAAGCATGCAAATTCATTATCTTTCGAGTTGACCATGATCTACTCACGAAGAATGATAACTTTTATCATGATTTGTTAGTTCGTGATTTATTCAAAGGGTACCGAAGTCATGAGAAAGGTGGTAAGGCAAGAAAAGTTTTGAGCAAATTTAATTAGGACATGACAATTTTGCGTGCTTTGGAGACATCAGTCATTTTGTCACCATTAATAAACTACGAATTCATGATTCTTAGGAGCTTCGAAATGATAAATTAAGCTTGCGGTGAAAATATATATTTTTTCTCTTGAAATTTATCGAAGCACAGAAAACCATTGGTGTGAAATTTGTTGCATCTTGTTTTAAGCAACGAAAATTTTCGTTGTGCCTTCGTTTGTCTTTGTATCACAAAAATGTTGCAGCTTAAAACTACACAGAATTCGGCGTTCTTTTGAAGGGTTGGCGTCTTACAGTGAAATAAATATAATTTTAATGCAAGTAATAAATAATTAGAAAGACTGAAACAGAAATTATTTAAAAAGTGTGATAATTGGGTTCCTAATGAATATTAAAAGCACGAACTCGTTATGTAAGACGGAATTACGACATATAGTTAGAACGTGGTATCGTAATTAGGTTTCATCAATATTCAGGAAGGTATACATACAAAACGATATATCCGATGCAATGCTCAGGAGACATAATCTGCTTATTCCAAGCATGATTCGTTAATCTAGCACCGATAAATTAAATCTCTAATCACGCTATTTTCGCAAACTCAGTGTGAATTATGATTTTCTTGTTACATGAATTTATGTTTTCTATGTATATCGAGCATTATTTCAAAATATTTATTGCGATCAGTGAAATTAGTTAATAATAATCTTCAAATTCATTCATTTAGTTTTTCCACATTGAAATTCCTCCGTTTCCGCTCGCTTTTCGCCTGTTTTTTGTCTCGCGATTTTTTGTTTCATATGTCAATGTGACAGTTTATTAGTATAGGTCAGTTTTGCACCTTATAAAATTCTGTTTCCACTTGATGTTGTTTCGATTGAATGGAAATTCTTTAGTTTGAATTGAAATATCAAATTCTCATCATGTTACATCGGTATAACAATAATTTTTATCTGACTAGGATCATGTAAAGTTAGATGCAGTGTTGGGGAAGTTCTTCAAAAAAATATACTAAACACAGCTAAGGTAAAAGCCTCGGTTCGTAACCTACTAAGAAGCTGGAAAGAATAAAATCCCATTCGAGTGCCTCAAGTAATACTTGAATGCAATAAACTCTCTTTTCACGTAGAGAATATTCCATTTTCAATCATAAATGTCACTGAGAGCAAGTTAAAGGATGCATTAATTAAATAATTAAGAATTTGAACGAACATACCCGATGTGCCGATTCGTAACCCCCGAAAGTGCTCTTTGAGTCATTTCGTAACCCAATGATGAGCCGGTTCGTAACCGGCTTCTCAATGCAAGTGAACTCGGGATTACAGACTATATTCAATTAATTTCACAACTTTTGAGCTTTTCTTCGAAAAAGTTGATTTTATTTTTGATCAAAGGTAAAAGTTAATATAGATATTCGAAGAATATAAATTAAAGTAAAGATCTGCCTCAGCGTTTCAACGATATGTGTCATATTTTAATTTTTATAAGAGTTCTTTACAGAAGGACTACAGATGCGTTACTGCTGATATTTCGGTGCTCGTTCGTAACCGATTCAAAAATTATTGCATTTCGATATGGAAAGCTGCTTACTCAAATAGTTGCACTCGAAACAAGATGAACGTCGTCACTGCCCACTGGATTGCCACTTCTTTTATTCACAACACGCCGAGCTGTCAAGTTTCGTAGAGGCATTTCAGTGCTGGTCTCATAGTTAGTTGCTCCAAAAGTACATTGTGTCACGGTAGAAAGCAAAGCGCGACGTTTTTAATTTTTTTCGAATTGATAAACGCGAAACAATGCCTATGATCTCATATCAGTTTTGTACATTTTCATTTTCACTTTGAAAAGAAATTCACTTCAGCCAACAGTTTCTATTGTATTATATAAAAAATCAATTTATACGCTTGCTGGGTTACGAACCGGTTGGGGGTTACGAACCAGGGCCTTTACCTTACAATTACTTCGTGGAAACAATAACTAAGTCATTGTCATGTCAATAAGTTATTGATTGAAGTAAATTTAAGTTCCTGCAAAATTTATTTTCATATCTACGGGTAAATATGTTAGATATGTCAAAAATGATAAGGATTTACAAAGAATAAATCAACGCTGTCATTTTTACTGTTCACAATCAAAAAATTTACAAATAGCAAATCTATAAAATTGAATAATTTTCGATTTAAAATCTTCGAAATTGATCTGTTATACAAAAAGCATTCAAAATTTCATCACTTTCTATTATACTCATTAAATATTGGAGATTGTTTGATTTCAAGTATTCAGAATTAAAGAATTTTAGATCGTAAGCCTTTAGATTTGAACTACATATTAAAAAAAAAAAAACCTTCCAAATGTAATCATATTGAAATGTAAACATTCTAAATAATTGACCTTTTAATTTAAAATCATAAAAATTCGTGAATTTTAAATCGCGAATCTATAAAATTGAATAAACTTTAATTTCAAATCCTAAAAATGGGATAATTTTCAATTTAAAATCTTCAAGATTGAACTTTTCAAAAAAAAAAGTTCGAAATTACATAAAAATTCGTGAATTTTAGATCACTAATCTATAAAATTGAATAAATTCTAATTTCACATCCTAAAAATTGAATAATTCTGAATTTAAAATCTTCAAGATTGAACTTTTTCAAGGAAAAAACTTTCGAAATTATATCATTTTATAGTGTAAACATTTGAAATTAATAAATCTTCAATTAGAATCATACAAATTTATGAATTTTAAATTGCAATTCTATAAAATCAAATAAATTTCAATTTTAAATCTTCAAAATTGAATCATTGTGAAAAAACAGTCAAAATTTCATCATTTTCTATGCTGCACATTAAATATTGAAGAGTCTTCAAATTGTAATATTCAAAATTGAACTATTCCAAAAAAAGTATTCAAAATGTCATCATTTTCTATTTTATACATTGAATATTCAAGAGTCTTCAATTGCAAATACACAAAATGAAAAAGTTTTCAATTTTAATTCTTCAGAATTGAAGTATTTCAAGAAAAGTATTTGAAATGATATCATTTTAAACTATAAACAATTCAAATTAATGAATCTTTAATCGTAAATCGTGAAAATGGAAGAATTTCAAATTGCAAATCTATAAAGTTGAATAAATTTCAATTTTGAATTCTCAAAATTGAATAATTTTAAATTTAAAATCTTCAAAATCAAATTATTACGAAAAAGTAATCAAAATTGCATCATTTTTTATTTTGCACATTAAATATTCAAGAGTCTTCAATTGCAAATATTCAGAATTGAAGAATTACCAATTTTAAATCTCAAAAATGGAATAATTTTCAATATTAAACCTTCAAACTTGAACTATTTAAAAAGAAGATTTAAAATTACATCATTTTAAAATATAAACAATATAAATTGATGAGTCTTTAACAATGCATCTTAAAATCGGAAGAGTTTTAAATTGCAAATCTATAAGATGGAATAAATTTCAGTTTTGAATTCCTAAAACTGAATGATTGTCAATTTAAAATCTTCAAAATAAAATCATTCCAAAAAAGCACTCAATATTGCATCATTTTTTATTTTACTTTATTTTAATTTTTTTATTTAAAAATATTCAATAGCCTTCAATTGCAAATATTCAAAATTGAAGAATTTACAATTTTAAATCTTAAAAATGGAACATTTTTCATTATTGAATCTTCAAAGTTGAATTATTTCATGAAAAGTATTTAAAATTACATCATTTTAACATATAAATAATCCAAATTAATGAATCTTTGATCGTGAATCGTAAAAATGGAAGAGTTTTAAATGGCAAGTCTATAAAATTGAATAAATTTCATTTTTGAAGTGCCAAAGTTGAATAATTATCAATTTAAAATCTTCAAAATTAAGCCATTCTAAAAAAACACTCAATATTGCATCATATTCTTTATTACACAGAATATTCAAGAGCCTTTAATTGCAAATATTCAAGATTGAAGAAAATCTTAAAAATGGAACGATTTTCAATTTAAAATCTTCAAATTTGAACTATTCCAATAAGGATAAAAGATTACATCATTTCAAACTATAAACATTCCAAATTGATAAATCTCTTATTTTGAATAGTAAAAATTAGAGAATTTCAAATTGCAAATCTGTAAAATTGAATAAATTGATCTATTCGAGGAAAAGCATTCAAAAATGCATCATTTTCTATCACACATGTGAAATAATCAAGAATTTTTAATTGCAAATATTCAGAATTAGAGAATTTTCCATTGCGTACCTTCAAAATTGAACTATTAAAAAAATGTTCAAAATTACAAACCTTTAAAATATAAATCTTGAAAACTGAATAATTTGGAATTTTATATTTTCGAAATTCAAGAATCTTCAGTTGTGACTCTTCAAAATTATAGAACTTTAAATTTTAAATCTTCAAAATAGCAGAGTTTCCAATTTTGAAAATATAAAATTAAAAAATATGCAAGCTTTAAGTTTTACAATAAAAAATTCTATAATTTTGATAATTTACATTTGAAATTTCTTCAATTTAGAAAATTTAGAGTTGAAAGCTCTTGACTTTAGACCTTCAAAATTAGTGAAATTTAAGAATTTTTATTTATACATCTTTCAAATTCAAGAGTTTTCACTTGTAAGTCTTTAAAGCTGAACTATTTCAAAAAAAAAAAAAAAAAAAACAATCAAAATCACATCCCTTTGAATTATACACATTCAACATTGGAGAATCTTCAATTGCAAATCTTCAAGATATACCTATTTCAAAAAGATGTTCAAAAGTACTTTAAATTTAAGTATATATTTTAATTTGATAATTTGGCAATTAAAATAAGAAAATGTTATAATCACGTATAGCGCGCTATTTTTGCTGGTCTTTTAACACTTTTATTTAATTTGAAGACATAATTGAAGTGAATCGTTAGCAATCTTCTTGCAATAATTAAATAAGTCTGAAAATATATTTATTTCCGAAAAACATTTTCTCAAATATTAAAAATGATGAACACCAGAATAGCGGGTGGTTTTTTGTTAACTTTTTTTTTGCCGAGCTTAGTTTCTTTGACGAACTATAAAGTATAAAAAATTCAGCGTTGAGGGTAACAGTGATTTCTTACTCTTGCTTTTTATTCCTTTGTTTCTTTGCTTCGTTCTTGTGAAATTACATGATTTTTCATGTTTATAAAGTCGGTAGACATTTCTAAGTCAATCAAAGAGTCTGAGGAATAATAATTTATACGAGGATGGTATCGTTTCTGTAAAATATAAATTTAAGTTGAGGCACATAACCTGAGGGAATTATTTATCAATTGTCAGAAGAACAAACAGATGGATTTTTTTTTTTTTTAGTGAGCCACAAAGTTCTTTCTGAGAAAATTTTGCTTTTATTAGGTATGCCACGATTTACTTAAAGATATAAAAAAAGAAAGAAACATTTGGTTGGCCTGTTATATAATAATTCATTATTATTATTGTTATGTCGCCATACTTATGTTTATTATTTAAAGAAAATAATAGGCCCTCTAAATTTTGTTTCTTTTTTTATTTCTCTAAAATATTTTTTTTGTCAAACAAAAGAAATATTCATTACGTTAATTCATTGAACTAATTCATTTTTTTATGCAAGAAGCACTTCTATTTATAAATTTTTTATTATTCGTACTTGGCTTTATTTTTTGAATTCATTGCTTTGATTACCTTGAATATAAGTAAAAAAATATTATCTATGTACTTGGCGGAATATTATCAAGCGTAGTGTTTTTATTGGGATTTCATTTATTTTCTGTGAGCACGGATCTCGTAGAATGACTACCATAACCAGACTATTACCTTTTTCTTTTTTGAAAAATGGAATACTCTGAATAGATTGGTTCTAAATGAGCCCACAAAATTTGATCTTGGTACTATGATCTATTTTCTTTAATTCCCATATTCTGTGTACATAAATCTTGTCATAATTTTTTCAGGTTCTTTCAATTTTACAACTAATTAAAATTTTAACCTGGTACTTATCATAAAATAAGGTTGCCTAAAGGTTTTACATAATACCTTCATTTTTACAAACATAGATCTTGTAATAAATTTTTGCAGGTTCTTTCAATTTCACAACTAATTGAAATATTAACCTGGTACTTATCATAAAATAAGATTGCCAAAAGGTTTTACATACAATTTTCATTTTTACAGGTAATTAAAATGTTAACTTGTTAATTATCAAAAAATAAGGTTGCCACAAGGTTTAACATACATTCAGGTAGAAGAAATGATACCTTCGCTGCATACAAAAAATGATATTCTGAGAAAGATGCCATATGGCCAATATGTGCACTCTGTTATCATGTACCATTGAGTACTTTATTTACATTTTTCTCTTATCTTATGATTTTCACAGATGTTTTTGATTAAAAATATATTTAATGTACTTTTAGTCTACTATACATTTGTTTTTTCTGAGTATACTGTTAATATAATGGAAATGTCATCCCGGTACTTATTATAAATATATAATAATAAGGTTGCCAGAAGGATGTACATATTTTGAATACAATTAAAATTAAATTTCATAATTGAATGTAAAAATATTTTACTATATTATTATTGTATTTTTGAACTAAATTCTGAATCTTGATATTTGGGGCCAAGACTTTCTGTATAGTTTCCTAAAATCTATTAGCATTTTTCGAAGAGATGATTTTTACGAGGGTTTGGGACTGGATATTCTCTAAAAAAAATTGTAAAATGATCGTTTGTCTAATGGTCTATATAGACGGTCAGTCGTCGACCATCTCTCGTTTGCTACCCTTCGGTTCTTTTCTGAATTTTCTTCCCGGTAAAGAATTTTCTCATAATTCAAAACATTTATCTAAAAAAGTGGATTGATGTTTCTATCTTTGGAAAGAAAAAAAAGTCAACAAAAGTTGAAGAAAATTTGAAAAATAAGTGAAATGTTTGTTCAATTAGTGTTGTGGTGAAGTCTTTTCAAAATATTGAATTACAATCTTTGTATTTTATACACAGGAAATCATATAAAAAATTGTTTTATCTATTCTTATTTTCCTGTTTTTGTTAATATGGTTTTTAGTGTAATTGATGAAAATTTAGTAGACAGTGACTTTATGATAGATGTTACTGAATGTCGGGTATAGGGGTATTAAAGAATTTATTCAATTATTAAAAACTTAGATTGGATGTATTACAGAAGAAATTATTGATAAATGCAAGTTTCATGGAGTTTTCTTCCAAAAAAGATATTTCATATTAACAAGAAAATATGTTTTAACTTTAACAAGAAAAGATGAAAAAGAAAATTTCAATGATGATACCAATAAATTTAATAAATCTCTTTGAATTTGGTTAAAAAAAAAGTTGCCATGCACAGATATGTACCGTAACCAGCGGATTACAGATAAGAGCCTACAGCTAGGCAAAACGTCATTCCGTACCTACTAGAGAGTTCATAACCATAGTTATCATAATTTTTTTTGTATCCAGGAACACGTGAGCACCATGTTTCATTATTTATTGCGTGTGGGGGCAAAACCGAGTACTGATGGCAGGGGTAAGACCGAGTAGTACCCGGTCTTTCCCTACGTGCCATAAAATGGCAGAAAACTGTCGACAAACATAAAAATACTTAATAATTAGATACTATGATAATAAACATAGAATGAATACGCACCCCCTTTAAAAAATTGTTGTTTTTGTCCCACAGGAGGAAATGATTCTGAAAAATGTTACATGAAATCTGCATTTGAGAATTTATTTATACGTTTTCTAATGATTTCTAGTAATAAAATTTGAATGTGTCAACATCTTAGATTTTGATATAGAGAGTTTGGTCTGAGCCAGTGCGTTAAATGCTTTGGGTAACGAAAAAGTGTAACGTATTGAGTTCTTTAGTTTTTACACCGCACCGGATACTACTATCGACGAGAAAATTCCAGTCCTCTGCCTTTGACGTTCAAAAAGTAAGTGAAGAAAAAATGGTAGCTCAGTGAATGAAGGATCATTTTAAAGGTCAAAATGTTGTACATTAACGAGCCAAAAAGCAATATGCCAAACAATTTTTTAGAGCGTACAGACCTGAAAATCTGACAAAAAGTAAGGAAATTTGACAGCTTTTAACGACAGTGAACTTTGGAGCATAGTTTTT
>JAUMHM010000016.1:15942586-15961590 GCA_032362435.1 Melikaiella ostensackeni
AATCAGCCGACGATTTGCAGAGAATGATGAGCAGACTAGATACCAGCATGAAGAGTATGGATCTTAAGATTAACGCAGATAAAACGAAAATTATCGTTTTTGAAAGAAGGGGTGAGAAAACAGTATCCAACATTGAATTAAACGAACAGAGGATAGAACAAGTTGATGAGTTCGTGTATCTTCGAAGCTTATTTACTGCTGACGGAAAGATTGATGCAGAGATATCCAGACGTATAAACGAGCAGAGCTTCCTGAAAGGGCTCTTTTGAATTTCTCGCTATGGATTTTCCATATGGGCCCCTGATAGTGGCCAAAATTCCGAAGAGAGCTAAAAACGGGGCTCTTTCTGCACGCGACATGCTGGTTCAAAAGCAACCGTGATTTGAAGTTAAAATAAAAACCTAGCGATGATTTAAATTTTGAGCGAAGCTCCTCTATCTAAGAAAAGATTAAAAAATAATTCAAGTATATATACTTTACTTCGTGCGATAATGTGAATTCAACTACGAAATTCTAATTCTACATTTTAATCGTAAATCCAGTTATTCTTCAATTTTCCTTTATCTTTTTTCGAATCATAGAATAAGGCTAAATAAACTTCCCGCATGATAGATCATTTCAAACATCTTAGATCTTTCTACAGATATTGGTTGAAGTTTTCGTATAGTCCTTTTTTCATAAGAAAAATACTTCCAGGATTCAGTGAAAATGTTTTCCTGTGAGATAGCGTTCCAGAAAGTTGCTGGGCAAAGGTACTTCGGAATATTACGAGTTTGGGAAATTTCTAACAGAAACTACCAAGGGCTGTAATTTTTGCCGATTTGACGTTCAATTTGGCCGATGGAGAGTAATACGAGTATATATTTTGCAACTTTATTTGATGTTGCGCCTATAGCATAGTTGAAGCGCAAATTATGAAGATTAATGTTTCAAAAAATTTGAGAATAATTCACAGTTGTGTTTTCCCTGAATGGGAGTTTTTTTTTGGCTTGAAGGGGTGTCCCTTAAAATTAAGGATAGTTTTTATCATTTGAGTATCCAAAAGAATATAAATTATGTAGTATACCTGGATTCATAAAAGGATTAGCAGAAGATCTTATTCAAAGAATTCAAAAAAATATTATTTATATTAAAAATATAGCTTGTCAAAGTTACCCTACTTTTGAAGGCTAATTATTGAATTGCAATGATTTTTCCAATAATTTAAAAACAGAAATGTTTAGATTCATTCTTTGTAAAAAAGTTAATATACAATATAGAAAAAAATAGTTGAATTTTGAACGAAATAGCTGAATTTTGAACCTACAAAGATGAATTTTCAACCAAGAAGATTAATTTTCTACCAAAAGACGAATGTTCAACAGATACATGCATTTTCAATCATATATTTGAATTTTTAAATAAATAACATAATTTTTCAACCAACAATGGAATAGTTAAATTTTCAGTTTACTAAGTTAGTTTTCAACAGGAAAAAAAGAATTTTCAACCAGTTGAATTTAACAAAAGGAATCGATTTTTGAACAAAATAGTTCAAGTCTCCACCAAAAAGATCAATTTTCAGCAAAGAAGAATTATATCCTACCCCGAAAAAAAACAAATTTTCAACAAAAGAGATAAGTTCTTGAGCTAAATGTCAAACGTTTTAGAAAACAGTTGACTTTTAAACTCGAAAAGATGAATTTTCAGCAAGAAAGCTAGTTTTCAAACGAATAGTTGAATTCAACCAAAAAAGACGAGTTTTTAACAAAATACATTAATTTTGTACCAAATAGTTGAATTTTCAACTTATAAATTATAAATTTTTAAACCAAGAATGGAATAGTTGAATTTTCAAATAAAAATTATATTATTTTAACAAATAAACAACGAATGTTCAACAAAATAGTTGAATTTTCAACCAAAGAAGTGAATTTTCTACCAAGTAGATTAATGTTCTACAAGAAAGACGATTTTTTAACATATACAATAATTTTCAACAAAATTATGAACTTTAAAGCCAAAAGGCGAATTATCTACAAAACAGTTGAATTTACAATCCACAAAATATGACTTTTTAACAAAAAGTTAATTTTCTACCAAAAATTCAAATTTAAAAAGAAATAGTTCAATTTCCAACCAAATATAGTTGATTTTATTACCAAAATATTTGAATTTTCAACACAAATAACAAATCTTCAACTAAAAAAAGAATAAATTTTTCACAAAGCAGTTGTTTTTCCAACCAAAAAATATAAATTCTCAACGAAACGTTGTTAGTATTAAACAAATAGTTCAATTTTCTACAAAAAAAGAGTTTTCCACCAGTAAGATAAATGTTCTACCAAAAAAGACGAATTTTTAACAAAATACATAATTTTCAATAAAATTGTTCAACTTTGAAGCCAAAAAGACGAATTATCTCCAAAAAAGTTGAATTTTCAAGCCAAAAATATGATTTTATAACAAAAAGTTAATTTTCTACGGAATACTTGAATTTTCGAATGAACAGTTTAATTTTTAATCAAATAATTGAATCTTCAACCCAGAAGAATCAATTTTTTACAAAGCAGCTCAACATAATACCAAGAAATTGATTTTCCAATCAAAAATGATGATATTTAAAGGACATAAATGTAATAGTTGATATTTCAACCATCAAGATTTGAATTTGAAATAAAAAATAGTTGAATTCTACAAAAAGAGAAGAATTTTGAAGAAAACACATGAATTTTCAACCACACAGATAAATTTTCAACTAAAAATGGAATAGTTAAATATTTGATTCAAAAAAATTAATTCTCAAGCAAAAGTGAAACGAATTTTCAATACAATAGTCAAATTTTCACCCAATTCTCAAGGGTCAGTTTCTTGCGAACAGGGAGAAAGAGACGAATTCTTCAAAAAAGGGGGAGAAAAGAAAAGTGGATTCCTTTTTATAAGAAAAGAAAATTCGCATTTTCGTAATAATGGGACGAGCTACAAAAAAAGTCAAAAGAGCAAAGTTATACTCCTCAAAAACTTATATAAAAAAATGTCTCTAAACACTTTTCTCACTCTATCATCTTTTTCGGAATTTCTGCTAAAATATCAATGAAGTCGGTTATAATTGTATTTTTTTTAGAACAATGAAATTTTATAAAATTTAGTTTAAAAACTTGTTCAACTTGTACATTCACACTAACACGTTCTTACATTACACTTCTTTTATGAAATTTCATTGCCTTCAGAGAAATACAATTATAGCCGACTTCATTCACATTTTAACAAAAATTTCGAAAAAGGACGCAATATAGAGAAAAGTGCAGAGACGAAAAAACAAGATACCGTATAAAAAGGGCAGAGATAATTTTTTTCCGAAAATAGATTAGAACATCAAAAACTCTTGAAAGCTAATAAAAAATATGTTTAGAATTTTCTGTGTTTCTACCAAAAATTCATTATTTTTCTCAAGAAAGATTTCAGCTTAAGAAGTTGATCGTATACTCCAGGCCTGTCCAGAGAGGAGAAATTTGCTCAAAAGTCACATATTACACTTCCACCACCACTTCTCTCTGCTCACTCCAGAAAGGTGGTGAAATAAAATGGAAAGTGGATACTGGAGGTGGAAAATTCACATATGAAATTTAAGCTGTTTGGAGGAAGATTTCTGGAATTTCTCCTTTATGGACAGGCCTAGTATGCTCGCCCGGGTCGACTGGTCGTCCCCTGTTCACTCAATTACCGTAAATGAATGATTATTTAATTAACCTGGTATATATTTTGTAAGAACTTTTTCTTTTGTCATACACTATTTAGTAATTCTGCCACGTGCTACCCCTCGCCGCAAGATTTCGGGATGCCAATCCTTGCTTGACCCAGGCCGACTTTCCGGTGATGCTGATCTTATTGCATTCAATTTTTTCACACTTTTCTTCCTATGTACCCATTTTTCAGAAAATGTGCCTGCAGTGACTGACTGTCGATTTTCTTAGTGACAAACTCCACCCTTGGAGGCTTACTTATCATATTTCTGTCTCTCTTGTACACTCAACTCATAATTCCCACGGATGTACCCAGCTCTCTGAAGGTGAAGAACAATATCCAGCAAAGGCCAAAATAGTGTCCCCTTTTTGGCAAAAGGGAGAGAGAAAGACTAATGGTAAAAAGGATAGAAAAGGGACAATAAAATAAAGGGAAATACAAAAAGGAAGAAAACTAAAAAAAGCGGAAAGACAAAGAAAGAATGATAAAAGCGAGAAGAGCATAAAGAGGGAGAATGGGTGAAGAGGGTGAGAAGGGGGCGAAGAGACGCGATTTAAAGGGTGAACCGGAAATGGGAAGACCGAGAGGAGGATACTCGAAAAGGAGTGGGCGAGAGGAGGACGAGAGACCAATGGTGGGGGCGGGAAATGCGAAAGAGAGAGAGCGAGAGAGAGGATTGAAAGGAGTGAGAACGAGAGGGTTGATGATGTAGTGACGGAAGGGGGGCGGGGGGTTAGCACCAGGAGGCCGAGGCTGCGGCGGAGCCTCAGTGCCGGCGCAGTGGCCGGGCCATCGTGTCCTGCGCTCAGTTCTCGTGGTAAATCTCACCAGGTTCCTTTCCTCTCTTTCAGATCTTTTTTAATTTCCTCTCCTTGCACAATCTTTTAAATCTAAAATCAGGTGGATCTGCAATTTGTGTAATTGTTTATTGCTCATAGTAATCGACAATAATTTCCTTAGGTTTCGCTGTGCGGGTGAACGAACCATCTCGCGAGTTGGGGTGGTTTTGGGGGTGTGTGTTAAATCCGCGGTGGTTTCTGAGAAACAAAGTTGAGGATATATTTGAGACTGAGTGAGAAAAAGAGGGTAGAAGGTGAATAAGAAAATAGGGAGTGAAACACGCGAGGTGGGTGTCATGCCGCCCGGGCCAACTTCGCGTCAAGCTTGCAGGATGGTCCTCGTGATCACTCTCCACCTCCGATGCCGAAATTCAACGCCTTGCCTTTCTTAAAAGGTAAGAAGCTGCAGAAGATGAAATTGTTTCGTGCAGAAAGATTGAAGAGATTTAGGAGAGATTTATTTCGTGTTAGTCACGAAGGACTAGGAAAAAAGGAAATAGCGAGGGAGGTTTGAATAGCTGAAGATTACGAAAAAGTTCTTGAAATGCATCTTAAATTTAATATTTTTGACACGAGATCAGAAGGTTCCTTTTTATATTCAAAGGCGGATCAAATTGCAAACAATTGTAGGATATATTGAAAATGTCAATTTATTGTTTTCAATGTTATCATCTAATTTCAGATTTAAGTATGGAAAATATTTGTTCGCAAAGCTCATTTTCCCAAAAAAATTTTATACCTGAAAAAAGGTGAATATTTCTTGAGAGAAATAAATTTTGGACTCTAATATTTTGGTAGTAATTTTTAGAAAAAATGTGTTTTGGAACGAATGAACCATATGAATCAAAACCCTGGTAGCAAATGACAACTTCACGATTGATAAGTTTTAACATTCCAAATCCATTTAATCATTCTAATTATATCGAATATAATAATGTTGTGAGTCGGTAAAATAATTTCACTGTCTACAATTATGATAACAAGCACAATAATTGTCTGATTGAAACAATGCATCGAGGGACTGAGGGAAATTTGATGATAGGCCAATAATTATGTTTACACCTGCTGCAGTGCTTGTTCCCTTGATGCATGCCTCTCTTCAATTTTACACATCAGAATTGTGGAATTTATGAACAGGATATTGGGAAAATGGCTTCAATATTCCCAATGCTAATTTCTAACATAAAATTGCTGTTAACCTAAAAAAAGTGATTCATCAATTCCCAATAATGTTGATTTCTCATCGAGTAATAACACCAATTCACCACAGATGAAGATCAAATTGAGCATAGAGAATTTGAGCATGGCTCGAATTCGGCAAATGAAGAGAAAATTGAATGGAAGTAATAATGTAGCAGACAATAGTTGTAACCATTTGCTGGCTGTTAATTGCCTATTCAAAAGCAAATATGCATGTAAACATTTCTGTGTATTAAGGAGATTACGAGGTTCATAATAATTTTATGGTATGTACCTCATCATTTGATACATTCATGGATCTTGGAAAATGTAATTTACATGCTAGTGAGAGGATCATTTTGGAACTAAATGGTGCACTTTGCAAATTCGGATAGCAATTTAAAGGATCTAAAGAGCTATTAAAATCTAGAATGTCATGTATGTTCGTCAGAATGCAAAACAAGTGAAACGTGAAGTACACATACTAGTCCCATGAGACAACAGTGTAGGAATGTCGTCCTTTTCTCTCTATTCGTGCTCAGCGCAAATTGTCGATATGCAAAGTGAGCCAAAAGGATTTTGTGCTCGCCGATCCTTCGGTACAAATACGGGCGCAAGAAAGTGGAACATGGTGTTTTCCAACATGTAAACAACTATGACACTCGTATATAAGGATAAATCTAATAACAGATACAAGTCTTGCTTTCAAATTGCTTCTATAAGTCAATTTTGTGTACTAAAAATAGGTATTACATTTGTTGGTAATTGTTTACATTAATGACTGTCCTGAATTTCAGAGAGAAAATATTTTGCAAGCTCTTCTTCTTGGTCTAAAAATAAAATAATGTTTTATGTCTATCACAGCTCCGTTCAAAATTGTCAGTTCGATTGGTTTTCCTCAGAATATCAGAATTGTAGGGGGTCTAGCGACTTTGATGAAACCTACTCAGGTGGAAACACGCGACTGGTCCAGTACTGGCCCAGTATAGCCTACCGGAGTTCCAGTACTGACTGGCTGTACTGTGCCAGTAATGTGACAGTACTGGTACGTAATGATTAGCGGTACTGGCGTGCCGGCGCGGGCGCAGTACTGACTGCCAGTACTGGGGTAGGATTGGAAAACTATTGGTGTACCAAAGTGCCGGAGCTAATTAGAATTAATTAGAATCAGAATCGTTCTTGGAATGCATCTACATTATCTATATATGCTCACACGACTGCATCACTTTCAAATATCATATATAATTTGATAAATATAAATTTCAGTTCAATTTCATGATTAATTTGGTCATTCCGCATTGATATACTCTAGTGATGCGATAAGAAAGTTAATTAAAAATAATATAAATAAATTGCGAGTATTTTGCCTGAAGCTTATAATTAAGTCACATAGAATTAACACAAATATTACATATTTATTAATTATGTCACAAAGAAAATTTCTAACGCTACGGGGATTCGAACCTAGACCTATAACTTAAATCTCACGCATATCAGTCGGGAATCCTAAACATTACTCTAATGTACGTAATTGAAAGTAAGTGAAAAAGTCTTGTCTATAAGGCAAGCTCAACAAAATCGATAAGAAAGTCGATGAAATCATTCATTATTATTTTACTTTATTTATATGTTGAATGAACAAATAATGGGAATATAATAAAACTATTTTTTTTGAAAATATAATTATAAGTAATTTAGATTGATTGCAGTTTAAAAGATATTATAATATTTTCCATACTGATCAAAAATTATTACTCCAAAAAAATTCATTTTTCAGAAAAGTTACAATTTATGCTTAATTTGAGACTTTCATTTAACTTCAAAATTTTTTGAAATACAATATTTTTTATGGTTTCGTGTTTTATTCCTTCGTCTTTTTAGACTATGTTAGAAACTTTTTACACATATATGAAATGTAACTTTTTCTGAGGACTTACAAGTTTTTATGATGCAACTCAGAATTTTTTTCATGAACTTCGAAACTTTTTTTAAACAAATTTTTTTCAAACTACTCTCGTCTTTTGTTATTTGGCATATTAGATCATTTTAAAAACTTTTTACAACAACACAAAATTTACTTGCTTTCTGAATATTCACAACTTTCTATGAAGGTGAAACTCAGACGGTGTTTCTTACGCAAAAGTAGAAAAAAAAATGTTTTCAAGATAGTCAAATACACAGTTTCTTGTCCCCATGAAACACCTCATCAACATTTATAAACCTATTTTCAAAAAACCTCGATTTCTGTACCACTGGCATAGTATAGCCAACCATTAGCCAGTACTGGGCAAACTACCGGCTGTCGATACTGGTGGGCAATGCTGGGCGAGTACTGCGCCGATGGTAAACTCTGACAAACTAACCACGTTTCACCTGGGTACTGGAACCATAGTGTTGGGTGAGTGAAGTTTGTGGTAAAAATGGTTTTCCAAAGTTACCAAAATTCAGGAATAGGATAGGATTTTAATGATTTTGGCAGAACTAGCATATCATTTTTAGGCTTTTTTAATTCAATTAAAAAACGAAGCAAAAATCAAAAACAGGCTAAAAAAATCCAAAAAAGAAATTTGAATTTTGAAATCGAAAAGGAAAGTTCTAAATAGGCTTTAAGACGCAATTCTTAACCGATTCTACATTTTGTTGTTTAGAAAAATTTAGAATCAAATTTAAAATTGATATATGCAAGCAATTCTTAAATTGTTGCTGTTTCGAATTTTATGTTAATGCAAATAGCGAACAAATGTCAATTCTTTTATTTTTCTTCTATCTTTTTGTAAAAAGCTTTTCTACGCTCAGTAATCTCTTGGAATTGATGCACAGGGGTGTGTGGAAGCAAACAATGTTTGATGAGTAATGTTATTTTTTATAAACAAATTATGATATCAAATAGTGAATATCATGCATTGTTCGTTTTTAAATTAGTATTCTGACAATAAAATTACTTGCGTTTATCGACTAGGTGTGGTTGATCATAAAAATGTGTCATTCGATATTATTTATTAAGGTTAAAAATTACTGTTACACATAAATACACATTCTGGATGTTATAGGCAGAGGGAAGTTTTTTTTTACTTCTCCGTAATTTAACTTTTCAGTGATGTCTATTAATACGAAAATTTATCATTCAATATTATTTTATAATATTATGAATGAATTCCCAGGGTAAATTTTCAAAAGCAGGAAGAAATAATTTGTCCTCCTAATTTTTGTTAAATGACGTTGCCAATGAAGCCTAATGATGAAAATTTGTCGATTGATATTATTTAGGGAAACATAATTTAGCGTAAATCAAGATTAAATACTATTTTTGTCTGCCTGTAGATGTCCAGAGACTTTTCTTTATATAATTTCTTTGTATAATTTATTTATAAATGTAACAAATAGTATCATGATAAAGTATCAACTTTTCGATAAAAACAAGTGATTTTATTGCTATAATGTTACTTTAAAAAAGAACAATACATAATCTTCACTATTTGATATTATTCTTTGTTTATAAGAAACAAGATTACTTATTAAACATTTTTTGCTTTCACACATTCCTGCTTATCAAACTCAAGAAAGAACGTAGGAAAGTTTTCTAACAAAAAGATAAAAAAAAAAGAAAGAATCGATATTTATTCGCTATTTGCATTAACATAAAATTTCAAATACCAATTCAAAAATCGTTTGCACATATTAATTTTAAATTAAATTCTGAATATTTCTCAAAAGCAAAAGGTGAAATCGGTTAAGAAATGCGTTTTCAATGTTTAAAATCCCCGAAAGCCACAGAGTGTCTATCATTTTTTTTTTAATCGGCGCAGAAAATGATAAATATCCAAAATATTAATCGTTTTGAAAAATTAAGAACTTGCTTTAGAACAAGAAAGTAATTCAAATATTTATGGATTGTACGCTACACCTACGGAAATCATTAAAATTCAGTAATCAGGTTTGGGAGATATGGGGTTTTAAAGAAAGTCGGGTCCCAAAATTCCAAATCCTGAAACTTCAAGAATTTTAAAAATCTTGAAAAACCATTTTAACCATAAACTTCACTCAACCAACACATGGAAAAATATCTTGCCATTCTTAATATGCTTTTCCTAAGCCTGAGATATCTACATATATGGGAAATTCTCAGTAACCTTCAGATTTTATGTCCCAGTTACGTATTGGTGTTTGATGATAGGATTAAGATTGATTGACTATGAGATACGTTTACCTGTAACAAAAGCTACATCGGACAGTAGTTTTTGTGCGTAAACTTATAATACATGCGGTACATTCACTTCTGATATATGCGAAATGTCATTGTAATAGAGTGCCCATTTTATATTTTTGCACATTTTGAAGTCTGTTATTTGTATATTTTAAAAGATGAAAATCTCAAAATCATGTGTCTTGTTTTAAAAATTATTCTAGAGACTGGTTAATTTAGTAGACAAACCGTAATGGACAAATCATTTTTGTTTAGGACAAATTGAAGCCTAATCTTTGAGGAAAAATATAATTACACGTCTCCTTTCTAATTCCTAATACTAACAAAGTTATCTCTTCACATGAATGAGAAAATTCGTTCGTTGTAACAAAATCAGAAATTTGAATATGTGAAGTTTGCACTTTCTTGGGCATTTATAACCTGGCACACTGATAGTCGTTTGAAACGTTCGAATGTTGATATACAAGTAAAAAACATGAAGAAATCATTTTTAAGGAGAACAAAATCGGATAAAGTTGAGGTGAGGATGTTTTATTTGAAAATTGTGAATTAAAGGCCGTCCAAAAAAACTTCAATAATTTGAAGTTTTCAAAACTCCAAACAGATGCTAAACGTCCTTCTTTAATAAAAAATTGTATCCTGTCAAAAATCTTATTTATTTATTGAAAAATGACAACACGTCCAGCTATCTCCATCTCTGTAACCCAAATCTCATTTGTTGGGAGACACGTACTATAGTTACATACATCGTAACAATCTGGAATTAAAACAGTAAAGTTCTTCAATGTTATTTGCCTGAAAATTTTCCTCAGAATTCGCATCTCTACATAATTCAGAGTTTATGTGTACCATTGTATTCAACCATTCATTAAAGGATCTATAGAACTATGTAGAAAAAAAGCCTATATGGAAAGTGTCGGTTATTGTCACCAAAACTGCAAATAGATACGTATAGAACTCGCGTTTGTATATGGATCCATGTGGAATTACCAACAGCTGCTGAGCTAATTTCTATGGGTTTCTGGTGGTATTTTCACTTGGTTCTGGGTAATGCCTCATTGGCCCTCATAGACCTACGGGTCTATATGGATATAAATGGAATTACTATCAGCTGCTGTAATTTTTATGGGTTTCTGGAGGTATTTTGACTTCGTTTTGGGAAATGCCTCATTGGCCCTCATGAACTCCCGGGTCTATGTATGTAGGTCTATATGGAATCACCCACATTATATAAAGAGATAATTTTTGAATTGTCTACGTAAATTCCTTGTCCCGACTTACAGTGCCATATTATAATTCCCACTGACAAAACTTTTCTACCTTTCTTGTTGTTTATGCTCATAAAGTACTTTATAAACTTAAGATCGTGTTTTGAAAAATATAAAAATAAACGAGTTTCTGAAAAATTAATGAAATACTACTATATTGTCAATCCTAGAGTTGATAGATTGAAGCGTGGCACGGCAGAAGGCAAAGTTTTTTATGCTCATAAAGTACTTTATGAGCTTAAAACCGTACCTCAGAAAATATTCAAATGAACAAACTTGTAAAAAATTGATGAAATACTACTGCAGTATCAATCCTAGAGTTAATAAATTGAAGCGTGGCACAGCAAAGGGTGGCATTTGGTCGAAAATTGAATTATCAGGTAAAAAATTTTGAGCAATTCAAATACAAATCCTTTCTGAAAGATTTTTGTATAACACGTTGTTTCATTAAAATGGACCCCCAAAGATGTATAAGCTGTACCAAAACTCTCTGAAAATAGGCCAAATGTAGCGTGGTGCCCTTTGCCGCGCCACCCTCCAATTGATAAGAAATGGTCACTCAAAATATATGGATTACAAGAATATTGTGAAGAACATGTTTTTCAAAAGAAATCATGAAATGTTCAAGGAATAAAATCGTTGAAAAAATGTTGCAGAATATTTGGAGTATTTTCGCTGGTTTGGAAATTTTTTTTCTCGAAATTCTCATTGTCTAAAGAGGTAAAATTCTTGGCAATCACCCATAAGTAGTTTTGTTAAATGTGTCTCATTTACTTTGAACAAACTGCTAGTAGATTAAATGGAAATATTGTAATTCAAAAATGATACGACGGTATGACGTTATGTCGCTTGTCACATAATGTTTTTAAAATTGCTCTAGAATTGGTACAGTACGTGTTTCGAACGCGCGAAATATGAAAAATCCTGTTCGGAACATCCCAATAGAAGCCAGTAGAAGTTCTGTTCGAAATTTCCTATAGATTACATATTTGTAACATCCATAAAGATCTATATAGAGGTAAGGACTTAGCGCGACATCTGAAAAATCGCGTTCGGAACATTCATATAAAAACCAGCAGACGTTCTGCTTGGCATTCCATATAGTCTTAATATTTGTAAAACCCATATCACCCATATAGATCCTTATAGAGATAGGAACTCAGCACAATGTCTGAAAAATTGCGTTCGGAACATCCATATAGATCTATATACAGGTTGGGACGTATTAGCGCTACATCTGAAAAATTCTGTTCGAAAAATCCATATAGCAGCTAGTAGAAGTTCTGTTTGGAATTCCATATACATTACATATTTGTAACATCCATATACATCTATACATATACAGGTAGGGAGTTATTAGTTAATATTTATTAGAGAAATTTATAGCTGATATAAAAACAAGATGATATATAAGATTTGGTAGATGCTGGTTTTCCCCTGAGCTAAATTACAGGATTTTCAAAAGGAAAATGGAAATACTGGCAGGTTTCGGAGGTAAAGAGCTTGTCGCTTACAAGACTGCCATGGCTTATACATCTATTCTGCGGTAATCTCGCGGGTTCAATTTGGGGTTCGGTCCTTCATTCGATGCGTTCGTCTACCCCGCTCTATATATGTAGTTGAAGCGGAGGTATAATTATATTCAGAATGTGGAAACGAAATAACCACTATGCTTTTCAAAGCCGATTGCTCTCCTAATTATGCACATTACTCGAAGTACTTTTGATGTCAATTTTCCGACGAATTTGGTGATTAAGCGAGTAAACATGTACATTTAGCGATATTTTCAACGCTGCAAGCGAGCAAACACATCCGAATTTGGAAAGGAAGTCTCTAAAATAGACTTTTTTGCATTTCTTGCCATACATACTATAGAATGTTGAATTATTTTTTCACTAGCAATATTATACGCACGCTACAGCGCGCGGGGAACATTACGTTGCCAATTAATAATATACAAAAACTGCTGCAAAGTTGTTTGGTGGGCAAGTTCATTATACGGTGAATCATTAATTGTGATCATTTCATGAACACTGTGATTTCTCATAGAGGACTGTTTTGTCATAGAAAAATAATTCTTTGACGAATCGGGCTCATATATTTCTATGATCATGATAAAGGACTGTTATGATAAGAGTATTTTGGATTGTGAAAGAAGTCTACGGGGATAGATAAGGCGATTTTGCCTGCGTTTTTCATTATATATTGTGCGACATTGACTAGTGTTACGGAATTTTCCGTAAGATTAACTTGGTCAAGTGTAGCGCTAGGGCAAGAGTTACGGAAAATTCCGTAACTTGAGCCTTGAAAAGAAAGGCAGACAGTTCATTGTTGTTTCTTATTTATTTCTTAGTTCTTGTCGCTCATTATCATTTATTGTTTATTTTTCATAGGTCATAGAACGTTTTTATATAGTTCGACAGATTCATTTTATCAACACGAATAAATTTTATACTGAAAATATTGGTGTATTTTCAAAATCGAGAATTTTTTATCGTTTGAACATTAAACAAATTAACAAGTCTGTATATGTCATAATTTTATTTTGTCATACAGCCCTGCTAAGTACATCAAACGATTCGTCTCATCATAAAGGATAAATTATTATTCACTATATTGGTATATTTCCAAAATGAAGCAAGTTTTTCTCTTACAAACGTTAGAAACATTTACAAATCTGTACATATCACAACTTCACAAAAAACAAGCGACACATATCATGACTTTATTTGGTCATAGAGTGCTTATAAATACAGCAATCGATTCATGTTGTGAAAATTAATCAATTAGGTATTTATTATGTTGCTATGTTCCTATTCTTTAAAAAAATTAGTTATAAACGAAAAATTAAAAACTCAAAAAATTATTAGAGATGAAAATTGTTTTGTGGAGATACATGTCAAAAAATGAAGTTCGAAAATTTGCATCATCACAAAGCTTCCTATGATTTAAATTTTAAATTGTACTATTAAATCACTTCAAAAAATAATAATTTGAGAGGCATTGAGTTGGAAATGTTCAAGTTAGAACAGTATCAAATTAAAAATACTTTTTAAGGCAACAATTTTTTATTTTTTCACGGATAAATTTGGAAAAGGGCTTTGAAAATTATAGAGATGCTTTTAAAATATTCAGTTTGTAATGCTCTTTCCCAATTTTTCAAGTGCGCAGGATTTCAACTTCAAGTAAGTATACAATGAAATATTTAAATTTCAAAAATCCATCACTAATAAATTAATCATTTCGAATATTTCATTCAGACGCTTTTAATTTTGATATAATGTCGCAAATTGAAAACGTTATTTCAATTTTGTATATTTGAAATTGAAGTTTTCAATTTTAAAGATATCTCATTAAAAATTTTCACCCTTGAACGTTCCTATTTCGTGCGTACAATTTTTAAACTTTCATTTTCAATCCACAAAATTTTCACTGATCTAAATATGAACCACTTAATTGTAAGACAACTGAATTGGAATTGTTAATTTTTTCCTTCTTGAAAGCATGTGGATTTCACATTTTAAAGGCTATAAATTTGATACTGTACCATTTCTTAGCTCTTCAGATTAACTAATCATTTTTAAAAGCTCTAAGTTTTAAAATGGTCCACTTTTAAATTGCAAAATTAATTAATTTTCAATTTAAAATACTCAATAGTGGAATTATTCTAATGGGTAAGTCTAAGAATAAAGATTTCTTCAATTTCATTGCTGCCAAGTCTTTGAAAGTGTACAATTTTAAGTACATATTCCTCATCTACAGGTTGTTTATTCTTTATTATCAAAGGCTATAAATTGGGATTAATTCAATAATAACTTGAAGTTTTTCATTTGAAATTGTTTAATTTCAAATGTTTATTCAAACTAAAAAGCACGCTTTCAATTTTGTATCCTACAATTTTGAATGATTTAAATTTAAAAGTTAAAATTTAAATATTCATCAGTATTGAATTAGCGAATTTGAATTGCTTCTTCCGACATTTTGAATTTTGATATTTTCTCGCAAATTCAAAACGTTATTTCAGTTTTTTAGATTTGAAATTAAAGTTTTCAATTTTGAAATAATTTGAATACATTCATCCATAAACGTTTCCATTATGCGTGTATAATTTATGCAGTTTCATTCTGAATCCATGTAATTTTTAGTGCTCTAAATATAAAACTCTTAATTTTTAGAAGGAAAGGAAAAATTTATTTTTTACGTTTTGAAAACTGTAAATTTTAAATTTTCAAGTATATAAATGTGATATTGTTTAAACTTTCAGTGCTTTAAATTCAAAATTTTTCAATTTTAAAAGCCCTAAATTTGAAAATGGTCCACTTCTGAGTTGTAAAATTGATCAATTTTCAGAGTTAAATGTTAATTACTAACATGATTTAAATTGGTGAGTCTGAGAATGAAAATTTCTTCATTTTTATAGCTTTCAAAACTTTAAAATCGTACAATTTGAAGTATTTCTCATTTACAGGTTATTCCATATCGAAGGCTTTGAATTGAGATTTATTCAATTATTCAAAGTTTTTAATTTGAAATTGTTTCATTTCAAACGTTTTAATTTGTACCCTCGTAAGATCCTTATATTCATCCTAAAATACCACCTCCTAATCAATGTGCCATACATTTTTATTAACTTTCATAATGAATTTTTCTTGTCCTTATAAAAAAATATTATAAGAAATTCAGTAAAGGCCTCTAATGATTTTTCTAAAATGGAGTTCCTATAAATTTTTCGCGATTGTAGGAAAATATTATAGGAATTATTATAGAGAAATCATTAGAGAAAAATTAGCATAAAAATGGATAATATAAAAATGGATAATATAAAAATATTGAAAGAATTATTGCAAAAAGTAGGAAAACTGTAAATAAATGATTTATTGTGGACCACTCATATGGAAATACATGAAAATTGTGATATTTATGAGAATTGAATACATTTTGAGGAGCTCTCTTCGAAAAGCTATAATGAAACTCAAATATTATCAGTATAGTTCTTTATACATCATATTATTTTAGAACATAATGAAAGTATATGACGCATTGATCAGATAATCTATGTAGGAAAACATTGGTAAAAAAAAAGTTAATAAACATCAATATATTCTTAAAATCTCATTCCACTACGCAGGGGATGGGTTTCGACAGTGAATGAATAATAGTTTTAAGAGGGTAAAAAAAAATAAAGTTATTGTTTATACGCGAGTGACGATTAAAAGTTTTTAATTATAAGCAAATCGCAATAATCATTGATTGTAGAATTTGTATTATTGTAATCATCATTGCAATATTGTAATTATCTATATTTCGATGAATTAATCAATCTTATGAAAACTAATTAATGATTCTACTACATACATAAATCCTCAAAGCGAAAGTTTTAAAGCCTTTTACAATTCTCCTAAATTACCAATTTTCACGCACCTCGTTTCAAACATTTCAAATATGATTAGTGGACAAAAGCTGCGAATAATGAGAAAGCGTATTTGCTAAAATATTCCACTCTAATTACCACTTATTTGAATACTGCAATCGTTCGCTACACTTTCAATAATGTGAACAGTTGATATAAAATTAATTTGAATATAATTTGTTTATCTTCCAACGCTATAAATTTCTGTCTGCACCTGTTCAGGTAGAATTCAATGATACCACGTACAAATTCGAAAAATAGGCAATAACATTTTTCAACGAAAGTGTACTATCATCAAAATTATTTTCCAGTTAATTTATGCTCTTTTAATCTCGTATTTAACCCAATTGCAAAACTCTCGAAGAAAATAATTTATTAATTAAAGAGTTGGCTTCATTTAATTGAGTTATATAGCTAGGAAACTTGACATCTATTAGTATTATGAAGAAAACTTAATCAGTCTCGTTCCTGTAATTTTTCTTGATGAAATGCAATTCAAGTTTCAAAGCTTCGTAAAACTCTCTTTGCTCGGTTGGACAAACTTTTTTGTATTAATCTTGTTACCCCTTTCGAAAACACTTTTAGTTCATTTTCTGAAAGTTTCTTTGTTGAGAGTACTTTAATGCGACGTATTGTATCAAATTGTTACTATCCTCCAGACTCGAAAACAGACGCGATCTTTGAAAGAAAAGTTAAGGATCTATGAGAGCTAGTAGAACAGTCAATTTAGTTTCTCAGGTTCTATTCTTAGTGAAACAACATTTGACTTCAAATATAGAATGTATTTTTACCTTTATTCTGTCCATAACAAACATGTATTCGATATTTTACATGTGATGATAATTTTTGTCAAATTAAGAAGAAAATTTATTGTTCCACAGGTATTCACGGCTGGCCTCCATTAAGTTCAACCCAAAAGTGCTTGCACATCCAGTTTCTCTTTTATACTTATTTCGTGGCTACTTCCGGTTTTTTTGGGCCAATAAAAAAATCGTACCACGTGTTTTTGAGGAAACTATATGTGATCTGATCAGGAAAACCGGCTTATTTTCGAAACGTAGGGGAGAAGCGGGTAATGCAAGGTGCATAACATACATCAAACGGTAGGAAGAAAAATATGTATAATGGAAAAATATGTAACACATAGGTCAATATCTTAGCTTTGCTTTATTTACAGGGAAAATTTAATCTATGCTAATTAAAGTACTCAATTATTAAGTCTTCCAAAAATTTCCATGAGCGTCAACTTACCTTACCTGTTGGGTGATGCGGCGCGCACTATTAGTTTTATCTGTTTGCAAATTAAAAATAATTTTCTAATAATGGAACGCACAATTCGAGCAAAATCAGATATCTATATTCCTTTGCAGTTAAAAAAATATATCGGAGGTCATATTTTCGGAGTGATCAGCATCCAGAGATATTAGCACACAATATTCAACATTTCGACATTTTACCATTAAAATGGCCGTCTGCTCTGCATTACCCGTTTGTGTGTAGTATTAAACTAAGACTTTTATTTGCAGATTTTAATTAAGTTCACGTCACGTGACATTCTTCGGAAGAGTAGAAAGATCAATATTAACAAAATTTTAATACATTTAAAGCATTAAATTATAAGCTTCAATGATTTTTTCCTGAGAAACACCCAAAACAAACTTTCCGCCTTAAAAATTAAATCATTATCTTAATTAACCTAATTTTTTCATTATTTGATATGACATTCATGAATGTATATACTGAATCTAACCTCATTCGTTCATAATACGCAGGTTTTTGTAAAAGCGACCTCGCCGCATTGCCCACTTCTCCCCTACTCAACTTTAATAAAATATGAAAATAAATTATTAGTCTGGAAGATATCGTTTTCTGAGGTCTTCTTTAACCTTACTTTTTGAACCTTGAGTTTTCCCAGACGTAAAAAAGGGAAATTTTCATTCTGCTTCTAAATTACCTTAATAGATGTTTATTTTGTGTATCTTAACAAATTTTTCCATAAAAATAGGAAAAGTTGATGAAAATCAAATAAAACATTCAGTTTGACGAACTCCAAATGTTGTATTTTGAAATGTTTGCTTTTATTTCGGCAATAATGGTCTTAAAAATCCATGGGATTAGAAACTACAATAATCAGTCGGAAAATCCCATATGCAAGTAAATTACTATTAGAGTTGGTTCAGTCCCATCTTGAAACATTAGGGGAACGTATGCAACAAACAAAAAAGTTGATACAAGAAGATGATGATTATATGATAATGATGATGATGATGATAGTGATAACCTATTATTGATTATAATACTATCTGAAGATGTGTGGATGTGTTATGCGTTCATGATGGAAGGATATGATGATAGTGATCTATGATTGATAATGACATTGG
>JAUMHM010000016.1:15974512-15993862 GCA_032362435.1 Melikaiella ostensackeni
GGTGGTTCGGATTCCACCTTAAGCTGTAGGTCCCCCCATTATGCACTTGGCTGCAACCCAGCCCGTGCATGGTGGGGCAAAAATTATACCAGACTACCCAATATGTCTAATTATGATATTGGGCTGTAACCACCTTAAGTCTGAGATATAATTAAAAAAAAAATAATAATAATAATAATAATAATACTTCGTTTCTTGTGAATCATGAAATCTGTGTGTTATGATTCATTTATAAGTCGTCGGACTTAGGTGTCCATTCATTTGCATTTATTGAATTTACGCAAAAATTCAGTGTCAATACCTGCTGCTGCACTAGATACTGGGGGTAATGACAACTGGCCTGAAAAGGGATGTGTATAATGATTCACCTTCCAGCCCAGTCAGTAACGAAGCCAGCAAAGGCGCGCTGCCCTGCAGGAGGACGTTAGGCTGTGAGAATAAAGCCGTAGTGTGTCCGGAGATGAGTTGATATTGTCCTCATCAAAGCCGAAAATCCCTCATACATAGCCCTGGGGAGGTATAAGGGTTATCACCCCCAGGGTGGTGACTCGCCTACCATCGGGCCAGGATCCTTAACGTGCGGGGATTAAGATAACCATGGCTTCCAAAAATAAAAGAAATTGAAAAAAACACACAGTTGTGTAGAAAATCAGGATCAATTTTGTTACATTTGTACGGAATACGAAATCCCAAAATATCGGAAGAACATTACTGGAAAAATTTTGGACATGTATGCAAAATACTTTAAGGTCAAGTTTCCAAAACGAGATGAAAGCTGAACTCCTCATATTATATGCTCCGCTTGTCATGCAATATTGTACAAATGAGAAGATAGTGGAAACAATAGAAGCTCGAAGTTTACTGTACAAGCAATCTGGAAAAAACCGCAAAATGAAAGGAATTGTTATTTCTGCATGAACGATGCGAAGACATGAAGAATTTTCAACAAAAAATCAATTACTTATAATTCAGTCTCTTCGGTGATAAAATCACATATGAAAAAACACTGCAGACATTTCAGTAGACCTCTCATTCCAAAACTAAAAAAAAAACGAAAGCAGTACAAGAAGATGAGAAATACACAATCAGTAGTGCAGATTCCGATACTGAATGTGAGACAATCTATAACGAATACACTACATATGACACAAAAACGAGACGTTTAGAGACGTGGGCCCAAAAAAGATTAAATGACTTAATTCGAGAGTTGGGATTATCTAAATTTGGCGCTGAACATCTTGCGTCAGCTATGAAAAAAGGATATTTAGCAAAAGGAATGAGATCAAGTGTTTATCGGAACAGTGAACAGCTTTTTCAGAAATACTTTCATCTTGATCAAGAACTGTCTTTAGTCTATTGCACGGATGTTAATGGAGTCATGGACGAATTGAAGCCAGGAGTTCGCAAAGATGTAGAGTGAAGGTTATTCACAGACTCTTCTGAACGAAGCCTGAAGGCTATCTTATTGCATGACACAAACGCATATGCATCGATTCCAATAGCTCATTCAACAAAACTTGAAGAAGTTTACAGTAATATGAAAATCATCTTTGAAGAAATCAAGTACGAACAATATAAATGGCAAATTTGTGGAGATTTCAATGTTCTTTTGATGCATCTGGAATAGCAATTAGGAAATATAAAGTATCCTTGTTTCTTGTGCTTATGGGACAGCCGGGATCGTGGTAATTATTACAGAAAAAATGTTTAGCCAAAAAGAATGTCGCTGGAAAGAGGATCTAGTAACGTCATCAATGACCCTTTAGTGGTGCCATCAAAAGTCCTCCTCGCACCTCATCATATTAAGTTGAGTTTCTTGAAACAATTTGTGAAAGCACTAGATAAAGAGGGACAATTATTTCAGTATATTATGTCTCAATTTCCCTAATTGTCTGATGCTAGATTGAAAGAAGGGATATTTTAAAGACCCCAAATTTGACAGCTATTAAAAGGTGACGTTTTTGGTACTAAAATGACTTCAACTGAGCAAAGAGCATAGCTCACTTTGAAGAATGTTATTGAACAATTCCTGGGAAATGTAAAGAGTCCAGAGTGGCAAAAAAAGATTTCGAGAATGGTCGATAGTGTCAAAAAATATAAGTGTTTAATGAGATTGAAGCTCCATTTCATGGATTCTCATGTTGAATACTTCCCTGAAAATCTTGGGGACTACCGTGAAGAACAGGGGGAAAAGTTCCATCAAGATAATAAAGTGATGAAACAACTATATCAAGAAAGATGGGATAAAAATATGATGGCGGACTACTGTTGGACGTTGAGGAAAGATTTGCTTAAGAAAAAAAGTTTAAAAAGAAAAATGCCGCTACGAAGGTCTTACAAATGCAAAGGAGTGCGTCATAATAAAAACATAGCTGTCCTTTCATACAGTCATGGAAGACCAACACTAATTTGACTTACATATCATATTCAATGCCTGGAAGTACATTAATCCAATTTAGTCCTGAAAAGTGCCGCTTAGGCAACTTCGTTTTGAGGTTATGTTTGAAATGTTTCAGTAATATCACTGATCAGACACCATTTTTGAGTTCAACGGCTTAAAATCCATGTAGAACTATGTTTTTCCATCACATATTTAAAAATAAGGTTTTTTGAGGTTTTGTCGAAAACTAATCGTGAAAGGCGCTAAGTGCTGAAAGTGCTGAGTTTGTACTATTAGGGACGTTCAAAAGAGACGCATACCATGCTATTTCTGGCAGTTGATTCTACTGGCTTCCAAATAGCTCTATGAGCAAATTTTTTACAACTTCGAGCTTCTCACCGGAAATTCGATGCTCTAAACTCAATTCTTTCGATTCAACATTACGATCAGACTTTCTACGCCTAAGAAATATTTTTAATACTTCGTGATTGTGATTATGCTTGTGATTTTGGAAGCACGTTACTCTGCATCAAATTTTATTATCTTTCGTTGTGTCATTCTTCATCAGAATTCTTTTAAAGTTTGATATACCATCAACATTTTTGTACATTAGAGCCAACGATTTGATGTATACTTTCCACACCTCATGCACCAAAAGATTTTGAGTGCCAAACTTGGAATATATATTTTTATAATTATCTGGCTGCGTTAGGGTGTCATATTTTCGTAATTCCTGTTCAACTCGTCCAAACGCTTGATCAGCAGGTGAAAAGCTATGACTTCTAGCAGGAAATGGTAAAAGAATGTCTTAACACATTCTGGTGAGCAATTCTGAAGCCAGTAGAATAACGCATAGACAATGTGTGAGTTTTGATTTTGACCTCCACAACCATCACAGTATAAATGCAAATACTAGATCAATTACAAATCAAGTGAGTCTAAGTAATCTAACAGTGTAGATCCTACTTCCATGGGACCTTGATCTGCCAGATCTTCAGTTCACGTATAAAATGTTGGAATTTAAGAATCGATTTCAGCGCAACACAAACTATAAAAACTAATTTGTCGTGAGTATAATGCTTCCTGAATACGTGTTTTTGGCAGAGGTTTAACTCAAATTTGCCATCAAATTACTTCTTTTAATGTCATTTTTTCGACAGTCAAAAGACATTTTAATAGAGTACAAGTAATTCAACTGTCACTTGCAGGTGACGAAAACCCGATGTTAAAATCTTTATTAAAAGTTCTTCTAACTACATCGTATGATACTTTAAAGTTAGGATGCTCTTTCGTATACTCATCGCGGAGGTTCCTTACAGTCTTGTGAGTCGATAAATAAATACGTTTTGATTTTGACCTACCGTAGTGACTCCTAGTAGCATGTAACTTTCCAATGAAATTTTTAATTTTTTCTCGCTTTTCTGAAAAGTTATTCGATCGCGCATTTCTACCTCTATTTTCTTTAAGAATTTCGCCTTTTAACTAAGTTTCAGCAGCATGACAGACGCGTCTCATTCTTGAATTGAAAACTAGAGCAGAGAATTTTTGACAAACTTGTATAATGTCGCCATTCATTGGTTTCAGAAAATAGCTTAGAGTTATTGAACACTTCCTCCCCCAACTATCGATCCTTGGACGTTTTCTAATTGGTTCTTCTACTGCGAACATTTGACAAAGTGGTACATCTTGGGCCACTTTGTTTGGTTTTGCGAAAAAATTTGCCCCGAGTCTTTTGACGTCCGGAAATTTTATTCTATTACAGCAGAAAGTCTTAGTGTCGTTGCTGCATGGTCGACTCCACCCTTCCAGATTTGGATCAAGATCAGTGTATCTGATCTTGAAAAGTGTGCTATGTAACTTCTTTATACTTATAATTTACTATTTGAAACAAGTAAGAGGAAAGTGAATTAAACATCAAACGGTATTTTAATAATTCATTACATGCATGAAAATGAAAATTCTAATTTGAAAAAAAGCGTTTTGGTTATTTTTCCGAGTGAAAATAGTTCTGAATTTTTAACAGGACTTATATCATTTTGGCAAAGTACAAAGTTTTCAAAGTGAAAATTCATTTAGAAATTTTTTTTCTTCAACATCACCATGAAATATAGATTCATGAGGTCCAAAATATATAGAATCCATGCTTATTTCATTAAAAAGAAGGACTTATACCTTTATAGCCACTTACTCTTCATATAGTCTCGTGTCGACGTTTCTAAAGTCCCATGTGGTTTCTCATGGATATCCCAAAACCAGCTTTTATCTCATGCAGGAAATTGCTTTTATGAGAGTATTCTCGCTTGATTCCTCGATACCTCAACATTGACGCCTGTGATCGCTTTTTAAAATAACAAGCCATACGTTTTCTCAGCCTTCGAGATCGAAGTCCGAAGAGTTTAAAAAAAACAGTTTTAACCACTTCGATTCCAAATCTCTTTTATTTGTTTGTGCCTGTCAAAATGGATTTCAATTAGAGTTCCTTGAAGAAACAAAGAAATGTAGATATGTCGACTATATCAACATATTGATTCGTACAAACAGAATTCAAAATTTAAAAAAGTTGTCAAAATAAAAAGGTAACATTTTTGGTCCTTCGAGTTGGATTAATTCTGTGCTGTGGAGGAACTGAGAAAACTGTCCACGAAATTATCTACAGGAATGGCAAATTTTCAAAAGATAGGTTGTTGTTCGAAATGGAAAGCCTTACAACAAATAACATGGAAAATCTAGAGATGATACTAGAGGAAATTTCCGTAGATGTTCTGAAAAATTTGTGAAATATTAAATTCATTTATGGCAACGCAACAACAGAAAATGTTATTTGAAGAAAAAAGATGTTTGACATGTTTACATTTTGATGATTTTGCAAATTTGAAAAAATTAAAAAACCTATATAATTTATGATGACTCCTGGACGATTGTTCTAAACAAGCAATTCATATAAACTGAGCTTCAATTCATATTTACGGAATTAGAGTAATTGTATGGTGGATTTTTTCCTGATTAAAATATGCACAAGGCCTGAATGATCCACAAAGAAAACTTGATCTCAATTATTTTCACATGCGATCAAGAACTTCGGAGAAAAGCACAAGTTCAAAATTATCTACAAAGACATGTCTGAATTTGAATTCATCGTTAGTAGAAGAATATTAGAGAATAGAAGAATAGAATTTAAATTTGAGAAAATTTTGCTTTCGAAGAGGTGAAAAATTCTAATCAGAAAATAGAGATTTCAGAAAGGTAAACAAGGCTGCTTATTCAAAAAAAATCGAGGCATAAGACGTCAAAGCTTTGAAACCCATACTGTGATAAGTCGAAATTTTAGAAATAGAAATAGAAAAACTTGGAAAAACAGCTTTAATTTACACAATTTGAAACTGATGACTCCAATAGATCCAGAATTGATATCATTAGATCCAGAACTAGTAACAGTCGGTTCAGAACGGACTTCAGTGGATCCAGCATTAATACCAAAGGTTTCAGAACTGATACCATTCGATTCGAAACTGAAACCAGTATACATCCAGAACTGAATAATGAAAACAGCGGATTCGATACTTATAGCGATTATTCAACAAAAATTGACACCAAACTTCGTCTGTAATGAACTTAAAGCAGTAAAAGAAGAATAATATGGAAAAGACGAATGAAGACTTAAGCGGCGAATACGTGACATCAATGAGTAACTGAGACAAAAATGAATACTTAAGAAATGTTAGGAAAGTGAATTAGCCGACAGAAGCAAATATAGTTCTTCGAATTGCAGATCCTCAAATAGAAAGTTATCAGCTACACTTCTTTTAAATATTATGAAGTAAAGAAGAACTAAAAGAAAATTAAACATCCTGAATTCAAGATGAGAGGAATGGATGGACTCCGCAATAACTTCCACAATAGAATTCGTTTGAATACTAAATAAGAAATCAACACACTTCGTATTCAATGACGGTACATAAAGAAGGAATCAGCAAAAAAGACAAATTATTCAGTATATGCGATAAACTACCAACAGTGACGTCAAGGGATTAAAAGGAAGTTAATCAAATGTCTGCATAACTGCCGTGCAAAACAAGAAAGCGGTAACTAAATTTGGGATTTGTCACCCGATTTGCAATTGTTTTTCATTAAAATATATTGAAAACAACTGTGAATCGAGGGCCAAATCCAAAATGTAGTTACCGCTTTCTTGTTTTGCACGGCAAAACAGAAGAGAACAAAACTTATGATTGCATGAAGATATTGTCCATCATTGATCACGGCTGATAACAAAGAAATTTAGATATGTGGATAAGTTCAATATATTGACTCGGACTAACAGAATTGAAAATCAAATAAGTTGTCAAAGCAAATGTCTAAATTTTTAATAACGTTTGTTCTCATTTAGACGAAAACATTGTTTTTTCATTTTATTAGACACATTTTGAACATTTTAAACTTTGTTAATTATGTAAAGTTTATTTAATGTAGTTTCCATACGATATTCCATTGATACTAAATTCTATTCTGAGGCGTGTTTTGGATACCTTATACAAAAATCTAAACTGTCGAAAGGGTTCATTTGATACTTTTTGCTTCTTGTTTCGAATTTCACTGACCATCAAACAAAGGCATTCAATTAACGCGAGCTCGTTGGCTTTTTTTACTAAATGAATCTTGCGACTGAGGTTGGTAAGTTCAGTTGAAATTGGCACGTCGGATTGAAAGGCAGGGCGTTTGTCAAACCGACATACGATGCCGGTCGCAATTTAATCTTTCGATAAATGTACGTGCTAACGAATCATGGTGCGTATAATAAATTTACTGCATCGGTTTCTGGTTCTGTAAACTTTGCATTCAGCTAGAACTCACGCTTCAAGGCTTAATTTTATGTATGATGTCACTGGGCAGTCTGTTACTAAAATTGGCGTGGGAATCTCTTCATTCAAAAAAATCTGCTGGTTATCAATTTTGGAAATAGTGAAATATAAAAACAAGTTCGATTTGATGAGCCATCTCATAAAAAGTTCCAACATCTAAAATTTAAAAGTAAAATTGTTTTAATAATTTCGAAAACTGTAACTTTCGACTTCTAATATTATAAAAAAAATGCTTCTGATTTCAGGAGCATAAGTTTCTTAAAAGTCAGAACAAGAAAAAAATAGGGCATCGTTTAGTATAGATTTTTGAGTCAGTTAACAATTTTAGTATACTCATTCCCTTAAACGGAATTGTTACAAATTGGGATTTTTTTATATAGCAACATGATCTAGATATATAATTTTGTAATTTATACTTTCTGAACAAGCTGGGCCTGAACGATTAACTTATGATCAAGCAGGTAATGTACACGGATTACATGAGATAGTTATCTTGTTCGCGTATATATATATATTAAATACACTGCTCCCATCGAAAGTCGATATCAGTTTCCGATTAAACTTAAACGTGTTTTCTCAACTTTTCCTCTTCTGTTAAGTTGAAAGCATTTTCAAATTCCAGTTTTCCTTATCGGTTAGAGAAAATTGGAATCTCCTTTCAACTACATTAACACTGTACCCACTACGTATGAAAATATGAAGTCGATAAGAACATAAGGGTAAAAATAAGAAAATGAAGATAATACAGCGAAAAATAAAGTGCAGATGCTTTTCATATTTTTCCAGATTTTTCAGTGAATTTTTGAAAAAAAAAAAAACAATTTTGATGTGAGATGTGATTTAGGAGAGTTGCTCTATATTTCGATCTTTGCATGGGTTCCTAGGGTTGATCCTCCTTTTTAGAGACAAAAGATGTCGCTCCAAAAAGTTAAGAGCTCTCTAGATAACCTCCTTCTGGGAGATGTTATTTTTATTTTGGAATAATCTAACCACCATCTGGAGAAAAGTTGACTTCGGATTTCATACACATGATGGATACTTATAAAATTGCTTATATACACATTCAATATTTAATAAAATCATTATGAAGAAAATTCTTATTCTCTTTCAAAGACCTATGGTGAAGTTGGGAATTACACATACTTTTACGCAGTTAAAACTCAAACTAACGTTAGTTACTTTCAACTTTGTTTTCAAGGTCTCATAGGCGAAACTTTTATCAGGATTCCTAATAATTTTTGCAGACAAAATTCCTGGTCGTTTCCCGATTTTTTCCTGGTAGTAGATATCAAATCTCTCGTTACTAGAAGCACGAATAAAACGCATCTAGCATAAGGTTCTGCTGAGTATAACTTTATGTATTGCGATATCTTATTATATTTAAACAAAATAATATTCTTGTAATTTATGATGTCTAGGACTCACAAAAAAATATAATACAATTTCGATGCCTTAATTATTTTGGTATTCTAATTGGTAAATAATTCTTGAACATAATTCTCAATTTCTTTGGTATTAGCATTTTGAAGAAATTCACAAAGATTTAGAAAGACTTCAAAAGATTTAAAATCATTTCATAAAGACTTCACAAAGATTTCGGACATTCCAAAAGGTTTCATGGATTTCATAAGATTTTAGAAGATGTCAAACATTTCAAACATTTCAAACAAATGATGAAGAAAAACATTTCAAATGATCAAGTCCCCCTCTTTATATTCTGTGTTAACTGATTATATAAATATCGAAGACTGATTACAAAAGCTATCTCCTTTTATTATGACAGTTTAATTATATTATATGTGTTTATGAGATAGTTAATGTGAAACTCACTCAGTACTAAAATAATTAATTTTCATTATGATTTTGTAATCACTCTTCAATAATTAATCGTTAATCCCAAAGAAATACAAAATTATATCTAACAATTTTTCTCCAATCCTCCAAACTGATGCGGTCCAAAACTACCCATAAGATATCAATATTTTCGAGAATTAATTTTGCGCAATTCACCTTCTCACTTTCGAAGTTCGTATGAATTAATTTCAGGGAAAAAAGATTGGAAAACCTAAAAAAAAAAATTGCCACAAATGTCGAACTGCAAAGAGTCCCTTCAGTAATATCATTCACATAACAAAACTAAGAAGATAGAAAAAAAAACAAAAAACAAAAACTTTCTCAATTCGATTAGAACAGTTTTGCAAGAATTTTCTATACACGAGAAAACGTTTGGGGGAACTTTAACTAGATTATATGGATATGAAGGGATAAGTGACAAATAATTGACAACATACCTCACATTAGTAGGACATGTCTCAAGCGAACATAAAGTATGTTAGTGCAAGAAAGGGAAAGAGTTACTTCACCAGGGTCATTTGCGAGCGTGTCAGCAGTTTTCGGAAAAATTGAAAACGAAGAGCTCCGTGCAGTGATAAAACATTTTTATTCAAAAAATTAAACGGCCACGCAAATGAAAGCCGAGTTAGATGAAGTTCAGGGGGAGTCTACTCCTTCGTTGAAAACCGTTTATTTTTGAATAAAATAAAATATAATAAATAGTCCGCAGGACTTTTTGCATCGATTCGTGACTGTAGATGAAACCTGGATCCACCACCATACACCCGAGACAAAGCAGCAGTTAAAGCAGTGAGTATCACCTGGTGAGAGTGCGCCAAAGGAGGCGGAGACTGTTTTGTCGGCTGGAAAGGTGATGGCCTCAGTATTTCAGGATTCCCAAGGAATTATCCCCATTGATTACTTGGAGTAGGGTAAGACCATAAGAGGAACGTACGATGCATTATCATTGGACCGGTTGAAGGCCAAGCTAAACTCCCATTCGGCAAAATTTTAAGTCAGGAAAAAATTAACAAAATTAACAAAAAATTGGTAAAAATGCAGCAAGTCACATTTCAGAAATATCGCATTTGTGGCAACTCATACTGTGGCATCTTTCATTTGGAAAACATTTTGAATCAACATCAAAATGGCATAAATGGGGCAAGTCACATTGTAACGAGTCACATTGGCGGCGAGTCACATTCGCGGAGTGTCACATTTGCGGCAAGTCAAATTGCGGCATCTCTCATTTGGAAAAATTTGAAGTCCACAAAAAATTCGCGAAATTGCGGCAAGTCACATTTAAAGCAAGTCACATTCGCGGAAACTCTGATTCGGAAAAAAATTGAAGTCCAAGAAAAATGGCCAAAGTGCGGCAATTCACATTCGTGGCAAGTCACACTGCGGCAACTCTCATATCGAAAAATTTGAAGTACAAAAAAAATTGGTAGAAGTGAGGCAAGTCACATTTGTAGCAACTCTCTTTTCGAAAAATGTAAAGTTTGAAACAAACTGGCAGAACTGCGGCAAGTCACATTGCAGAATTTCTCATTTTGGATAAATTGTGAAATGGTTGATTGATAAAAGTTATCCCGATCAGCAAAGGGTTTAAACTCTAAATTCTGATTACAAGAAGCAAAATCAGAATAGATTTGTAGTTGTCAAGTTCTACAATGTTGTATCAAGTTGTAAAACATTGCAAAAAATTTTAAAACACATATTATAAAAAAATAGTTTCTCATCACAATGTGTGGTGAAGTTTCTCCGATTTTTCTAGTCAATAATCTCAGCTTCGCGAAAATGGCGCTTGTATCCTTTCGGAACGCGACCCGCTACTTGCAACTATCAAAAAAGTTGAATTTTCATAGGCTCAAAATTCCAAATTAAACTATAATGTTAAAATAGCATCTACTAAATCATTAATAACCTCCACAAGACATATGACACCTCCCACCAAAAGTTCTATTATGGCCATTTCACATGCGTACTCGAATTAAGGGGGGAGGTTACACTTTTCGAGGTGATGATGTATTACTAATCAAACACTAATCAATGATATGCAAACGTTCAACTTATTTTTTAAAAGAAATTTCTTTTCTTCTTTATTTCAATGAGATACTTGAATAGTTTTAGTTCAAATGCTTTTATGCTGAAAATACTTTTCCACGACTGATTTTGGATTCAAATATATTCATGTGAACTTGAATGACAACATTCCAAAAATGATCTCATTTATTGAAACAAAAACAGACTTTACGGGGATCCAAAAGCAAACTTTTATTTATTCATTCCAAGATTTCACCTTTGCTCAACGCGTGTATTTTTCTAGCTCTAGTTTCTACTCGAAAAGCCCCTTTTACGATTTAGCAGACAATCCTGCTCGTAAAGAGGGTACCGTTTCCCGCGATTTCGGATAAAAAACACACGAAGATGGCAAAGGCGTGTTTGCGATAAGATGGTTTTCATTTTCGCGGTTTCAACTTGCATAAATAGAGAAACAAAAATGAGGTCAGCCGCTAATGAAACCAGGACCTAATCTCCGAGGGAGACCAAGCTTGTTGAAAGCTCATATTTTTCTGTTTAATAAGTATTTGTTCCTTCCGTGAGAGAAAAAACGAAAAGAAGGAACACCCAGGATCTATGTAAGTGACAAGACGTCTAGGAGGTGTCTCAAAGGGATTGTAATTTACGAAGCGACCGCACGTTCACCCCTTTTCTCATTGCTGCCATGTTACCACGATATTTGGTCTTTCCTGTGCAAAAATTTCCTCATCTTTCCCATTTTGAAGTTGGGTTCTGATGGGGCTTCGACCAGAATTTCTAGTCTAGAAAAAACTGGTGGAAGCTCTATCCGGCTCTAGTGAACAATTTCTTACTTTGCATAGGTAAGGAAGATCTACCCAGATGAATGTTGAATTAAAATATACTGCACTTGCATGAGAAGTAAATATTTAAATTTCTGATACATTAAGAAAAGAATCAACAAACTTGCTACATTTATTTGTTTAATTATTGCAATATTTGAGAGTTCAGTCACATCAAGCTGAAATTCATTGTTTGTAGAAGAATGCCAAATTAATTTTATTGAAATAATTTTTCACGGCGTAACAGAAGTTTTAAGAAATTATGTTGTAAAATTTGACAAATTCATTCAAGTTTTCTATTTTTACTAATTTTTTCCAATTAATTTCAATATCGAAAAACCCGTTCCCTTCTGTTTGCAATTTCGTATTTTCTGGAAATTCGAGATTTTCTTATCCCGAAAACGTCAAGTATTTGGAAATTAACCTACACTAGTATTTTGAATTGCCGCCTGAATGCTGCTCACCACAGGCGACGCACATTGATTGACGCTATTGGGGATTTAAACATGCTATGCGACACTGTCGGCCCCTACGCGATCTAACCAATATGGCCGTGGATGACATATTAATTACGCGTAAAACATCACGAAAACCAGCACAAACATAGCGTTTAACAGTAATGATCGCCCAACTGAATGAATAAATGCTGTAATAGGTAGCTGTGATGAGCAAAATATTTTTGACCTGATAATTATTTGCTCTGATAATGGAATTTACACGTCAATATCGAAAATCAACAAGTTTCAGAGGTTGTTGTGTCAGTGATTGTGACTCGAAAGAGAATAAAAACTTCAATTTGAGTTTTCATAGAGTGACAAAGCTTGGAAGTGTTAAAATAAAAAGGCGAAACTTATCTGGAAGAATTGAAGTTGTAAATGAATACAATGAGTGATTGAGAAATTTAAATGTGAAAGATTATAACATCAAGAATTTGCTTGTCTGCTCCTTGGATTTTAATGAAATTTTGCAATTCTCATCGCCACTATTAATTATTAAACTTCCTATTATTTTGTTTGTTTCTGAAGTTAAAGCATTGGTTTGAAGGCACAATGAATATATTTTAACTTTTTCGCGAGTTCTTATGGTAGCTCCGCACATTACAGTCACACAAGAATTAAGAATATTTTGGCCTTCGATCATATTTCTGAATGCAGGTATAGCTGTTGTGTAACTACACAAACTATCTGTAAGTCTAAAAATACCATTTTCTTAATTTAAATACACTTTTTAATTAAAGTATTGCTACTCATCCATATTACCCATATGGCTTCCGCGGCCATGTTTGTATGGCACCGCAGCGCCCCTTTTGGCGTGGTTGATGTTTTCATTGCCAATGACAGAAGTTTGCTACCAGCCTGCCACATAGTCACTCATTCACAAAAGATACAAATTATTAACAATTGACTAATTATTTATCAAATTTTTGAAAGTGGATGCATATCGCGAATATGAAAATATATCATATGTTTGTAGAAGTGGAGGGATCAAATTTTTGAACGCTGAAAAATAGTAGTGAAATTGTTTAGTGAGTTATGAATCCTAACCTCAAATCGTCAATGTTCTATTAAAAATATAGAGCAAAAGTAAATTTCTAAGCTTCACTTCGGGGAGTTTTACGTGCTTTAAGTGTGCAAATGTAAAAAATATGGTGGTTTCAAGTAATGTTCAAATTTTAAGGATTCGTGATGTGGAAATCCTATGTATGATTTACAGGCATTCATCTTACTGCATACTGTTTAGGATTGTTTGCAAACCTACTTCTTCTAGATTTACTTATATTAGAAAAGATTGACGTATTATTACATAATTTGTAATAATATGTCAGTCTGATCTAGTGAAAGTAAACAAATACCACCATAGGAGCGCCGTAGTGGCCCTTCTTTTCAGTTTGGTTGTGGAAGGCCGACCCCACTAGAACACTACCAGAAAGTCCAGTAGGACCCACATGGCTTAAAAGCGTTACGTTATTTATGGGGCTTTGACTAATTTTCCCCACTATAGCCCGATTATAAATAGGAAAAACTCGTTAGAGCCCCACTAGAATTCTTTCGAATTTTCTTGCATTGGATTCATCCGGTGATCTTTGAAGAAAAAGAGTAATTTCAACCGCAACATCATGGAGTGTAAACCCCCCCCCCCCCTTCCCCTTACTGTTACGCTCCATCACGTTTGATCGAACCCCTTTCCCCGGTAAAAGAGCGTGACGTCATTTATGGACGACGCCTGATAGAATTTATATTAAAAATTTCCTCTTATCAGAAATCCAAATTCATGCTGGTATTCCTATACCACTGAAACAATAATGATTTTAATCCGCTTTTGATTATAAATGGATGAAAGAAGCTTATATCTCTCGACGGGCTGATGCAGGAGATTAAAACTTATAAAGGCAAAAGAACTAATTTAAACATTCTTTTGATGTGATGCAGAGGCAGTGCCGGTTAATATCTACGAGGAAAAATTATCCGAACCCGTGAGAACTAGTACAGAACACTGTAATCTCCATTCCGCTAGCGAGTAGAAAAAAGAGAACTTGGAGGGGGTGGCATAGGGAGTATGCAAGCCAAATTAATTCAAAACCCTCTAGAGATGTTCTCGAGTCGACCCTCAGCCATCTCGCTTCTCTAATGTGCCCTTCGACGTGACCAAGCAACAACAAGCTTAATCCTGAAGGAATTTCTCTCTCCTCTCGTATTTTTTCCGAGAGTGATAGGTCGATACACAGTATCAAGTTGAAGTGTTCTTTTGCAGAATAATTGAATTTCGAATTTACCGTTCCGGATAAAAGGTTATTTCGACTTTTACTTCTGCTTCTTTTGAAGACCGTGTTTTTATTGGTTTTTTCCAGTCGATTCTAAAATTAGAATTGGTGTTCACATTCTTCACTGCTGGATAATGAAATTGACGATTCGAGTCGAAGTTCAATTAAATTAGAGAAAATACCATAGAATGATTGACAGTAGGAGATTTCTATTATGAGTGTATGAAATAAACTCGTGTTAGGTGGTGATTGGAAATTAGCACCACCATTGAATGAAAAAAAAGTAAAATTTAGCAACATGTGCCTACAAAAAAGGGTTTCGTAGCCCTCCCTTAACTTCCCCATTCCTTACTTTTCTTCATCCCATTACCCTCTCCCTCGCTTTCCATCCACTCTCCCCCTTCTATCACTTACCATCACTTACAATCCCTCACCCCCTCTCACCATTCCCCTCTCCATCCTTTCCCTCCACTTACTTGCTCCCCTCCCACCCTTCCCGTCATTTTCCTTCCATCTCTACGTCACACTTCTGATCACACCCTTTCTCTCCTCTCTTCCTCTCCCACGTCATCACTTCCCTTCCCCTCCATTCATTTCCCCTCCCCTCACTCCCACCTCCATTACATATCATCCATCACCCCTGCTCATCCCACCCCTCACTACCACCCTCTTTATTTCCGTTTCCTCGCTTGTCATCCCTTCTCATCCCATCCTTCTCCCGGCCGCACCTCGCTTTCCTCTACACCTCACTTCCCATCACGGGAAAAAGTACGACGGATGGACACCCGACCGAAATTATAAGGGTTTTTTCCGGGACCACGAAATCCTGAGAAGCGCGGAACAGGAAAAACCTAAATTTAGTTCTAATTGTTTTATATTATTCTCAGTTGAAGAGAACATGATTAGAATATACCATATACAAAGAGGACGTATAATATATCTTAGAGATTCTTAAAACTCCTTAAATTAGAAAACAATAAAATCTTACTTCAGTTGAAACATCGGCTCAAAGAACGTTTTATGAAAAGAGGTTTTGAGAAATAGTAAAATTAATTAATTAATTTTAAGAAATAGTAAATACTGAGTTTGGACGCTTAATAGCAAGCCATTCCAGTATACTAATTTTTCTTTTCCTTCCTTTCTTCAATTTATAAAATAAAGAAGATGTAAAAATGTTTACCAAGACAATGTTACAAATATTAACCTCTATGTTTAATTCATAATCCAGTATTTGAGTTCAAACATCAGCGCTACCGCGGACGAGTTACCGAATCAAAAAAACTAACAGTATGAGCATAGATTCCGAGAGTCAAAAATTGCTGTTCATACAACGTTCTTTGAGCCGATATTTCAGTTCTTGAAAATCAATAGGATTTGTATAAAAATCCTAATATTCAAACGCCTACTGTTTTTTTACACCACGCTTAGTATAATGAAATGAGTCTTTAAAATTAAAAAACGTTCTAACCACTTGAAGTTATCTTAAACTTCTGTACAATGATGTAAAAAATTATATGGTACAAATTCAAACCTTCTACACCCTGCTTAAACCCTAGTATTAACACCCTTTAAATAAAGATGTACCTCGAATATTATATATTATAATTTAGTTCTCACCATTTTGTATCCTTCAGAATCTTAGGAAAAATTTACGAGATATGGAGAGGCACATTATAAAATATTCAAACCCTTAATGGTCCTCTTAACAATTTCTTTAAGAAAATCAACCCTTGAATTTATAAACTATTTTAAACTGAGTCTCAATGTCCTCTGTTAGACAATTCTTTATTGAAGAAAAATTTTACTAGATATGCTGGTATATGTATCGTATAAAAAATTAAAATTTGTTTCAACACTGTAACCCACCTTTATGTAAATAAACCAACCTCCGAACTTTGACAATATTTTAAAGGAATGTAAATCCTATCTTATCACATTTATAATCTTCTTTTGTTTGAAATATGTTATACAAAATCAGAGACTTCATAACTGGCCTTCTCAAAGCCTAAGGGTAGATTTTTGTTTTATCAGTTATACATATATTTTTTTCGCAGAAATTTTCAATAATTTTCTATCAACGTCATATCATTTAATACAATATGGTATTTAAATAAAAATGATTATATTGTCTTAAATCTTAAGACGTGTACAAATCTACATCAAATGACCCCTATTTGAAATATTATCAATCATCCTGTAGGAAAATATCGATAAAAAGGAAGTTTTTCGCCAATTTTCAATATTTCCAATATCTCCGATGTTGTTCAAAACTCTTTAAGTTTCTTCAGCTCTTATTGAAGGGTTTCTGCACTTTTTACTAAAATAATCTTCGGACTTGGAGATATGGTAGGTTAAGTTGAAAATAAAAATATCTAAGGCATGAAGGGCTCTAATCTTCAAATGTTTTTTTCTTAATTAAGGCTTGAGCGATTCGATAATAGATGTTGGAAAAATGTCAGGATGCCGATTCATTAAACTCTATTAGCGATTTATAAGACAGCAACCACCCTTCAAAATTTTCAGGTTATGTTTCGTAAACAGGGGTCATTCGACGCAGATTGGTATACCTTATAAGAAGATATAATTTGGAAAAAATTATGAATTGTTTTAAGAATATGACTCCCATTTGAAATCTTTGAAGAATCTCAATGTACCCAAACTCTTAGCGGGGATTGTATGAAGAACACGTTGCACGTCAGAAAGTGAGATATTTTTCTGTGACTGAGATTGGAGGACATCACTGAAACGTGAAATCGTGAGAAAAATACTCTGAGAGTTTTCGATAGCGGAAAATGGGAAAGGCGTCATTGCGAGAAATTCGTTTTGTGACGTTAAGAAAACAATCCTAGAGGTCTGTCTGATATAAGTTTTTGACGTGGTCAGAACCAAAGTTCCCAAGCACTCGAATCAATATCGGATCTCTAAAGCGTGATCTCCCTTTCCGTGGCTCTTCAGTTTCAGACAGTTTTGAACTTTAGTCAGCTCATGGATAAATACTGGATAGGTATTTTGCTAAGAAACTGTCCTGCAGTTGCGGAAACTGACGTCACGACAAGCTCCTAAGTTGAGCGTGAGAATCTTGTTTTCATCAAGGTATATTAAATCAACTATACTCATCTCGCGATATTGTGCCGCCCCTTCTTGTACCGTCTTCACGGCTGTTCACGCTTGACTGCTTTTGTCTCCCTCCCTGAGCGCCCTAGACTGAAAGTCTTCGCTCGGGCAGTCAGTGCCGTATCAGAAGTTGTTTACATCATGACTCTCAGAGCATATACTTTTGTACGTGGTCCTGAGTCCTGAGTGTTTACTCACGTGTCGCTTCAAATCCGGTTGAAAATAGATTTAATTAGCGCCCGTTACTGTGCCGACCAGACCCGAGGCTGGCACAGTACCGAGAGATGAGTGTATAGTTATTGTATAGAAAGCCTAATAAACTCTTAATACACTCAACTCTGAATTTATGTCAAGTTTCGGGTATGTCTTGCGATGGCCATGACGCCCTTCAAAGAATTTCTCTAAAGTAAGCAATCAGGGTCGCATGAATCATTTCCAGTAGAAATACATGATATTAATTAAGTGTACTTTGTGCAAATGAAGATTTTTCTTATAATGAATGGACCTCTTTTAATGATGAAGACTAATTAATGAAAAAAGAATTTCCTTTTTTTCGGTTCCTTAGACCCCCTCATCCATGAATGCGAGAAGACGGAAATTTTAGAAACGACTCAAATCCAGATGACTTAAATTTAGAGTAGAATGTAAATTTGAATACATTGAAGAGTGGGAAAAGATAAGAAAAATGAGTGTGGAGACGAGAGACTTTGGCGTCAGAAGTTACAAATTAAAAATGGCAGCCAAAAGAAATATTTTTTTACGTATTTTTCAAAAAAATGTCGCAAGGGGGTTTTTGACATCGCTTATTTCGATTTTGATGTCGAAAGTTACAAATTCAAAATAGCTGCCAAAATTTCCAAATTTTTACAGATTTGCCTAAAACCTGGTACAAGATGAACTCAAAAGTTAAAAATTCAAAATAGCGGTTCCAATTTGGCGGTACAAATTGACATTTATTTATGTATTTGCCAAAAAAAATTTTGCAAAGGGGTTTTTGACGTCGCTCATTTCGATTTTGAAGTTAAAAGTTATAAATACAAAATAGCGGCCAAGATTTCAAAATTTTTCACAGATTTTCCCAAAACTTGGTACAAGGGGTTTTTTGAGGTTACTTATTTCGACGTTGCACTCAAAAGTTAAAAATTCAAAATGGCAAATTCAATATGTGACAAAATTTTTTAATTTCCATAGATTTGACCACAACATGGTACAAGGGAGTTTTTCAGGTCGCTAATCTCGACTCTGATCTCAAAAGTTACAAATTGAAGTGGCGGATCCAATATGGCGGCTAAAATAAACATTTCTTTACGTATCTGCCAAAAAATTTCTACCAGGCGGTTTTTGACGTCGATCATTTCAGATTTGAAGTTAAAAGTTATAAATACAAAATAGCGTACAAGATTTCAAATTTTTGGACAGATTTGCCCACAACTTGGTACAAGGAGGTTTTTTGAGGTTAGTGATTTCGACGTTGCACTCAAAAGTTAAAAATTCAAAATGGCAAATTCAATATGTGACAAAATTTTTTAATTTCCATAG
>JAUMHM010000016.1:16008478-16035526 GCA_032362435.1 Melikaiella ostensackeni
CGATACGCTTACCACGTTCTCAGTTTTGTAGACACGAGTCGAAATCTGCAAAATCTTCGTAATTATGGTAAAAACTCACAACTCATTTTTTGCAGTAAAAGCCTTTCCGGTTATAAGCAAAGGAACTTATATTGCTCAAAAAGCTCGAAAGCTCGACCCAAACTGGGCACGACTTTTTTTGGGCCAGGCCGAGCTGAGCCACAGTTTGCCAAAAAGCACTTTTTTGGGGCAAAAATCGCTCGACAGTTTAATTTACAACGGATTCGGATGTATTTTTTTAAAATGACCGTAAGGCTTGCAGATAGGTGTAACTGATATTTTTTCACTTTTCTCAACATAACATATTTAGTTCAATAAAAAATGAAATTTTTTTTATATAACTTTTCAAGTGTGCTACTACTCTAAAGCTTCTCAAATTCAATAAAAGAGGCCTCAAATCAATATAGGAACTATACAGAAATAATTCATTATGTGTTAGAGCAAGAAAACGAAATTGTTTATAATGTTATAAGCAAATTAATGAACAAGTGTCCTTTTTTTGTAATTTGCAATGATTGGATGTTGAAATGCAATTTTTTAAAATAAAATATAAGAGGATTAGAAATTGGACCAAATTTGTTACTTACTAAAACAATACTTATAAACAAATGCCCATGTTTAACATTCTTTCATGAATAGACTCAGTGTTCTTACGAATTCAACTGAAACTGTCTTGCCAGTAGCCTCGTGCTGTCATATTTTTGGAATTAACAATAACTGTCAATTATTTAAACAATTTCGATAAACAAATGTACATTTCGACCTATTTTCCATAAATGGTTTCATTTTTTTAAGGTCTACAAAAAACGTCTGACAAATGACTTCTTGTTATATTTTTTTCAGTTGACAGCAAATGTTAATTATTTAGGCAATTCTTGAAAACAAATACCTATTTTTACATTTTTTCATGAATAAGCTCAATTTTTTACGGAATCGGCTAAGAATCTCTTGCTAGTAACTTCTTGTTGTCATATTTTTCTAATTTACAATAACTTTTAAATATTTGAACAATTTGTATAAAACAAAGAAACATTTCTATCTTTTTTCCATGAATGGTCTCATGGAGACATTTTCATTTCATAGTACATATTGCTCAGTTCTTTGTGAATAATGCAAATGATCATGTTTAATAGTTGAATTTAAATATTTAGTAGTTATTGTAAATTTGAAAAATATGGCAGTAAAAAGTCACTGGCAAGACATTTTTAGTCGAGTCCATAAAAAATTGAGCTCCTTCATGGAAAAAAAAGTAAACATATTTATTTGTTTATAAGAATTGTTTAAATGATTAACATTTGCTGTCAGTTAGAAATGTGCGACAAGAAGAAGTCATTGGTAAGACATTTTTAGTTGATTTCTCAAAAAAGTTAGACCATTCATGAGAAAAAAATCGAAATGTGCATTTGTTTATAGAAATTGTTAAAAAAATTAACAGTTATTGTTAATTTGAACAATATGTTAGCAATAAGTTACTAGCAAGACATTTCAAGGCGATTCCATCAAAAAAGTGAGTCTATTCATGGAAGAATGTCAAACGTGGGTATTTGTTTATGAGAATGGTTCAAATAAATGAAACATTTTGTCAGATTACAAAATATGACAATTAGGAGTCATTGAAAAGACATTTTCATTTCATTCTGCGCAAAAAATTAAGCCTACTCATTCAGACATTGTTAAACTGTGTATTTGTTCACAAAAATTGTTTGAAGACTAACGAAAGAGAAACTATTTTTATTTAGTCGTAATCGTACATTAATTTCTCTCATATTTTATGCGAAAACTATGAATTTCAAGAACTAATCATTGCAAATTACGAAAAAATGACACTTGCTCTTAAATTTTTCCATAATATTATAAAGAATTTTATTTTCTTACTATAACACATAATTTATTATTTCTGCATAGTTCTCATACTGATTTGAGGCATGTTTTATTGAATTTGAGCATCTTTAGAGTAGTGGCAGACTTGAAAAGTTATTAAAAAAACTAATTTCATTTGTTATTAAATAAAAAATGTGACTTTGAGACCTTTTCCTTCAAGAAAGGTGACTAATAGTGACTTTTTCTGAAAAATTGACTAGAACGTGACTTGAAAAAATGTGACTGAGAGTGACTTAAGTGACTGTGCCAGCCCTGCTAATTAACAACGAAGTGTCTGAGGACACCAAAAATATCTGTTCAACGCTCACCGAATTTCGATGAACCTAGCCGCCCTTTCCAGTTTTCCTTGAGCTCACCGAAATTATTTGTTCTACGCTCACCGAATTTCGCCAACCAACAAATTCTTTATTCGACATGATAAAATTTTGAGTTCTCACTTTTTTAATGATTCGAAATTAATATTGTACAATCCTCAGTTCAAAATGTGAAGCATCGGCTTGAAGAACGTTATATGAACAGAGATTTTGACTCACCCGAATCTATGTCTATACTGTTAATTTTTTGTATTTTCAAATTCGTCCGCGGTAGTACTGAAATCGGCAAAGCTTCATTTTGACGTTCAGTGTTAAATATGAATTGGACAACGAGGTTAGCAATATTGTCTTGAAAAATGTCTTTCATACCCTTGTTATTCATTGAATTCAGCAAAGGAAGAAAAAGAAACATTAATATTCTGAAATGGTAGTATATAAAGAAAAAAGTGGATGAAGACTCCAAAGAAGCTTATCACAACTCCAAGAAAGAGGAAAAGCCCGCTGTTGAGCGTCAAAACTTGTTATTCATATAAATGATATATATGGATAAATAGATGATAATTTTAGTATCTGCAGTAGATCAGAACTGAAATAAAATGATAAAATTTTATTGTCTTATGAGAGACAACAACCTTGTTGTCTGATATGATAAGTGTACTTACAATTATTAACAGAACTCAGTATTTAAATTAAAAGTTTAGCACCACCGCAGAAGAATTTCCAAAACGAAAAACAACAGTATGATCGTTTGTTCCTCTGAGTCAAAATTTCCGTCCATACAACGTTCTTTGAGCCTATGCCTCATATATTGTTTCGTGAAAGTTTAAATATCAAATCATCTAATCTGAAAGGCATTCAGAATTATTGATTGTTCAATTTTGTAAGTGAATTAAAAAAATGTTTTAATTGATAATGCCAAAATTCTAACAAAAATGATAAATTGCCATAGAAAAGGGTTAAGGACCGAAACCTAGCATCATTGTTGATCCTCAGGACTACAACAGGTGGTTTAATTAAATTTACTACTTCTCTCGTGAAATTCCGACTAGATTTTAATTAAAGCCAAGAAGTAAACTCCCCAGTTTCACGAGTCGCTTATTCTCGGTGCAATTGGTGCCGAAGACTGACTTCCGGTGTCTGCAGTTTTTCTGAAATAGCTGATGAAGAGTAGGATGCACACCTGTTATAGACGAGGTGCAACGACAGTGGCCCTGACCTAGCAGCCAGGGTAAGCTCAGTTACCATGGCGACGAACCCACACCTGGAAGGTAATCGCCAGAGGTCAAGAGAATAGATCGATCTTTGACCCGGGATTGCGTTCTCCGCCTCTGAATGTTACACATCCACCATTCACGGTTCTATGGGTCCGCATGGTGCCGTTAACTATATTACCCTAGAATCCAGAATCCAGACTCTGATCCTCGGTCTCCCTTGAGATTAGTTCCAGAAGGTTTTGGTGCGATCAAATGAACAGGAACTGTATGGACTACCACCAAAGTCCCTTTGTTCGTCGGATAACCATTGCTGCTCCGAGCGATTGTCCGATCATGTAATTAATCGACAATTAGACAACACTGTTCTACAAGCCGATAACATTCAACTTCGCTTCCAACGATTTATTGTCAATCGAGGGTTGCTGTTTATCTAACGATTAGCTGCGACTGTTGTATTATTAGGTTAAATTCTAAAACTGAAGTAATTTTAGGTTTTCTACTTTTAAAAAAAGCTAGTAGCAAACAACTTCGTTTTGAGGTATTATGAGCATAAATTCATACAAAGAGCTGTACCTGCCCTGAAAGTATGAGAGAACAAAGAGATTCGATAACCTCTCTGTTCTCTCATACTTTCAGGGCTCTATTTCTTAAACGAAATGGCGAAAAAATCTGAAATTTTCACAGAACCAGTGTAATGTGGCTTTCTATGTTTTCTCATATAAAAAAAAAATAAGTAGAAGTAGGCGACAGGCACTTACAAGAAAAAGTTTCGTCGCCTATTAAGTCATTAATAAGGCCGTTCAAATCTTTCCCCTTCCCTCACTTCCCCTCATTTTCCCCTCACCACGTCCCCCTCTCCTCATTTTCCTTTACACTTTTCATTTCCCCTTCTTATTCTCCTCATTTCCCCTTCAATCCCACTCATTGTCCCTCGATACTCCTCCCCTGATTCTCCCTCACTCCTCACTCCCCCTTATTTTCCTCATTTACACTTACATTCTGCCACCGCCCTTTACTTCCCCTTAATTTCCCTCATTTCCCTTTATTTTCCCGGACTTCCCCTCATTTTCTATACGACGGATGGACACCCGACCAAAACCATAAGGGTTTCTGCCCGCGGCTCCAAAACCCTATAAGTACCAAGTAAAGTTTAGCCGCTAAGGTAAACTGTGTGCCATTTTCGATACTTTGAGATCGGGATTACGTGTACGAGGTGCTTATTTCAATTTCAATTATCCAAACTTTCGAATAGTCAACTTTTTTCTAATTGCACAGACCATTAGATAGCACTCTAATAAGTCAATATTCCCAATATGAAAAAATTCCTAATAAAATTACTTTATGTTTCTATTTGGGACTTCCGTAGTTTGAAACTTGTGTAGTTTGAATCTCCTGTAGTTTGGAACTCCCGCAGTTTGCAACTCTCATCGTTTGAAGCTCTCATAGTTTGAAGCTTCCGCAGTTTGAAACTCCTGCAGTTTGAAACTCGCACAGTTAGAAACTCCCGCTGTTTGAAACTTCCGTAGCTTGAAATGCCCTTTGTTTGAAAATCTCATAGTTTAAAACTCTTGTATTTCAATGCTCTTGCAGTTTGAAACTCACCTAGTTTGAAACGTCCGCAGTTTAAACTCCTGCAGTTTGAAATTTCCGTAGTTTGAAACTTCTATAGTTTAAAACTCCCACAATTTGAAACATCCGCAGTTTGAATCTCCCACAGTTCGAAACTCCAGTAATTTAAAGCTTCTGCCGTTTGAAACTCCCGCAGTTCTAAACTTCTGTTGTTTGAAACTTCCGTAGATTAAAACTTACATAGTTTGAAACTCTCGTAGTTTGAAACTCCCGCAGTTCGAAACTCTCACAGTTCGAACCTCGCACAGTTAGAAACTGCTGCTGTTCAAAGCTCCCGTAGCTTGAAATGCCTCCAGTTTGAAACTCCCACAGATCAAAACTCCCGTAGTTCAATACTCCTGCGGTTTGAAACTCCCGTAGTTTGAAACTTCTATAGTTTGAAACTTCTATAGTTTCAAACTCCCAATGTTTAAAACTCCTGCTGTATAAAACTCCTGCAGTTTGGAACATTCTCAGTTTGAGTCTCCCACGGTTCGAAACTCCAGTAATTTAAAGCTTCTGCCGTTTGAAACTCCTGTTGTTCAAAACTCCCGCAATTTGATACTCCCGTAGTTTCAATAGCTTGCAGTTTGAAAACTCTGTAGTTTGAAACACGCACAGTTTGAAACTCTCGTAGTTTGAAATTCCCGCAGTGCGAAACTCCCACAGTTTGAAACTCGCACAGTTAGAAACTCCTGCTGTTCGAAACTCCCGTAGCTTGAAACGCCCCAGTTTGAAACTCCCACAGCTTAAAACTCCGTAGTCTATTGCTCCCGTAGTTTGAAACTCCCTAGTTTGAAACGTCCGCAGCTTAAAACTCCTGCAGTTCGAAACTTCCGTAGTTTGAAACTTCTATGGTTTAAAACTCCCACAGTTTCAAATTCCTACAGTTCAAGATTTCTCTAGTTTGAAACTTCCGTAGTTTGAAACTCGAACAATTAGAAACTGCTGCTGTTTGAAACTCTCGTAGCTTGAAACGCCCCCAGTTCAGAATTCCCACAGATCAAAACTCACTTAGTTTAATGCTCCTGCGGCTTGAAACTTCCGTGGTTTGAAACCTCTATAGTTTAAAACTCCCACAGCTTAAAACTCCTGCTGTATAAAACTCCCGCATTTTGAGTCTTCCACGGTTCGGAACTCCAGTAATTTAAAGCTGCCGCCGTTCGAAACTCCCGCAGTTTAAGACTTCTCTAGTTTGAAACTTCCGTAGCTTGAAACGCCACAGTTTGAAACTCCCACAGCTTAAAACTCCGTAGTCTATTGCTCCCGCAGTTCGAAACTACCCTAGTTTGAAACGTCCGCAGTTTAAAAATCCTGCAGTTTGAAACTTCCATAGTTTGAAACTTTCATAGTTTAAAACTCCCACAGTTTAACGCTCCTGCTGTTTGAAACTCCAACAATTTGAAGTTCCCGTTGTTTGAAACTCCATCAGCTTGAAACTCCCGCAGTTTGAATCTCCTGTGGTTTGAAACTCACCTAGTTTGAAACGCCTGAAGTTTGAAACTACTGTAGTTTGAAACTCTAGTACACTCAACTCTGGATTTATGTCCAGTATCGGGTATGGTCTCGATGGCCGTAAGTCGGTTCCAAGAATTTCTACGATGTAAACAGTCAGGAGGCCGGCAGACATTCTAGGAAGGACATAAACCCAGGTGACTGCAATCAAGTGTTCAGTGTAGTTTGAAACTCACGTAGTTTAATATTCCCGCAGTTTGAAACTCATCTATTTCGATACGCCCGCAGCTCAAAACTCATGCAGTTTGGAGCTCCCACAGTTCAAAACTCCCGCAGTTCTGAACATCAGTAGCTTGAAGCTTCTGCAGTTTGAAACTCTTGTAGTAAAAATGCCCGCAGTTTGAAGCTCCTGCAATTTAAGACTCACGTAGTTTAGCACTCCCGCAGTTTGAGATTCCCGTAGTTCGAAACTCCCGTAGTTTAAAGCTTCTGTAGTTTTGAACTTCCATGGTTTGAAACTCCCGCAAAACCTTCAAATCTTACAATTTGATAGTTCTAATTTTCTCAAAAATGAAGTTTAACACGCATTCCCCATAAGAAAACAAGACGTTTTTGTAAATTTTGTTCAAAATCTTCAATATTAGGTCAGTCGAGTTGAAACTCAACATTTTTCTTCAGCTTGAGAATACGAATCAAAAATTAATTTTTGAATTGCACCCACATAAGTTTGTTTTTGAGGATCCCAAAAAACGCCCATATGTAAAAAATTGGATTTTGCGAGTTTTTGGCGCTAACAATAATTTTTTCGTGGTTTCCTTCAGCATAAATTTGTCTAGTACATGATATATCACAAAAATATTTGTTCATACAATTTGTTATTATATATAACAATATTTTCTTAGAATAATGCTAGAAAGTTGCGGTTTTTCCTAAAATTTTTTACTTTTTGTCCATTTTTCACTTCTTGTGGTAATAATTAATGCAAGTTCACAAACATAATTGTTTAAACAATTAGGTATTGCTTATAACTATCAACTTTTAGAGTAATGCTTGAAAGTTTCGTTTTTTCTGAAATTTGTATCTTGTCTTTCACTTTTTAGTTGTGAAAAAATAATTAATGAGCATGAACAAGAATTATTTTCTGAGCAATATTCTTTTTTTCCTGACTGGAGCATTTTCACCCTTTCGCTAATGTTTTGAAAATATTAATTTAACCCAGAAAGAAATAAAAAATAATTCTTGTTGATGTTCATTCATTATTTTTTCATAACTAAAAAGTCAAAGAGAAGCTGAAAATTTTGGAAAAACCTGCACCTATGTAGTATTACCATAGGAAAAGATAGTTATGAGCAATAATAAATTCTTTGAACAATTATGTTTGTTATACTGCATTAATTATCACCATACTCTAAGTAAAAAGTGGACAAAAAGTTGAAAATTCCGATAAAACCGCAACTTTCTAGCATTATTCTTATTATATAATTTAATACAATTATTCTTATTATATAAGAGAAAATTATCAAAAATAATAATAAATGGTTGAGGCAATGATGCTTGTTAACTGGAATTAATTATTACCTCACTCTAATTGAAAAAAGGATGAAATGTAAAAAATTTTGGAAAAAACTGCAACTTTCTAGCATTATTCTGAGCGAATATCATTATAAATAATAATACACTGTTGAAACAATCATGTTCATTGAATGGCATTAACTACTACCTCACTCTAACTAAAAAGTAAAAAAATTCGGAAAAATCGCGACTTTCCAACTCTATTCTAAGAGAGAATTGCTATAAACAATAACAAATAGTTCAAACAATTTATCTGAAAATCTAACTATCCGTATGAACTAATACTTTATGTATTATAAACAATTTTCACTAAAATAAACTGCAAAAAAATAATAATTAACGCCAAAAACTCGCAAAACCCAATTTTTCACTTATGGGTTTTTTTGGGACTCTACAAAATAGACTTATAGGGGTGGAATTCGAAAAGTAATTTCTGATTCCTGTTTCACGGCTAATTGTAAAGAGAAATGTTGACTTCTAACTCGATAAACTTAATATTGACGATTCTATATAAAATTTACAAAAACATATTTTTTTCCTATAGGAAATACGTGTGAAACTTCATGGGGTCTGTGGAACCTCTAGAAATAATTTTTTTCAACAAAAAAAAGCATCTATTTCTTTTTGATTCAAACCAATTTGGAGAGTAAGAGCTTGAAAATTAAAAACAAAAAAAGTTTCGACCAGCTCACAATGGTTCAGGAATGGATTTTCGCGGACAAATTAAGCTGCAGGTCGCAATTCTCAATCGATTCACTTTTTCTTTTCTTAAATTACTTCTTATAAAATTCCTAACGAACGTGAGGCTGCCGATTTTTTATTTTGTTTATTTCAAGGATATTAACTAAAAATTAGTTTTTCTCTTGAAATGCTGTATATAAATGGCCATTGTTAATGTATTTTGTTTTTAACAATAAAAGTTGATAACTGAAAGTATAATATATTATCCTTGTGAAGTTTTCTATTCATAAAACGTGTCATATTATTATCAGTAGTAAAGTTTTCGCGTAGAAAATAATGGTCGAAATTTGTTCACGAAATTGGTTTATAAAAATAATGAATTTTAATTTTTCATGAATATTTAAGATTGAATATCCACGTTTGATCTACATCTTTAAAAAATTAACTCTAAAAAAATTAAATCTGGGCATATGTTTATGAACATTTTCAATAATAATATTTTTGATTATGAAACAAATTATTTATGTTTTTTTATTATTTCTGAACGAATTTTGAGCAATTCTGAGTTCATTTTCAGTGTTTTCAAAACATTAAAAAATTATTACTTTGATTTTTCATTTCTTTCTCTAATCTCTTCTTTAATATAATATTTTGTGAATACAAAAAAAAAATCGGCAACCTTACGTTTGTTGAGAATTTTATGCTGAGTAATTTAAAAAAAGAAGAGAGAAAGTAAATCGGATGAAAATTGCGACCTGCAGCTTAATTTGTCCGCGAAATTCCATTCCTGAGCCACTGTGCACCCTAGTGTGAAAGCCTTCACTGATTTTCGATAATTTTTTAAATATTGGAACATCAGTAGAGTGATGTATTATTATTATTATCTACGTACTGATGAATTTGGTAACTTTTTCAAACATTTAATTTGAAATTATGAAATAGAAGCTTTACCCTGAAATCTCAAAGGCAAGGAGTTAAAATCAACTTTGTATAAAAATGAAGATAAGTTACATGTTCAATATATTTTGGAAAAAATTTGTTATCCTCGCATTCATATTCACGATTTTTTCACCTTTTTTTTAATATTCATAAACACAGTAATTCTAATGTAAATGATTTTTCCCCTTTGCGTATTTTCATTTGAGACTTTGGTCAGCAATTTGCACCACAATAACTGCACGTCACGTGTTGTGGCGTAGTCGCTAATATTCTGCAGAGAAAATTCTACAATTTCCAATGCATATGGAACATATTCGAAAACATATACCCTCTGTGCCAGGATGACATTTCAATTATATTAACAGTATACTCAGAAAAAACAAATGTATAGTAAACGGAAAGTATATTCAATATATTTGATATCAAAAATATCTGTAAAAATCATAAGATTAGAGAAAAATTTGAATAAAGTATTTCGTGATACATAATAACAGAATGCACATATTGTCCATATGGCATCTTTCTCAGAATATCATTTTTTGTAAGCAACGAGAGTATCATTTCTTTTATCTGAATGTATGTAAAACCTTTTGGCAACCTTATTTTTCGATAAAAACCAGTTTAACACTTTAATTAGTGGTAAAAGTGAAAATTGTATGTCAAACCTTATGGCAATCTTATTTTATAAACACCAGGTCAACATTTTGATTAGTTGTAAAACTGAAAGAACCTGAAAAAATTATTACATGATTCATGTACACAGAACATGAAAAATGAAGGAAATAGATCATAGTGCCAAAATCATATTTTGTGGGTTGATTCAGAAATTTTTCAAAAAAGGAAAAGATAATAATCCAAATCAATAACACATTTATACAAAATTTCTAACTTCCTCAAATTTGTAAACTATATTCAAGTAAAATAGATATCTTATGGTAAATTTGGTTTACCATTACCACCTCAATTAAAAGAAATCCTAAGTATTCATAAGCAACCCTGCAGATTGGAACGAATTCTTGCTTAATGTCTCTTTTTTAAAATTTCTTAAAGATCTTCATTCTTATGAAATTTTGTTATGTACTGAAGAGAAACTCTTAAAAAGTTCACAAATCAAAACTAGACTTCGAGACTACCCTACTTTTCCGGCTCATTAAAGACATTTTTTGATGACATGATTAGTATTTTTGTTTGTAGTCACAAAGAGCTTCAATTGTTTAATTAAAAAATTTGTCTTATCAATTATTTTTGTGAAAAAGATACTATAATTTTAAAAGCTCCTTATATGTACACAATTATATTAATTTCAAATTCTCAATATTAACAATAACATGTACACCAGTCGGACCGAACATATTGTGGGCTGTTATTGTCCTCATACAATTTACATGTTACATAAATTGTCAACGCCAAATTAACTGTGAACCGCCTTCGTCTCACTCATGAATTTTAATTAAAGCCTAATGGACTAGTTAATTGCAGGCACAAGGATTTAATTCAACTAGAAAACACACACGCACGCTGCGCGCGCTATTATTATTTTTTATTTGACGCCATTTTTAAATACGTTAACTTCAGAATCATTGTTTAAAATTTTTGTGCAATATATAGACAATCAACTCGTTGCACTTTTTGTTGAAAAATACCAATTTCCGACGAAAAACACTAACACAACCTAAAGTTGTTCAAAATTGTAAGTTTAATACTTGATCAAATGATTTTTGTTTAAAATAACCGATTTATGGTAAAAGCACTGATATACCCTATTGCTGTTCAGGTGTTGTAAATATTTTTTGAAATATAAGAATTTTTTATTAACGATAACAATTTTGGAGGGAAAAACATTACCATAACATAACAAACGATTGTTCCAAATTGTAAATCTTCTTTAAAATTTGATGATTTTTGTTTAAAATAACCGGGTTCAGATGAAGAAGTGTTAATATTACCTAAATATGTTTCAAAATTAAAAATCTTCTTTAAAATCTATACCAATATTCGGTGAAAAACGCGAGCATAACCTGAAATTTTTCTAAATTTGTTTATCTTCTTTGAAATCCAATGATTTTTTTATAAAAGTTCCGATTTCCGGTATAAAACGCCAACAAAATCAAAAATTGTACAAGAAGTGTGAATCTTCTTTACAATATAGTTTTTTCCATTAAAAATTCCAATTTCCGACGAAACACACCATCATAAGGCAAAATTATTAAAAGATTCTAAAGCTTGTTCAAATATGAATGATTTCTGTTTAAAATAAACGATTTTCGGTGAAAAATATTAACATTACTTAAAATTGTAGCAAATTGCGAATCTTCTTTGAAATCTACTATATACCGATTTCCTGTGAAAAACGCAAGCACAACCTAAAATTGTTCAAAAATTGTTTATCTACTTTGAATTCGATGATTTTTTATTAAAAGGACCGATTTCCGCTATAAAACGGCAAAACATAAAAAATTATACAGAAACAGTGAATCTGCTTTGAAATATAATTTTTCCCAATGAAAATCCAATTTCTGACGAAAAACACTATCATAACCTAAAATTGTTAACAAATTCTAAATCTGGTTCAAATGAGAATGATTTTTGTTCAAAATAACCGATTTACGGTGAAAAACTTTAACATTGCTTAAAATTGTTGCAAAATTGTAAATCTTTTGTGAAATCTTCAACGATTTCCGATGAAAAACGCGATCATAACCTAAAATTCTTTGGAATTCTTTTATCTTCTTCAAAGCCTAATGATGTTTTATTAAAAGTACCGGTTTCCTGTACAAAATGCCAACAAAATCCAAAATTACACAAGAACTTTAAATCTTCTTGGAAATATTATTTCTTCAATAAAAAATTTCAATTTCCGATGAAAAACACGATCATGATCCAAAATTTTTAAAAGATTCCAAATCTTGTGCAAATAAGAAACATTTCTATTTGAAATAACCGGTTTCCGGCGAAAAATGTTAATATTACTTAAAATTGTAGTAAAATTGTAAATTTTTTTTGAAACTTATACCGATTTCCGGTAAAAAAACGCGAGTATAACTTACAATTTAAAAAAAAATTTCTTCTTTGAAATTCAATGAATTTTTATTAAAAGTACCGATTTCCGGTATAAAAACCAACAAAATCAAAAATTGTACAAAAAGTGACTCTTCTTTGAAATATAATTTTTTTCAGTAAAAATTCCAATTTCCGATGAAGAACACCATCATAATCCAAAATTGTTTAACGATTCTAAATCTTGTTCAAATATGAATGATTTATGTTTAAAATAAACGATTTTCGGTGAAAAATGTTAACACTACTTAAAATTGTAGCAAATTGTAAATCTTATCTTATATTGTAATCTATACCGATTTTCGGTAAAAAAACGCGAGCATAACCTAAAATTGTTCAAAATTTTCTCTCTTTGAAATTCAATGATTTTTTATTAAAAGTACCGATTTCCTGTATGAAAAATCAACAAAACTAAAAGTTGTACAAAAATTATGAATCTTCTTTAAAATATATTTTTTTATTAAAAATACCAATTTTCAACGAAACACACTAAAATAATACAAAATTTTCAAAAGATTCTAAATCATTTTAAAATTATAATGATGTGTGAAAATACTAATTTTCGATGTAAAACGCCAACGTCACTTAAAATTGTTAAAAAATCATGAGTCTTCTTTGAAATCTGATGACTTTTTAATAAAAATTTTAATTTTCGACGAAAAGCACTTACCATAACGTAACAGGAAATTGTTCAGAATCGTAAATCTTCTTCGAAATCTGATGATTTTTGTTTAAAATAACCGACTTCCTCTGAAAGACATTAATATAACTTGAAACTGTTCAACAATTGCAAGTCTTGTTCGATCTATAATGATTTTTGCTTTAAAATGCCAATTTTTGTTGAAAAACACTAACGTAACCAAAATTTTTTCAAGAATTATGAACATTTAAAATCAAATGATTCATGTTTAAAAATGTCAATTTCGGGTAAAAAAGCTAAGAAGACCGAAAAACCTAAATTATTGAACATTTTTAATCTTTGAAATCCAATGGTGGTTTATTAAAAATACCTATTTCGGTTGTAAAACGCTACCATAACCTCAAACTGTTGAAAATTGGAAATCTTCATGATGCTTTTTGTTAAAGAATGCTAATTTCCAGTAAAAAAAAAGCACAACCTAAAATTTGTAGAAATTGTAAGTCTTCTTCGAAACTTTATGATTTTATATTAAAATTCTTTTTTAAAAATATTCATTTCCATCGAAAAACACTAACATGAAGAAGTATAATATTTAAAATACTTTATGAGATAATTTAAACGTTGCCGACGGCAGTAGATGCGTGGTGAATCTGAATTCTGGTGGAATCGCGGACCTTAAGCCATTTCGAGCACGACTATCGCTCGGATGGGTGTCCGTTCGTGAGATACGCTTACTATCAGCGAAAAGATTCGATTCCTCTGACTTTGAAGTTAAAAAAAAATGAGTGAAGAGAAAATAGCAGCTTAATAAATGATCCACCATTTTAAAGCTCAAAGTGTTGTACTATATGTACGATTATGAGCGTGAAACCAAAACGACAGAAAATTTTTTATGGCGTATAGACATAAGAACTTCATAAATAATATCCCTATTTGCACGAAGAAGAAAACAATTACACACTTTTTCGAAATTGGAAATAATTACAGATAGTTCAAATAACTGCCTCAAATTTTCCAGTTTTCTCAAATTATTTCTTTAATAAAAAACTATGCTCCAAGCTTCACTGTCGTTAAAAACTGTCAAATTCCCTTCATTTTTATGAGTGTTTCAGGTCCGTAAGCATTAGAAAAATTTCCGGTATATTGGTTTCAGGCTCATTAACGTACAACATTTTGACCTTCGAAATGATCATTAGTTCATCAGACTAACATTTTTTTTCACTCACGTTTTTAACTTCAAAGCCTGTAAAGTCCGTACTCGGGAGCAGATTTTCTGCAGCTTTCCTCTCCCCTGGGAAAATATTCAGGCAAATGCATTCGTTGATGAGGGGGTCCAAGGAGCCGAGAGAGTGGCCGTGAGCTTTTCGACGGGTAATTTTTTATGATTTAATGTTTCATGCGTTACGAAACTATTCATGTATTTACGAAATAGTTTCATCCTTTGAGGACCTATGCGGCTCTACTAGAACGAAGTAAAGCAACACGCGGATTTGTGTGGAAGCTCGCGAGTTCTATTTCCGAATTTCGTGTCGCGTGCCGTATGTTCCACCTTATACTCAAAAGCATTGGCCATTCGGACCAGAAATAATATCTCTATACTATGCTACTTATCTCCGAGTGCCCTCTTTTCTATATTCGCCGCTTGTGTACTTACCTCTTTTCATCCCGCATGGAGGTAAAACGTTTGCAAACAGCATATAATAAAAGAGACAGACTTTCCCTTAGAAAATAATAACATATCCACGAAAATTTTAATTTTTTTACCGAGTGTTAAACATTAGGATGCGCCAAAAAACCAAAATTTGTTGAACCCTAAACGTAATTGTGCGGAAAATTTGCCTTTGAGGAAGACAGATCGAACACAGAAAGCCATTGGTGCAAAATTTGTTCCATCTCATTTAGATCATTGAACATTTTTATTGTGCCTTTATTTGTTTTCATGTGTCAAAAATGTTGCAACTCAAAAATACACCGAATTCGACGTAATTTTGAGGATAGGAGTTTCACAGTGAGACAAACAAAAATGTTTGAAGTCGTCTAATATTTGAACCCTCCGCATCAGAATCAAGGTTTCAATTTTTGACCGATTTTTGGACCAATTTTCTATAAGCCAAAAAATTATGATGAATTTTTTATATAAAAAGACCATGCGAGATGGTATTATATATTTTTCTTTCACGTCTGGATGAAACCAGCGATTGTGGAAAATGAAAATATACTTCAACGACTTCCAGAACATTAAAAAGTTTTATTAATTAAATTTCCGGATAAGATTTAGTGTTATGTTTCGAGACCAATCTGGCCTCATCGTCATAGCTCATACATCATGATGAAAGTGGAAGCCGCTCTCGCTTCCATTTTAACATTTTTACACATCATTACATAACTTTACCAGTACAAATGTTATTTTTTTACTAAAATCTGTACAATAGTCGTTTTACACTACTTTCCTTGCATAACTAAGGACTATAGTATTTCTCTAAGAAATCTTAACATAAATATGAGCATTCACGTTGGCTTCTCTCAACTTGGTCTTCTGAGCATCAATTAATTTTTTACTGAATTTTCCAAATTGTAATTGATAAGGTCTAATGATGAGGCCAGACTGGTCTCGAAACGTAACACTAAGTTTCATCCAGATATTTTTTATAAGTAGAGTTTTTCTTAGCGACAAATAATATATATTATATATTTTTTTTAACTGAAAATATTGGGATTGAAATTTCTTCATCCCAAGAAACATTGAATTATTGAGATACCATAAGACAAATGTTGTCATATCAAAATCAGGATTCTTTCCTTTTTGGATCAAATCTCACAACTTGAAAATCATGAAACAAATTTTTTTGTTCAATAATAGAATAATCGCGTGTTAGGGGAGAGTCGGCTATGGTGGCGTTTTGGGGCATGGTGGATATTACAAATAACGCCCATGTTTGTTGATTTTCATACTAAACAGTTTTGGCAGAAACAGATGGAAAAGTTTTTGGCAGAAACTAGGTACTTACAGCATATTTTGAGAGACTCGAAGCATGGAGATGCTATTTTTTAATACGTGAAGCATTTCTTTAAACTTCTGATATCATGGTTTGGTTCTATAAACACTCTAAATATATTAAAATTATTTAAATCTTAAAACATAACATACCTGGCACGATGGCGCCCTATGTACTCGTATTTCAGGGTATAAGAAGTTATAACTGGGTTTTGCCACATACTTCACTTTGATTGATAAGAAAACCTTTATTTAGTACTGAAAATATCTGGAGTAATTTTTATTCGTTATACTACACTCTCCAGAATTATTACATCGTATGCGTTTCATTTCACAATAATAATATTGTTTAAATAAACCGACAGTGATGTGACGTCTACCGTACCCCAGTGTATGGGGCACGTTGGTCGAAATGCAACACCCATGAATTAATTTAATGTCAGAAAATGATGTAGTATATGTATATAAAATTATATATATATAAGTAGTTAAAAATAGTTAATAGTAAAATAGTTAAAAAATAGTTGAAAAATAATGAAAATATTTATGAATAGGAATCAAAAATATTTATATACTATATAAGTAGTTGAGAAGCAGTTTTGAATAGGAACATATTTTCGCTGATAACGTGAGCTTCACCTCAAAAATAATTACCTTGTTTGTATGAAAAAATTTTTTTTTTATATTTGAAATACAAAAATACTATTTCTGGTGCATTAGTTCACGTCCTTGAGATGCATCGATTGACCTATTCACGAACCTTCCATGACATTCCATGATTTACCAATATCGTTTTTTTAACTGATAAAAGAATGGTTTGGCTTTTATATGTAGGGACAAATGTTTTGAAATTAGAAATACAACAGTACTGTATTTCATGTATTTTTTCGCGACTTCAAGACGCATTGATTGACCTATTGAAGAACCTTCCATAACAGTTTTTCATAACGGTTTCTAATTATTCGAAAAAATTGTTTGGCTCGTTTATATAAGAAAAGGTGTTTCGGAATTAGAAACACAGCAGTACTGTATCTGATGCATTTTTTCGCAACTTCTCTACGCAACGTTTGACTTTTCACGAACCTTTCATGACCTTCTCTGATTTACCAATAACGTTTTTCAATTATTCAAAAAAATTGTTTGGCCTGTTTATATAGGGAAAAGTGTTTTGAAATTAGAAATACAGCAGTCCTGTATCTGGTGCATTTTTTCGCAACTTCTCTGCGCAACGATTGACTTTTCACGAGCCTTTCATGACCTTCTATGATTTAACAATAACATCTTTTAATTAGTAAAAAAAATTGTTTGACCTGTTTATATAGGGGAAAGTGTTTTGAAATTAGAAATACAGCAGTCCTGTATCTGATGCATTTGTTCGCAACTTCTCTACGCAACGATTGACTTTTCACGAACCTTTCATGACCTTCTATGATTTACCAATAACATTTTTTAATTATTAAAAAAAAAATGTTTGACCTGTTTATATAGGAAAAAGTGTTTTGAAATTAGAAATACAGTAGTCCTGTACCTGATGCATTCGTCCGCAACTTCTCTACGCAACGATTGACTTTTCACGAACCTTTCATGACCTTCTATGACCACTATTCTACCAATAACGTTTTTGAATTATTAAAAAAGAAAGTTCAGTCTGGTTATATGAGGACAAAATTATTTAAATTAAAAATACAACAGCACTGTATCTTCTCTATTGGTTCGTGGCTTCGGGACGCATCGTTTGACCTATTCACGAACCACCTGTTATTGATAGACTCTAACCAAAAAGACATCCCTGAATGAAAACATTCTTCAATGAGGAAGCGAAGTACTCATGAGATGAGCATAAATAAATACATTTATAATGAATGCACCCATAGTACATCGCATCGGTATTTTCAATTGTTAGACTTAAAAAAAGGTGAACATCATTTGAGTTTTACACTTGAAAATATGAAGTGATTCTCCATAAAATACGTCTTGCAATTTTTTTTTTTGAGCGATGTTTTTTTTCGTCGTAGAACCAAAAAATTTTCAGAATAATATTTCTACAAGTTCGAGAAGCAATCGATGTTATGAAAATGATAAATTTTTTAGTTATGAACAAGTAAAGCCGATAGTAAAAACGTCCAGGCCAACCAATTTTCATAAAATGATTGGGGAAAGAATGATGCTGCATTTGATTAAGAATAGAATGGAATTATTTATGAAAAGATCAATTTCATTTCTATTGAGTATAGTTTTTATTTGTTACTTTGATCCTCCAAATACGGTCCATGCTGAGAACGGCACAAGATCCACGCTAGGGGCTCTGTGTATAGAACCTAGCCGGTGTAAGAGAACTCAGTACTAATTCAGTTGTGGATCTAGAGCCATCGTTTCACTCTGATGATCCTCATTCGCGAAACAAGTTACTTTTCGGGCTCTGATAAGAGCTTATCAAATAAAAAATACAATTTATAATATCAATTTAACTCTCATGTAATAGTCAAACTTATCCTTCAATCAATAAATAATCCAGCTTGAGTTTACAACTAGGAATTAAAAGAATATTAAATTTCATTCAAAACATACAATGAATAAAACTAAATATCTGAAAAATCACATCTGATATGAAAAATACCTATATTTTTACAATTAATAAAATGTACAGAATGTTGCCTTTGAAAAGTGGAAATCTTCCGAGAAGAGTGGGTGGAATTTAACTTCAATTTCAAGTGTCAGAGTTTAAAAAATGTGAGGAGTGAAAGAGTGAGCTGCAAAGATTGTGTAAAACTTGAAGAAGAGTTGCAGTTTAATAATCAAACATGGAAAAAAGGTAATGTATAAAATGGTTACGAAAGTAAATTTTAAGCAAATCTTGAAAGGGAAAAAAACACTAAAAGGATCCCACTTCCAACCTTACAAAAAACAAATCGTTATGACAATGATTTTTTTAACTCTTACAACTTATGACAAATAATAAAATAAAGGTGGTGTTCATACATCTGGACACAATCCATGCCTTTCACCCCTTTCCAGCTCCCCCTTTCCCTTGTCAGGTCCATACGTTTAGACTCGACCTTGGTTTTAACATACATAAACGTACGGACTGTCCGGACGTTTAGACGCGGCTTGAAATATATTTAGCCTTACAAAAGATTATGCAACAATTTTTTTTCGCGTCTGAATCGCATTTTCATATTTCAGCTATTCGAACAATTCTTCGTGAAATAGAACTGCAACATTTTGCTCGGTCTAAAAACTGATCGAAACTACGTTTTTTATAAAATTTATCGAGGAATCCCAATTTTTCGGTATTGGTGTTTTCCTATACCATTTTCATTTCGTCAATTTTTAAAAAAAATTTATTCGGATATTACGTTTTATTATATATATAGCTTAAATTATTGTTCTTGAGACCAAACAAAATTATTAGAATTTGTAATTAGGTTTGCAATTAAATTTACATTTTTTTCTTATGAGTTCCTATTGGTGCAACGGGGTAACAGGAAGCTAGGTAATTAAGACTGGGGTAAACTCACCTTGGCGAACATGCTGCCTTCAACAAAGTCCGCCGGAGGAACCTTCGAGTCCCACGGTGAGTTTACCCCAACCTCAGTTACCCAACTTTCTGTTACTTCGTTTCACCGATTACCTGTAACGTTCACCCCTAGTTTTTTCTGTGTAGATGAAAAAACGGGGAGATGAATATTATTCAATATTTTAATTTATAAACTTAAAAATTTGATAATCTTCTATGAAAATATTTCCCTGGTGTAAGTAAAACAAAAAGTCATACGTAGCGTTAAGAATCGAAGAACTAAGGTTAGTTTTTGATCCGCTGGTCTCGAATTCAAATGAGGTTTAAGCAACGTTTGCAATGTGTGTCGAGTTAATGAAACTTTTCGTGAATTGGTTGAAGCTAGAAGTACAAAGACCTAACTTGTAATGAAGAGAAGATGAGGGTGTTGAAAGTGGATTTCGTTTGTGCTTCGTTAAACTCAATTACAACAAAGCACAGAATAAACATTTTTTTACGAATACCTCTGCTACTATTCGACTATTCAATAATGCAATGAAATTTAAAAATTTAGTGAAATTAATTCAATCACTAGAAATCAACTTATTTCTATCAAATGTCAAAAGTTGCTTCTACAACCATTTCTTCCCTCTTGAAGTTTTCATATAAAAAAATTATCAATATCTTTATATGGGTGATTTTCCACAAAGAAGTCACGTTTTCTTCCCTGCGTAATAACTTTGAGGAAACATTTTCAATAATTTAAAAATTTTGTAGTCAATTTTCTTGTCAAAAGTGCTTTGTTTTTGGAGAAGCACCCATATGTGTCGAATCATAACTATTTTTCAATACCTTTTCACTCTCTTAAGCTGAAAAATATGCGTAAATAAATATAAAAATACTGGACAAGAATGAAACAAAACAAAACAGTTGGAAGGAGATAGACATCATATATCACGGAAAGAAGACTGCGGTGGGCCGAGCTCTAGGTGTGGTTGCCTCAACCATAGTATATTGAAAAATACGGCCTAGCCATATCTATGGCTGCTGCATCCATAGCAGCTGGTTGCGTTGCCTTAGTCACATGAGGAAAGGGATATGGTTGCCCTGACGATAGCAATGGATGAGAAGTCCGATCCGAGATGGTTCTGAAATCCATATCAATAGTTGAAGCAACCTAGTGCCATACTGTATCGACTAAATCAAATGGATGTGGCGCCACAGTGATTATGGTCTACACAACCATTGTGCATTGCCATATGAATTATGAGTAATATTTTAGGGTAATATTAATGAAAAGTGAAACCTGAATTTAAAATCACGTAGTATATTTTATCAAAATATTAATATTACATAAAAAACTGAGATACATATATGTATTAGAGTGGGCCTTGCTTCGTCAACGAGAGTACGTTATTTCAGTTACTTTGGCGCCAACGAGTGTTTTTTCTCCAAAAAAGGAATCGGAATGTCAACCAGAAGAAATGTAACAATCCTTTTTCTTTTCTTTTGCAAATATCTATATATTTGTGCGATTCTCGTGGATGAAATGAGGTTAGGTAGTCCTCTTATTCCAGCTGGCGAAATAGCCACTCTGTACTTATGAACCTCTTAATTACCTATGCTGCAGAATTTTATTCTAAACTTACCTTCAAACCGTGGAATATACTGCTCGAATCCAAAATTTCCCAAAAATTGAGCACAATCACTCTCCATTTTTTGTAACAATTTTTGGTGCGATGCTCACTGCTTCACTACGCATACTAAAATGGCTGCCGTCTTGCTGCCGCTTGGCGCCAAAACTGAGGCTGGAGCGATTACAGCGCTTGAGTATAGGGGTACATTACAAGTTCAACCATAGCTATGGTTGGTATATCCACATCCAACGTAACAAAATACCATGGCTGACACGACCATTTCTCTTTGAAAATGCTTCCATATTCAAGGTTCACTCTTCCATTCCATTTGATGATCCAACCATACCATGCACAGCAATATTTGTATGGCTATGGCAACCATTGCTTTTCTTTCCGTCTATTACAATAAAAATGTTTTGAATAACAAAAAAACTCCTAGATCAAGCCGCCATTCAATATTTATTTTCCAATATTTATGATACAGTAACAAATTTTACTCGACGAATAACATAAACTGTGCACATTGACATATATTTTTAGATACGGAGGTAGAGAAATCTGTTTTAACTGAACACATTGCGAATTCAATGGAATTGCATGGGTTTTGCGCAAGTGAAACAAAGGGAGAAATGGAGAGGAAAACTGAATGGAAAAAGTGGATGAACGTGAGAATGAAATCAAATCCAAGAATCTCCAATACTCGTTTGCCGTTTAGAATTGGTGAGCATCAGACAGCTTTATTGGCGAGACTGCAACGTTTTATTCTTTAGAACAGGTGTCCGCGTAAGCTATGTCGGCACCATGTTATTTTCTGCGGATTTGCGCGCTTACTCTAGACTCAAGACGACAGGACTCTTGGCTTGGCACACTAGATTTTGCAAATATTTTTATCGCTTCTCTCTCCCAAGCCTCTCTGGCCTATTTAAAGAGCTCCCGGACACGTGAGACTCTCAGGTAGGCAATAAAAGAGTTGTGATTGTCGCAGACAAATATGGTACTCCATTTATTGGTTTATCGATCAGATTACAAACTTCTCCAAACGTTTGAGAATAAATTTAAAAAAATTATTATATGTGCCATTCCTTAAGGAAAGGTACCACTTTATCGGTATAAAGTTAGGACCATAGGCATATACTCGGATAAATTAGCGACATTTTAGGCTCAGGGTGAACCATCTAGGTTGAAAATTGAGTCGCTGGGACACACACTAAAGAAATTCTCAAAATGATACGGAAATCAATATCGTTTTGATATGCAACAAAAGTGATACCGAAATCAAGAGCATTTTCATCGGCCAGGATGAATGATCGATTTTTGAGCTCATAATGATCTGATTCGGGGTCATATATCAAGTCAAGCCAAGATGGCTGACAATCTTGGAGTACTTTAGCTCATATGCGAACTTTTTATGATTTCTGACCGTGCAGTGCACTTGAAAAGTTAAAAAATAAAACTTGATAACAGAATATATTTTTTGTTAAGTATAGTTGACACTTGCGCGCGGATGAACAAAATATTTAAGTTATGACATCCGCGCCAAAAACTGGTGGCCATTTTTTTTAGTCCGACCCATAACCCTCAAAGTAGATCAAAATGATCTGCATGGACAGATCATTGTGATCTCGAGAGTAAAATGATCGCTGGAGCGAAATGCTCTGCAACAAAAATGATGCTTTTTTTAGTGTGCAGTTTTGAAGTTATAACTTCCAAAACCTGCTTTTACTCTGTTTTAAATCTGTTTTTTTCTCTGTTTTTTTACTCGGTTTTAAATCTTCACACTTTTTGCGGAGAAACCTATATACGAGATGTAGATGTCAAAATAACACCGTTTAGAGTCTGCATAGGTCCCTCTGCTAACGGCATGAAAATTTGACACCATTTTTTCAAGAGTAGGGAAAAACGCATCTGAAGTTGGCGAGTACAATAAGCGCACGTTAGGATACCCAAAAAAAATTTAATTTTTGAATGTTGCAAACGTTACTCCCTAGATGTCTTCATTTGGGTGAAAAAATACTGCCATGAATTTTCTTTTCTTTTTAAAACACTGTTTAGAGGTTCCGCTAATGTGTTTTAGGTCTAAAGATGAATTTTCTTAGTTTTCAATTTAAAAAAATACAAATATAAGGATAGAAAATCCTTTTGCCCATAAAAAGTATTTTTTACTTATTGAGGAACAAACCCTCAATCTTCTGAATTAAACGAATCTTTTCAAAAAATATTATCGGGCTAAGAATACGAAAATTTGGAATTTCATGGCAATTAACTGTCTGAAATGGTCCCTGAACATTTTTTTCCTGGAATAATATGCACAGAATTTCTTCTACAACATGAGGAAAATTTTCTCTATGATGAATAAATTTAAAATATCTATACCGTGTAACAGAAAAAAATCTTGAATCACGAAATAAACAAAAAAATACATATTTTTATAATTTAAACATTCCTATGGTACTTTAAAATGTATTTTTAGCTATAATTTACCTTAAAAAGATCACTTATTTCCTTCACATCACTTTTAAGTCACTTTTTAAAGACAAAGTCACTATAGTTGCTTTTTAAAATAAAAATATCACTCTAGCTACTTTTTTCAAAGAATTACAACAGAAAACCAAACGACTAATCACTATCCAATTTAGGTCTATATCTGTTTCTGAATTTTCTTGAATTCTTTTTAATTCACCCTGAAGACTTTTAAACACACCTTGGATTCTAGTAAATTTTATCAACGATCAAATTAAATCAAATTAAATTTGATTAAACTAAATTAAATTTGAATGTAGTGCGTTTAACAGTAATTTAAATTTTTATTTATTTTGGATTTAATTTCTAAGAGTTAAAAAACTTTGTAGCATTCTCTTGAATTTACTCAAATACAACTGAAATGAATTGAATATTATAGATAAATTTTCTTTCAATTCATTTGAATTTATTTGGGATCCACCCTGAATTCTTTTAGATTCTTTTGAGTTTTATTTCTTTTCCTTTCTGTTTTTTTTTGAGAATTCAACTATTTTGTTGGAAATTCGTCTTTTTGGTTTTATATATTTCTCTCTTCTGGCAGAAATTTCTTTTTTTTTTGTAAGAAATACAACTGTTTGGTTGAAAAATTGAACTATTTTGTCGAAAATCGTTTCTTTTCTTGGTTGAAAACTTCTTCTTTTAACTGAAAATTTAATCATTCCATTTTTGGTCGAAAATTTATATTTTTTTAGTTTCAAATTCAACTATTTAGTTGAAAACATCTATTTCTGAATTTACTTGAATTCATTTGAATCCACCCTGAATTCTTTGGAATCCCCTTGAGATTCACTGAATTTAATGGATCTTTTTTGGATTTTCAGTTTCTTTAATTCACCCTGAAGACTTTTAAGTTCACCCTGGATCTTGTGAATCTTACCAAATTTCTGTTCACTCCCATTTATCTGAATTCAATGGCATTTTTTGGGATTTAAAAATATTACTGCGACATTCTTGGAAATTAGAGAACCCAAGTATCCAACGATCTAAATAAATAAAATCAAATTTGGTTGGACTGAATTAAATTTGAACGTTAGGCATTAAAAAGGAATTAAAATTTTGACTTATTTTGAATTTAATTCCTGAAAGCTAGAAAACTTTGTAGCAATCCCTCAAATTCAGTCAAATTTTACTGAAATGAATTGAATATTTTAAATAAATTTTTTCATTTCCTCTCAATGCTTTTGAATTCATTTGAATTCATCTATCTTCACTTAATTCTACCCAATTCAATAGATTTTATATATTAAAAAAAAAAGTTTTTTGAATTCACTCCGAAGTCTTTTAAGCTTATCTTGGTTTCTTAGGCATTCCATTAAATTCTTTTGTATTCCCTTGAATTTTTTTCAATTTAGTCCAAACTCAATGAAATATTCAATCAATTTTGTCTCACCAAATTGAACGGACATTTCGTGGTTTTTTAAATCTGGTTTAATTCACTTAAATTCTTATGAATTTCATTAGTCCCCTGAATTCCCTCGTGTTCAAAATTCACTTCCCATCTTTGGATTTTTTCTCAACACATTTAAATTGTTCTGAATTCAACTTAAATTGTTTTAAATTCAGTTTCAATTCTTATGAATTTATCCTGAGTTCGTTAAAAAACATATTCTTCATATTTTAGAAGAAATCCTGTGCTTATCATAAAAAAAAAATTTCAGGATCCATTTCAGACCATTAATTGTATAATTAAATTACAAATTTTTATATGCGTTGCCCAATAATATCTTTGAAAAAGATTTCTTCATTTCATAAAACTTAGGACTCATTCCTCAATAAATAACAAATACTTTCTAGGTGTAAAAGGATTTTCTATCCTTAAATTTGTATTTTTTCAAAATCGAAACCTAAGGAAATTTATTTTCAGATCTTAAATAGCCTAGTGGAATCTCTAAACAGTTTTCTAAGAACAAAAGAAGCTTTATGGCAGTATTTTTTCACAAAAATGAGGAAATCTAGGGGCTTGCGTTTGCAAAATTCAAAAATTAAATTTTTCCTGAGCACCCTAGCGCACGTGTTATATTTTCTCTTGAAACATGAAATTTGTCCAATTTCGGTCAGTTCCGGGACACATAATTTTCAACGGATAAAGCATCGATTGAAATATCATTTCTCATCGAAACCCTAAAATCGATACTTTAGAGCTTTGTTCACAAAAACGCGAATATCTCCTAAGGGGCCATCCATAAATTACATAACAGCTTTTTGGGAGGGTGAAGGGGGTTCGGGAAAATGTTACGATCTGTTAATTGGGGGGGGGAATAGACACTGTTACATAATATTTTCAACAAATCTAAACGAAATCCATGTATCGAAAATTATAGTATTACCAGAACTGTCACAGCCTAATTTACTTGAAAAAAGTAAAAAAAGTGACCTATTAAAACAGTAAGAGTGACCAAAAATTACTAATTCCTAACCCAAATAGTGACTAAAATCGACTAAAAGTGACTAATGTGCATTAATAATGTGAGCAATTTTCTTTTGAATTCAAAATAATTAAAAAGAATTCGATGAACCCTCTAAGAACTTCAGGTGAATTTGAACGAATACAGGATAGATTCATAAGAATTCAGAATAAATTCAAAATGATTCAAGTTAAATTCAAAAGAACTTATGTGTTTTGAAAAATCCAAATAATTCCAATTATTTCAGTAAAATTAGAGTGAATTTAAAAGAATCCAAGTGATTTCAACAAACTTCAATGAATTAAATAAGATTCGAGTGACGTTTGAGGAATTTTAGGAAAAGGAGAAGAATTCGATGAAATTCATAAAAATTGAACACAAATTTTTTTTAAATTCAAATGAATTAAAAACGAATCAAAAATATTTAAGAAATTCATTAAATTCATTATAGTTGAAGAGAATCTAGAAAAATTTAAAGCAATTCAAAAGAATTTAATGGAATGCCTAATAATTCAAAGTGATGAAAGGAGGTGTTTCGGGTTTCAGTCGTGTGCAAAACTACGAATCTTGCCGACGTTTCGTGAACATTGCAGTT
>JAUMHM010000016.1:16035626-16046893 GCA_032362435.1 Melikaiella ostensackeni
CTCTTCACCTGGGTTGATTGCTAGAGAGATCGATCAAGCGACTAGTGTCGGAGCGACGTTGTGAGATTGATCTAAAACCTATTCCTTCTCATCCTAAACATCCCGTACCCAAATTTACCATACAAATTTCTTAATCCACAGTAGTAAAACGAAACCAGAACCGAACGAGTTACGCTTACCCCGAAAGGGATTTGGCTTAATGGTATAGTAATAATAAAAATAGTATTGAGCTAATAGTACAAGTAAGGAAGATATTTTATCGAAACGACGTTGAAAATACCTCTAGCAAAAAACAGCTGAGTCCGACAAGCATGGAGATTGGAAAATAGGCCACCATTGTCATGTTTCCATGACAACCCACTACGAGAATACACAATTTACACAGTTTTTAAATTCTGCTCCAACAAATACAGGTATAGTACTCGTCTGTGGACAAAAATTTTAGATGCGTTCTTGACTGAAGGTGCCACGCTTGTCCCTCGTTAATATTTTGTTAATTATTAATTTTTTTACTCTCTTTAACTTGACCAAAATCAGTTTCCTCGTAAGCCAATTTAAATCCTTTAATAACGCAAAAATTATTTTTAAAATATACTGACAATTCAACTAATCCCACACTCAACTACGTCCACCTCTACAGAATTACGATTTTTTTCTAAAAAAAAAATCGTTTTATTGGTTTGAACTAATTGTTTTGACCTAACTCATGTCTCTGTAGAAGATTATATTCCAGTTCAATTTAGAAGTGGGTCAAAATCGATGTTTGGTAATTTTTTTTCAAAGTGACTTTTTTTTCGACTTCTTTTTACGATTCAATAGAGCTAAGTAATAGCTCGAAAGTACTTTTTTGTCTTTTTTTTTTTAAATTAAGAGATAAAAAAGTTATTCCTTCCACGGTTTGATAGAACTAAGTAATAGCTCAAAAGCACTTCCTTATTTTTATTTTAAATTTGAAAATTTAAAAAGTTATGCAGCTTTTTCTGCGTCAGGTCCGGCGTTTTTTTGGGACGCGCCGTTCTATAACGTTTTTCTCGCAGTTGGTTGCTTTTTTGAAAACGCTCTTATCGCGATTCAATAGGGCTAAGTAACAGCTCGAAAGCAATTTCTTGTTTTTTTTCCAATGAAAAATAAGAATGTTGTGCAACTCCTTCTGAGTAAAAATCGGCGTTTTTGGGATGCACCATTCCTTTCACAAGGGTTTTCTCGCAAATGGTTGCCTTTTTTAAGCGCTTCTTTCACGATTTAATACAGCTGACTAATGGCTCAAAAGTGATTTCCTTTTTTTTCTTTAATTAAATGCGTTGAAGCCAGACAGTTGTTTGTGCCTCCTGAAAAACTCGGGTACTGGCACTTACGCCCTCATGCCCCGGGACCCTTCAAATATTTTCGTTGATTCCAGGGACATCGAAAAGGGCGGCTGGGTTCACCGAAATTTAGTGAGCGTAGACCAAATATTTTCGGTGTGCCTAGACACATCGGTTATATAAAAATTCTTGAAAGGAGACCATTAAAATTAATTTGTTTTTACATCTGAAATACCTTAATTTATTTATGTCCACTTCAAAACGAACAATGGAGTTAAAAACAACCGCTTTATATTATTTGATGCTACTACCCTCAATTCACATTAAGAAGCATTCTTAAGTATCATGTAACAGCAATACATTGTAATTAAGAACTTTGAATTGCAAAATTTACCTACATACTTCGAATTCCGAAGTTAGTTTGAAATGATCCACATATTGCATGGGGACTTCGAAATATACTTCGAAATATACTTTTTACTTCGCATGTAAATATTCTTTTTAACAACACAGAAAATCATTGGTGTGAAATTTATTGCATCTCATTTGAACAATGAAAATTTTCACTTTGCCTTCATTTGTTTTCGTGTCTCAAAAATGTTGCAACTCAAAACTGCACGGAATTCGGCGTACTTTTGAGGATCGGCATTTTATAGTGAACTTTTGATTCAAAAATGTATCACGTACTTTTTAAATGATTCCTCTTCAATTTTATTTCGATTTTTTTGAACAGGTTTCTAGCTGTAAAGCATTCAAAAAGATATACTTTTGGAAGATCTACCGTTATCGCGTGCATAATTTTGATTATTTATTATTTGTTAATTAATATGGCGCCAAATACCAAGGCCAGGTCGCACTGTTTTGATTTTTTAATGAATTAGTGCTACGCGGAGAGAAATTGAATTTAAAAACCTGGTCATCAGTGGTAGAAATCGACTACTCAGTGTAAGATAAATCAAGGAATTCATTTTCACGTTGTCCCATATTATAGAGAATGTATTGGGTGGTTCAGAAACAACGGTTCATGCTAGAGCAACGAAAGGTCGGGCAGTCTGACACTCTTTGTAAGATCGCATTCACTTTCGGCGGTAGACTCGAGCGACGAAAGGTTGGTGAATCGGGTACTGAATGAAAGATCGGGTTCTAACGAAAGTAAGAAAATCAAACAGGGATTCATGCATACGTTGTAGACCCTAGGTAGGCGTTCCGTTACAGAGGCTCGAAACATGATGTTAATAACGATCAATTTGGAAAAAAAATTGTTTTATATATTACAACAACTGCACGTAATTCATGTTTATAATTACACAATTGCACGAACGGTCACTTACATACACATATAATCGCACGCTCAAACGCTTCGAAATATCGCACCCGCTGGGGATTCGAAACCCCTGTCTTACACACCCTAAAACCTAAACCGTATATCTACTAACGCACGCACTAACTGACTGAGCTACCGAACCGCTTGGATCTTGTCGACAAAATCTCAGCCAAACTGTTTCGCTGAATAGCCAGGACTTACTGCGAGAAATGTATTTTTAATTTTTTCGCTTTATGAACATTTTATGTATAGGTGAATTTAAAAATGTTTAATTACCAAATTGTAAATTGATACGTTATAAAACAAAATATGATCTCATGAAAATTAAGTAAAATATTTGTATATTATATTATTAGCTATTTATATTATGAAATATTTTAAATTTCAACTTTTAAAATGTGGTTTTCAAAAAATGTTTGTATTCTGAATGTAAAATCTGTTACGTTTTTCACAATAAAATAAAAAATGTTTATAAATTTCAATAAGATTTCCCAGAATAAAGAAATCCAATGAATCTAGTAATATAATTTAGTGAAATTCTGGAAGTAAAAACATAAACAGCTTCTACAAATAATTCATTTGAACATTCAATTAGAAGCCTTGAAGAGATAGGTTTCCATCTTCAAAACATCCGCATACAATAAAAAACATACTATAATCAGACGAATTACACAAAAAGACTGTGCAAGTCAGGACGAGTGGAGTTGAGGGACGAATTGGCGAGAAATGCCGGCGCGGCGCTACTGCGCGTCTCTAAACATGATGAATATTTACCATTACACGACGCATCTTATTCCGATTCTCATCTCAACTATACACAGTAATACATTTTAACTAGGATTCACTACATAATGTCCCTTTAATAAAAGGTACTTTATTGAAACGAATCAAACTAATATCTTTATCACATTTAATATTATTAGTTCATCAAACATTTATTTATCGATATAGAAATGATCTGATCTAGTAACCACAACCTAACAGTTTAGAAAGGGTACCTGTACTCGAGCAATACTTACTAGTACCATAATACTCTAAAATGTAATACACTACTCTTTATAAAAATTATTTCCCCATTTTTCTCCGTGTAACTTAATATTTTGTTTAACCGCGCACAAGTGACAACTATACTTAACAGAAGATATATTCTGTTGTCAAGTTTTGTTATTTTTTAACTTCTCCAGTACACTGCATGATCAGAAATCATAAAAAGCTCGCATGTGAGCTAAAGTACTCCAAGAACGTTGGCCATCTTGTCTTAACTTGATACATGACCCCGAATCAGATCATTATGAGCCCAAAAATCGATCATTCATTCTGGGCGATCAAAATGCTCTTGATTTTGGTATATGTTTGTTGCATATTAAAATGATATTGATTTCCGTATCATTTTAAACATTTTTTTTACTATGAGCAGTTGAATTTGTTTATATACGGCAAAACTTAATCTTGTGGTTCTAAGAAGTCAAAGCGTGAATGTTTAGGTATAGATTTCTGATGGCGATTGACGAAGACCAAGGACTGGTTCTTGAAACTCGACGTTTCCATACAGGGCATGAGTGTGACATTCTTATAATCTCTGTTGTAGTTGTTAGTTGATTGGATTCACTCTTAGGAGTAAGACGTGACAATGGAAATTTTGAAAGTGAAACGGAACATCAAACCCTTTGACGAAGAAAGATACAGTGCTTGGAAGTTTAGTTTACGTGATTTATTAACTGAATTAGATGTAATTAAAGTTTTAGGCAGTGAAATTCCAGTGCAACCAAGTGACGAGTGGAATAAGGCTGGAAGGATTGCCAAAAGTGTAATAGTGGAGTACTTATCTGATTCATTTCTTGGATTTGCTAAGGCAGAGAACACTTCAAAAGAAATTTTGCATAATTTAGATGTTATTCGTGAACGCAAAAGGCTTGCAACTCAGTTGGCTCCTGGAAAGAAACTGCTTGGATTAAAATTGTCTGGTCATATACCACTTTTAAGACATTTTACAGTTTTCGACGTTTTGATAACAGAGTTGGCAGCAGCAGGTGCAGAGTTAGATAAAACGGACAAAGTATCTGATTTGCTCCTGACCCTTCCTATAACTTTGACGGTGTAATAACTGCTATCGAGACATTGACAGAAGACAATTTGACATTGGCTTTTGTGAAGACACGACTTCTTGATCACGAAGTTAAATTAAGCAAAGAAAGCAGTGATACAAGTGTAAAAATACTTTAAGCAGAAAATAAGAATGTGTCGACTGCAAGAAAGAATAACTATGAAGCTTTTAGATCATCGAAAAGTAAGTACTACGGACAATTTGAAGGATAATCTTTTAAATCAAGAGGAAAGTCATTTAATATCAAACGATGTTATCATTGTAGTAGGAAAAATCAATTGAAGAAAGATTGCTCTTATTCAAAAAAATCACTACAATATAATGCTGAGAGGAACAGAACTGTTCAAACAGTTTAAATAACCGAGGAACCATCGAATTCAACTGCAAGCACATCTGCTTTTGCTTTTATGGCCGGCGGCGACAAATGTAAACCTGAAACAGGGAAAATTACTTTTCTTTTCGAATCTGGAGAATCTGACTATATTGTCAAGAGGGATGATTTGTTCAGGAGTTATATCGAATTGAAACCCCCCATGAAGATTTCCATAGCGAAGAATGGAGTGTTTATAATTGCGACAAAAGAGGGCACAATCCAGGTCACAACTAATTTGGGGATTCCAGAAGTTCTGGAGAATGTACTCTATTGTGCCGAAGTCCCAAATAATCTGCTATAAATCTTAAAAATGCAACAAGCTGGAATGAGAGTTATATTTGATGAAATAGGTGGAGTGAAAGTAATATAAGATGGTATGATCCTGATGAAAGGTAAGCCATAGAATAATTCAACACGTGTACATTTTGTTGTTAAAAATAAAACGATAAATGATAAAAATCAGGCAAATAATATCGTGAGTAGTAATTATGGATTATGGCACTAACGGTTGGGTCATATGGGAAAATCAAAATTTGCAGAATTGAAAAATAAGCAAATAATAAGTGATTTCAGCCAAATTGAACAAGTTGTTCCAAACGATAATTTATGTTAGGCGTGTATTAATAGTAAACAAACGAGATTATCTTTTAAAAAGGTAAAGGATAAAAATTATGTGAAACGACCATTGTTTATTGTTCATTCAGATGTTTGTGGTTCAATCACTCCTTCAAAAATTGATAATAAAAACTATTTTATGATCTTTGTGGATGAATTTACTCATTATTGCGTTACATATAAATCTGATGTTTTTTCTGTTTTTAAAGATTTTATTGCAAAAAGTGAAGCTCATTTTAATTAAAAAATTGTTCATTCGTACTATGATAATGGGAGGGAATATTTATCAAATGAGATGAAAGATTTTTGTGTGCAAGAAGGTATGAGCTAGCACTTAAGGGCCTTCGAAATCATGGGGAAATACTAAATGTAAAACTGAGTCCAAACGAAGAAGAATTTGTTATTGAATATTTTTTAAACAATAATGATTTTTATTATTTTCTACGACTTGATGGCTCCGATAGAGTCAACCAAATGAAATGTTCGCAGTTTTGAATCATTTCGTAGTAAATTGAGCGAGTTATCGCGAGTTATATTTAAAAAAACATTGATTTTCGATCTGTGAGAGAATGACGGTTCTCAATTTTTATTTTAAGAAATATTCGTCAGATAAAAGAAATTTGAATGAAAAAAAGATGCGTCTTGTTGCGTGGAACAACCACATATTTTTTATTTTGAATTTCTACGCATTTCGAGTTTGGATCGATTTTCGGGAAAGTATTGTCCAGTTCGAGCGTCGGATCCCCTTATTGCATTTTTTATTCGATTATTACATAAAAAATATAATTTTTTCCGAAAAAAACGGCCTGGTCCGCAAATCTTGTTACTCTTCAGATTATGTATGCAAAAAACTAGACAAAATGGCTTCTTCGTTTGGACTCAGTTTCACATTTAGGATTTCCCGATGATTTCGAAGGCCCTTAAGTCCCATAGCACCGAGGTTTTAAAAACCTATTGTACTGTACCTTTTTTCAAAATCCCCGGCGAAGTCGAGGGCGTTCGACGTAAGACCACGCCGCAAGACTTCGACGGGTAAGAGCCTGTGAAAATTTTTACTTTACTAAGGAGGACTTAGAATCACTCTATGAACCATTATCACGCCCAGTGATCACCCACGGCCTGGACGTTTGGCCAGGGGAGAGGAAAACTGCAGAAAACTTGCTCCCGAATACAGCCGGTTTTCCGACTGTCGAATTTGGGTGTAGACACTCGATATCATCAAATGTACGTAGTCTTCCTCTGCGTCAAACCTCCTGCTCGATATTACTTAAGCGTAGTGAAAACATGACCTTGATCATTGGGATTGGACAAAAATTATTGCATCTCTTACCTAAAATTGAAACTAAGAAGCAAAAATCTATACATATAACTTTTGTTAAATGAAAAATTTCAACCTAAACAATTTTTTTCTGAAGCAAGCTTAGATTTTTTATTGATGTTAGGATTTTGGACAGATGTATGTAACTGAATAAATTGATTTTGTTTCTTGTTTGTCTTATATATGGGTAATTGCCAAGAAGTAGACTATTTTACACAATGAGATTCTCGAAAACAAATAAATTTGCAAACCACATAATATACTTTTTTTTTTAAATTATGAGTAACCCAAGAGAGTATGAAAATATAAAATGCAGAGATCAAGGAAGGTATTTCTAATGGATATGAATTTTACACGTTGCTAAAGGTCGCGTGACATGACATGCGATTATGATATAACAATAAAAAAAATTTTAATCTTTTGAAAATATATGCAGAACAGATAAAAATATTTAAAAATATGGGAAAAATGATTATTTTCACGATTTATTTGATTTTGTCTTCAGCGTTTCAAAAGATCCTCTCATTTTAAAGTGTGATAAATTAATATGGAGCGTTAACGGACATTTAATACAAAATATTACGCAAAAATAGCTATCATTATTTACTTTTATTTGGAATCAACGTTCAGAAACTGATTCTCAACTATACTAAAATCTTCATAAGTATAAGATTAACAATATTAGCCAACATTATGAACAGTTTGAATAGTTATTTACGAGTTTTATCCTAAAATAGCGATGCAGCGCGACTAGGCAAAAAACTTGTTGGACAGACTTTCAACTGATTTTTAAAAACCTTCACTCCAAAATATTAAACTCTATTCTTTATTATTATCTTTTTCCGCTCAATACGCGGAGAAAATTTGCTCGGTAATCATTACCGAAAGTTGTGGTGAAATTTAGATATAGTGGCGTTTTTTTTTGGTATAATTTCGTCTAGTATCAGTATTATTTAATAGTTTTTTAGGAGTATATTATGTAATGTACATTAAAAAATATAAAGTAGCACTGTAATTTTTCAAGTCGTGCAATGTAATAGGTGGAACGTAATAATTAAGGTGAATAATAAAATAAATGAGGAAGTATTCGACGGAAAATACTATCAAGAGAATAAAATTTCTTCCAAGATAAATTGAAAATTTCAAAATAGACGCATTAAATTTTCACATTTACTTTCGAGAGACTTCACTTTTGTTCAGAGAATCTTTTCAGAGCTGGAATGGACGAATTAAGATCCGCTCGGTAAAGACTACAAAACGCATACGTAAAAGCGAACTCGCATCAACATCCCGCTCATGCGCAGTAGATATTTTCATTCGCCTCTGTTATTTCTTTCTCACAAGTGATGATACATTCTACTGGTTAGTATATAAGGACGATTCAAATCTATACTCCCAGTGTCGTGCGTGCGATTCGTCGGTTATAGCGATATAGTTTTATATTTGTGTTAGTCATAGCGAATAGGTTTATTTATGAATGCGTATTATAGTTTAGCTTTGTATGTTACTACCACTGAAACTGTATGTATATGAAGCATATTATCAGTTGTGTAGGGTTTGATGTATTTGTAGAACTTATACATACAATAATAACGAGATTTTTTTTATTCTATAACGCACGACTTGGTAAATTCACAAGTCCGTGACAGTAACTCTTCTTGCAAATTTCACCACAATTTTCGGTAATGATTACCGATCAAATTTTCTCCGTGTAGAAGTAAGAATGTAACGAGTAAAGCTAAAATTGCAATATATAACTCTGTGCTTGGACCCACAGTGTTGTATTGTAGCGAGACCTGGACGTATCAAGAAAATGATAAGAGCAAAGTGAACGCGGTTGGCATGCAGTTTCTGTGGAATATGTGCGGTAAAACGCTAATGGACAAAATCAGTAAGTGTAAAAGAAACATTATTTGACAAGAGTGAAAGAAATTTGCTGAGATGGTTTGGTCATGTTGAGAGAATGAGTGAAGAACGTTTAACGAATCAAGTATATTTAGGTAGAGTGAGTGGTAGCGCACCCATAGATAAACCGAAGAAAGAATGGTTGGAATGTGTGAATGAGACTTTGAAGCGAAGGGATATTAGAAGTCGTAGAAACACGAGAGCGTGCATGAAACGATGTATGGATGTAACGAAAGCAAAAGAGGTATGAATAAATACTTGGAAGTTTATGTTGATTCCATTCCTGTATTTCGTATTCAAACTTAATATCAAGAGAAAAAATGTAAGTATGATCGAATGCAATAAAAAATTTGACTTCTAAACGCGAAGTTCCTTCATAAGTGAAGTTAGTCTTAAGTAAGAAGAAGTTCTTCGTCAGGTGTTTTACATGTTTCTTTATAATTTTATACAACTTTTATTGCATTTCCGTTTGTTCTCGATGTATAGTATTAATTATAGCGACCGTTCTGCGGCGGCGAAGCTGCCGCCACGGGAGACAGCTATTATTCCGATAAAATAATCCTGGTGATATTTTCGCTCAAAAAATATTTGGTAAATTCATGCATATGACAGTTGATCGAAACTCGCACTCTCGGAGCACCAACAAAATATGTATATGCATTAATCTCATTAATTGGACACTTTAAAAATTAAGAACTCACAACAAGTAAGTACTTTGTTATATGTAGATTTTGAAGATATTAGGGAAAGTTCACATTTTTGACATAAAATAAATGAAAAATCGTTCAAACGATTTGAAGGTGCAACTCCGAAAGTACTTGGCGCTTGCCTTATCGTTTTGGTCGTGCATATAGCAGAATTTATATATATATATATTAAATCTATCTTTCTAGAGATAAAAGTGAGTCTTTGAGTGAGGGGCACATTTATGTGAATCGGACTATTCCGATTCACCACTCTGATGCATGGTAACCGATTGGAAAACTGCTTTTCCGATTCAGCAATTTCATGTCCAATCGGCGGCAATCCGACATCGCCTTTTAAGAAAGCGGATTCACGAAGACCTCAGACCGATTCAATATTTTCCAGTCGGTTCTTTGTTCCTGGGTAGGTCTAAAGCTCATGCCTAAGCTCGCGCGACCATCGCTCACTTGACTTTTTTTATTATTAATTAACTTCGGGCTTCACAATACCCACGAATAAATTTCCGACCATCCACTCCAAACATTTAAAAACGAAAAGTATACATCTAGGTAGACTTTTCTACTAAAAGTTAAAAAAAAAATCCTGATCAAAAAATAAATTTACTGTTATTTTCCAGTTTTTCGGTTCAGTTGCAACCACAATAATATCTATTGAGACTATGGCATATTTACCCAATTCCTATTTTACCAACATCTTTTTTTAACTCGTCTACACGAAACACGATGAGGTATCGAACTGAAATTCTAGGAAATTAAATAAAAGGCAATAAGGAACGCTTGCATGGTCCTAAACTTGTAGAATTACAAACTAAATTCAAGTAAAATTTTCGAATTTTCTTTTACTAATTACTGATGCACCTGATGCCAAGTAATACCAAAATAAAGTTCATCCCAAATATCCCTAACAGCCGACTGAGTTTTAGCCACCCATGCACTTTGAAAAACATACGGTAAATTAACAAAAAAGTATTCTCGTTTATAAACGTTGCGAACTTCAGTTACAAGCGCGGTCACAAGTCGGATTGGTGAATCGATACACTGAAAACAGAATAACATAATTCCAACGCCTTCATCTTTTTTAAATTACTTAATTTAACTTAAAACTGGGTAAAGTCGCTCACAAATAAATTCGCACCAAATAAATTTCAAAATAATGATACTGATTTTTTAAATATAAATTTGGGGGTGACTTTATCCTACATATGGATTAAATCGAGATTTTTTTTCTTCAAGTAATATTGAATTTCTGTATCCAAACTTAATTATCGGGAAGCGACTGTGCTCGAAAAGGATTTCGACAGCTTTTCTATCCCCGGACAAATTGAAAGATTGCAATATTGCAAACTCTAACTCAGTATTTGTAGTCCATATGAAAACTACCCTTATTGTCGGTATGACGTTATGCATAGGGGCACGTAGCCGGATCAATTCCCGAAATTTTAAGCCCAACACGAACCCACAGTGTAGGTTAAAAACGAGTCGCCGCGGCATTTTTGAAGTCGGAACTTCGAAAAATCACTTTTCGAGAGAAACGCACCTAAATAGGTTGAATAGTGCCAATAGATTCAGCACAGATCCTAGTATTATCCCCCGCTCAAACTATAAGTCTGAAGTTCCCAG
>JAUMHM010000016.1:16046993-16064885 GCA_032362435.1 Melikaiella ostensackeni
TGACAAGCATACAGATTTTTTGTTTGTGGCGTCATCTCTGTGTCAGGCCGAAGACTTTTCAGCCCACGTAGTATTTTGTTTTATTTAAGGAATAATTGAATATATTTTATCCGACCTCAGTGCAAAATTCCGTGAAAACTTATGTCACCCCGTTACCAAGAACGGAAGCCCGCAATTTTGAAACACTCGGGAAATATCTGGTGTTCCATGAATTTCATTTCTGTGAAATCGAATAGAAATACTGAAAAATTCTAGAGGTATCTCGAAGTCGCTTGCGAAATTGCGTGGTGCGTATGTGCGAAGTCGTCTTACCCTCCGTCCCCACATAAGTTGTTCTTAGATTGGTCCTTTGATAAGTCTGGCTCTCGCGCAATACCTGGATTGTTCATCGCAGAATCTTGGAAAATTATCCGCTGTATCAAGATGTATCACAAATTTTACCTGCTTTGTGTGCTCTTACTGGTTGTGACACTACTAGTAAAATCTTTTCTAAGAAGAGAGATTTAGAAGTAACTGCTTTACTCTTTACCATACAGACCCTCCGATCCTTGGGAAGTGACAAATCTCCATCGTCCCATGAAACTATGGCTGGGCAGTGCCTATCTCAGAAACTGAAATTCGGAAATTTCCGACATTGACCGGTCATTATCGACAATGTCCGAAGGCCAGCGGACAATGACAATGTGCTTCAATTTTTTAAAGTTAAGGAGAAATAAGGGGAGGCAGGTGCCTCAATTGTTTTGAAATTTAGTGCTATAAATAAATGAATATATATTTATTGATTTGTAAGAAACTATTAGCGCTAAAAATGTTTACACCTCGCATCGATCACTTAACTTTTCATCGATACGAGATGTTGACACTTTTAGCACTATTGGTTTCTCTACGAATCAACATATACTCATTCATTTACATGGCTAATAAGGTAGAGATATTGCGTGATCTATTGAACCCAAGATCATTTTAAAAATATAGTTATTCAGCCTTTGACGATTGAAAAAAGTTGTTGTAGTGGTTCATCTTCGAGTAGCGGTTCACCCCGGTTGACAGTATAGAAAAATCTTTTTGAATTTCCAAATTTATAAACTGGACAGAGGACTAACCGATTGTCAACCTTTGTTAGTTCTTCTTACCGGTGCCAAATCACAAATTTTATAGCTAGCTCAAGTGAAATGTGTTTACATTTTTAGAAACGGTCTTAAAAATTTTGATATTTAACAACAAAGATGACGCTTCATGCTCATTTTCTAGAATTGTCATTTTTATAGATTTTTAAATTTAACAAAAAGGGGCTTAAATCTATGCTGAAACTGTTAGAGCTTTGAGCTCATTCTTGTGCGAAAACTAAACATTGCCAATCCCGAAAACAATAGTTATCAGAGAACCGACATTGGCCATGTGAATAGTTTCTCGCCCTTAATTAGGGTAATTGTCTCCAGCTCTGAAGAATTGAAGCAAAGTGATTTTGTCCGCTGATTTTCGGGCATTGACGACAATGACTGGTCAATGTTGTAAATTTCAGAATTTTCGTTTCTGGCATAAACACTATCCAAATCTTCACAAAACGCACACTGTACACGTGCCGCTGTGGCAATAATTAATACTTGAGGTTTGTTGCGGAGGGATGATATGAGTTTTTTAAATGAAATTTTGCACTAAGATCGGTTGAAATATATTTAATTATATCCTGGATTAAAAATATATTTAATTTTATTAGATATTTGCAAAAAAACTGATCAATTCATAAGAGATACCGCCGTTCCACAAATCCACACCCTACCCCCACCCTGAAGATAAACGCACACTATTAGCAACCAACATCCTGCATTTTGTTATTGTCTAGAAACTCCTGAACATGAATTGGAATAGAAACCACGTCACTTTATTTTTGTTTGCTCAATGCTGCCTACGTACTGCACTATGTATTACAGGAGGCGATTAGCCGCTATCGTGGTTCACATCCAGAAAACGGCGTGATGGGCGCAACTCGCATGAACGTTTCCTATGGAGGAGATTACGATCGGAAGGATTGTAATTTTTTCACCCTCCACACGGTCAGGATCCCTTGCTCCGATTCCGCATATTTCTGGATCTTCTCAGTGTATCGCAGCTAGATGGTATATACTCGTAAGAGAATAAGTAAGAGCGTAAGAGTATTCGAGAATGAACATCATCTCCTCTATTGGGCTAACACTCCTCTAGCAAGCCAAGATTTGAGGCAATTCATTGATGGATAATCTCAGCAGCATCGTTATACCTGTGAGTGTATTCTTTCGAAGCACGGATCATACAGCCTTCAATGATGTGCTCGATAATCCTATTTGGATTTCCAGAGGCGCAGGCGGCACTTGCCAATAAACGCCTAAATACTGAGGATGTGCTTCTGGTGATTCCTAGTGTTGATTACCATATCCTAGATGGTAAGAACCAGCACTTTCGTTGCTGGAAAGTGTTCTACCCGCCCTAGCCACAGGTTTGAAGTCTCGTATGCAGGCGTCTAGCTGTGGATTCCTTATTTCTGGAATTTATATAAATAAAACTGTCTAAAACCCAAAGTTACCGTTGTATTTTTCTCAGTAATACCTTCTGGCGTTTTCTGAATTAATCAAACAAATTAATTTGTAAATGGTAACAAAAAGTTTAATTTAAACATTGATTTCATTCCCTCCATGCGGACTCCATGCTACTACAAGATCTTCATATGAATTTTTAATTCGCGGAATTTTTGAAAATAAATTTGAAAGTTCTATCAACAAACCAAAGATGCCGTTAACTTCCTTTCAGCTTGATCTACAGGTGTTTTATGGATCAGACAAAAAAACCTCATCAACAAAAACTCGAGGTACGCATGCTTTGTTAAACATGCTTGATCCATTCTCTCAACTTAACCATCAGCCAAACCATCTCAAGCAATTTCCTTTCCTCTTATCAATCAGTATTTTTTTCCACACCACATTCTTCAAAAACCCATTCATTACTGACTTTACCCATTAGTGTTATATCGCATGTATTCCGCAGGAATCACCTATCGACAGTGTTCACTTGAGTCCTTTCTTTTAATCAGAAAGTCCAGATCTTGCTACATTAAGTCGTAAATATCTTCTAAAAAAGAGGCAGTGGAAACAAACTGATACCAGATTCGAATTCAACGCAAAAATTACTTTGGAAATGATTTTTCTTATTCCACATATACAAAGGTTTATCTACCAACGGTTTTTACTTGACCTTGAATGCTCCTAGCATGCTAATAGAGTTACAAGAAGAATATTCATGAACGGATGAGTGCTCAATAAGAAGGTGTGAATTAGAATGAATTAAAATGATTTTGAAAATGGTCAATAACAACATTATTCTGAATTGAAAACGTTAGAAGTTAGACGATATTTGAAATTATTTAATTCATTTCAATTCACACCTTCTTACTGGATACTTTTCTGGAACGTACAGGAATTAAGATCAGAGATACTGAATTATTTTATGTATTACTTACGAGAAAAATAGCAACCCAAGCGAGGCCAATATTATCGAAAGATATTGTGCCTTGAAAAGGATTGTTTCCTTGTCCTTTGCACTCCGTATAGTAATAGTTCCAATTTACACATGTACTGCTATTTATGAACGTCGTATTGCTATTCACTAGAGATGTCTGATTGCATATTGTATCTCCTGTAACCAAAATTTATTATACAAAGTCAATGTACCCTGTAAACAATAAAGGTCTGAAATCGACAGAGCAAAAGTGACGATCTTCGATTGGGCCAGGCAACGAAGGATCTTTCGAAGGAAAAAAATGATAAGAAGCTGGATCTTGGCTAATCCCCTTCCACATATACTATTGATGATTATACAAAACAAGTATAAATCAACTGAACATAGGTTAAACAGATCATACTCAAAAGTGGCGGTCATTGTTTTTCTTGAGCTTATTTCTGTAACGGCTCATTTTAACACACTTTCGTCTCCATAAAAAAATCTACAGAATTATTTTCTCCATAGAAAAGATGCTTAATTTTCCATATGAAATTAGTAGTTTGCGAAATGACGTCAGTGTACAGCAGTAGTAAATAGTGTCTTGATTTATCTTGAAATCTTGAAAAGTATTATGAGATCTATCTATTTGCTTGCTATTCCATCTGAGAACTGTCAATTATGAACATATTCATAAGAAGACTATTTGAAGTGTCTGAAGGAAAATCCACATAATTTACATTTTTATCGGAACTACATACACGACGTTGAGGATGGCGCGCCGGGAGCTGCCATGCGAAATACATTCACTCACTCAACAGGCTTCTTATTTGCCCACCTATAGATATAAGTCTGCACGGAGAAAATTTGCTTGGAAATCATTACCGAAAGTCGTGGAGAAATTTGGATATAGTGGCGTTTCGGTATAATTTCGTCTAGTATCAGTATTAATAAATAGTTTTTTAGGAGTATATTATATAAAGTACGTTGAAAAAATAAAGTAGCATTATAATTTTTCAATTCGTGCAATGTAATAGGTAGAAGGTATTATTAAGATGTGTAATGTGATAAATGAGGAAGTATTCGACAGAAAATACTATCAACTGAATGAAATTTCTTTCTAAATAAATTAAAATTTTCAAAATCGACGGATTGAGTTATGGCATTTACTTTCGAGAGGCTTCACTTTTATCCAGAGAATCTTTTCAGAGCTGGATTGGACGAATTGCGATTCGTTGGCTAAAGAATACAAAGCGCATATCTAAAATCGAACTCGTATCAGCATTCCGCTCATGCGCAGTATATATTTTCATCCGCCCCTGTTATTTCTTTCTTACCAGTAATGATACATTCTACTGGTTAGTATACAGGTATAAGGACGATTCAAATCTATACTCCCAGCGTCGTGCGTGCGATCCATTGATTATAGCGATATAGTTTTATATGGGTATAGCCATAGTAATAGGTTTATTTATGTACAGGTATGCGTACTATAGTTTAGCTCTGTAAGTTACTACCATCAAAATTTTATGAATATGAAGCTTATTAGTTGAAGGGTTTGATGTATGTGCAGAACTTATACATACATTAATAACGAGATTATTTTTTTTTATTCTGTACCGCACGGCTTGGTAAATTCTCAAGTCCGTGACCGTAATTGTTCTCGCATTTTTGGGGCATTCTCTTGCACTGCATCTCGCATCATACCGAGAGGTTCGGTGAACAGTCCAGTCCATGCAAAATACTTTCTCCTGTGCTTTAAGGAAATAATACCTATCATTTGTTATACTCGTAAATCTCTCCGCAACTCGTTAGATTTTCGTGTATTTCTTTTTCAGTGCTGCACGTGAAAATTGCCCAAAAACCGATTTTTGAGAAAACTTATCTGGATCCTAATGAACATTTCATCCGCTGGAAGTTTATTCTAGCTTAAAGTTACGTCGATAGACTTCGCGATTGAAAATATTTAAACGATATTTATGAAACTGTTAACAAAAAAATTATTAACTAATTCAATACACATAAATATTAATTTTGATTTCACTAACAATTTCAAAATAGTCTAATAAATTGTTCCTTTAAGTTTGAAGTGAAAATACTGAAAACTCTCGGATTCAGAACGACTTTAGGCGAAAAAGGACGGAAAATCGTCGTTCCTCAAAAAAAAATTTTTTGCATTTATTTTGGAAACTACAAAAGTGACAACTTTCTACAAGACTGAAAAAAGATAAGCAATAAAATTTCCTATGAGGATACATGTTTGAAAACTAAAAATTTTAATTGAAAAAAAAAATCGGTCGGGGGCCAACTGAAAGCTGCAGAATAATTTTAAACCCCCTCCTACGATGCGACGATTCAAATATACCTAGATCATATTTGTCACGTGTTACAAATTAATAATTTGTATGCTCACGGCTCTTCAGCGCAATGTTTGAAAATTCTGAGAAAAATCATGCCAGTGCAGTAGATCATAGGCTACTCAAATTTCGTAGATTTGAGACAGCGTTTTGATTTCAAAATCAAGAAAAAAACCTGAAATTCGTGTCACCCATTTTAAGATTCAGATGTCCCCTCCAACATCTGTACGTGTGGAAAATGCACGCAGCTACCCAGGTCAAAAATCCTTCGAATTTTTATCAGGTTTAGGCGTTGGAAAGCAACCATGGAAAGGAATAAGATATGCCACTAAAATTGTCGAAGTATAACACATTCAAATATTGAAAATTTTGAATTTGTCGAAACAGTGTCCTCTCCATGATCGCACTCTACTCCAAGACTTCTACTTTTTCTACTTACTTTGCTGTATTTCGGCATCGAAATAACGGCTCCGCAAGGAAAATGACGTGCTTCACAAATTAAGCCGGTTTTGTAAAAAAAATACGAGTATTTTTTTATATACATATCTCATATCATATATCAAATTACCCACTTGCACTACAATGGGCAGATGTACAAGTAAAATGTAGCATATAAGAAAATAAAACACTTTTGCTTCCTTGCAAATGTACGGCTGTGATTATTGTATAAAATCCTTTGTTATATCATCATCAAAAGAAATTTTTTGACACAGGAGCAATTCACATGAAACATTTTCACGAGAACATAGAGAACGTTTTTTATTTAAAGTAGGGTCTTCATTTTCTCTACGAATTGTTTATTACAAATCATTCTCACGTGAAAAATTTGTGTGTCAAAAAGGGTTCTTATACTTTGTCCTGCGAACTTGGTCCTGCGAAACCATAAAAAAATTTATTTCAACAAATTCCCATTAACATTTGTCTAGAAATATGACTTTGTCCAATTTGTCCAAAATCTACCATGGTATCAGACAATGTCGGTCAGTGTCGGTCAGACTCTTGTCACTACCCATCTCTAATTGTCCCTATTGATGTTATTAGGGTGTCTTGAGATTTCGATTGCTTCTCTATATTTTCTTGGAAAAATATTGTATGTTTTCGCGATGTCGGTTGTTTTGTCAAATGAAATACTATGTCCTGTTTCGATATGATGCTCAGCTAGTGCTGATTGCGTGAAATGTTTCAGTCTGACTTTACTCTCATGTTCTTTTACACGTTGGCACACCGTTCTCCCGGTTTCTTCAATACAGACTTTGCCACAAGAGCAAGGGATTTGATACACTCCTGGATCACTGACAGGTGCCTTTTCATCTTCAGGGTTGTTTAGAAGTTGTCCTATTTTTGCAGGTGGTTTACACTGATGGAGAAGAAAATATTGAAAGGCGCGAACATGACTTCAAAGTCCACACTTTGAGGCAGTTCACTTTTAGATGAAAACGGTGAAGCAGTAGAGTCATTTATTGCAGAACATAACCTACATGTACTTGATAACAGCTCGACTCCGACATTTCTGTCGGCACGGGGAGAAGGTCATATTCAGGGCCGCAGCCCGGTAAGAGGTCACAATAAATTGAAATATTGCCAAGAAAATACTTTTTCATATTTATCTTAGTCATGGGGGCCCTTCAAATTCGAGGGACTCTGAGAACTTCAACAACAGTATGATAGTTCAAGTTTTAATGAAGTATATACCGAAAACAATCTTTCTTTATGTATTTCAAGTTATAAGGGCCCCTGATTGCGAGAGGCCCCCTCTTTAAACTTTAACGACAATATGACACATCAATTTTCGATATAGTATCCCAAAATAAAATTTTCACATAAGTATTTCCAGAGTTATGGGTGCCTTTGATTGCGAGGGGACCCCAGACCTTGTGGGAAAAGGTTATCACGTTCTCCGATTTATTTATACTATATTTCACGCAATTCATATTTGCGTACCTCATTACAAGAACGCTACCAATTTGAAAACCTAGGCTGCGTTCTCAAAATCGATCGAGTTCTACTCGCGCATGATTTCTCATCCCAATAAACTCATGCGCTGAAAGAACTCGATTGAATTTCGAAACGCACCCCTAATGGTCATTCAATGCGCATGTGAAAGCGTATGCTATTCGCACTGCTGCCAGCTGTGTTGCGCAAGTGATGCTAACGTCAAATATCAGCTGACAAACACTCAAAACAAAACAATATTGCGCAATTCTCGTGCTCTATGCATACGATGCTTTAAGTACACTAAATTTGGCTGCAACATGAAACGTTCGTATTTAAGTGGTCATCAAAAATGGCTCGAAAAAAGACGAAAAGAAAGTGCGAGTGTTGCAAGTACGAGAAAACTAACCTCACGGTTGAGTAGTGAAACAAATACCAATGCTTTGTTCCAGAAGAACATCTCTATGAAGTTAACGGTATAAATAATACGATTCCTAATTTCGATTTCATTTAAACTCTATAAAGGTTCACGAATCTCATTTAAAAAGTGTTTTTATGTTCATGTGTGTTAAATCTGAGTATCAAAAATCAAAGTAAAAATCAGTAAAATATATATATATATATATATATATATATATATGCCGTAAATATCATAAAGATAAAAACAAGCACTCGGAATGCAAATACACAGTTATATCATGCGTGTTTACGTAAATACCGGCGGGAGATCAGGTGATCTCCTTTCCGCAGTTGAAAAGAATGCGTTGAAGAAGAGGGTAATAAGAATACATGGGGTATAGTGTATGAAATACAAACAGAAAAGCTCAAAGTGCAGGGTGGTCCAAGCTCAATTAAACTTAGAGATGGCACACTGGCAATCAAAAGGCAGGAAATATCAAAAAGGTTTATTGAAGCTTTTGTATCGGACGAAGCTCAACATACAACTGAGGACGTTGGTAAATCAGGCAAAAACGAACAGGCATTGAAGCTGATGAACCTGTGTTCGTACTTGAGAAGGCTGTAAAGATTCTCAAACATCTGCCCAACAGTAAGTCTCCAGGTGCTGACCTAATAGAAATTGAAGTTTCAAAATGGGCGTGGGCGTTAATTGGGGAATTCGCTTAGTAAGCGCATGTTTTAAATTTGGTGTTTTTCCGCATGCCTGGAAGGAAGACTCAATACGAGTACTCCTGAAGGGTGAAGAAAAGGATCCTGTTGAGGTTAGATCTTATCGTCCCGTTTGTCTTCTCTTGGTTCTCGGTAAGTTATACGAGCGGCTGCTTCTTGGTCGATTAAGGGAAAACGTTTTAAAGCTAGAGCGATTCTCAGACTGGCAGTTTGGATTTATGCAGAAGTGCTCGACGGAGGATGCGATTGTACGTCTCCGTCGAATCGTAGAGGGTGAGAATCAGGGTGAGAAGTATGCTTCAGCAATTGTTTTCTATATTTCCGTGGCATTCGATAATGTCAGATGGCCCCCTGTACTTCAGGGTCTGAAGGATTGGGCCGTGTGCTTGGTACATGACTTTCGACAGGCTTCTTCACTTTCTGGAGTAAAGATTCGGGATAAGGTTTCTTGCATATACAGATAACTTAATGGTAGTAGTAACTGAGAACATGCGTGCTGCACTAGAAAAGATTTGCTCAGAAGTAGTCGATGTAATATATAAATGGTGCACGGAAGCGCAGCTCGAGTTATCGAGAACGAAAACTGAGATAATTTACCTCAAATACTTATCAAGACAGAAAAAAACCGCAAAGTATAAAGAACAACGATATCCGTTAGATTAAAAGCTTAAATCCTCGCTAATTGAAGTTGCGAATATACCAATTGAATTAAAAGAAATGGTACGACTTCTCGGGGCTTATGTTCAGCAGGAAATGAAAATGGGTGAACATGCTAAGTATGTAAGCACGAAATTGAGTCGATTGTTCTAAAGTCTCAAGTAGTAAATGAAGAATACGCTGTAATATTACCGACAGCTTTCCAAGAGCTATTCGTCCCAATTGTCGCTCATGCGGCAGCGGGATGGCTACCCCTGGCAAATGTGATAAATCTCCAACAACTTGAGTCCGTGCAGCGGCGAGTTCTTATTGGCGTGACACGTGCTTATCGCAGTGTCTCAGGTCAAGGAGGCAGATTTAATGGAACATTAGTGTATGCGTGAACAACTCAGCATTTGGGGTATTAGAACCTTTATGTAACGAGGTGCGTGTGTGGCAACCAAGGCGTAAGCTGGGAGTGGAACCTCCGCAAGGTCTCCGCTGGACAATGTTCTCGGACTCTCATCATGCTAGTATTCAGTTTACTCAACGCTGGGATGAGGAGGGACGAGCAAAGCTGACCATTCTGTGGTTTTACGACCTCATGGAACTAGCTGAGTGGAATATTCCAGTAAAATTTAAGAAATCAAATTCAGAATAAATCAAAATTAAAATTTTTTAACAAAAGGAGATTTCCTATTTTTTCAATTTCTAAGAATTTCGAAAGATTTAATCGTACAGAAAAGTGTAAAATAAGTTTCTGAATCAAAGTATATGTAACACAACAGAAATTTATATCAATTGAAATAATAAAAAATTCTTGTAGGTGTCTACCCAGAATGTCTGAAGGAAAAGAAAACGACGAAACTGCGAAGAGGACGAGAAAGTCCGAAGATAAAGAAAACGCTGGGCTTGTGAAGAACAAGAAAATATTCCATAGATACTCAGATAATAATGTTCGAAAAGCTTTACAGGACATCAGAGATAGTACTTGTTCTTTCAGAGAAGCGAGCTCCAAATCCAATGTCTCTAAAAGTACTTAAAAGTACTTTATGGGATATTCTTCATGTTTGTATAAGCGAAAATAGTCAACGAATGGGACCTGAAACTGTTTCGAAAGTAGAAGAAGGAAATGAGTTGGTCGACTAGTGTATAAAACTGGCCAAATATGGTTTTCTTCGAAAAAAAGACGATTTACTTAACAACGTTCATAACATCTTAAAAGAAGATGGTAGAGAGAACTCTTTTAATGACAATGGACATAAATCTCACCTCACGAAGTAGCTCAGTAAATTCTGCGATGAGAATGGTATTATTTTATACTGTTTATCTCCGAACGCAACTCACACTCTTCAGCCCGCAGATGTATTTTAGCAGGAAATAGTAAGAGAGTAGCAAAATGAGCTAGAGAACATAACTAAATCAACGTTTGCTCCTCTAGTGACAAAAATCTTGCAGAAAAAATCAATTCCAAAATCAATCAGTAATGGATTTCGTTCGTATGGATTGTAGCCCTCGGGCCCAACAGCAGTAGACTATTCAAAATATGTGCGGAATCATCTAGAAAGTATACAGAATCCTGCACTTAAACTTCATTCACATTCTACGTCGTTTGATTTTGATGATTTGGAAAAGACTGTCATGAAAATAGCACCGAATTTATCCAATAGGGGAGTAGATGTTGATATTCTGTCCCAAGCTTCTGATCCCCATAGAGTGGTCAGCCGCTTCACCTTTAGTGCATGGACATCGCAGCCTTCCGTACTCTGTTCCGTTTATTTGCATCGCCATCATTCGTATGACTTGTTTCTTTTTCATCACTGCAGATCAGCGTCCCCCTGTGATATAGAAGAAGTAAGAACGATCTATTGCGGCCTCGGTGGCGTAATTGGTTAACGCTCCACTCATGTAAAGTCGGCGTTCCCGGTTCAAATCCGGGCAGGGGTACATTTTTTCTCATTTCTCCAAAAATCATTTTGACCAGTAATCGACACACTAACATCAAAATATTAATTAATTAATTATCCTGGTCGACAAAATAACATCGACATTCTACTTGATTGAAAGTTGAACTACTTTCTATACATTCATTTTATTGGTTGAAGATTTAACTATTTTGTTAAAAATTCGTTCTTTTTTAATTGAAAATTTATGTATTTTGTTGTAGATTCGTCTTTTATGGTAGAAAATTGATTTTTTTGATTAAAATTCAACTACCTGGCTGAATTATTTGGTTGAAAATTCATTTTTTTAGTCGAAGTTCCATTTCTTTGATTAAAAATTGAACTATTCTGATGAAAACTCTTTTTTTTTATTGGAAATCGATTCTTCCAACTGCAAATTTCACTATTTCATTTTTGTTTGTAAATTTATTGTTCTTAGTTCAAAATTTAACTACTTGGTTCAACATTAACTTTTTTGTTGAAAACTCAATTGTTAAGTAGAAAGCTCATCTTTTTGGCTTCAAAATTCGACTGCTTTTTTGAAAATTCGTCTTTTTCGTTCAAAATCAACTTTAAGGATTCAATTATTTTGTTGAAAATTCAGCTATTTTGTTGAAGATTTAATTATTTTGTTGAAAATTGAACTGTTTTTGGTTGAATTTTAATCTATTTTATTTAAAAATTCGACCATATGGTTATAAATTCATCTTTGTAGGTTGAAGATTTAATTATTTGGTTAAAAATTGGTCTCTGTTGTTTAGAAGTTAAACTTTTTTTTTAAATGCAACTATTTGATCTAAAATTACTTTGTTTGTTCGTTAGAAATTTAACTATTTGGTTAAAAAATCATCTTTCTTGGTTGAAAATCATATTTTCGTATTTGAAAGTCAACTGCTTTATAAATTTTTTTTATCCTCTAAACGCAACTATTCCGTTGAAAATTAATATTTTTCGGTTTAAAATTCAAGTGTTTTGTTAAAAATGCAAATTAAAACTTAAAATCATTATTGAATTTAATAGGGTACCTATACAGGTACATTATTCTATTTGAAAGAAGTTGTTACCCTATTTTCGTGAAAAATCACTCTATTTCCGATGTTTTGAGAACATTTTGGACTACGAAGTCTCTTAAAATATTAAGATGGTATGTTTTGTATTTCATTTTAGGCGCTCATCAAATCCAATCGAATACAAAATTTTCCCTTATAGGAGGGGGGGGGGTCGTATCAGTGACGTCGCCCTGGGGAGTTCAAGCTTTGTGTGATGATCTGTGACGAAAAAAGGGAGAGGTGGAAAAAGTGTTTGGAATAGCGTGACGTAGTTTTCAAACAGGCCCTATATTTATTTCTCTAATGTTGCACACAAAATTAAATAAAAAAATCGAAGAGTTTGAGGGCCTTAAAATTTTAATTCTGAGTTGATATTACGCCTACAGTCGGGCCAACTTCCACCAGAGTCAGGTCGACCATATTGTTATGATAATTTTGATACAATTAGCCAGAGTCTATCCGACTGACGACCCGACCTGCGGCCAGACTTGCGTCGACAGTCAGTTACAGTACGATTACTTGCACTCGCTGATATTACGCCGACAATTGGACCAAACTCGCCGAGAGTCGGGCGACCATATTGTTATGATAATTTTGACACAATTAGCCAGAGCCTAACTGACTGTCGGCCCGACCTAGGGCCAGACTTGGGTCGACAGTCAGTTGCAGTAAGGTTACTTGCACTGGCTAATATTACGCCGACAGTCGGACCAACCTCACCGAGAATCGGGCCGACCATATTACTATGGACCTTTTAAAATAATTCAGCTGAGTCTATCCGACTGTCGGCCCGACACTAAGCCAGAGTTGGGCCGTCGGTCGGGTGCTGTGAGGGTACATGCACTGGTTAATATTACGCCGACAGTCGGGCGAACCTTACCCAGAGTCGGGCCGACCGTATTGTTATAGTCCTCCCGAAAAAATGCGCTGGAGTCTGCCACAGATGGTCCAACTTTGGTTACCGGAATTCGGTTACTAAGGGACGCCCGATCTTGGACCGACCGTCCAACTCTGGCTGCCGACCCAAATTCGCACCTGGATTTTGAAATTTCAATTCTCGGTTTTTCCGAATTTATTTATCATAAACTGAAAAAATTCTTAAAGGAAGTTTGATAATATTCTTTTTGATATTAGTACAGAGAACAGTTACAAAAAAGTATAGCCTATGGAAAAACTGAGTGGCCCATCTTATCCTCTATGAAGATTATCCAGCGAAGCGACGCTACACTTTTCAAACATACACATATAGACAATCAAGCCAACCATCACCCAGAGTTGGGCTGACCGTATCGTTGTAGCAATTTTAAAACTATTCGCCGGAGTCTATGCGACTATCAGCCAAATCTTGGGCCAGAGTTGGGCCTACGGTCGGGTGAACTTTATCCGCCAATGTCGGCTACCAATTTTAGCCCAACGACGGTGGCTTGGAGCTACCACAGTTGGATCAACTCTGGCCACCAAAATTCGGTTGCCAACGTAGGTCCAACCTTGAATTGACCCTCGATCTCTGGATGCCGATTAAATTCGCATCTGGGTATTAGCCAGTGCAAGTAATCTTTAACCAGCCAGTGATACTTGAGTAGTGCGAAACCTTTCCATGATAAATGAAGCACATTAAAAAAATAATAATAATTCAAGCTTTCAAAAAATTGCTCAAAATTAATACTTTTTCAAACAGATAATCATACTATTAATATATTTTTAAAAATGGTCAAGCAACCACCGCAGGGCCCCCCTGGGAGCGACTACCATCCAGGAATATGACACTGGCTCCCAGTGGAAGCGCGGTAAATTACACCTATAGCAACGCTTCACAACCGTGAGAGAGGTGATCACATTATGTGATGGAATCACAATAAAGGGCCGGCGACGACATCGTGTGTCTTGAGGACACGGAGCGACCCAAGAATTACAGCTCTCTGAATCCATCTCGCGAATGCCTTGGCATGTTTCTGGCATGCGGGTATGGCTTTGAGGTAACGAACGAGTGATGGCTTCGCACCTCCGAGAGCATCGATGACAAGGATGACCATTTTAAAAGAATATTCTCAAAACATTCACTGCAGCTCCCTGATAAGGTCTCGATACCTCTCTTCCTTTTCCTTCTTCTTGAGTGTGACTTTGCTGTCACACGGAGCCGGGAATTCGATCACGAACATACTCGTAGTTCGTTTCTCGAAGTCGAGGAGTACAATGTCAGGCCTCAAATGTTCGATCGGGAATATTAGCGAAAACTTGTGGTTCAGTAAATTCGACACTTCTCGTTTTTGACAATTCACTCTATCTCTCTTGGAACGTCCAGCGTGGCAGGATCGCAGCCATCACCGTAAGAGCGATAAAGAAGGTAGCAAAGCACTCTCAGGGACGTACTGTGTCTGTACACTGTTAAAAATGTTTGGAAATTTACGAAACATTTCAGACGCAAAAGTAACGGAGATTTCCAAATGTCTGTTACTGAATTCGGAATTACGATCAAATTTTCGTAAACTTACAAATTTTACGTAGAGTTACAAATTTTGGGAACAAATTACGAAAATACTCCGTGAAATTGTGAAAATACTCGGTATGACTCGGATCTCTTCGGTACCATTCGGTTGGACGCCGCCGTTTTCCCTTAGTCGCAGTACAAGGAAAGACGAGTTCACGTGCTTCTAAAAAGTTCTTTTTACATATTAATTTTCTTCGCAAGTAACTTTTAAGTGCAAAATCTCCGATTGTTTTATCATTATTGATTCGCGAGCCAGGAATTCGTACGCGCCTGGCAGCGTGGGCAATGAAGTGCTTTAAAGTAAGTATAAGCAAGAAATCAAGTGAATCTAACCTCCTTTTATGAAATAATAGCGTATATTACCCATGTATAGTAAAAAATCGGCCTGCCATTTCAAATATAGTTAAATTAATTATATTTAGTGTTTACTAACTTGCAATAGCAGTATGAAAACACTTTTGAATTTTCTTTACAAATTTTATGAAATGCATATAAAAATTCCGAAAATGTATTTTAATGAGGCATGTTTTCTGTTTTAATCAATAATATTAAATAAGTAAGAAATAAAAAGAATTGTTCCACCTTTTTTATATTGCACAGCCAGTATGCCTAACCTTAAAATTGAATAATTTTGTGATTGTCAAGAATGATGATTTTTGGGGTTAAGTGGGTAACGGCTGTACATCTCAGATTTTTACATTTTTTAATTTATTCTTTGCACTTAATTGAAATTTTGTCCATGTAATTATTATTATGAAGGTGGCAAATAAACCAATAATCCGCAAAATTTTTATGGATTAAATTGTAAATTTAAATAATGTAAAAAGTTCTAACTTTAAATTTATCACTCTTAATGGTCACAAAAAACAGGTCTTGGAAAAAAATATTTAATTATACCTTCGACTGTTGCAATACTGTTGTTATTAGTATCATTTGTAAGGAAAATGATCATTTATCATCAAGTTTTAAATGTCCACAAATTATTTATTTAACCCATTTTATTTTTAACCCAACTTTTTTGTCATCGCTTTTCACCATTTTTTAAAAACTGATCTTATTTTAATGACTGACAGCTTATGTTTTCGGGAAAAAGACATCCTTATGCATATGTACAACTTGATTTTTTCCAATTTTTGAGAATAAATTTTCAAATGGCGGAAATAGTCTTAAAGGTATAAACAAATATTTTTTACCGAAACTAGTTTTTTCGTTCCCATAATACCATAATGAGAATGTTTTTATTTCAAACAATTTTTTTTAATCGTATATAGTAAAGATTTTTTCTATTATTATTAAATATTGTGATATACTATTTCCTGAATTGCAGTGAATCTAATTTAATATATAGTCCCAAGCGTCAAAAAAATCTTGTATTTACTTATTCGCCTTAGTATTAATTCCTTCTCATTTTGATGTCCTTCGACCTACCAAAAGTTTTTTATAAGATTAGTGATATTTATTTCAAAATTTACAAAAGAGAGAGAGTCAAAAAATCGTTTTATTTTGTGAAAATAAAAGCTCCCTGCAATAATAAAGCACTTCGTTGTCCACACTGCCAGGTGCGTACGAATTCCTCACTCGCGAATCAATAATGATAAAACAATCGGAGATTCTGCACTTAAAAGTTACTTACGAGGAAAATTAATATGTAAAAAGAACTTTTTAGGAGCACGTGAACTCTTCTTTGATTGTACTACGACTAAGGGAAAACGGCGGCATCCTACCGAATGTTACCGAAGAGATCCGAGTCATAACGAGTATTTTCGTAATTTCACGAAGTATTTTCGTAATTTGTTCCCAAAATTCGTAACTTTACGTAAAATTTGTAAGTTTACGAAAATTTAATCGTAATTCTGAATTCGGTAATGGACATTTGGAAATATCCGTTACTTTTGCGCCTGAAATGTTTCGTAAATTTGCAGACATTTTCAACAGTGTAACACACCGAAAAGGGTCCGCACTGCTCGGTATTGTGGGAATGCTATCAGCGACCCACTAAAAAACACCACCCTTTCCAATGAGATCAATCAATCAAATCAAATCAATCAATCGTAATTAATAATTAATGATTTTGTAATTTAGGGAAAACGATTACATAACTAAGGGCATACACCATCTAATATTAAGTGCAGTTATGCTGTCACTTGCAAAAACAATAAACGATGTCTACAGTCATACAGGCAGGACTCTTCTAAGTAAAATTGTAAAGAAGATGTTTTTTGAGTTGGCATTAGGGTCTAAAATTTTATCATATATTCTATTATATATATATATATATATATATATTATATATTATATATATATAATACACACACACACACACACACACACAAAATTTCATACCAGTCAATTCGAAAGCCCAAAAACTTAAATTTTCACCGCACGTGGAACCAAAAATGTTACAAAAATACTTTGTGTCTGATTCAGTTACCTTGCAAAAGTGGGGGAGTAATGAGATACCTGTAGTATTTTTTTTCCGAGGGCTGGTGAAAAATGTTCTTCTAACACACCGAAAAGGGTCCGCACTCCTCGGTAGTGTGAGGATGCTATCAGCGACCCACTAAAAAACACCACCCTTTCCAATCAGATCAATCAATCAAATCAAATGTGTGAAGAAAAAATATTATGACTTCCTACTTCCCACTTAACCTACCCCCAAATGCTTGTTGTAGGGAGAGGATGATATTCCGATATAATATTATATTATATTATAATATTAACAAATCAATTTCAACAATTATCTTTATTTTTATTATTATTTGTTTTGTTAATTTTTTTCCCCCTTTTAAATTGAAGTTGACACTGGAATTAATGTTTAATCAATTTACAATTTTCATAATTATATTAGACATTTCGATCACGGATAGGGACCGAAATTAATTAAATGAAAT
>JAUMHM010000016.1:16064985-16105024 GCA_032362435.1 Melikaiella ostensackeni
AAACCTTTTAGCTCAAATCCCTTCACAAATACCCAATTACCCCATCTCTCATAATGAGCCTCCAAGCAATGTCTGACCTACTCAGTACTGTGGGACTTTTTGATCTCTGAAATCTGTTGCTGCCTGCAGTCGGATTTTTATAAGAAGCGCTCGCATTCGCCTGAACATTTGGTCATTTGGTCAGGAAAGTGGAAAACTGCAGAAAACCAAATCTCCCGAGTGCAGCCAGCTACCGACAGACGAGTCTGGACGTAGACATTCGATAGCATCGTGTGCTCACTTCCGTCTTTGGCGTCAAACTTCCCGCTCTATAGTAGTTAAACGCAATGAAAACACAATTAAGCGAAAATCCCGGTTACCCATCCGTGGTTAACATTTGAGATCTCGATGAGTCCAGAATCACTACCCATCTGCTGCCGTTGGTTGATTTCCAAACAATGACATTTCCTGAATTTAAAACTTCTCTTTAGTCAAATATAAAACTTTATTTGTTTTCTTCTCCACATTCTCAAATTTGTTTACCTTAGTGATTTATCTTTATTTCGAAACAAAATGCAATTAGAGTCAGTGCACCTTCTCTGTTAACAAATTTTCACGGTTTTGCTTGCTAAAGTACATAATCTGTGTAATTTGAAGTCACATCCTATTAAAAAAGCGTTCTCTTTTTATACGATAATTGTTTATGCTAGAAAAAATGTTTTTTCCCTTGGGTAGAATACCTTTAATTCGGGTTATAGGAAGGATGCACCGTAGTGTTCAGGAACTGAATTAAGATAAGGAGGCGAAACTTGCAAGATTTTGGGGATTCTCTGAAGAGAAAAACGAAGCAGGGACGAGGTATTTTCCATTTTAGCGAAACCACTTTTTGCCCTTCTAGACCTGTACTATGTATCTTGCTACGGTAATTTCGATTTTCATCCCCTTGGGAGCGAGTCACCGGCTCTTTTACACGATTCGCATTTCAGGATTATGTTCGCTAGTTTCATGCACTGTAATTGCATACCGAGTGCACTTCAACTCGGCCCAGCGTGACGACGCGTGACGAGATAGGGACGAATGCAGAATTGAGAAATGACAAAGCATTGTTCTTTTAGTAAACTACTGGGTTAATTCAGAGCATGCAAGTTGTTTTATGATTCACTTTCAAAATAAACTTTTCTAATAGCAAAATAAGTACTATAATAAAGACGTATTTTCCAGCGATATGTTCATGTGAAAAAATTATCGCTTCTCTCAAAAGGAGTTGTGCGTTATATTACAATATATTTAAACTTAATTTGGTCATATTATTCACAACTTGACAAAAAATCAGACTTTTCGACATAAAATTCGACCTCGCGTATTTATATTTCTTCTGATAATTATTAATTGAGATAGGGGAGGACATTTATGTCCCATTGCACTGTACTTTTTTTCAAAATCCCCACGAAATCGAGGGCGTTCAACGAAAGTCCTCGCTTCAAGATTTCGCCGAGTAAGAGTCTGTGAAACTTTTTTTTTACGAATGAGGGCTAAGAATCACTGTAGGAACAATTATCACCTCGCGTGATAACCCGCGGCTGCATTCGACTTTATTAGAAGTACTCGCATTTGCCTCGACATTTAGCCAGGGGAGAGGAAAACTACATAAAACCTGCTTACGAATATAGCCGGTTCCAACCGTCGAGTTTTGTGTACATTGTCTCTAAAGTTTCTAATCTTTTTTCGCAGCGAATAAACTTTGAGTTAAACCTGTTCTTCTCAAGTAATAAAAGTGCTTTTATCTAGACAACAGACATTTGTTGTTTTTCATAAGTAGAAGAGAAATGTTCTAGAAAGACATGCCGCATTTAAAATGCAAGATTTATCTCTCTTCAAATGTATATTTTTTGTCAGTAAAAGCAGTAAGTTGAAATAAAGTAAAAATTGTCAAGTAGAAAGTGTTTTTTTCATTATATTTTTACAGAAATTAAAATCATGTTGAGTCAAAAAATATGTTTATAGTCAGACGATGTGGAATTTTCAAAACATGAAATAAATATTTCTTTTGGTCAGACCTGAATAACTTTGGTGCCATAATTTAAAATCCCTATCCTTAACTTTGAATTGTTACTTTCTCCCTGCGAAAAAAATAGTGTAAGTAAAATGTGAGACTTCCGAATACGAAAAATACTTACTGCTGAAAATTTCAAAGCATGTAATAAATATTTCATTTGGTCAGACATAAATAACTTTGGATTGATAATTTATAATGCTTATTCTTAACTTTAAATTGTTACTTTCTCCCTGTGAAAAAAGTAGTCTAAGTAGAATGTGAGACTTCTGAATACGAAATCTATTTACTTCTATGAATTTAAATTTTGTCAAGTGGCGAAGGATCGGTTACTACCAGACGGTAGACGATTTTCTCTACGAAAAGTATATTTACTTTAAGGCTGTGCTCCCTCGAGAGTTGTACACTCTACCTAAATATTGAGTAAATTTACAAAGATTTATAAAATCAAGGAAAATGTAATCATTCTTACTTGTAACTATCTTAATAAGAGAAATCGAAACATACTCCAGAAGAAAATAGTTTGGTCAATCCTAATCATGATTAGCTTATTTTATTCCTTGAAAAATGCATAACTTAAGCAAAACTCAAAAAACCAGTAACCTGTTGTTGAGTAAACAGTTTTATCTTGAAATTTTCTTTCGAAGTACACTTGAATTTCTCTTTTAAAATTTGCCATACTTCACAGTTGGTCTATTTTCGCCGATTTTATAAATGATTATAAGGATTTGACTACTTTTGAGATGTACTGCACATAGAGTATATCCTCAAATTTCAATTCTGACGAGTAGAAGATAGAGTTCTAGTCACACATATAGACATTTTTCGCAAAAAAGATATATTTTATTATAAATTATTAAATTTTTAGGATGACAAAAAGAGGTTTTATACTTTCTACCGTAATCATCGAACTGTTTGTTGCAACATCAATTTTTTCCTTTCTATTGTGTTTTCCTGTTTCCGGATTAACAAAAGTTCCAATATTTGAAGTCAATAATTTTTCACGATAACCTGTCTATCAATCACTCATCATTTCTCGATTCCCCTCTTTATTTTTGACTCCCTCTCACTCTTGCTCTATTTTCTTGGTTGGTAGCCAGGCCACTATAACTGGTACTTCTCCGGCTTTATTTTCGTATTGCACGTTTTGCTGATGATCTTTCGTATTAGTAATATCACCGCGTCGTCTACTTTCAGCAATTGTGGATAATCGGTACTCGAGCTGAACGCTACTTAAACGGATAATTGTTTTCGAATTACCAGCAAAGCGGTAGAGATTTCGTAGTGAGGGTAAGAAGGTGGAATAAAAACGAGGCTCACGAGTCTTCTTCGAGTGGAGGCTTTTGGTTTTATTGCTCGTGGCTTCGACACCGGATATAAAATTCATTGAGGCTTTCCAGAATCGAATTTCCAACAACAGAAAATGGATATCCATTTCATAAGTTTACTATCCTTTTTTATTCACTCGCGTTTCGAAACCTCATGAGTATGTATAGCAATATTCTTATTTATTCGCTTATACTCTCTCCCTTTTACGGGTTTAAAAATCTTTGCAGAACCATTACATGTTTCCTTATTATTGATCTTTTTATACTACCTTACCAACTATTTCTTATATATCATCTTAACCACTATTCCTAATTCTAGACGCTTGCGACCTTGCCCTGGGCTTCCGTGTCCACTTACCAATATCAATCTAAAAACTGTAGTTCTATTTCGCAACACTACTTCTTTATTCTTCTTCTTTAGGTCTCGATTTTATGCTTTTTCTTACCCCGTGTAAGCAGCTCTCTCTTAACTCTTTCAGCTTTTTCACCCATTCCTCACTCTGACCATTCCCATTCGAAATCCACTTTATTCTCTCTTCCATACTCTTCCCTCCCCTTTCCTCACCTGCACACCACTCTAACACAAGGAAAATTATTTTATAAATATTTTTTTTCGCTCCAGCGCATTTAACAAATACGAATTTTTTTGCATGACCCGGTCCAATAATTTTCCTCTAATAGACCTGCATCCAATTTCAAAAACAAGCAAGGTTAAAATTTTTAATTTCCCCCCTGTTCCTTGAAATTATTTTTTATGCAGCAAGTTCCGCTTTATTTGTTAGCTAGCTTTCATCGGATACTGCATGATTTCCATATTGAAAACGACGGATGCTTTGGAAAAGGTATTGTCCACGAAACTTTATGGTCATTGGGTCGTTACGACGAATCCGATGAAAATGTCCACATCACTGGGCCCCCTCCAAAAGTGAGCCACAAGCTCTCATTTTCGCATGGTAATAGTAAATGTAAATAAAAAAGAAATATTGAAGTAACCTGTTGCTTAAATTTCCTTAATATGTAATATTGAGTTCGTCACCAAAAAATAGCGAATAATAGTTCTGTATAATCCATTACTTAAGACAAAAGGTAAGTAGTGCATCTGATCTTAGCAGCCTTGACATATATCGTGAAATTAGCTAACAGACCCAAAGAAAAATAACTACTATTTCCGTATGTATGCATATCGCTGTCTAAATGTACGTTTTTTTACAAGACGAGGATGTAAATTCTATATTGTGTCACCAGATATTCGAGAAAACTCTCGAAAAAGCCAGTTTTAATGATCGTCAATCTATTGAACCCGATTTTTAGAGATTTTCCAATGCTGAGCCAGCATGGCTCACTATCATCGTTAGGGGGCCATGTCAAAAATGTGCTATGTTACCGGCGAGACTGAATACGTAAAAGAATTACTAGATGGCTCTAGGTTCGAACACTATTCTTCTTTATCGAATTACCCGGCTCAGTATTGATGCTGGGCGTGGTTCAGTAATGATTTTGAGTGGCTCACTAATGACGCTTACACACATCTTTATTTCACTTGCGTGTTTAATACTTCACGAGGCACTTATGGGAAAAATGATAGTTGAGTCAAAAAGTGTAAAATACCCAAAATATGAATCTATGCGTATCAAATATATTTCGGCCTAACAGTCTCTTTATATTGAGCGCTTTATGTAGTCCTAACCTTAGGTGGCTCACTATTGATGTCGTTATCCCACTATATAAATTTGAATTATTGAGATTTCAGTGATTTTCAGTGAAAATCCTCACTGATTTGAATCAGTGACCCATTTCTCACTGATTCAAATTTAGAGAATTTATTTTCACGAGGCAAACAAATAGCGTTGTTTTCACTTCATGCTCCTTGATGCGTGTTACTAATATCGATTACAATGATAAAGCGGCTTTATGATTTTGAAAACGGACATTGAAATCATGTGAGCCAAATTTTGATAAAAACTATTTCTCAAAGAGAGCCCGTTTCATTTCTTAAGAATCGAAATGTAGAACTATGCATGTGGATCGGCGAAAATTTTTCAGAATAAAATATTTATAATTTAAAATTCATCTTCTAATGAGCCTTCGAATTCGAAGTAAACCTACTGAAATAAAAATATTGATGTGAAATTAAAGGTATATAATGCGCTATATTTCACAAGCACCAATTCAAATGTTCAATCTATAAAATAAAAATAAAAACTTTGTATTTAAGAATGAAAAACCTATTCTGAACCATATGTACGTACATATTTAAGGAAGAAACCCGATGATACGAAAATGACGAGGAAGTAGGAAACCTTATTATACGAAGATTTAGAATTCATTCTGGAAAATTCATTCACAAATATCGAAATTTTCAGAATTACGGTTTCTCAAAAGTATTGATTTCAGAACAGTTGCAGCATTGATGAATGACACATGTTTCCTTCACGCCCGCTTAAAATTTGTTTTTGAATTTCTATTGTGATGTGTAAACTTGATCTAAATTTATTGTTTTTTTCGGAAATAGTTTTAAAAATACTTGAACATATTAAGTTACGTATTAGTTTTAAAGCCCACGAATTCGAAAGTTAGCCAGCTATAAAATATGCAAGGTTTCAAAAAATAATCTATCAATTTATTATAATTTGACCGCTTCATACTAAAGTATCTTTGAATTCAATTTGAATTTAAAAATGAGAATTTAGAAATTTATTTACAGAGTAAAGGGCGCTTGGCGATAAAAGCATTCTACTTTTAAAGTAGCAAAATCTTATGTATCCAAGAAGTGTGGAATTGCTTAGCACTTTTTGTTTAATCACGGTCGTGCCCGTGCGTTCAATTAATGAATGTCGGGTGTATAAATATTGCAATTTTTCTAATTCATTTCGTCAGGAAATGATTACAAAATTCGATAAGGGTCAAGTCTTGAAGTTTTCTCGATAAAAAATAGTTTAAACAACAAATCTTTTTCGATCAAGAAGAATTTGAATAATAAGCTTTCGAAATTTATTAGCTATCAAAGTTAAAAATGATTCAGGCTCAAAACTCTGTAATTTAAAAAAAAATAAATTCCAAATGTAAGCTTTTTGAGAGTTTGAAATCTGAAAATGATTAAAAAATCGAATAAAAAAGCTGTCAAATACATACAAAAAGCTAGAAGCCATAAAGAATTCCATGTGTCCAATTGTACTTATTTGACTAAACTTGACATTAAATATGTTAGCATTACTCATTTTTTTGAATTTGAGAATAATTTAATTTTGAATAGACTATGAATTAGAAGAAAATATTGCAGTAAAAAATTATCCAGTGATGTTGAGTTTTTTATCTACTGATCTTTTTAATTTTATTCAAACTCATCATCACTGGATATTTTCCTTCATTGATCGAAAACCAACATCAACTAATACAATGAAACTATATTTCAAAATTCAGGGAATCCGAACTTGGAAATGAGATAAATCAGCGTCACTAATTTATAAATAATAACTCAAGTTCAAAAGTTTAGAATTTCAGGAAGAAATATTTCAGATTTTCAAATTTTGAAATAATTCGTACATAAATTGGATTTCACAAATAGTAAAAAATTGCAGTCGAAATCAAAATTGGAACATAATAATTATTATTTGAAATCCTGTGATTTTTTGTTCGACATCTTCGTCTCTTTTCCTAATAGTCGACTACCTTTATTATAACGATTCACATTTTATCGATTTTCGGTGAAATATGGACTGTGTGGCCGGTTCTTATAATAATAATAATCAATTTATTATAAATATCATTTTCAAGCTTCTCAATAATTTTTAACCACAGTTAGAGCAAGGATAAAATCAAAGCGGAAGAAGATAAAAAAATGCAAAATGAGTTCAAAGGAAATAAGAAATGATTTTGGAAACGGGTTAGGAAGATTGGGAAAAGGAGAACTAGCACTGAGTTAATAGGAATCGAAAATGCTACTTGTGAAGCTGTATGGGATACGAAGTGAAACACATCAGTGATTTTTCAAAGAAATTATATGGAGGTCAAGCTATGGAGCATAACAACTGCGACACCGAAGAGGTACGTCAGATAATCCTATTGTAGGTGGCAAAAGGTGAATCGATATCCGCGAAATTATATTCTTAATAAAGAACTAAAGAAAGGTAAGGCTGCTGGTGCGGATGATATCACCGCTGAAATGCTTAAGAGCGGTAGCGGTTATTTGTTTGCGTGTCTGAGCGAGTCTACAGTATGTACAGTATGTGACCGACTCTGAAGAAAGGGGTCTAGTGGCTAAAATTAAGTTTTCGAAAAAAACGCGCTTGAGGTTTGACAACACTTTTCCGTCGTTCTATACTTGTTTAGCGAAATTTTTAGTCAACAATCTGTATTTAGGGGTTTTTGGGTCGCTGAATCCAAATTTGAAGTCGAAATTGCCATTTTAAAAATACCTAATCCAAAATAGCGGACCAAAAATTTAAAGAATGTACAGTACTCGGACTTTTTTGAAAAGATGCTAACTGAGGTTATTGTCAGTGTATGAGCCATCACTCAAAGTAATAATGTAATGAATGAAGCTGAAATTGCAGTATATAATTCAGTGCTTGCATCCACTATGCAAGTGCATTTAGGTAAGGTGAATGGTAGCGTACTGAGAAGTAAACCGAAGAAAAAATGGTTGTAATGTGTGGATGAGACTCTTAAGCGAAGAGATATAGAGTCGTAGAAACGCAAGAGCTTGCATGAAAGGATATATGGATGTAAAAGAAGCAAAACATGTATGGAAGTATAGTTAGTTTATGTGTGAATTGTGATGTATGATGTCTTTCGAAGCTCTTCACCTGGGGTGATTGCTAGAGAGATTAATCATTGAACCGTTTCGGATAAGTGTTGGGGAAATAGTCTGTCATTAAAACGAGCAATGTTCCAAGTTTTGTTTTAAAAATTTGGTTAGATTCTAGCTCTGGATTCTTTTAATTCTGATAGAGATACTGAAAATGACCTTGCAAAAGCTTGAAGATATGGCGTAACCTCTGTACACATATAACGCTATGTGCATGGAATATATTCCAAGTTATCGTCGCTAATATATCTCATGAAACGGACTGCTCTTCGCGATCGTGAATTCTGCAGGATGTGATATCGTGCTGTATCAAAAATTCGAACTCGCTACGAATTTGCTCAGATCGATGAGCAGATCCGTGCGTATATAATATCTGATTCGAATATCACTTTTTCCGGGTGCGGCGAGTACAATTTGCATTGGAAAAATACACGGAGAATTTTGAAGTAGGAAGTGAAATGGAAATTTAAAGCTTGTACTGCTGAGCAATACAAAAAATGCATACATTCTAGCCAGTAACAAATATTGAATTTAGTATAATGAGATGTGTTCAAATAACATTATGCTGAAATGAGAGACACAACAGGAAACAGTAATTCAACTAGGAAAATTTCACTCCGTGTTAAAATTGAAGAAAAATTTATTTCAATAATTGAAAATTCAATTGACGGTTTCAATACATTCACATTGTCTGCACTGCATCCATAATTGTAGGTACGAAATGTATGAAATATAAGAAATCCACTTTTTAAGACTATAAACTATCATTTTTGAAATGACTTCACACTATAACAAATTGAAAGAAGATTAATTAGCAGCTAGTTTCATCATTCCGATATCAATTATAAATAGAACTTAGCTTGCTCCCTGCTGATTTTTTTTTCCTTTGAAGAAGACTGACTTTCATTTGACTAATGGATAGTGAGAATACCGACGAACTAATGCCGAGTGCGTCCCTTTGGAAGCATAAAAGTAAAAAGCTTGCTCGCAACTGTATGCCTTGAATTCGTAAGATAATTACAAAAATTATAAAAACCTGTTCAAGTTTTTACTGACAAATAATGCAGTATTGAAGGGATTATTATTGAACTCACTAAATAAGAATACATTTTCCGCTGAGACATTTTCGACCTTTTCCTTATATCTTCCCTCAGCTTGAGGGGATTTATCGATTTTCGAAGGTAAATTGAGGTTGCAGGGGAGATAGGTTCCTGACCCTCACCTTTAACCATTGGCACATCGAGATTTTCATCTGAAAATGTGTTATATTTTCCACTATTATCACTAAAAATCCTTTTCAGGATTTCGTTTCCATCTTGAAGTTGGATCAAAGTGATTTGCAGCAGACTGACACTCAATTGATTAAAGTGATCCAGATTTGGTGTCAACATTATAATTGACAAGTGAACGTTGACATTTTATACATGCATCAAATGTCAAATTTATACATTTAAATTTCACCCAGTTTGATGGAGTCAAATATCTACTTCCAGAAAAAAATTACAATGGTCTTTCATCGTTATGATCATGAATCATAGATCATCATGTCTCATCACATTGTTATCATTAACGCGTAAGATCATCTTCAGAGAATATCATTATCAATCATAGATCACCATCATCATATCCTTCCATCATCAAGACATAACACCATCTTTAGATAATATCATCAATCATATATTATCAACTTATAACACCATCCACTTATTTTCAGACAGTATTATCATCAATGATAGGTTATCATTATCATCATTAATCATAGACCACTATCATCATCATCATTACCATATAATCATCATTCTCTTGAATCACCTTTTTTGTTTGTTGCATAAGTTGCACTAATGTTTCAAGGTGGAGCTGAATCAACTTCAATTGCAAGGTCCTTGCATATGGGATTTTCCGGATGATTATGATAGTCCATAATCCTATGGATATTTTAAGACTAAGAACAAAAAATCCACCGGGCCCTTTTGAAAAATGTTTCACCTCATAGCACCTTATATCACCTTTTTATGTTTCCACATAAATTGCTTCTTTCCTCCTGTTAAATAAAAAACAATGCGACTGTCGGTTTCTAGGATCGTGAAATTGGGCTAGTAGATTTTTTGGATCATTTTGATATTAAATGGAAGATTGCATTGAGCTGCAGCATTTTTAATATCTCAGGATTTACTGTAAATTGAAAATTAATGAATAGGATAAGGAATATTTTCTTTTATAATAATAAGTAAACCGAAATAGACAAATGACAGTTAAAGACATGTTTTCAAAAGATTCGATAAAAAACATAGTGCATCATATATCAGCTTAAGTGATGCGACGATTTTAGATAAAATACTCCTCACGTATGAAAGAGTATCTATCAAATTTCATAGAGTTGAAATGTTTCACGAGTTCACTGCATTTTTGCGTCCGTGATAGTACATTGTGAACTTGAAAAAGAAAACTCTTAGAAATTACTGGCAATGAATAATTCAGAATAAGTTTGCATTTGAGACCACTCTCTTAAAAAGTAAATAAAATTTTGATTTTCAGCACATGATTAATTTTTAGTAATATTTATTGAAAATGCACTATCTACTTACTGAAAGTTTAATCAATTTCGACTTTGGATTTCATTAAAACTTTAACGTTATTACCTTTAATTGTATTAAAAAATGATCCTTAAAATGATCTAACTCAGATTGAACTGATAGACCCTATTCAGGATTACTTCAAGTAGAAACAAAAAGGAAAAGATATTCAAAAAGTATGACTTTCATGAGAAAGGTGTTATTTAACTATTCCGGCCAAGTGCCGCATACTTTGGTTGTTGATTTGTAGAAGGAGGGCGCAAATGAGGCGAGGCGAATATAAGGGCTCATTTAGCAAATTTAAAGTTTCAAAACTGAATTTCTGGAAATCGTTTTCGGAAAAACGGTCGGGGTGAATTGATGGCGGAAGAGGAAGATCCAGAGCTTTCAGACGGGTGGTTTTAATTAAACCACGAGAGCAGTCACGTTTTACTCCCCTATTCTCCCTCCCTCTTTTTCTACCCCCTTTATCTGTCTTTTTCAGCACTTTTTTAGGCGATGATAGAAATTTGCTAGGCGTGCCACAGCTTTTCTTCTTAATACTTTTTTCCTAGCCACACTTATTTCTTTTTCTCTGGTGCTTATTTTCCGCTCGTGTCCGGAGCCGACGAGAAATTCGTTGCCAATTCTCCACACTCTTTCTATTACGTCTTTATCGCATGAGATTTCTGCAGAACGTTGGATATAGACTGGCTTGGCAAGGATCGCTTTTTAAATATTTAATCAAAAAAATAAATAAAATTATTCTATCCACTTCACTGTGTCATCGTATTTCATCCATTCACTTATGACTGGAATTTTAATGAGGGAGAAGTTAAGGGTATGGAGTAGAGTGCGTCAGTTTTGTGAGAAACAAATTGTACCTCTTCTTCCGATCAAAAAAAGTTAAACCATAGTAATTAAAGACTCGAAAAAAGGTAAGATGTTTTTGAGGCTTTATTTTTATTTATTCAAATCATCGACTGGTTCTGCCGTAACAATCCTTTCATCCAGTCCACGCACTTTCACTTTTGTCTATTTACTTTTACACTCGCTCTACTACCATTACATATTGCTCTTATTCCTTTTAGAAGCCAACCATTCACTCCACACTCTTTTAGGACCTTTCAAAGTTTAGATCTTTTCATCTTGTCGAAAGCTTTTTCCGGATCGACAAATGTACAGAAGACTCTTTTGTTTGATCTCAAACTTTTTTCTATAATCTGTCTTAAGCTAAATATCTAATCCGCACATGATCTCCCTGGCACAAATCCACATTGGACTTCTCAGTTCCTTTCTTTTGTTATTTCTATGACCTTGCCAGTAAGTATTCTGGTGAATATTTTGTCTACCCCACTTAGTAGGCTAATCGCTCTATAATTAGTACAATCACCTTTACCACCCTTGCCCTTGTAGAGTTGAACGAAAACTGCCTTTTTCCAATCATTTGGAACTTCACCCTTCTGAGCACACATATTGAACACTCGCTTAGCCACACAAACAAATATCTGCCGCCGCTCTTAAGCATTTTAGCGGTGATAATATCCTTTACCATTCTTTACCATTCTTCAGTTTCTTAATTACTGATATGATGTCGCAGATACCGATTTTTTTTCGCCACCTACAACAGGGTTTTCTGACGTATCCTCTTGTGTGTCACAGTTGTTATTTATTGTAGCTTGACCTCAATACAATTTCTTGAAAAAATCACTTACCATATGCAGGCTTTTGCTTCGTCTGTGTCCTTATATTTAATTTTTGAGCGAGATTCAGTTTTGACCATTTTGTAAAGAGAAAAATCATAGAGTGGAGAAAATGCTAGTACATATTTCATGAGTGTAATCGAGTATATTTTTCTACGTCTCTTTCTTTGAGTTTTGTACCTCACTTCCGTTGCCACAAAAGTTCCCTTATACTGAACTTTTTTCTTGACAAAGTTTCTCGACGATATACTCGTAAGAGGCTTTCGAGAATACCGCTTTCAGTGAACATCCGCGAATAATGTCGCTTGCCTTCTGTTCGCATGCATTGTTCTTTAGCTACAGATTTTGAGTCGTAGATTTAAGAAGCTCTTGGGAATCACGAAAAATCTTATTTCCAGTATAGAAATTTGACAGTCAGGTTTCTTGATTTTCAAACGAATACGCACAGAAATTTGTCACTTCATGAAAAATTTATCATAAAGATTCCATTGTAAAACTCCGATTCTCAAAAGTACGCTGAATTTGGTGTAAAGTTGAAACATTTTTGAGGCACAAAAACATGTGAAGGCACAATGAAAATTTTTATTCTTCAAAATAAGATGCAAAAAATTTCACGACAATGGTTTTCTGTGTTCATAATTATTTATTTCATAATTGAATTGAAAAATATTTATTGATAAAATATTATAAAATTTTAGCGGGAAGATAATATAACGAAAACGAAATATTAATTTATCAGTGAAGATTATAGCATATTAAAATGTAGATCAATTTTACTCATTTAAATTTGTATTTTATTTGTGGGTCAGTATTCTGTATCGAGTTATATTTGTAACTTGAAACGCAGGACTTGCACACGCAATTGCTCTTGGTCCACATTTGCATTGTAATTCTGATCATTCCGCCTTGCAGACTGAATTATGAAATGTGGTGCACATGTACTAAAGTTCAAAGAGCTAAAGTTGCCTATCCTGCGAAATATTTGCATGTCAGCCAATGAATTTGAAAACAAATTATTCTATAATTTCATACCTCAGTGTGATAAAATTTAAAAAGTTCTCAATTGCAGGTGCTCCCAACCGAACAGCAAGGTGAAATGTGAAAAAATAAAAAACGAAAATACTTTCCTACGTCAAGCTTATCTTCTTCTTCTGATGAAGATGATATCAAGAAACGGTTAAGACATCTGAAGCAAAAATTAGAAAAGAAGCAGAAGCGGAAACATCGCCGTAAAAAGCGAAGTAAGTATAGGTTATGATTTTTCCAGGTTCTCAGAAGGTCCAGCATGTATTGTTATGAACTAAAAGATCCATTTGTCGTATCGATTAGATTGATACGTCATAAAAGAAATGATGTCCTAGATATAAATACTCGTAGCATCCTGTGACATAATCTGGGTGAGGCCCAGTGTCACATCCAGTAAGAACTGGATTATTTCGGCTATTGATTTTGTGGCCTGAGTTAAGCCCAGTGTCACGTCTAGTAAGAACTAGATTATTGTGGCAAATTACTTTATTTTTTAACCTGGGTTAGGCTCAGCGTTATCCAGTCATAACTGGAATATTTTGGCTGTTTATTTTATAACTTGGGTTAGGTCCAACATTATACAGCGAGAACTGGTATCTTTCGATTATTCGTTTGGTATCGTTTAGGCTAGCAACAAATAGTAAAACATGTTGAATTTTTACCTTTTGGCATACTATAGCGAATTATTCTCACAGGGAATTCATCGATCTCTTCCTTATCGGCCGAAGGTGATGAACGTCGCACTGATTATTCAGACGAGGGCAGCGACGGTCTAAGAGAAGAGGATACTGATGGCCGAATTAATTCCGTCGACACAGTTGCTCAGGACAAGAAGATTTCGAATAATTCCAAGGATGCACCAGTGACCGAAGAACCTAAGGCTTTAGAGCTGGAGGTTCTCCAGGCCATTAGAAAACGATTAGTAACGGACAAGGTCAATTCAGCTCCAATACACACTGATATAATCCTTCGTTGGAAGGACATTCTCAAAGAGGAACTTCCCAAGGAAGAAAGAGTTCAATTTTCCAAGGAATATCCACATCCAGAAAATTGTCTATTCGTAGAAGCTCCTAAACTTAAATCAGAGGTCAAAACTTCTCTCCCAGAACCAGTCCTAAACAGAGATGCTCGACTGATCGCCAAGCAGGAAGAAATTGCGATATGCTTAGTAGCCTTGAGTCCTCTGATTTCAATCTTTCAAATAAGGAGGACATTGTTAACTTAAAGTTATTACAGAGCCTTAGCGATGTGGGTACAATCCTGGTGGATCTTCCGAAAGAAGAGTCTCTAATCAGGAAATCCTTAGTTCTGGTCAACATTAACGCTTCTTTCAAGGATATTTTGAGTGCTGCAAACATCACCGAATGATTATTCGGTAATCAGTTGGAGGAGAGCATGAAGACTGCGAAGTTACTAGAGAAGTCCAGTAAGGAACTGAAACAACCACCGAAGGCAAACCGAAATACGAAAAACTCCAAGGACCCGCTTCGTCATCGTACGTAAACTCAACGCCAGGCTAATGCTTGGAAAGAATTAACTCCAGATGAAGTCATCCTTAACTGGATTGAGGGTTACGAAATAACTTTTAGCTTGCCCATAATTCAGCATACCCTTTCTCGAGAACCCTCTTGGACCGCAGAAGAAATTAATCAAATTTCTCTACATTCAGATCAGTTATTGGGCAAGGGCGCAATCAGAAAATGCGTATTCCCGCAAGACCAGTTCATCTCAAAAATTCTCTTGTTTCCAAAACCAGATGGCACCTCTCGGTTAATTTTGAACTCAAAACGTCTCAATTCCTTTATGAATACAGAAAATTTTAATCTAGAGGACATTAGAACGGAGGAAGGCTCAACTTTTATAGAGTGCTATATGGCGACTTTGGATTTGCAAGTCGCCTACTATATGGTTCCTATTACAGGTAGGCACACCAAATATTCAAGATTTTGGTTTCCAGGGCAACTACTTGAGTTTGTCTTCCATTCAGTCTGTATGTAGCTCCGTTTGTTTTGACAAAGATAATAAAAACCGTAGTTTCATCCTTCAGAAAATAAGGCTACTCTTCAGTAGTTTAAATAGATGGCTTTCTGTTGATTGAAAAGACGTATGTATGCTGATTGCTTAGATAACGTCAGGGCAACTGTCTCCCTCCTTGAAAGCTTGGGCCTTATTGTTAATAAAAATAAAAGCCAATTGAGCCTATCCACAAGTTGTCATTCTCTGGGATTGATTTCAAATTCAGATGATTTCCTGATCGAACTTCCAGAACACAAAAAGCTTAATACGCTAAAATTGATTAAAAAATTCATCAGACGTAAAAGTTGTCAAATTCGCGATTTTGCTTCCTTCATTGGAACATTAGGATTTCTCAATGCAGCAGCCAGAAATGGTTGGGCTCATGTTAAGGATGTACAGAGAGAAAAACTCAAAGCTCTAGAAAAGAATAACTCCTTTGATACCCAGGTGTTTGTTTGGCAAATATAAAAGAGGATTTGGATTTGTAATAACCTGATTAAAAGTTCCAAGTTTTGCTTTAGAAATCTTCTCGGATGCTTCGAATTCGGGTTGGGATGCATGTTACGAGAAAGAAAGTGTACACGGTTTTTGGAACACTAGCGATCGCACGCACCACATTAATTACCTAGAAATTTTCGCAGCCTTTTTTGACCTAAAATGCTTCGCCGAAGATTTGCAGAATTACAGGATCTTGCTTAGAATCGACAATACGACTGCGACTACTTATATCAATCGAATGGGCGAGACACAAAGTAGAAAATCAAACCATTTAACCAAAGAAATATGGAATTGGTGCGAGTCTCCTAACATTCGGTTGTACGCCTCTTACATTCGATCACAGGATAATTTCCGAGCGGACTTTGAGTCGCGAAGATTAGAACCCGAAACGGAGTATCAGTTCTCAGACTCGGCTTTCCAAAAAATATGTGCGACTTTTTGAACTCCTGAAATAGACTTATTTTCGAGCAGAGCAAATGCCAAGTGCTAAAAATATGTTCCGTGGAGGAGGGATCCGGTATCCGTATCAATAGATGCCTTTACTATTGATTGGCCCCCCTTTTTCTTTTACGCCTTTTCACCTTTCGCCTTAATTTTAAAAGTCTTACAAAAAATAGACTTTGAGGGTTCTCGAGGCATTCTGATTGTACCTAATTGGCCTTTTCACCATTGGTATCCTCTTTGCACGGAGTTGTTTCACTCTGATCCTATAATTTTTTAACCTAAAATTGATCTCCTACGCTCTTCCAACAGTAATCCACATCTTTTATGGGCTCATCTTTCCCTGGTAGCAGGCACTCTATCAGGGAAGCATTCAGGAAGAGAGGCATGTCTGTTGAAACGTTCGAGATAACAGTATTCTCCATCTCTAAATCAACGCTTCGCCAAGATGAAGGACCTATAACAAGGTGGCATGATTTCCGTACCAACAAAGGTTTAGATCCTTTCTTAGCGAACATTCCAGAGGTTTTTAGGTTTCTAACAGTCGAATTCAAAACAGGAATCTCATACGGAACTATAAATTCATACAGATCTGCTCTAGCCTTAATTCTGGGTTCCGAAATCCACCTTTACCAAAATATTATTCCATCTGGAATCCAAAGATCGTGTTTGAGCACCTTCCTAAATTATCTCCGAATCGGCATATTTGATTAGATGTTTCATCTCACAAGCTCGTAAGACTCCTTGCTCTGGTCACTGGATACAAAATCCAAACATTATCACTAATTAAGCTGGAAAACCTCAATAAAACAAATAAAAAATAATGATCCGTATTCTAGCTCAGATAAAAACTTCGAACCCGAAAAGGAAGCAATCATTGCTAGTTCTTCCATTCTTCATAGATAAAACGATTTGTGTGGCAACAGCATTAGAGGACTATATCGAAAAGACAAAGGATCTACGAAAACATCAGAAAATTTGTTTCATCTCATACAAGAAACCTTATAATCCAGTAGAAACATAAACACTGAGCCGATGGATAAAAAGCGTTCTTAAAGATAGTGGCGTTGACACGGACACCTTCTCTGCTTATAGCACGCGCCATTCGTCAACATCTGCTTTAAAACGATCAGGTGTCAACATAGATACTATAAGAGCAGCCGCGGGCTGGACGAAAGATTCGAAAACATTCACAAAGTTTTATAATTTGGATGTCGGCATCGACCACAATTTGTTTGCTAACAAAATTCTAAGCTTGTAAGACTGAATTAAACAATTTTCCTAACAAACAATTGTCGTAACGTTGCTTTGAACATCTACTTGGTGATCTTGAGGGAGAGGCGCGAAATGCGATTCCCTGATTAAACGAACTTACCTTTGAGTGAAGTTCAATCGGAATTGTATGCATCCAAAGGTTTCTTACCCTCTGGCTAAAACCTCAGCCCCCGAGGTTGCGGCATGGCTACAAAGTATGAGTGTTTTAGCGTCAAAACGACAGATAAGGGAAATGTTGATAAGGTAGGTAAAATTCTTAAAGACGGTAAACCTGTGGCAGCAACGACATGGAGTGGGAGGTATTACTACTTGGTGTTCTTTTCGGAAGAGGCCCTTGATACAGGTACAATTCTGATTCAACTTCACTTACAGGTAAGTTCGTTTCATCAGTGAATAATGGCATAAAGCGCAAAGCGTTTGATATTAAAATATATTGAATTGAAAGGATTAAATACTAAATAATTTCAGATTGAAACGTTTAACATTTTTTAGCTTAGAATTCATATCATTCGAAATTGTACGATTTATAAATGAAAGCTTCAATAGTTGAACAATTTTGAATGAAAAACTTTTAAAATTATATAATTATGTATTTGAAATTGAAACTTTGAAAATTCGAAAATACAAAATGTAACAACTTTGACATTGTTCTGTTAAACTGATCATTTAAAAAATTCAATCATTCAAAAGTGAACAATGTTTCAACGCATAAGGCTTCAAAATAAGAAACTCTTGATTAAGTGTTAGAAATTAACTAGAATTTGAAATTAAAATTTGAAAGTTTTTTTACTGTTTCGAACACTTTTTTTTTTTAGGAATGCATATCCTGATGCAAACTTTGGTAACTTTTGGTCACATTTTTAGCCACTTTCCTTATGAGAGTAGTCATTTTCTCCACATCATCGTACTTAGAATTTCGTGGACAGGGCTATCAAACCATTTTTCAAATCTTTATCTCTAAAATTCGTACTATTCTTTCTATCTTGATACAAGTGACTTAGCCTAAAAAATCTGTTACTGAAACTAAATTCTTCCCCGCTTTTTTATGTATTCAAATGCAAGTGAACGATTGAGCCCTTTGGAATGGGATTAGATTTTCCTACCTCCACATTTATGTTTTTACAGTCTTCAGTACTACAGTTTTCACAGTATCTTGGAATGGAGCAATAAAATAAAATGTTCTCTACCCGCAGTTTTTTTTACGTGCTGAAATAATGGATGAATATGCATAGACGAAGATAAAGTGAGAGCATATTGATACTTTTGAAAAAAATGTACAGGAGGAAATTATTCTCAATAATAACGATGATTTAAAAAAAAAGTAAAAATTGCTAATTCAGATTCAGAATATTTTGAGGCACGCATCACATAGAGAAGCGAGATAGGGAATTTATTTATGCATTCCACCGTGACAGGATGTGGCGATAATTTACGACTAACATTCTTCAGAGTAAAATGGATAACCTGAATTTAAGTGCTTGCTTTTATTTATTAAATGGAATAATTTGAAGATGCTGAACATTTTAGCAATTCAAATTTGTGTTACAAAGCTAGAGTTGTAAGCATTATCCTTTTACAATATACACTCAGAGAAATGTTTTCTTGTGTTAAAAAATTGTTTCTTGAGACAAATGGAATTTCCTGTTAAGTTTAGAGTAAGAGAATTTTTATTTGTCTCAGAAGGAATCCTTTTGCAGAACACTGGAAGAAAAATCGCAACCCAGTAAATGCATTAACTTGAATCCTGTTTGTTAGGATATTTATTTAATTCAATGAGTTCAATACTTTAAATTGATGAGGACGCATTTGAATCAATTAATTTGACAATACTTGAATAAAGCCTTCAGGTTTATTTAAATGAGAGAAGTAGTGATTTAATTCAAAATAATATTAATAAAGATAAACAAATATTCATTTGATACAAAGAGTTGATACATTTATACCAACGAAGCATTTCTTCAGATGAATAAAATATTGTGTTTACATGAAAATTGATTTCTTTAGTTAAGGAAAATGTTTCTTTTGATGAGTAGAATTAAATTTTTCATAATTAATATACATTTATTTCACCGAAATAATTGGCTTCTTAAAATGAATATTTATTGATTTGGTTGGATGAAATTTCCCTTTCAATATAGAATACGAAGAAGGCTATTCTCAACAAATATTTCTTCCAATCAAATAAATATTTGATTAGGATAAATGCATATTCATTCAACTGAAATAAATGCAGCGTTGTGGTCATCGTTGTGGATTTCACACTCGACGGAACCAAGTTCAGTTCCTGCTTAAGGTGGATTTTTCATCAAATCTTTCTGTTTAAGGCTCACCAACATTTCAAATTCTGTGAATTGTTCATATTAAATATGTATAATAACAACAGAGTTAATTATAATTTTAGCTGAAGGAATCCAGTTGTTCATTCAGAAAAATATGTACTACACTTGAAGTATTAACTATTTATTGCACTTGCGCATATTTCAGGCCAAAGAAATATTCATTTGAATCAGTGGGATATTCTTTTGCTTTTAATATTGAAAAATTTGATGTAGGGAAATAGTTTTTCGAGCCTATAAAGCATTTGCTTGACTTCAAAATATATATTTTCCCATCAGTTTGCATTTCCTGAGTTCGAAGAAATATTCATTCCCATTCATGGAACATTCATATGGAACAATGTGTCATTTATTTCTTCTAAAAATGTATATTTTTTCTTCAACGAAAATTTCTTTCATACTATTAAACATTACCCTATGACACAGCTCGTTCTTTTGAATCAAATAATGTTAACCTAAACCTATAAAAATTTGTTTCTCTGGAATGAATTATTTTTTTCATGCAAAGTGCATACATTTGTTCGCCTCAAATAAATATTTCTTTGCACATATGCAACAGTTTCATTTACTCCAGACAAGTAAAATTCACTTGATACAAGTAATCGTTTTATTTTTAGTGTAAAAATTATCCTTATGTGACTAACTTCACTTAATCGTAGAGCCAAATAATTTTGTTCGTGTGAAAAAGATAGTCGCGTAGTTCGAAACAGAACAGAAAAGAGGACAATGCTTTTGTTACAATTTTTTCTCAGAGTGTAAAGAGAATATTCGTGTTCAATTTTTATTTTGAGAGATTCAAGTTTTCTTTCTACAAAAATTCATAATAGTTCAAATAAATGTTTCGTGAAGGAAGTGCTTGAGTTTTCAATTATCGAATATAGAAAAATCATTAAGAGATTATTACCTTTTACTAATATTTATATTTTTATTGGATAGTAAACGAGCACTTATGATATTTTTACGAGATTGTCATAAAAGAATGTTAATAAATGCCCTATGAAGGCGTTGAATGAAGAAAGGAGGGAAAAATGATAAGAATTTCCGTATCGGATTCAACTTTTATATTCCGCTTCCGACTCATCGGATCTGCATAAACGACGAAATGGTAAAATGCAGTATGAAAATCGAACATTCGTCTGCATCTCATTTTATGGTTGTTCTTCGTAAGTAAAAAAATAATAAAATTTCTGTATACTTCAAGGTAGACGGCCATAAAGTGTAGAAAGAGAAAGAAAAAAATTACTATTTGCCGAAAGAATTTAAATGGAGTATGTGAAATTTTCGTTTGAATATAATTCGAGCGAAAAAGTTATCACAGAAAAAACTGGAGTGTTAAATAGAAACACATAAACCCATAAAAGCACCATCACGAGCAAGGATTTTTGGCTTGGAGACACTCGATCTAAGGTACTAGATCATACAGGAATGCTCGATCGCCTTGTTCGTACCACTGTTCTTGGCGCACCATTCAAATTCTGATTTAAGGACGAATTTTCATTGTGATTACATGTTGGGGCACTGCCATACACCATTTTTCATTTAAAAATATTTCCTAATTATTATACTTGGCAATTAGTGATGGGTTAGAATGCAACTTAATTCAACTGTCAAATTATACCGCTTAACCTTGGTGCTAAATTAGAAGGTACGAAAATCGCGATCAAGATGGCGGTTGAGCACTCCTGTGTACTATAGTACTTTGATTCGACCCTACTCTGACCTTACTTACTATTTTCTAGACTGTGCAAAAATCCAGAAATCGGTTTTGCGTCGCGTGGAGCATGAAATGCAAAAGTGAATCCCACTTTGAACTTCATGAACACAGAATCACGAATATATAAGATAAGAACTCGCATTCGTAAAAGTGAAAATGGCGGCAACTGATTTTAAAAACGTTCGTCACAGAGGGAGCTGCAGTAGAAGTTGTAAAAGATACACAAAATAGCAATACTAATTTCGATGTTATGTTTGAATATTTTGGCGGGAAAATTATATTACTTTGCGAAAGTGATCAGTTCATGTCTAAAAATAACTATATTGCTAATCTCGAAGTTAGGTTTGCAAATTTTCGCGGAAAATTCATATTATTTCGCGAAAATGATCAGGTCTTGTCTAAAAATGTTTGCTAATGCGACAAATTTCTTTGCAAAATGATTTGCTAATTTCGAGGTTACGGATGCCTATTTTTGCGGAAAAATTATATTATTTCGCGAAAATATTATCTCGACAGAAAAGGATGGTGTCTGCTCCCCACTTAAATGGATTTGTGATTTCGAGGTTATATTTCCAATATTCATTCTTTTCTCTTCCTTGAATTGCTGAAAAAATATAAAACGGTAAATGAGATATTTTTTTAATAATTGGAAGAAGAAGTGGAGTAAAATACGATGTGAGTTTTTAGAGGAGCTTTCTAATATTCCTATGAAAGAATCTATTCCCTGCACCTCAAAATGATGGAACTTGTGAGGTTTTAAAGGGACTCAGTATTTTTTCCATAAAAGAATCCATTTTCTTTCGAAAACGCCCAACATACATTCAAAATGGTGAAACTAGTGAGTTTTCAAAGGATCTTAGTGGTTTTTCTATAAAATAATCCATCTTTCCCAGGAAACACCCAACATAACCTCAAAATCATAGAACATGTGAGGTCTCAATGGGACTTAGGTTGTCGTCCCATTATCGCGTTTTTCTGCTAGTTCTGCGGTCTGCGTTTTGACACTAGGCATTTCATCCAATGACATCCTTCTAGTCATCTTCAGACACTCTGTCATTGGCTGAAATAGGGGCGGACTGGGCCGCCGGGCAACCGGGAAAATGCGCGGTGGGTCCCCCTGCCCCTGACAAATAATCACGCAATAAGTAATGTAATCTGAGGCTCTCTTTCCCAAAAGCCCCGGGGGCCTTCTGAACCCCATTCCGCTGAATAGACTGAATCGCCTAGTGACAAAACGCCGAACGCAGAAGTCGGCAGAAAAACACTGACATTGGATGGCACACTTAGTGATTGCCTCTAGCAAACACCCAAGATAACCTCAAAATAATTGAACTTGAGAGATTTTAAAGGGACTTAGTGATTTTTCGTCATCGAACATTGAACACAACCTCAAAATAATGGAACTTGTGAGGTTTTGAAAGGACTTGCGATTTTTATGTAAAATAATCAATTTCCTGACAAAAACACTCAATATAACCTCAAAATGGTGAAATTTGTGAGTTTGAAAAGGGACTTTGTGATTTTCCTATAAGAGAATTCATTTCCCGCTGAAAACAATCCGGGACTCTGACCCCGAAAACATTCGCAGAAATATGGGGTGTGAAAGAGCCGTTACGCTTAACGCCATTCTCAACTGCTTTCAAATGGACTACTTCTGATTGACACCTGATTTTGACAGATTCCAAAGGAACCAGTTGTTTAGTACAGCCGCAACATCATAGAACTCCTAGTTTTTTCAGTAATATTTTATGATTTCGTAGACTGGAGTTCCGCATTCAGTGTAATATTGCGGGTTTTAACCTAAGTTAACCCCGTAAAGTTCATTAACTTTATTTTTTTTCCTATTTTTCATTTTTTTCCATTCCTACCTCCAACTGCTTTCGTAAGAAGCAAATAGTCGATATAGAACAAATTTGAAGCGCATAATACAAGTTCATTGAGTCCGATTCAAATCAGGCTCCTTGGTGTAATGGAGAGCGTGCTGGCCTAACACACCGATGGCCTAGGTTTGAATCAAGAACGTATATAATAAGGACAGGAAACTCGAGTGGAGGGGATAGCACGAGAGACGGCCGCTGGGTCGGAGAGCACATCGTTGCGTCGTTTCGTGCTGCGCATCAGGCTGTCTCTTTCTCCACGAGCGAGGAAGAGTCAAGCACGTGCATTGGAGATTGGAGTGGCTTCGTTGCTCACACTCCAAAAATTTCTTGTTTACATTTTTTTCGAACCAACTCACGTTCACACAAAACGCAAGAATGAGCTGAAAATCTCGGAAACTAAATAAAAAGCACTAAGGAGCGCTTATCTGGTCCTAAATTTAATAATTATAAAAAAAGTTTTCTTCCTAAAAATTTTTTTGCTAATTTTATAATTATAAAAATTTAAGACCGGAAAAATGGTGCATAGTGCTTTTTATTCAGTTTTCGAAATTTTCAACTCGAAATTGCGTTTCGTGTGAACGTAAATTATTTTTTAAAAATCTGAAAAAAAATTTTGAGGTTACGCTCACATGGCCTTGAATAAAGTCATAGGACAACTTACGGAATTGATTTTAAATAAAATTGTAAATTTCTCTTGGCCGCCCGCTTTGGTGTTGCATTGCACGACACATCACACTCGCGCCATGTTTTTCAATTATTTCCGATTTTTCGCATGAAAAACACATTAAAAACGCAATGTAGAATATTGACGAAAATGTAAACACCAAAGTGTAAGCAACTCCAATGCAAGTGCTTAAACTCTCTCTCGCTCCCGGAGAAAAAGAAACAGCCTGATGCGCAGTACGAAACTACGCAGCGATGTGCTCCGACGTTACCGACGTTATTTCAGCCACGGGTGCTCTACCCCCTCCACTCGAGTTTCCTGTCATTATATATGTTTTTCGTTGGAATCCCGGTCCGGAGTCAATTTAGAAATATAGCGGTGGATAACCGGGCGTTCCAGTTACAAAATGGCGCCCAACTAGAAAACCCACGTGTTTTGTAGATATTGCAGTATCAACTTTCTGTCTCTCTGTATATGAGATGGAGAGGGGTACTTGCAGTCGTGGTATTGTTGTTTGTTTGTGTAGTACTCTTAAGTTTGTGTGTGTGGTGGGGACTGGACGTACAGCCATACCGAGGTTATGGAATGTCCGCGTCGATGGCTCGTCGCTCGCCCGCATCACGCGTCTAGGAAGGGGGCTATGTAACGTTGCGGGTTTTAACATAACTTAACCCCGTAAAAAAATTGATTCCTACCTCTTTCCGTTTCGCGAGAAGTAAATAATTCATATGGAACAAATTTGAAGCGTTTGCGAGCTTACTGAGTCTGAATCGAATCAGGCTCCTTGACGTAGTGGAAAGCGTGCTGGTTTTTACACACAGGCCGTCTGGGTTCGAATCCCCGTCCGGAGCCAATTTTTGCGCTCTATCGATTACTTGCAGGTCTTCGAGTTTCAAAAATATAGCGATGAATAACCAGGCATCCACGTTATACCAAATAATATTTTGCCAGTATTAATTATTTATGGATCTAATTTAATTTTCACAAGAAAACTGCTCTGAATGGGATTCGGCTTCATGATTTGAAACCGCATTTGGCGAATAATACGACTGAAATATTGATGTAATGGGACGAAAACGTTTTGTAGTATTCGAGTAGAATTTAAAAATTAAATTAGTTTAGTATGGAATAAAAAAAAGAAGTTGTGAGATGGTCTGGGGATCGATTTATGGATTGTTGAACAAGATAGAAGGTCCGATAACAGGATCCAATACCGGCGCATTGAAAGCTCCATTCCAGAGGGCCTATTGGTTGAAACCGAAATAGATTCTAGATTGCCTGATTCGCTTGATAGAAAACTTATCTGTTCAATAATTGAAGGGGCTGATTTGGTGATTTTCACAAAAGTTATTACCCTCTTTTATATTTATCGCTTCACGTTTGAATGTCTGTAATTTCTAGAATAATATTCATTCAATTATTATTATTATATTTGCGAAAATTATTCTGTCTGTACGCAGTAAACCTCGATATATCAAATCGTTGCATATCATTCTGATCATCAATTTCAGATCAAAATGATCCACTTTTGTGAATCCAAATTTAGTTTTTACACAACTTTATGCACTTTTGTCGAGTGGCGGTTGCTATATTTTTCATTGAAAGTCATAGGTTAGCCATGGCCGACGATTTAGTTCAACTTCCAACCAAAAGAAGTTAAATTTTCAACTAGAAAGATGAATGTTCAACAAGAAGATTAATTTTATACCAAGAAAAAATACGAATCTTCATCCAAAAAAATACATTTTTAACAGAGGAGTGCAACTTTCAACCCAGTAGTTGAATTTTCAACCCAAAAAGACGATTTTTCATCAAAACAGTAGACTTTTCAATTAAAACGATTAAGTTTCTACCAAAAAGATGAATTTTTATCAGAATTCATTGATTTTTAACCAATTAGTTGAATTATCAACTGGAAAAAAATTATTTTCAACCAAAAAAAAAAATAATTTTTCAACAAAATAGTTAAATTTTCAACTTGATAGATAAATCTTCAAGCAAAAGGGATAAATTACTAGCGAGAAATTGAATGGTTGGTATTCGAACCAAAAAAATTTTAATTTTAAATAAAAAACAAATGGATTCAAACAAAAAGAATAATCTTCAAAAAAATACTCGAATCCTCATCCCAAACCAAACGGATGACTTTTCGCCCAAAGAGATCAGTTTTGAACAAGAAGAACGGTTGAATTTCCAACTAGAAGAGATTAATTTTAAACCAAAAAGGACGACTTTTCAACGAAATAATTGAATCTCTCAACTAAATAGTCAAATTTTCAACCCAAAAAAAATTTCAACAATAAATATAATTGTAGAAAAAAGGACAACTTTTTAACGAAATAATTAAAATTTTCAACTAAATAGTAAAATTTTCAATAAAAAAAATGAATTCTTAACAACAAATATAATTGTAGACTTTTCCACCAGAAAAATTAACTTTTACCCAAAAATAGTTGCATCTTCTTATTATATTCTATCAATTCAGTTTGCATTAGAGAGGAAAGACAAGAAAAATACGAATTTTCAACTAAAAAAGATGAATTCTCAACGAAAAATACAATAATGGATATTGTAACCAAAAAGAATGATCATTTTGAATGAAAAACACTTTAATTCAACCAAAAAAGTCGAACTTTCAACAAAATAGTCGAATCAACACCCGAAACAGATAAATTTTTAACCAAAAATCATGACTGTTTAACAAAATAATTAAATCTTCAACCAAGTAATAACATCTCTATCGAAAAAGATGAATTTTTAAACAAAAATATGATAGTAAACTTTCCAACAAAATACAATATAAGAATCTATTTTCAAGTAAACATAGTTGAATTTCCAACAAAATACATGAATTTTCAAGCAAAAATGGAATACTCATATTTCCGACTAAAAAAATTAATTTTCAATAAAGAGGAAAAAAATTTCAACCAAGTAGTTCAATTTTCAATGAAAGAGATAAAATGTTAACTAAAATAATGGATCTTGAACTTAAAATATAAATTTTCATCAAGGCAGTTCAGCTTCAAACCAATTAGTTGAAATTTCAACCAAAAAGGACGATTCTCAACAAAAAATATAAGATTTGATATCTCAACCAAAAAATATCTCCAACCAAAACAGATTAATTTAGAACTAAGGAGTTGCATTTTTAACCAAAGATAATGAAATTTTTATCAGAAGAGATGAATTTCAAATCCAAAAGGACGAATTTTCAACAAAAGAGTGGAAGTTTCAAACAAGAAAGATTTTCCAGTCAACAGAGAGAAAAAATGTCTACCAGATTGTTGATTTTTGAAGCCAAAAAGGCAAATCTTCTACAAAATAGTTAAATCGTTATTCAAAAAAATGAGTTTCTGATATAATTGATGAACTTTCAACAAAATGAATAAATTTTCAACTCAGCAATAAAATTGTCGACCAAAAAAGATGTATTTCCAACTGAAATGATGAATCTTCAATCGGACTGGTTAAATTTCCAATAAAAAAATTTTCAACCAGAAAGGAACGAAGCTTCAACTGTGGAAATACATTTTTTTCTGGAAGTGTTTTCATACTTCTGAAATATTTAAAATTTCCGAGGACGAACAAGAAATGTTTTAGAAAATTTTGAATTTCATGGTGGGAGAAAAATTCCTATTTTCCTATATTGGTCCATAAATCTCTATGACTTTAAAAATGTATTCACTTCAAAAAGTATTCATGTAGTTCAAGTATTTGTCGAAACCGATTGATTCTGCGTTAGCAAATGAAGGAAATTTGTTCGAACGCTCAGGTTTCAATGTGTATGTAGACGGTCATGACTTGGTCGTAACGTAACAACCGACACTCGAAAAATCGTTGAAATTCATGACAAGCAATTAATCTTGAGAATCGGATCATTGTGATGCTCAAGTCGCTGATCAAATAAAAAAACTAAAATCTGTATAAAAGCGCTGCATATCATTTTGATCCAGTTACGGGATTAAATTTATCAATTAGCATTCACTGTGATGAAAATCTTCGTTCAATATAGATTTACAACTTCTTGGAACATATACACGGAGAAAATGTTTTTAGTAGTCGTTACAAAAAGTTTTGTAAGAGTGGGGCAAAAAGACCTCTACTAATTCTGGAGTAACCCGTGTGGAAATTTTGGCATGGGCCTAAGCAGGCTCAAGTCTGGCAAAACAAGATTCTGACCTGGTGAGCAAGCCTGGGTCAAGCTTGAATGGAAATGCTTCATCTGGCCAGGGCCTGTGTCGATTGCCAGGCTAGATCGTCAAGCCTGGATCAGGTTTGACCCTAGTTTATTATCGATTTCTATAGCTATTTTATTTTCGGACAGGCTCCTTATTGTTTTATATCAAATTCCTCAAATCTAAAAGCATTTTTTCTGTAATTTGCGAAAAAGTGCTGATTTTTCCGCCTGTTTTCTCTGTAAAAAGTGACCGATTTGTTGTCGATGACGTGGCGCATGCGCAGTGTCGACCTTTCCGGGCAACAGTGAAAAAAGTAGACGGACACTGTGAAAAAAGTAGACGGACGCAGCGAAAAAAGTGACGCACAGTGAAAAAAGTAAATGAAGTACGAACTACTGAACGAACCCTGAAGTGTAGGTGAACTCACAACTATTGCACTGTATCTTATTCCATCACTCCTAACCTTCTTGACCAGACATTGCTACCAACTTACTGTTACGGCCATACGTTTGCCATGGTTTTGACAATTGCCATTGTTATTGTTGCGTCAATTGACAACAAATCGCCTCCTTTTAAAACAAAAAACAGGTAAAAAAAACTATCACTTTTTACACAAATTACAGAAAAGGTATCATGTCCCACATGTTGAAAAAGCGACGATTTAAAACTCGCGTGATAGCTTCATACTCTTCCTAAATCTCTCGCTTTTTCAGCTTGTCGCACAATATACTATTTGTTTCAATGAAAATTTTTCTCAAATTTGAAATGAGTTTTTTTTTCATTTTAAAGTTATTTCTGGTTAAATGAAAAATATATGTTAAAGAAACGGTTTCTTTGAATCAGGACAAATATTTTTCTACCTAAACTTGTAGATATTTGCGATACGAATTCATTTGTATCATATATCAATTGCTTTCATGCTTATTTAGTCCTTTTTCATTTATCTGGAAATAAAAGTAAAAATAATCAAAGAAATTTATATGGTACAACCTTCCCTAGCGATCACGAGACCTTGCAGTTGGTAGGAGGGTCTCAGGGTCTAATCAGACGAGAGCCCTAGAGAAGAAGAACTGGAGGGACCATATCGCGAGGCGTGACTGCTCTAGGGAACTGAAGGGCTCTTGTCTGCGGAGCTTAAATCAAGAAGTGATTTTTCAAGGGCGTAATAGCAAAGCCTCCTGAAATATAGGGGGGGGGGCGAGTTCTCATGCTCTCAAGCCATGATGTGATCATCGTGTCAAGAGTTGAATGGCACTAGGGTTGTCAAATTCTTTGACACCCCTTCTTGCCCTCCCCAATCGCCCCATAACGGGGTCTCAAAGGAGGTGTCTGAACGGAGACTTTGGGACACCGGCTCGAATCATCTAGTATCTAGACCCTCCCCTTGCAAGTGAGGCTCTGCAGGACGTGTTCTTTATTTCCCTAGCTACTCGTGGCACCGAAATGGTGGACACAAATTTGAACATTAACAATGAAGGCTCCTTTTCGGGGACTTCAGCTAACCCATCTATCGCCGTCTTTCCTGTGGTGGTGAAGACAATTACCACTGTAGAGAACAATCAATTTAGCGCGGTGGAAAAAGGAATGATTGGGTTCTCTGTAAACAGGAAAAACCGTAGTCCAAAGATAATCTCCAGAGTAGGGAGTTGAAATGGCTTAAGGCTCTGGAAACACAGAAATTTACTCTTGTACAGATGGCGAACAATGCCCTGGTGAGAGTTCTCGTCGCGTCGAGTTATTCCGATGCACACCTAACTCCAAAGGAGCTAGACGAGTTGAGGGATGAAACCTCTGAAGAGATTGACGTATTACTCCGCGAAGGGCACGCCCCCAGATTCGATAACATCCTCCTCCGGTCGGGGCCATCGTATTTCAGGCTGCCGACATCTGGTCGAGGGATTGGCTGGTGGAGAGGACACCAATGTTTAGGCTCAAGTGGGGACTAAACGGAGTGATGGAGGGTATATGCCAATTGGCAGTCGAATAGATCGACGGGACAGGTTGGATTTTGGCCTTAACTATCTTTGAAGGTTCAACCAGGGCCCTTACGGCTCTGGATTACAGACCCGATCTAGGGGCAGATAGAAGATCCCTTAGGGTGACTCATCTGGGCTCCGCAAGGGGTCTAGATGCATCAAGAGATGCACCGAATCAGTCCATTAATGGCTGAAACGGGACTCTGAATGATGCAGATGAATCTACACCATAGCGAAGGTGCCTCGGCGGTCTTAACCAGGCATAATGCAGTAACGCATGCAGGTATAGCTCTAGGAGCTCCCACCAAGAACCCTGGTTGTACCAGAAAAGGATCAGTGGCTTAGGAGAATGTGACTCTATATACAAGGGGCCACGGGAAAAACGCCAAGGGCATGCATAGTCGTCAAGGGTATCGATGCGATCTTCATACCTAGGCTCTGCTCAAGGAACCTTGCCGGTATTAAGGAGGGATCTCAAGGGTGAGATTGGAGAAGGCTAAGAGGTGTTTATCGCTACTGCTTATTTCCCAGGCGATGCTGAGGGGGCCCCACCTCCTAGAGAGGTAGAGAGTCTTATTCAGCACCATAGATGAGTGAGAGCACGCTGCGGACTTCCTGCGGAGGGTTCTGATTACATCATATGAGAACAATTGCCCTACAAGTACAATAAAGTCTACGAAAGAGCGGAATGGTGGAACACCTATCTTGAGAAGCTCCGTAAAAATACTAGAGCTATGTACAGTAGGACAAACGAAACCAAACTGTCTTCAGATTGGTACAACTACAAAATGTCTTAGAATGAATACAAGAAGAACATCAGAATGTATAGACAGGGAGACTGGAGGGGCTTATGCGAGGAAGCTAAAGGCATTCCAGATGCAGCGAGGCTCCATAAGATCCTGGCAAAGATCCAGAGGCTCACCTCGGGCTGATAAGGCTTGAAGATGGCGAGTTTGCCGAAGACGAAAAAAAACCCTGAACCACCTGATGGAAGTTCAGTTCCTAGGTTTCCAGCCAGGGGCTGACGGTGGTTATCCAATGCTCTTACAGAAGGGCATGGATGATGTCCCATTCCTCTGACAAAACTATTTAGGGCGAGTATCGCCCTTAAACAAGTGCCATCAGCATGGAAAGATGGCAGAGTGGTCTTTATCCCCAAACCTGGGAAGAAGGGATACACTGCTGCTAAAGATTTTAGGCAGATCAGTCTGACGTCGTTTATTTTGAAGACGTTGGAGAAGCTGGTCGAAAGATATATACGGGATGAGGTGCTCTTAGCTTCTCGACTGTATAGAGGGCAACATGCGTTTCAGGCAGGCTGTTCTGTGGAAACTGCGCTTCTTGCTGTTGTAACAGAATTGGAGCAGCAGCTTTGACAGGAAAGGCCACGCTGTGGGAACCTTCTTCGAAATAGAGAGTGTTTCTAGCAATAATTCTTCGGAATTGATTTGCTGGGAGGCTTTGAGGTGCGGCGTGCCAAGCCAGCTAGTAAGCTGGATAGGAAGCATGCTGCGTCGGAGGCATTTTGAAACCAGGTAGGGTGAAGGTCTAGTTAAGGGGGCAGTACCACAGGGATGCCCTCAGGGGGATGTTCTGCCACCCTCCGGTGGTTCATTGTAGTCAACGACCTCCTTTGAAGGCTAAATGAGGAGGGTTATTATACCCGGGGATATGCGGATGACTTTGTAATCCTAGCCAGGGAGCTCATCTGGACATATTGCTGGGTCTAACAAGGTCAACGTTACGCATCGTAGAGCTCTGGTGCGACAGCTCGGGGTTCTCGGTAAATCCGGAAAAGACCAGCTTGGTCATTTTCACGAGAAAGTGCAAAGTACCGAAGGCCGACGCTCCTGCATTCCGTGGTGTGAGGCTAATGATCTCAGAGTTGGTTAAATATTTGAGCGTGATCCTGGATAGTTAGCTGAACTGGGCGAAGCATCTAGGAACGCAATGCAGAAGATTCATCGCGGCATTTTGGACGTGTAGAAGAGCTTTTGGTCTAACATGGGCTTTAGGGCCTAAAATGATCACCTAGCTCTACTCCACTGTCCTAAGACTAAGGCTCATATACGCGGCCGTGGTATCGTAGCCAAGGGCAACATTCAAAACGATGCAGGATAGACTGCGAAGATTGCAAGGTAAGGGTAAGGTAAGAGTGGACAGATGGACTTGGGGGACTAAACGCACTAGGCTCCCAAGTGACATCAGTACACCGCCAAGTCTACGAATGAGACAGGATACAATAATTAAACGCTTCAATTTTATCAACGTTTTCCGCGTCGTCAGCTTAAACAGGGATGTGTGGAAAGCAAATGGTAACCCACTTCTTCAGGGGCTAATCTGGTACACAGATGGCTTTAAAGAAGAAGGGGGTCAGGAGAAGGAATTTACGACAGTGCAGGAAGGAGGGAGATGGGAATCCCACACAGACGATATGCCACCGTCTTTCAGATGGAGGTCCTGACTGTCCTTCGCTGCGCTAAAATACTCATAGAAAAAGACGCGGCTGGCAGGCAGACTACAATCTGCTCAGACAGCCAAGCGACACTAACCGCAATCGGAAAAAATCAGACATAACATCAGGTCTGGTTTGGGAATGCAAAAAGGCATCAAACCAACTGGCAGAATTGAATAACGTGATCCTCATGTAGGTTCCTGATCATACAGGGATCAGGGGTAACGAAAAAGCAGACCAGGTGGCTCTAGGGCTAGCGTCTTGCTGCATCAGGATGGACATCAAAAACTGGATTTGTACGAAGCGCAGGAAGTGCTGGGTACAAGCCTAGGGTTACCGACAGGCGAAAGATATCATGGGCTGTACGTACAGGATGGACAGAGCCAGGAAAAACCTGAGGTTACTCAAGAAAGATTCAAGGTTAGTGGTTCAGATGCTCACAAACCACAACCAGTTGAACTATTATAAGCTCAAAATGGGGCTAAATCCCACAACAGAGTGCAGGAAATGCGGTAGGGATGTTAAAACATAACTGCATGTCCTATGCCAGTGCCCGGCACTAGGCAGGCTCAGGCAACAAAATCTTGGGGCTCACTTCATGGAACTCGAGTAAATTACAACGCAAATAGTGGTCGACATCTTGGGCCTCATCAAGTGGTCTACAGTCGACCACTAGGTGCGAACCGATGAGGGTGTGACACAATGAGCTTTATAGCCTGAGCGCCAGAGGATGTCCCTATCGGGGCCTCCCACCCTTCAATAAACTAACTAACTATATGGTATGAATGAATTTATATAGAAAATATCTATAAGTCTAGGTAGGTACCTCAAAATCTTTATTCATCAGAAGAAAATGTAAATTATGTAAAAAAAAGTCTTAAAATCTTTTCTTCATAAAATTACATTACACCATTATTTCATCATAAAAAAATGGGCCGATATTGTTCTAAACATTTTTTCGTAAGCACGAAAGCAGCGAAGATATTTAAAGTTTAACCTTAGACCTCGATGAGGAAGTGCAAGATCTCATTCGTTTGTATTACATTCTTTAGGGATTTTCTCTGTCTCAAAAAGGAACAAGAATTTTTATATGCACATTGCATTTTTCAAACTTTGCGATTTTTGAATTACTCCTCACTTACCCTTACTTGTTACTTTCCCTCATTTTCCCTTACTTCCCCTTCTCCACCCCTCATAACAACAACAACAATTCACCACAAACACTAATTGGACAAAAATTTTAATTATGTCAAGAACACAAAAAAAAATAGTCAAAACATTTCATCACCAATAAGATTTAATTATAAAAACTCAAAATTTAGTTCACTTCTTATAACATAGAGACAGTAATCTACTTTTTTATTACAAATTTTGGTTTATGAGAAACAGATTCTCCACAGTAAAAATTCTTCTCGATTTTAGCTGGGAAAAAACTTCATAAATACGAAGTGCAGTGTTCCAATTCTCACCGTAAACTGACATTGACTGTCAACAAGAGACCTCGCAGAAGATCTCATGTTTTTGAAAACTTATTTCAAACCATTTGTAGGACAGACGAACGACTAAGACCCTTTATTTTCTCACTGAATAGCTATCCCAATGTTGAGCGAAACAGTTGCTTTTCGTCGACTGTATTGTCCAGGTTACTCCTCGTGAAAATCATATGTTCAATGTATGTCAACAGATTTCAGGAAAATTATTCAGAAAGTTTTAGCCTTAAGTATCAGGATTCAGAAATTAGTCCATTCAATCAGAAAGATATTAATAATCAACAACGAAAACCTAATCTAAAAAATTATAATTGCGTACTCAATGGTCATAATAAAAAAGAATGCATACCATTTTGTATGTGGCATTTGCCATGGGTACCATTTCTTATAGTTAACAAGGGTATTATTATTCCTTTTATCTCAAGGTATGCAAATACTTTCTGGCAAACATATCTTTAGATGAGTACCAGGATGATATCTTAATTTAATTAACAGTATATTCAGAAACCCAGATATATAGCAGGCTAAAATATATATTGAGCAGTTTGAAAACCAAAAATATCTGTAAAAATCATAAAATTAGGAAAAATTCATCATAAAATATCTGGTGAAAAAATTATTGGTAGAGTAATCAATGGTACATAACAACAAAATGCACCTATTATGTATATGGCACCTCACTCTGAGTACCATTTTTTATAGGTAACAAGGGTATCATTTCATCAACCTAACGATACGTATATTACGTCCCGAAAGATATAACTCACCTCATGACTTATTTATTTCGCAAGATTCCTCATTGTAGGATCTAATTTGAAAAAACTAGAAAACAGGGATGAGGATAACTACTAATTTGATTATGTCTAGTCGACCTTGGAAAAGGAAAGACCTATTGGCAATCAAGTTATTGACAGGGAGGAATTTGGAAATGGAATGGTTAATTAAAAAGTGGTACTTGCGAATGTTAAAATGTTGGGAAATTTCCACCTTCTTATTTTCGGAGGGTGAGACGATTGATTAACGAATTGAGGACCGCAGACTAGGGACAGACTTGAACTGATTCCAAAAGGGGTATTTTCGACGAGTCAGGGTCACAGTAATCGAAGAAAAGAAGAAGATGCTGACTGCTGATGGTGTTTTCTGACTGACTACTGCTTCATAATCCGCTGTATTTATACGCAGAATCCCTCTTTGAGTACCTATGGGGTTGGGTGATATTAGAAGTAGGGTACGTAATTCTAATTGTAGTAGTAAATCCGTGCGAATTGGAATAGCCAATCAATGCCAAAGATTTTATAAATTTCCTTATTTGGAGAGTGACGCAGTAGCGGAAACGTTCTACCTCCCTACCAAGATGCCAAGGGGGTATGTAGATTTAGTTGTGCTGGTAAATCTGTGTGATATGGAGTAGCCAATCAATTTCGAAGATTTTAGATATGCCCATATTGAGGAGATGACGCCGTTGCCAACGAGCATGTCATTCCTTCGAAGATGCCAAGGAAGTTTAGATGTGGGGTGATTTGTATCATTAGGGGAAGCTAAGCACCCGCTTCTCATGGGGGAACTTTCCTAAGCATAGAATATGAGACATTTTATTTTTACACGTTCTCACAGAAAGTTCCTCGTGCATTGTCAATCCCTTCCAAGATGCCAAGAAGGTTCAGATGTGGTGGTAATTCGTATGTGCCCAAGTTCCATCAGGATCGGCAGTCATGGGTATTTCAGAGAAATGCAAAATCTGCAGGTGTTCATTGGGAGGAAACTAAACGTTAGTTTGTTATGGGGGAACTGTTCTAATTATGGAATAGTTTTGATGTTTCGTATTGAGGTCAAGTAATCACCCTACTACAAATTTTATACTGATGAACGATATTTTTCGTTTTCTGTGTTTTAGATAGTGGTTTCCCACGAAAATCAGGTATCCCGTGCATGGGAATGCATTATAAAGATGTAAAAATTGTGCAACTGTGCATCGTAGATTTGAGCAAGTGCAGGCGTAATAGATTGAAACTTAAACACGTGTTCGTCTATTTTTATGCTCCTCTTGTTGATTAATGGGAGGGTCTCTCACTCATGTGAGCCTGTTGCATGTATTACATCTGCGAAAATTGATATGCACAGTCCATTTTTAATCTACTGCGTAGGTTCTGCCCTGTACAGTTGGACTTGATAATAATGATTGGTAATTGGATTTTATAGAGGTCTTCAAAATATGATCCTTCAACTTATCCATCTTCAATATTGTAGATGAATGTTTTATACAGTTGTTATATAAATAATAATAATAATTATTATAGTCGCGGGACGTGACACATCCAAGAAAGACATTTGATAATAACAAGAAAGTATGTTTTGATTTTAAAAATAAAAGAAACGAAAAAATCTTTTGATGAGACAACCGGTAAATTTAAGGAATCTATCATGAATTTGTTTTAAAAAGTTTGCATGCTCAGATACACAAAAATTTTTGGTGTTTTCTGTTTTACTACAAAAAACTTAGAAGAAAGATTTCGTTCCGACCTTTAAGAAAGATTTTATTGTTTCTTGTCTGTTTTATGCACACGAAATTGGTTTCTGCAAATACGATGATGTTACCCAGAGAGCATAAATATTCGTCCTAGGCGAATGCAGAATCATTGGGGTGAAAAGAAGTCAAGCGTTTAGCGATCCTCGGGATCTTCTTACGCAACGACGATTCTGAATAGATATTCCAAAGATGTGCGATCCTTTTGCAGCACACGCTTCGTCCTATTTCGGAATTTTCAATTCGATGTCATTCCAAACTCGCTTGAAGGACTCCTCGGTGAAGATGGTCTGATAAGCTTCCGAAATCACATGTGGGTCATGCTACTCAAATTCCTCAAATTCCTAATTGTTAAAAATTTGCATAGTGGTAATTTACCCGTAAGTGATAATAGGAAAATTTTGTTTGAAGTTCTCATAAGTTGAATCTATGTGGAAGCTTCAAATGGTTCATCTTCAAAGCCTTTTTGCCATGTCCGTCACATGATTTTCAACTTTCACGGCGATTTTTTATTGGAATTTCCTGGATTTACAAATTTCTAAGCAGTATTCTCTGAAACTACAATGTTTTAGCTAACATATCAGGTACTCAATAAATTTTGAATACAAAACCCTTTCTAACAATAAGAGCGTTAGAACTTTGTCTTTATTTTGTTCGCAGTTACAGTATTATTCAACTATAATATAAATAAATATTTTGTTTTAATCTGGTGAAAAATGATTCTGATAACTAAATATATATATATACTCATATTAAATGATTGTCCTGAATATAAAAAAGAGAATAAAAAATGCCCTCATAAACATTCATGTTGGCATTACTCTGTAGTGAAAAAATTAGAAATCTTACTAACATGATTCTTCATCTAAGAGAAAATTGTCTGAATAAACTTGTTATTGATTATATGATTAATGCAGACATACTTGAGGGAGGAAAATAATTGATTTAATGTACTAGTTAATTGTTATGAACAATTTATATAAAAAAATTCTTCAGTATATCAGTTTTTTGTATGACAGGAATTATTTTGTCTTAAAATTGACGTTGTTTATTATTAGAATGGTATCAGTAGAGAAAAATTGTCATAATTTGAAAATTTATATACAACTTATAAAGTTATAAACAATTTTCCAGCCTATTAAGTCCCATGGACAGACCAGTTGACATAGCAGAAAATTTAATGTTGAAGTGAGATCATTTCATTAAAAGATGATTTTTCATGAAAAATAATTAGAAATTTCGGTTTCTTAAACAATTTGATTGAAATGCAAATTACGAGAAAAGTAATAGCATCATTTGATTCTACGCTAGAAATTACATACAGTCCATGTGTTAGACATTTTTTTTTCTTGACTCTATTTGTTATGTAGTATAATTAAATGCGTAAGCAGGTGCCATACGAGGTAATTGTTTATGCATACTAGATAACCAACAGGTTTGAGAAAAAAATTGTCTAACACATGGATTCTATGTAATTTTTGCTGTAAAATCGAATGCTGCTATTAGTTTTTTTCGTGACTCGCATTTTTAACAAAATTGATCATATAAAAATTGTTCAAACAACCCAAAGTTTAAATTATTTCGCATAAAAAATCTTCTTTCAATGAAATATTCTCAGATACCACGTTTTGAGTAAATCCAATAACTTTTTGACATACTTGACAACCATATTTGATCCGTCATTATGTTTTTTGAAATCTTGACCTCAGATTCGGAATGATCGATCCAAAAACCATATATAGGCGTAATTAGAATCCATTTTTGTATCTTTTGATGGGTCTGACAACTTTTGGCCACGGAACCGAGTCTTCTGGTCCACTTTGAACTGATGTGGTGCAGAAATATTCCTAAAATATCAATATTTTTTTAAATTAGTTTTGCGCAAATTATCTCACATTTAAAGGTCGTATAAATTCTTTTCAGGGGAAAAAGATCTAAAGATCTAATGAATTTTATGCCACGAAAGTCGAACTGAAAAAGGTCCCTTTGGTAGAATCACCCATGTGTTTGAATAGTCTCTGAATCATTTAAAAATTCGCTATCACAAAGTCCCAGAATTTTTTTATAAGAAGCGTCAGAAAGCCCAAAGTCTTCCGAATTCAACGACATGGTCACTTGTATCCAAAAAATGGTGTTAATCGTTAGAAGGTGAAACATCCCGAAAAAAAGGAGAAAGATCTGAAAAAAACTGACAGATATTCTTTCAACATTCTTAAATTGAACACATTTCTCAGAATTCTGAAATACACCCAACTATCGATATACCGCGCTTCGTCTTACTGCGTCTGAAAACTAAAAAAATAAATTGAAAAATTTCCACTTTTCGAGCCTCGAAATTTAAAATTACTCTAATCTTTGAAAGTGAGATGTTTTTCAGATTCCTTAAATTAAAAAGGAAGCATTTTTTTTACATTTCTGAAGATCCTAACTGTGTCTATAAATTTTTACAGATTTTTATTTGCTAATCCGTAGGAGGTAAGTCATGTCTTATAGATCCTTGTTATTTAAATTTTGTTAGAGGAATATTGGTTGATTTAAATAGTAATATTTTTTGAAGTTTCAGTCCAACAGAACCTTTGACAACAATTGTTGAACTCTCGAGCAATCTTATTTTTTTAATTTTGAAAATGCTTTAAAGGACCTCGCCGAAAGCCACTTCCCTATGTATTTTGTGCAGGGTCTTTTTTGAATTTTGATAAAATTAACATGATTATCGAAATTGATCTTCCATAGTGGGTCTCTAAGAAATTGTGTCAAAGGCTGATTTTATTTGTCAAATCCTTCGAAAATTAGCGTGACTACAATACTCAGGTACCCCTCCAGACAGACATACAGACACAAATTTCTTATTACTACTCGAAAACGCTTGAAATGAAATGAATAAAACTATGACGCGTTCATAATTGAATGATTTTGAACTCCATTAAAAACTGAACAAATTTTTTATTAGGTTGTGAAGTTAGATAGTTTAACATTATTTTTTTAATTTTAAAAAATATATTGTGTTCACTCATGTACCACCTTGATCAAAAAGTTTTAGGACTCGTCACCGTGTGGCGCTCTCGTTCAACTCGTGGATTTTGCACCACGATAACGTACCGTCGCACAATGCCATCGTTATCCGTGAGCATTTGGCTAAAAACG
>JAUMHM010000016.1:16117530-16132539 GCA_032362435.1 Melikaiella ostensackeni
AGAATGGATGGAATGGGGTGGGTTGGGGCAGGACGGAATGGGACAGGACTGTACGAAACCGGACGGGATGGGATGGGACGAGACGAGACGGGATAGGTTGAGACGGGACTGGGCGGGATGGGTTGAGTTGGGTTGGGATGAGATGTGATGGAATGGGATCGGATAGGATGAGATGGGATGGGATGTGATGGGATGGGCTGGGATGGGTTGGGTTGGGTTGGGGCAGGACGGAACGGGACAGGACTGTACGAAAACGGACGGGACGGGACGGGACGGGACGAGACGGGATGGGTTGGGACGGGACTGGACGGGATGGGTTGAGTTGGGTTGAGATGAGATGGGACTTGACGGATTGGGACAAGATGGGATAAGATAGGATGGGATGAGATGAGATGGGATGAGATGGGATGAGATGGGATGCAATGGGATGGAGTAAGATGGGATAAGTTCGGATGGAATGGGATGGAATAGGATGTGATGAGATGAGACGGGATGGCATGGGATTGGATGGGATAGGATAGATTGGGTTGGGATGGGCTGGAACGGGGCTGGACGGAATGATATGGGTTGGGGTGAGATGGGACGGGACGGGACGGGTTGGGACATGATGGGATGGGATAGGATAGGATGGGATGAGATACGATAGGGTGGAATGGGTAGGGTTAGGATGGGATAGGATGAGACTCGATGGGATGGCATGTGATAGGATGGGATAAGATAGGAAAATTTGAGATGAAATGGAATGGGATGGCACTGAATTGGATGGGACAGGATTGGTTGGATTTGAATGGGTTGAGATGGGATTGTACTGTATAAAACCGGGCGGGACGGGACAAGGCGGGACTGGACGGAAAGGGATTAGTTGGGATGAGATGGGACGGGACAGCTAGGGATATGATGAGATGGGATAGGATAGGATGGGACGGGTTTGATTGAGATGGAATGAGATAGGACAGGATGGGCTGGGTTAGGTTGGGTCGGGTTATTATGGGATGGAATGGGATAGGATAGAAAGTGGTGAGATATGATGGGATGGCAGGGGATGATACGAGATGGGATGGGATGAGATTGGGTGGGATTGGATTGGATTGGCTTATATGGAATACGATGAAATGGGACGAGTTGTGTTGGAATGAGTTGGGATGGGACGGGAATGAACTGGACGGGCGGAACGGTACGGGACAAGTTAGGATATGTTGGGATGAGATAAGGTAGGAGGGCCTAGAACGGGATGGGATGAGATAGGTTCGGTTGGAATAAGATGAGATGAGATACGATAGGATGGGATGGGTTGGGTTAGTATGGGATGAGATGAAATGAGATGGGGTGGACTGGGATGGTATGGTATGACAAGGGAAGAGATTAAATGGGATGATATTGGGCGAGATGGGATTGGATGAGATAGGATAAAATTAGACGGATTGGGTTGTAATGAGTTGGGATGGGACGGGGCTGATCCAGACGAAACGGGACAGTATGGGATGGGACGGGTTGGGATCTGGTGAGATATGATAGGATGGGATGGGATAGGATATGATGGGATAGGATGGGATAGTTTGTAATGAAATGGGAGAGGACAGGATAGGACGAGATAGGATGGGATCGGATTGGATTGGATGGGATAGGATGGTTTAGATTGGGATGGGTTGGGATGGGCTGGGACGGTACGGTACGGAACGGGACCATACTGTGCAAAACTAGACGGTATAAGACGGGACGAGACGAGATCAAATGGGTTGGGACTGCACTGGACGAAACGGAACGGGATAGGATGGGATTGGACGAGGTGGGATGAAATTCGATGGGATGGGTTCGGTTGGAATGAAATGAGATAGGAGAGGCTAGGATGGGATGAGTTGGATCGGGTTAGTATGGGATGGAATGGGATAGAATAGAATAAGGCGGGATATGATGCGATGGGGGGGGGGGGGTGAGATGAGAATGGATGGAATTGGATGGGATTATACTATACGATAAAATGGGACGGGTTGTTTTGGAATGAGTTTGGATGAGACTGGACTGAACTGGACGAAGCGGGACGGTACGGGACAGATTAGGACATGTTGGGATGAGATAGGTTAGGGTGGGAGAGAACGGGATGGGATGAGATGGGTTCGGTTGGGATAGGATGAGATGGGATACGATAGGATGGGATGGGTTGAGTGAGTATGGGATAAGATGAGATGGGGTGGGATGGTATGGGATGAGAAGGGAAGGGAAGGGATTGGGTGGGATGGAATTGGATGAGATGGGTTTGGATGGGATAGGATAGAATTGGATGGGTTGGGTTGGTATGAGTTGGGATATGGCGGGGCTCGTCTGAATGAAACGGGACAGTATGGGATAGGACGGGTTGGGATATGATGAGATATGATGAGATAGGATAGGATGAGATAGGATATGATAGGATGGGATAGGATGGGATAGTTTAGGATTATATGGGATAGGATGGGATAGGACAGGATAGGATAGGACAGGATAGGATGGGATGGGACAAGTTGAGATGTAATGGGGTGGGATTGGATTGGACGGAATAGGATGGTTTTTATTGGGATGGGTAAGATTGGGATGGGTAAGATTGGGTAAGATTGGGAGAAGGGACTGGTTGAGATTAAATGGGGTGGGATTGGATAGGATAGGGCGGTTTAGATTGGGATAAGTTGGGTTGAGATGGGTTAACACGGGATGGGACCGGACTGTTCGAAACTGGACGGGACGAGACGAGATTGAATGGGTTGGGACTGGACTTGACGAAATAGGATGGGATAGAATGAGATGGGATGGGATTGAACGAGATGGGATGGGATGGGAAGGGAATGGATGGGATGGGATTGGATTGGATGAAATGGGGTTGGATGGGATAGGATGAAATTGGACAGGATGGGTTGAAATGAGTTGGGATATGGCGGGGCTTGTCTGAACGAAAAGGGACAGTATGGGACGGGGCGGGTTGGGATATGATGACGTATAATAGGATAGGATAGGATGGGATAGGATATGATAGGCTGAGATAGGATGGGATAGGATGGGATGGAATAATTTAGTATGAGGTGGGATAGGATAGGGTGGGTTGAGAAGGGATAGGACAGGATAGGATGGGATGAGATGGGACTGGTTGCGATGAAATGGGATGGGATTGGATTGGATGGAATAGGATGGTTTATATTGGGTTGGGTAAGGTTGAGATGGGTTGGGACGGTACGGGGCGGAACTGGGCTGTACGAAACTGGACGGGATGAGACGGGACGAGATGGGATGGGTTGGGTTGAAATGGGTTAGGATGCGATGAGATGGGATGAGATAGGATGGTATGGGATAGGATGGGATAAGATGGAATGGAACGGGATGGGAAGGATTTACTTGGAATAGGTTGGGATGGAACTGGACTGGACTGGACGAAACGGGATGGGATGGGATGGAATGAGATGGGATGGGATGAGATGGGATGTGATTGGATTGGATGGGATAGGATTGGATGGGATTGGATGCTGAAGAAACCTAGAAAAAATTGAACAAACTGAATAGAATCTGGAATTGAAAGTTGTGAATTAAGGTAGCCTGCCCCAGTCACTTCCTCTCTATTTTAAGCATAGTGATCAAGATGAAGTACCAAATACAAATATTACGTTTCACTACTATTGATCTTAAGATAATGAATACTTAAAATACAAAAGATTCCTATTCTCAATTAATAAGCTTCCATTGACCTTTTCTTAAAGGGCTAAAAAGATCATTAATAGTAACCAGTGCTAAAAACTTATCCTTTGATTCTCTGCTTATAGCTTCATAAAGAACTGCAGCTCTTTTATGATCCGTTTGTTGAACCGATCATTACAGAGTTATGAGAGGAAGGGTGGCATCGACTTGGCAAAGCCTTTCCTAAGATGATCTCAAGTCTGCAATTTATTATGCACTTTCGAGTGTCAAAGAACTCTGTAATTCTCATTTTTCTTTCTTGCCATCCCCTTTCATCCTTACTTCTCAGACCTTTCTTCTCCAAGTTTTTCCCTTGTGCCAAATATCTAGGCACGTAGACCTCGTCAACCTGAAAACTTGACGTTTTAATTATGCGCATTGCACGCCAAGACCCTATTCGACTTACCTTCTTGCTTTTCTCAATTCTCAACATCTTTCAAATAATCTCCAATTGGCATTTCGCCTTTGATTAAAATTCAAATTAATATAAAATAAGTTACAGGCGTGAGTCTCTCAAGCAGGTTACTCTAGCTATAGGTAGCTTTTGCTGAGTCTCTTTATGCTTCATTTGACCTTTTTACATTTCGGAAAATAACAACAAAAAAACTATGAGAGCTTTTGTTTCCTTATGAAGCTTGCACCCCAGATCACGTACGAAACTTGAACGACGCACCCACGAGATAATTGTGTCTCCATCGCACGCGATGTCAGACAAAGATGCAATGATTTCTGGGAGCATCTTGTTGAATTTTAGCACGCTCCCTTGGAACTTGAGCACCCAAACTCGCAGACGACCTGTGACTGTCGGTTCGTAAAATGCGAGTCACGCAGCCCAACAAGAATTTGGTCTATCGTAGTCCTCCCATATATTGAGGCATCCCATGGAGAAAGGAGAAAATTATTGTGGAACAGAAAGCAAGTACTTTCGAAAGGCGATCGCAGTCGAAGTTACTTCTGTGCAGTGGATATACAAGTGCTCGCAGGTTTTTAACTCCAAAAGTTACAGGAGTCGATTTGGTACCAAAGATTGTTGCAGAGCCGTAACTAGGGTGGTGCCGTCGGTGCCTCTGCACTGGGCACAGACCGCAAGAGGGCGCAATTACACAAATAAATTAACTAAAGAATTGTAGAAACTTTGATTTTTAAATAAAAATATTACCATTTTATGCCTGGGACTCATGACACTATTGACACTTTTTGCCACTTCTTTTTAACGATACAACTATCTTACAAATGTTTAAGAAAAATGGACACTAATGCTACTATTTTCGCAAATTGCTCGCTAATGCAACTGAGTTTTAAATTTGCCTTTAAACACATTTCTAACTTCCTCGCTGATTGGTTAAAATGAAGTATCCGCCAACTCAAAAATTGAATTTTCAAAAGTTTTCATAATTTTGAAGATTTTGTAAGATTTTAAAGTTTCCAACAGTTTTGAAGAAATTTTAAAATATATTACAAATTTCAAGATAAATCATGGATTTTAAAAGTATTTCAAGGGTTGTGCAATTTTATAGGATCGTCAAGAATTCAAAAAGGATTTACAAAACTTGAAGGAAGTTCAAGGAATTTGAAAGATTTTAGGATACTTTACAAGATTCCAAGAAATTTTGAGATTTAAAAAATTGCAAGGGATTCTGAAAGGATATCGAAGGTATCAAAGGTAGCAAAGGATTTCAAAGGCTTCAAGGGATTTTAGGATTTTTGAAAGAATTTCTAGGGAACCTTAGAGAGCAAATAAAATGGGATGAAATTTTAACGAACTTCTAGGGATTTCTACAGATTTTATGGGGTGGCAGATGATTTTAAAAATTGAAAAATTTTTAGAAGAATTTGAAAAAATATTATAGATTTCGAGATGTTTCACAGAATTTCATAAGATTTAAGGGATTTTAAAAATTTGGAAGAAATTTAAAGAATGTATTGTATTCGAAAAAATACCGAGGCATAATGAGATTTCAAAGAATTTTGTAGGATTATCAAGGTGGATCGCTAGACCGGAAAATGACAGTAAGTATATATTTTTGGACCAGGAATTTTAACAAATTTTTAGAGGAAGAATCTATCCAATTACTTCAAATATAACAAATTTCATATCAAAAGATGTAATGCAATTCATAATCAGTTCGATTTCAACTTTTTTTCAATGTTAAATTTAAGTGCTATCTTTTCTAATTATCAAATCATTCTGTTTACAATGCGTAATTCTAAAATATACATTACAAATTTTTCATTTTAGGTCTCCATTTTTAAGCCTACGTTTTCAATTTGAAGAATTTCAAAATGCAGTTTTGAAGACTTAAATAATTGAAAATTAAAAGCGTTTGAAATAAAAAAATTTTGATAAAAAAGTTTCAAGTTGATCAACTGTAAATATCAACTTATTCGTGATTTTTAGAATTGAACTGTAGTTCGAGTACTAAAAATTGAACAATTATTCATTTTACAAGACGATTCTGAAACTGGTCAAAATTAAGAAAATTTACAGATTCAACGTTAAAAATTGAACTATTTCAATTCGAAAGCCTTGGTAGTTAAACAAATGTAAACATCCAATTCAAACTTTATGAACTATTTTCAATTCAAAAATAACTTGAAATTAATAGATTCATAATTAAATGCTTTTATTCAATTTTGAATCGTATTCAAATATTGTTTCAATCTAAAATATTCCATTTTCAACCCACTGAATTCGAGAGATTTTAATTTAAAAAAAAGAACAATTCTTTAATATTTAGCAACATTTGACTGTTCATTCAAAATGAGCAATTACAAATCAAATATTCAAAACTAAGCAATTCGAAACTGAATTATTTGAAATAGAAAGCCTTGAATTGTTAAAATTTCAGAGTGCTAAATTTAAATTTTGAACGTAACAATTTTAATTGTTGCAATTTGGACATTTTTAATTTGTAAGTGAAAATGCTGAATTTTTATTTATAAATAACAATTCAACAAATCCTAATTTGAAACGACTCAAAATAAAGATAATTTAACTTTCAATTTAAAAGTGGTTCAGTTTATAGAACATCTTCAATGTTTATAACTCAAAATTGTTTAAAATCGTATAATTTTGAACATTCACAAGTTTATTGATTCATTTTTCAATTGGGAGCATCAAAAATGATAGCGTGGATTTTTATTTTTTAACCAGAAATTTTAAAAATGTTCAATTGACGAAAATGTTGAATTTAACATTTCGCAGTTTAACGGCATTTAATTTAAAATTGTTGAATTCAAATGTGTTGAAAGCTTCCATTTTGTAAGTGTAAATTATTTAGCCTAAAAGTTAAAATGCAAAAGAATTTAACTTAAGTGCTTTAATTTGCAGGTTAGTTTTAATTATTTTAAATGAAAATATTTTCAGCCTCAAGACTTCGATTTTTTAAATATCAATGATCGTGAAAGTTTTTAACGAACCGAGAAATGACCGAAAAAAATTTTCCTCGGCTCAAATGGACACCCTCATTATAGAAAGTTTGAAGAGATTAAACAATTTCTAAGGAATTTTGAATAATTTCAAAAATTTGGAGAGTTTTGAGAGATTTCAAAGAATTTCCACAGAATTTAAGGGTTTTCAATATATATCAATAAATTTCAACGAATTTCAAAAATCTCAAGGGAATTTCAAAAATTTTAGGGTATTCTAAAGAATTTCCAAAAAATATCGAAGATTTCAAGGGATTTTGAAGAGCTTTATCTGATTTTGTGTATTTTACAGGATTTTAGAGGGTTTCAAAGATTTTATCATTTCTGTAGGAATTTTGAATGATATTATAGATTTTAAGATGTTTTACGGGATTTTATTCGACTTTTGTGTGATTACTAGAGATTTCACAAGATTTAATGGATGTTATAAATTTCAACATATTTCTAAGGATTTTAATGTGGTAAGGATATTTTTAAAAAATCCAAGAAATTTAACGAGATTTACAAATTTTTAAGGATTTTCGAAGAATTTCGTATGATTTCAGAATATGTCAAAGAATTTTAAAAAGGTATCATGTATGTCAGTGATATTTCATAGATTTCAAGGGATTCCAACGGATTTCTAGAGAACTTTAGAGAATAAATTAAATGACATGAAATTTCAAGGGACTTCTAGGTATATTTAAAGATTTCAGGGATTTCAGAGATTTCGCCAGATTTAAGGGATTATAACGGTATTCCAAAGAAATTATAAGATTTCAATGGATTTCGACGGATTTAAAAGGGTTTAAAAAGATTGACGAGTTTTCCAGGAATTTTTAGAGAATCTCAACAACTGCTCTGTAGTATCGACCAAAGTTTTAAAAATTCTTATTTCTTTAAGTCAATTTAAGGAATAAGTTTCATTTGCTTTCAAGTAAATTAAAAGAAAAAATGGATTTATAGTATTGTGCTCTATGATATTTTATGGTACTCGTTATTAAAATAATGCTGCAATCCAGAAAACTGATAGGAAATGAGTTTGAATTTCTCGAGTTACAAACTAATTGGCTCTAGCTCTGGTCTCGTTAGGACGAAGCCATCTCAGCGTTTCCACCCTGTAACGTCTCAAATAACGGTACTTACAACGCAACGGCTAGAGAGTGAGAAGAGTATATAACTACTATTGCCCCACTTTGACCAGTTCAAGTTGAGAGTGAAGTTATCCTCCTCTGAGAATTTAAGATTTAAAGGGTCTTCTGTCTGTCCCAAGTGTGGGGCAAAACACGCGTGACCAAAAATTCTTTCTACGATTTAAAAGAGTATTTTCTGCAGACGCTCGAAGTAAAAACAATCAGTGAGGAGAGCTTTATTTCAAACATTTGATAAAGAACTCTAATTTTGTTTACTTTAAATTATTGCTTATGTTACTTTTAATTAAAGAAAAGATATTATATTTGCCGATGCCAAAAAGGATATGAAACTGTAATAAAATAGTGTCGTTGGTACATAGAACACTTTAAAAGAAATTTCTACAAAAATTAGAATTTATCAATCCTCCAGTCTCAACAAGTTCGATGAAAGTATAGACATCAGTATAGAAGTATAGAAAGTGTGGACAAAAGTCTACTGTTATAAATCACATAAAAACGATTGATTTAAAAAAGGATGAAATAATACATTAAAAATAGTGATATTAATTGTTAAGTGTGTTTCAAGGAATAGACATTGATGAGTCCAAACTTGATTCCAAAATAGTCTCAGAAGATATGTGTTACGTATCAGAAAATTTTAATTTATTATCCTCATGTTTTTCGTTTCTTATCAGGCTTTCGTAGGCGAAACCGTTATAAAATGGTTCAGGTGTCCGCCCGTCTATCTGTACACCTATAAAAAAAACTATTAAAGTTACGATCATGAGGTTTTGTATTCGATACATAGATGACTACAGCCAAGCACAAAAGAATACTGAGATCCCTGGGAAAAATTTTCTGCTCATAAAAATGATCAATTTTATGGCAATAGTGGTTAAAAATTAAGAAAAATAAGAAAATCGAGTTTTTAGACCACTATGCTGGAAGCTTTTCTTTTGGTCTGCTTTTTTTGCGGATTGCTCAAATTGAAGTTGTTGACACGTAGATGTTGAATAAGAAATAAAATTTTATATGATATATTGCTTTTTTTATTATCAGTTGTTGAAAATTAGAAAAAATGAGAAAATTTGGCCTTTTAGACCATTATGCTGGAAGTTTTTCTCTTAATCCGATTCTTTTGGAAATCCTTCCTCTATAAAACCGCTTCGAGATATGCTAATTTACAACTGTGAGAAATTACTTTAATTGCAAAATTATACCTTTGTCTATGATTGGAGATTCTAAATTTCATTCAGATGAATCTGTTTTTACTTATTGACACAACTTTGTTGTATTTTATTTTTGATAAGGTTCGTCTATTAAATTATCGATAACCCAATGTAGTGAAATAAAATATAAAATTTATTTCTAATTCTTTTTGTAAATTATTGATAATCATGGGAATTGCAAGATTGTGTTTTAAAACTTCATTGATTTCAAGTTCTTCACCTGGGAGGGGGGGGGGGGGGTTTTTGTAAAATTTTTAATTTAACTTATTTTTTTTCTCGTAAAAAAATTCCTGACTTCCCTAACCCAGGATGACTGGAAAAATTTCGTTTTCAAATTCCCGGATTTTCCGGACTGGAATTAACGTTTTTCAAGGTTTTTTCTTGTGATATATGTGTCTTAATTTCGCACGTCATTATTACTTAAAAATGTACTAAAATATACTAGAAAAGTTGACAAAATTAATATTCTTTTATCAGGATCGGTATGATTTTACCAAGAGGACCCGTTTGGGATAAGTTTTACAGAAAATACCTTGACATGAAAAGTAAAAATACCATGTGTATCAGAAAAACGAGACAATTATTACCTCTAAACCAAAATTTAAAATAAGATAAGATGAACATTTGAAAAGCATTACGACTTTGTTGCTATAAGTTCATAGTTTGGCGAAATCCATGGAAAAATCGGCATAATTTGGTTAAAACTTGATTCAATTCTATGACAATTTAGCTTTAAAATAAGCCCAAGAAAAAATTTTTATTTAGGCTTTTTTCGCAGTATAGTGTATGTTGAAGAGAATGGTATTAAAAAAGTTATTTGTACCATTAAATTGTTATTACTATTTTATTCAATATTTGTTCGATTTTGTTATCGTTCTTTAACTTGTGAAAAAATGTTTAATATGAAATATTTGCTCCTCAAATCAATGTTCACGCAAAATGAAACCTATTAAAAGTATAACAAAATACAAAAAACTTAATTGAAAAAACTTCCACCTTACACGCTTTGATCAAAAAATAGTATGAAAATTACTGAAATAAGTCCTAACATGAATAAAAAGTAAGATTTGAAAAAAAATTATAATTAAAAATTTGTAAGAACAAATGAATAGTTTGATGTTCACAAAAACATGAAAACAATTTATTGAAAGAATGTATTTTTTCGAACTTTTTGAATTTTGAATTCTTATCCCTAAAACTAATTTCAAAACAGGATGACTGCTGGACCAGGAAATTACCAGGAAAACCGAGAAATTCATTTTACAAGAAGATTCTGAATCTGTTCAAAATTAAACAATTTACAGGTTTGAACATTGAAAATTGAACTGTTTTAATTCAAAAGCCTTAGTGTAGTTAAACAAATGTAAACGTCCGATTGAAACTTCATAATCTATTTTCAATTTTTAGATAGTTTCGAATTGATAGATTCATAATCAAACGTTCTTATTTAATTTCAAATTGTATGTTCAAATATTGTTTCAGTGCTCATAAATAAACTGATCTGCAAAAAATAGCAGAAATAAGGTTGAAAACAGCACAAGAAATTTCTCTGAGTTCGACTTCTATGTCTGCATTAGTAATTTTACGCAGCAGATAACAATTTCTGATTCAAATTTATGACCATAGATTTTCCGGACCTGCTCAAGAATTCCCGGCATTTTCCTGTGTTTTCCAAGGTGCACGGAATTTCCGGCAAATTTCTGTATTTCCTGGATTTCCGGGGTCGCTAGACACCCTGCTAACCAATAAAATTAACTTATTTTTCCTGGATTTTGAAATATCCTTGGATAGTTAACTACATCTATCCTAAAATATTATTATATTTTCTTCTCTAATTTCTACAATAATATAAAGGAAAAAATTCTTTAAAAAAATAATTTGTAAGAAATCTTGCAACATGAATCTGATCTTTCTCGATCTGAAATTCGAAATTTTATATCTGACATCCATGTTTTATGATTCCACCGTTAGCGGTGTGTCATGTGATCGACAAAATGACGGAGGTCCATTGCCAGAACGATTTTGTGCAATACAAAAGGGAAAACCGTTTACGAACACGAATATTGAGGTCGTAGGTATCAGATCAATCAGATAGATAATGGAGATGGCACTTCATTTTGTTACAACCATTGATCGAAACTACAGTTTTCATATCCAGTAAAATGTCTTTGAAACCAAATATTTTAATTTCTTACATTATTTTGTACTTTGTAGCTTAAAAAAATTATTAAATTATTAAAATCTAAAATTGAACTATAATCATTTCCAAGAATATAAGGTAAAGGCCCTGGTTCGTAACTTACTAAGAAGCTGCAAAGAATAAAATCGTATTCGAATGCCTCATGCAATATTTGAATGCAATAAAGTTCCTTCTTACGTAAAGAATAATTAATTTTCAATCGAAAATGTCATCGAAGCAAGTTTCAAGGTTGCATTTATCAAATAATTAAGAATTTAAACGAACATACCCGATGTGCTGGTTCGTAACCCCCGAAAGTCCTCTTTGAGCAAGTTCGTAACCCAATGATGAGCCGGTTCGTAACCAGCTTATCAATGGAAGTGAGTTCGAGACTATAGGCTGTATTCAATTAATTCTCACAATTTTTAAGCTTTTGTTTGAAGGAGTTGATTTTTTGAGACTCGTCGAAGTTAACACTAACTGGCGTCAACAGCAAATTGTGCCAAATGCGCCAATTCGTATACTAACCTCACAATCCATTCGAGGACTGTCAATGTCTAAATGATGTATTCATTCTTCGTTTTTGATCAAAGATAAAAGTTAATATAAATATTTGGAGAATATAAATGAAAGTAGAGATCTGCCTCCGTGTTTTAACGATATGTGTCATATTTTTATTTTTATGAGAGTTTTTGTCAGAAGGGTTACAGATACGTCGCTGCTGATATTTCGGTGCTCGTCCGTAACCGACTCAGAAATTATTGTATTTTGACATGGAAAGCTACTTACTCAAATGATTGTTTCTATTGTATTATATAAAAAATCAGTTGATACGCTCGCTGGGTTACGAACTGGTCGGGGGTTACGGACCGAGGCCTTTACCTTACTAGTCATGCGTGTCGAGCATTTCAAAAATTTTCGGAAATATTCTCAGATGAAATTAAAACTTCGAAGACGATACTTAACACAACGATACGAAACTTTAGTCGAACGATATGATCGTCTCGTCTCGATCGTTCCTTGAGACTATAGATTCTCAATCTTCATCACATTTTAATTTAATCTGATCATGTTACGAGAAAATCTCGACTTCGTCTGGAAATAATCGACATGCATCACTAAAATGTACCACCTACGGAAAATAAAAAACTACTCTTTAGTATCAGTTGCACCAGTTCTTGTTTGAAAAAGATGTCAAATCTTAAAACTACTTAAAACTCTCTAAATATTTTTAGTTCTTCAATATTTCTGAGCTTCTTGATAACTTACTAAGAAAATTGGGAAACAATAGGCATTAAAATTTTTCCAAGTTTTGTGTAACTTAACTAATAAATATAAAGGTGGATATAAATTATTTGAACATAAGTTTTTTTTCTCATCTCCTATGGAGGTCATGACATAGATCATTTCAAAAAAATTTAGTGCATTGCGAAAAAATTTCGTGCATTTCATAATTTTTCTGCAATAAATGGGAAAAATATATAGAATCTTTCCGATGGATATTCAAAAGGAATTGGAGAAATGAATTATAAAAATAAATCAAAGTTTTCTAGAACCTCTATAAAATCCGCTTGCACATACCAAACGTCCAATTTCAAGAAACTATATTTATTTCTAAGCTGAATCTTTTCCAAGTTTATATATCAAAATTATATTAAAGTTATATTAAAATTTCATGTGCATTTTTTCAAATTTCGAATTCTTACTTCAAATTTTTGCTGCGAAAAGTTCTCTGCATGAACCAAAATTATAGAAAATTGAAAATGTCGGGTTTTCTGTGTTGCGAATATGTTTTTGGAAACTTCAACCATATAAACTTCTTCAACACTTCATTCTTCTCTGAATGTGATATTCCCAACAGAAGTGACCTCACGTTCTGGGAAACACAGTTTTTCTCTATTTTGAATTTATATTGGCTTTTGTCGTCTACATTTTTCTTGATGTATTCGCCGCATTCAACGTTGAACATTATTTCCGACAGAAGAAGAAAAGAACGGAATGCCGGTCACAAAAGACAGAGCGAAATGAAAAGAATGAGATAGGAAGATTCGAGAGGATAAGAAGAAGAGAAAAGGGATGAAATGTAGAAAAAGAGACGGTAAATCGACGCCAGTGTAACTATATTTGCCAACCTGTGAGCGTAGAACCGCAAACAACGTACAATAACTTGATTATACGTCGAACGTCATTAGAAGTGTTGGGATTCCGAGAGCTCCAGGTAGAACAGTTTCGTAATTAAAGCAGAACTTATTGAGCTTCCGAAATTCCATTTTGTGCATACAATCCTGGCGAAATGTCAAGCTTTCACTCAAAGTCATAAATAATGGTCATCAGTTGAAATATTATATGCATTTCTCCGGTTTTTGGCCTTGGGCATACGATAACTCTAATTTTTAAGCTTTATATAGACGCGATATGTTTAACAGATATCTGTTGTATCGACACTCATGATGAAGACAATTTTTCTAAACAATTTTCATGTGAAACAAAAACTAAGTTCCGAAAATTTCACTGCGAGCCGGATTTGAACCGACACTTTCTTCTATTCATGAGAGGTGCTTTTACCAATTCCGCTATCGCAGCACCATAGTGAAAATTTTGGAACTTGCATTTGGTCAACTGGATGGAAGGTTAACCTACCTCGATGATTCTGAAGGTGTCTTTAGCACATATATTTAATATTAAATATATTTTAATGTTTGTTCTGTTTTATTTCGCGATATTCATTACATGCATTTCTGCGGTTTTTTACCTCAAGCATTCGATGTCTATAATTTTTAAACTTTATACAAAGGAGATTTGATCGACAGATATCTGTTGTATCGACGCTCATGGTAAAGACATTTTCTCAAAACAAATTTCGTCTGAAACAAAAAATAAGTTCCGAAAATTTCACTGTGAGCCAGATTAGAACCGACACCTTCCTCTACTCATGAGAGGTGCTTTCACCAATTCAGCCATCTCAGCACGCTAGTGATAATTTTGGAATTTGCATTCGATCAACCGGATGGAATGTTAACCTACCTTCGACGATTCTGAAGGTGTTTTTAGCACATATGTTCAACATTAAATATATTTTAGTATTTGTTCTATTTTATGTTGTAATATTTATCACATGCATTCTGTGGTTCTTGGCCTCAGGCATACCTTGACTCTAATTTTCAAACTTTACATAGAGGAGATATGTTCAACAGATATCTGTTGTATCAACACTCATGATAAATATAATTTTTCAGGGTGAACTTCCGATTAAGGTTTACCTGCAAAATCATTCACACTGCGTATATCTATGTATTTTGATGCGCTGATTACGAATATGATAGTGAAAATTGGCGACTAGGCGATTTTCATGGTGAAACCATGA
>JAUMHM010000016.1:16135398-16148151 GCA_032362435.1 Melikaiella ostensackeni
TGGTTTTCACCATGAAAATCGACTAGTCGCCAATTTTCACTATCATTTTCGTAATCAGCGCGTCAAAATACGTAGGTTTACGTAGTTTGATGGGTTTTGGAGGTACACCCTAATCGGAAGTTTATCCATTTTTCAATACAAATTTCGTGTGAAACGAAAAATCAGTCCGAAAATTTCACTGTGAGCAGGATTTGAACCGACACTTTCTTCTATTCATGGTAGGTGCTTTTACAAATAAATTCAGGTATCGCAGCACGCTAGTGAAAATTTTGGAACTTGCATTTGGTTAACCGGATGGAAGATTAACCTACCTTCGATGTTTCTGAAGGTGTTTTTGGCCAGAATATTTTACTATTTGTTCTATTGTATGTCGTGATATTTATTACATGCATTTCTGCGATATTTGATCTCAAGCATAAAATGTCTATAATTTTTGAACATTATACAAAGGAGATCTGATCAACAGTTATCTGTTGTATCAAAGCTCATAGTAAAGACAATTTTTCGAAACAAATTTCGTGTGAAACAAAAATAAGTTCTCAGAATTTCACTGTGGGCCCGATTTGAACCGACACCTTTCAACTAATCATGAGAGGTGCTTTTACCAATTCAGCTATCGCAACATGCTAGTGAAAATTTTGGAACTCTCTAATAGAAAGAGGCCAAAAACCGCAGAAATGCATGTAATAAATATCACAGCATAAAATGGAACAAGCATTAATTTGTTTTGGTCAAAAACCCCTTCAGAAACATCGAAGGTAGGTCAAACTTCCATTCGGTTGACATGCAAGTTCCAAAATTTGCATAGCAAAATATCTGAATTGATAAAAGCACCTCTCATGATTAAAGGAAGGTGTCGGTTCAAATCCTGCTCATTGTGAAATTTCCGGAACTTATTTTCCGTTTCACACAAAATTTGTTTTGAAAATTTTTCTTTATCATAAGTATCGATGCAACAGATATCTGTTGATCAGATCTCTTCTGTATGAAGTTTAAAAAACAGAGTCATCGTATGCCTAAGCACAAAATCGCAGAAATGCCTGCAATATATCTCACAGTATAAAATAGAACAAATTTGAGTTAAAATAATAAGCAAGAATTCAATTTTAAAGATTCGATCATTGTTCTTTCACAAACTATTGATCTGAAATACGAATCAAATTTTATAGAAATCTTATCATACCGATAAATGTTGCATGTGGTATGAGGTGTAAATCGAAATTTCTATACTTGGCATTTATGTCAATGATCACGCAGGTCTATCACTCTTGGGATTTTCCCTTATGAATACCAGAGACGGAATCGACACCGAGGGAAGCCCTTCGTGAGTCTGAAGTGGTAACACGACAGTCAGTCTCGTATTGTCTAAGTTTGAGGATACATATCTTTCTCCCTCGGGAAGTGTAAAGACAAGATAAGATAAAGTGGTTTCGATATTTTTATGAAAAGACATGGTGCGCTGCTTTCAGTTTTGCATGGTAAGCGATACAACCATTTTTTATTTGAACCACAATCTTCAGTTTAGGAAAATTTAGTACTGCAGAAACAATTGGTGACGTTTGGAACATGAAAAACAGATGCTGAAAAAAGATTAATAAAACAAAATAATTAAAATAGAGTAGACACTGAAATCTTCTCAAACAATTCTGGTCACACAAATCTGAACGCTTCTGATTTACTAAACAGCGCATCGTTCATTCATTTTTATTACATTTGTTTTCTAAAAATAATGAGAATTGAGTGCAATATGAGGTAAGAGTCTATTTTTGTGAACTGATAAATTTGCTTTATTTATTTAGAGTAATATTACTAGTCTTCTTTCCAGAGAAAATTTATTCCTATTTTTGAAAAAAAAAATACTGAAGCGCAAAAAATGATTCACATAGCCGGATTCAAGAATTGAACACTTTAAAAATCATGCGTTCGAGATTCAGTGGTTAATTTTGAGATATATTTGCAATTCACACGCAATTCAAATAAGCTTGAATTCTCTCAGGATCATCGATCCAAATAAAACTCATAAAATATTTAAATTTCCTCCAAACACGAAATTTCTCATTCCATATATTTTTTAATTCTAGGTTTTTTGATTGTGGAAAATATTTGTTTCAAGTTTAAGACTTTCCCAATTCAAATGTTTGTGAAATAAATCGACAATAACAAATAAAAAACGAACTCGAAAGCGTTTAATTATTACTTTTTCATTTATAAAACTGATCAGGTTTAGTAATTGTCACATGGCAAAAGATTATAATTCCGATTCTATTTAAAATTCAGCTTCCTTATTTTTTAGTGTGTTTTTCTAATTTCAATCTTTCAAATTGAAATATTTTCAATGTTCTAATCTTTTATGAAATGATTTGTTTTCGTATTTTTTTTTAGAATTGGCTGCCTTTCAAACTTTGAACAAATTCAGTCGGTATTTAAGAGTGCGACAAAATAAGATTAAGTTTTTTCCTTCTTTGCCCTATGTGCAAACAATGCTCAATTTTGTGTAGTTTCTCGTCTCCCATCCAAGGAGAAAGTTTTTCTCCTAAATTATTGTGGGATATTGAGAAAAAAATTCAAATACTTAAGAAAATCGTTTAAATCTAAGCTGGAGAACAATCAAGAGTTTTCTTGAATCCTGCATGGAAGACACGAATGAGAATATAATACTTTAAATAAATATTCCTTACCGAAGTAAATTTCTGTAAAGAAATCAAACTTCTTTTCTACTTCAATCTAAATTATTTTTGAATGCTTTAAGTTCCAGTTTATACTGAAATTTGAGCATCCATAACCCATAGTATAAAAAAGGTGTGTCCAAAAATTCCCGTGCAGAAATTTTCCTATCTTCATCTATTTGAAATTGAGTTCTGATGGGGCAACTGTCAGAATACGAGATCAAATTTATATACAGGTATTATTGGACAATTTCTAATGATACGTCAGTCTAATCTAGTTTAGTTGAACAAATATCCCCATACGAACCCTGCAGGGGCCCTTCTTTTTAGTTGGGTTGTGGAAGGACAACCCCTACTAGAACACTACTAGAAAATCTAGTAAGGCCCACATCGACAAAACCGTCACGTTACAGATGGAGCCTCAACTAATTTTCCCCACTAGAGCCCGATTAGAAACAGGGAAAACTCATCCAAGCCCCACTAAAACCTTTTCTAAATTTCTGCACGGGTTTGCATTGCAATGAATTAATAACCAGATCAGCATCAAAAGTTCTCTCTTCGATCTACTAACAAGAGTTTCAGAAAGTTAGGGAATATTCACTCCCTCAAACTTAACAATTAAAAATTCATGCAGAAAGAAATTTAATCAAATTTTTAGCACAAAGAATCTTGCCTTTATGCATTTTATACATCGCTACTTTTAATTATTTGTTCCTAGCACTTTCTCGACTTTATCGAGGAGAACGGCTTGGAAAAAAGAGCGAAAAAATTTTCAAGTCGATTGTAACTCTTTTTTCTACTTTCCCGTTACTCGTTCGACGTCTATATAATAGAAGGAAATCCGATAAAATAAATTTGATTGTTCGACAATGGGAATACTAATACACTTCAAGTGTCTTTTCGCCGGGTGTTTTCTTTTTTTGGCCCTCTTCTCTCGCTCCTTTTTATCCCTGTTGCTATTACGATGCACCCGGACGGAATATCTAAGAAGGTCTTCGCGGCTCTTCCGGGGACAAGTATTCTTTTTTTCCCCAGCGCTATTTCGCTGAAAGATGCGGCGAAATAGTCGCTTAGAATACAGAAGTCGACTTAAATGTCGTCAAGTTCGCCAAGGTGCGATTATTCATCACGATAAACAAGTCTTCTGAAAGCGTTTACTGCCTGATGTCGACCAATTGTCATGGAAAGTCGATCGTTTGTCAATTTTGAGGAAGCTGACAAATGGCGTCGTCATTATTGAGAAATGCCCCCTTTAAAAGCCCTCTCATCGCCCACTTCTCGCAGTCTACATGACCATATGATTTGTGATATAAAGAGGGTGGGAAAAAATAGATTGATTAGCTGGCATACAAAATTGTAGTTTAGAACCCTTTTTTCAGGATTCTGCGTTTCTTTTCAGAATATAGACATTTTTTAAGATGTATTTTCGGTGTTAAAAGGTTTTGAATTAGCACTGAGGCTAATGGATGAAACTATCAACGATACCATAAAATCTATTTGCAGGATTTTCACTGATAATCAACTTTTCAAAAGGCTTATAAAATATTACGTTTTCAGCTCATAATCTGAGAATATTAAAAATTCATTTCAAGAGTCTGATGTTTAAGATAAAATTCGTTCACGTTTCAACTCCTTCAAATTTGGATTCTGGTATAATAATGTTTCTCATACATATTTTGTCAATAAAAAACCAAGCAACAATTCTTTTTACATCTTTAACCACTTTGACAGATGTAACTTTTAAAACAATAAAAGAATCGTAAATCGTAACCGTCGAAAAGGAATTTAATTGTTTGACGAGGGCTATCCATTTGCTCCAAGATCGCATTCAATTTTTAATTAAAAACTGAGAATTTTGTACAGGCAATGATATCTTTCAGCATAAAACACTTAAACATTCTAATGTTATTATACAACTGCTTCAAAAAAATAGGTTTACGTTAGAAAAAAGAGTTTTGTCCAATTGTAGAGTATAAGACTAGAATTTAAATAATTTTCCTAATATCAACATTGGAGTATACTACATGTAACACCTAGAACTTTACGGTTGATAAAAATAATTAAGATCTATGGATTTAATGAGTGTTATGATGAACCAAATTGTACCTAAGATTAAATTGCCTGTTCGATTTAGAATTTGTAAAACATATAATATTCATAAACTTATTTCTACATATACGTAATTTATTCCTTTCAACACGATCCTTAACAAATTTGTGATTATATACCACGGAAATGACAGTAATTGTCTTCCTTGTTTCTAAATTTACATTTAGATATGAACAAACAAACCTAAACTAGATTATACTCAACTCAGTGTGAAATATCTTTCTCCATTAGAAAATCTTGTAAGCAAATTACACATCCTGCGAACATTCTTAAGTTTTGATGAAACTTTGAATTTCCCAAAGGGGTAAGCTTTAACTTGTACTACCTTTCATTCGAAGCATTTCATATTCGTTCTCTTTCTAGAAAAATATAATGTTCTGCTTATTTCAAAAGAAACTAACAGTAAATTTAATCAGATAAAAACAAAATTTGTGCAATCTGCAACATTAAAGGAAGATTTTAGAACAAGAATTTAAAGTTTTTTCACTGGTGCAAGTACTATCAATAATCATGCATGATTATTCCTGAAGAAATAAATTTTCTACATCAAACAATTAAAAACTGTGTCTTAATTAAGTCTGAACTGTTATCCTGAAATATATTTTGTGATGAAAATGTTCGTTATACACTTTTCCATATCTGGTCAGAAATGTCTATTTCCCTTTACAAAACCACCTGGGTCCGAAAACAGCATTCAGTGATCGAGTAGAACATGAAAATTTTGGTCCGGCAATTTAATGTTTAGCTTTTTAACTTTACTAAAATACTACTGTCAAATAAAAGTTTTACTTTAAAGACATTTATTGTTTCAATAAAAGTTTTTTTGCCCGTATAATAAAGAAATTATATTGGTTTTGAATTGTTTTTTAATACTGTTGCAGTCTCAAATATTAGCCCTTGATTCACTTAGGCTTTATTCTCCATCAAAGTGGAGGATAACTGAACAGTCTACTACAATAACACTTACGACCGCATTTACGACTCCTAATAAAGCTGTCAATTGTCAGCTATGTCTTAATCCTACAGTGAGATAAAAAAAAGACTCGGAGACTTATTATTATTATCATTTTCATTATTATTGTTAGTATAGTTTACGCACTTTCACTGTCCCAAAATCAATATCTTCTTCGTCGAAGAGAGCCAGTCTTAGACGGTTGTCTACATATATATTGAACATCCACGATAACATAACACAGTCTTGCCTAACGCCCTGCTTAATGTCGAACCTAATCGAAAGCTTTTTCCAAATCATTAAATGCACAGAAATCTTTTTTGTTTACTCTCAAACTTTTTTTTATAATCTGTCTGAAACTAAATATCCAATACGCACATGATCTCCTTGGCATAAGTCTACATTGAACTTCCCAGATCCTTTCTTTAGTTATTCCCATGACCCTACCAATAAGTATTTTGGTAAACATTTTGCCCACGGTACTTAGTAGACTAATCGCTTTAAAGTGAATGCAGTCACCTTTATCACCCTTTCCCACACAAACAAATATCCGCCACCGCTCTTAAGAATTCCAGCGGCAATCCCATCCACACCAGCAGTCTTACCATTCTTTAGTTTGCTAATTGCGGATACAATTTCGAGAATATCGGTTCTTATTTCACCACCAACAACGGGATTGTCTAACTTATCCTCTCTCAAATCACAGTTGTTATGCTCCGTAGCTTGACCTCTATAAAATTTCTTGAAAAAGTCACCCACATAATCTTTCACTTGGTCCATATTCCATACCATTTCAGCATCAACATCCTTAATTTTGTCTAACTCGGTGCTAGTACCTCCTTTTCTATTCTTCTCAACCCTTTTCCGAAATAATTACTTATTTCCCCCTGTACGATAAATTAAATTGTTGAAAATTTTGATTTCTCAACTTGAGATTCAAATTAAAACAGTCGTGTTAATGTCAAAGATTAAAGGACGCTGTTGTGCTAAATCATTCTCGTAAACGCTTATCCACGCCGTGCATAATTTCCAGACGGCCTACATGACAGGCTCTAAGTACATTACGCTTTCAGTGTTGGTTGGCGCGTATTCCAAAATCCTACAGCAGTATGTATTACATGGTCCGAACGTGTTCCGGCTAGTCCTCGCACAGACATAACCCGAATGCAATATGCATGCGAATCTAAACTCACCAACTGAAATGGGAGGCCAATGATATTCACCGAGGACGCCGAATGCAATTTACAGCGGCTTCATTCTATGACACAAAGGACGCGAAACGAGTCTAGTTCACGAAAATTATCAAACTACCATATTTTTTACAATATTACTTCAATGGTCTCTCAACAGAAAAGGATCCTCGAAATGTGGGTGAAAAAATTACAATAATGTAATATCGAAATAACATTTAAGACATAAATAAGGACATTCTTCTATTGGTGATGAAAAAAACTTTTCAATATGTTTCTAAGTAGAAGAATATAATTTCTGATGGATAATCATCTGACTCAATTTCTCATTTCTCAATCAAATTAAGAAAATATATATTAGGGGAATATTCAACTCATTAGCTTTGAAACTGAAATTGCTATAGCATCAAGCCTAAACATGCCTCGACTATTTGGGACTTGTTTGCCGCAACTTATGTAATACAAACATCATTCTAAACTAAAATTTAACTCTATATACTGCACAAACTTCAGTGTGACGAGAAAAATAATTTGTAGCGGAGTCGCATCAACAAGGCTACTTAACAAAACATTACCAGAAATCAAAACAAGAAATGATGGTTGCATAATAATAATATCGTAAAACAACACTAACAATAAGTGTTTGTGAAACTAAATTAAGGAAACAATTGTTGAAACATTAATTTTAATCTTAATCACGTTTTTAATTTTTATTTCGAACTAAATTGCTTCTGCTCTTTCACAAACAATACTCCGAAAACAATAATTTATACCATTTTCTATTCTAATTCCAGGACCTTACATATGGCGAAAGCGGTCACAACTGGCGAAGCATAATATTCTCACTTTTGGTTATTGGCATCGTCATTGCTGGTATTGTTACAGCCATCTACCTCCTCGGGTAAGGAAAATCATTAAGCACCATAAATACCATTATTATATTTTTATGTCACTTTATTATCGAGTGGTAAAAAACTTTTTAAAAACTTTGACAAAAGTCTTTCATATAACAGTCCGTTATCTAGCGGGAATTAAATGGGAAACCTGAGAGACATTCTGTCCAATCAAATCTAGAAAAAGAAAACAATTTGGAGTAAATTGGCTCTCAAGTGTTCGACTTTTGTTGAACAGAACTTGTTACTAATTACAGATACGTTGACGAACTTTTGTATTGGAGCGGAAGGCGTTTGTCATTGGAGGAGTGTTTAGGTGGAGATCTGACACCACATCGGCTACCACCGACATGGATTTCTCACGACAAGTTCGTTTATCAAGCAGACGATGGTTCCCTCGCTCTACTGGACACTTCCAACAACACTGTTTCTCTTCTAGTATCGAACCACACGCTGGTATGTAATTCATGAACTTGATTTTAATGACTTAAAAAGTATTTACAAAAATATTAAAATTACATATGCACCGAAGACTGGGGCTAAACGGTGCATATGTGGGGAAAGCGACGCATTTCTAATTCTGAATTTTAAAACGCGATATGGCTTCTTCTTCGTTTTTTAATTGAAATTTTGCAACTGTTAGTAGCAATCCTTTACATTTTTTACCTACACGGAGAAAAATGGGTAGTTAGCTTGACTATCTGGAGTGTGAAACTGACTTTACTGAAGGTTTAACTATTGGACAGTTCTCTAGATAACGCAACTTACTATCCACGGATAGTAAAAAATGCGTGTTCAGCTTGATCATCCTGGAGTGTTAGCTTGACGATCCTGTATTGTAAGCCTGGCGATCTTGGAGTGCAAACCAAAGTACCCAGAAGTGTTAGCTTGATTATCACGGATTGTCAACTCAATCATACTGGAAGACCAACTTTAGAATCTTTTGTCCTTCTCCTACTTACATATATATTCGTGAGAGTAAGAGGGATGAGAGTCTGGAATTTAAATAATGAAATATAACCTGCAAAATCTGAAAACTGGTATAACATCTATCAAATCTGGAAGCACGTTTTATTATTTTTGGAGTGTTAGATGCATGAGACATGACATCTTACTTTGAATAGTCAATTGGAACATTTTGAATACTGCAAAATTCAGTAATCGATATAAGTGCTTATCACATGTCTCACAACTTTTGTTTCTGTGTCAACAAATGATAAAATTTTGAGTGCATTTCGTTCGAGAACGTGAAGAATACGCACTGATTGCTGAGTGACGCATTTGCCCTTAGTTCCTTGGAAGCAACGAATTTCACGTTGAAAAACAGAAGAAAAACACTGAATCTACTCTCGGACATGTTCTCTCCATTTACTCTACTTTCCACGCATGTTTAAAATATCCATAGTTGGTTTAAAGTAACTAAAAGTCTACATCACGCTCCAAACATGAAGCTGAGCGTTACTCGCTCCGAAAATGCGTTTCGAGTGTCGGGTGTGTTCGCTCGGCGCTCGGTAGAAGTCGCGATGCTGCTACTTCAATTGGTGTGCATGTCTCTACACTCTGCGGATGGTCAAAAATTAACAATCCCAAAATTTCGACTACCATCGGCGAGAAAATTGTAGGCATTTGCCTCTGAAGATTAATAACTTAGCCGAAAAAAATGCTAGTGTAATAAGTAAATAGTCATTTGAAAGCTGAAAGCGTTCTACGTAAGTGAGCTTGAAGACAATTACGTAAAAAATTGTTATGCTTTGCAGACTGAAAAATGTAAAAAAAAGTAAGGAATTTCAGGAACATTTAATACCATTTTTAAAAAATATGCGATTGTTCTTTTTCTTCGTAAAAATCGCGTTATTTTAAGACACTTTTTATATTGAAAAATAAGTGTTAGTAACCAGCAGGGGTGCCTGTTTTTGCTACCTCGATAGCTGCTGCCTTTCTTAAACCCGAGGAACAGTGAATGTCTGGGAAAGAGTTCAGAAGCACATGCTGTGGAAAAGCGAGAACTATCCTTCAGAAAAAACGGCACCCCGCTAGTTCATAAAACTTGTTTTCCAATACAAACATGACTCTTCTAAAATGTGCCGACATTCCTTACTTTTTTTTTACATTTTTCATTCTGCAAAGCACAAAAAAGTTTGTACGTTAACGTCTTCAAGCTCATTCAGGTAGAACACTTTCAGCTTTCAAATGACTATTTCCTTATTACGCTAGCATCTTTTTGGCTGAGTTATTAAGCTTCAAAGAAAAATGTCTACAGTTTTATCGCCGATAGTAGATCATCTTGTTGGTGAGTCTAATCACCTGTGGATATTCAAGCAGACCATGAAGCAGACTGTGAAGAAAAAATTATGGATGGTGCTCGGTACTGTTTAGAAGATCAAACTGACCATCCAAATTTTGAAACTCCGAGTTTGACTGTACATTTTTTCCCGTGTAGAAGGAGCAAATATCGCATTCCGGAATGCGGAATCAATTCTTTAAAATAGAAATAATTGATGTATGATTTAATCAGCAGAAGGGCAGATAGACCGTTCACAGAGGGGGGGGGGGGGTATTTTTAAAATAGTGTATTTCATCTGAAGTACAAAAAATAGTAAAGCAGAAAAATAGTGAAATAAAGAAGGTCAATATCGAGGCTGAAACTAATATTTAAATATGAATGAATTTAATAAAGTGACGAGTTAAATTTCATGTAACTGCACATTCAGTTGAAATTTAGGCAGAATTACACCGAAAAACTAGGGATTCTATGATGTTGCGGCTCTACTAAAAAACTGATTCCTTTGGGATTTGTAAAAATCAGGTGTTGATTAGAAGTGGTTCTTTTGCAAACAGTTGACAATGACATTCGGCGTAGAGGCTCTTTCACACCCCATATTTCTGCAAATGCCACCGGGGTCAGAGTCCCGGGTTGTTTTCAGCGTGAAATGAATTCTTTTATAGAAAAATCACTAAGTCCCTTTCAAAACTCACAAATTCCATCATTTTGAGGTTACATTGGGTGTTTTCTGGGGAAAATGGATTATTTTATAAAAAATCACTAAGTTCCTTTGAAATCTTACGATTCCCGCCATTTTGGATGTATGTTAGGTATTTTCGACGGAGAATGGATTCTTTTTTAGGAAAATCGCTGAGTCCGTTTAAAACCTCACAAGTTCTATTATTTTGAGGTCACGTAGGGTATTTTTTGCTGAAAATGGATTCTTTTATAGAAGTATCACTAAGCCCATTCAAAACCTCACAAGTTTCATTAGTTTGAAATTATGCTGGGTGTTTTCTGCAGAAAATGGATTCTTTAATAGAAATATTATTATGTCCTTTTAAAAACACACATCGTAACCATAACCTCGAAATTAGAAAAGCATTTCGCAAACAAATTTTTTGCATTAGCAAACACTTTTAGACAAGACCTGACCATTTTCGCAAAATTATATAATTTTTCTGCAAAAATTTGCAAACATACCCTCGAAATTGGCAAAGCAGTTATTCTTAGACAAGACCTGATCATTTTTTCGAAATAATATAATTTTCCCGCCAAAATATACAACCATAATCTCCAAATTAGCATAGCTATTTTGTATATCTTTCACAACTTCTACTGTAGCTCCCTAGGGCTGTGATGGACGTTTTCAAAATCATTTACCGACATTGCCACTTTTACAAATGCGAGCTCTTCTATTGTGTGTTCGTAATTCTGTGTTCATGAATTTTAAAGTGGAATTCACTTTTGCATTTCATGCCCCACGCGACGTAAAGCCAATTTCTGAATTTTCGTATTGTCTAAAAAATTGTAGTTTGAGTCGAATTAAGGGACTATATCAGACAGGAGTGCTCCGCCGCCATTTTACTCGCAATTTTCGTACCTTCTAATTTGGCGCCAAGTTCAAGCTGTATACTTTGACAGTTAGATTAGGTTAGATTCTAACCCACGACCAATTGCCAGGTATAATGATTAATAAATATTTATAAATTAAAAACGGTGTATTGTAGTGAACCAAAATGCAATCACAATCACAATTAGTTTTTAAATCAAAATTTGAATTGTGTGCCAAGTAAAGTGGTACAAACATGGCGGTCGAGCACTCCTGTATGATTAAGTACCTTAGGTCGAATGACTCCAAGACAAAAATTCACGCTCATGAATGTGTTTTTATGTTTACGAACATACCAATTTATCTCAAAAAGAAATTGACAGAAAAGTTCTTGTATCATTTCAAATCACATACGATCTTGTAAGCTATCTAAGCATTGCCCCTCTACCGTGCAACCGTCTTTACAGAGCCGCGAACGGGCCTCAGCACCAGGAGTCCATAAAACGCGCAGTCGCGATATCTCCCACCCACGCAAACATCGCGAGAGGGGACACGGGACTTGGAAAAATCGAGAAGGCTTGATGCTGGTCCCCGTGATCCAAAAACTATGGTCTCGCCACTTCGATGCTGAAATACGTTCGACATCGCGTTTCCCGACTATCCCCACCATAGTCGCTGCATTGGCCCGAACAGAACGCGAAGCCAACTGCCATTTAAATTCAAAGTTGTGTTTGCCGTCTTAGACGGTAGATCATTTTGAGTTTCCCTACGTATTCAATACCCAGTATTTTATCATGTGCTTTCTATTGTGCGTTTAATTAGTGAATAAATTACAGGGGAAAGCAAGATTTAAATAGTGAATATTTGAAGAAGGTTCAGGAGATTTAAATGAAAAGGCAAGTGTAGTAAAGTACATTCTGACATCTTAATATTCATGAATGCAACCCCAGCAGGAAAGATGCCTGCTGGAGGTGCGGCGGCGCGGCTCATCTCGCAAAAGATTGCAAGGCTCCCCCGAGGTGCCTGACGTGCTTGGACAGAGGCGGCAAGGACGTCGCTCATGCCGCCGGGAGCAGCTCTTGCCCGGTGTTCCGGGAGGAGCTGAAGAGGTTGAGATGCGGGAATTGA
>JAUMHM010000016.1:16148251-16170536 GCA_032362435.1 Melikaiella ostensackeni
TCTTTCAAATTCAAATTTTCAAAGCATATTTTAACACAAAATTACGAATTTGAGTTTTTGAAAAGCATATATCACTTTCTTTTAAAATAAGTAATTAAATGAGCAATAAGTGATGACTTTTTTTCTACAAGTAATTTGAGATGTAATGTTCACGTTATAGCAAAAATAGTTCATGACTCATTTGTTTTTCATTCTGAATTTTTTCTTATTGCCCTTGGGTTAATTTATTGGAAGGAAAATGAGTAAAGTGATTTTTTCATTTCAAAAGACGAACAGTTTACGAACAGTGACGTTTTAAATTTCAATTAAAAAGTTCTCAAAGTTTTCAGTTGATTTTTTTTCATTTAGTTGTACATTTGTCTTTAATGAGCCAAAAAAGAGGCAGTTGGAAGCCTGTTTTTGATTAGTGAATTTTTTTTTGTGTTCTATTTTTGTAAACAAAAATATTCAACAGTAAGTAGATTTTATTTCAATCTTTAAGAAAAAATTTCTACTTTTGAATTTCAATTTTAAAAGAAAATAGCAAATTGTAAATTTTAATTTATGATTATAACCGTATACAAACCAAAAAATGACTAAATTAAATTTTTCTAAAAAAGACTTCCATTTTTACTATTTGCGATTGAATCTATTTCTTGTTTGTAATGACAGATTCACAGTTCTGAAATTTACAACTACTATATTAAATGGTGAATTATGTATCTTGAACAGTTAACGGATGTATAACCCGACTTGTTGTTCTCTAATGATTTTGAAACACTTGAATTGATGCTCAAATATGTTCGACTTCGCATTTCCCGAATGTCCCTACCATACTCGCTGCATTGGCTTCGCGCACGGAACGCGAAGCCAAATGCCATTCAAATTCAAAGTTGTGTTTGCCGTCCAGGACGGTAAATCATTGTGAGTTTCCCTACGTCATTAATATCCAGTATTTTATCATGTGCCTTTTATTGTACGTTTAATTGGTGAATAAATTACAGAGAAAGACAAAATTTAAAAAGTTAATATTTGAAGAAGGTTTAGGAGATTTGAATGAAAAGGTAAGTGTGGTAAAAGTACATTCTAACATCCTAATATTCATGAATGTAATGAAAATGAGAATTATATTGTCATTAAAAAGTATTTTATAATTACTTATTTATATTGCCGAATGTCAGGCACCTTATATTTGGCATTTCCTACGGAAAGTCAAAACAAATTTCTAAAGAATTGCATTTCATGTCCTATTAAATCTTTTTTATATTGTTCGGAAATAATGATAATATTTTTGATTATGTAACAAAAATATAAATTAGTTGATTATAGTACCTCTATAGACCTTATAGTCATCGTATCTTTTTCACTGAATTATTATTGTATTTCTTCATTTTAAGTTTCTTCTACCTTTGTTTGAATATTTGCCTTTTATTCTTCTTCACTATGTAATTATCAAATTAATGGGGTAGTTGTATGAATGTTAGATAATTTTTTTTTTTTTAATGCTGCATCAAATTGTGAAAATATACTTCGTTCCTGAGAAAAAGAAGTACTGAAAGCTATTCATTGAAAGTATTTAACTTAATTTTTATGTTCAATCGAGTAAGTACAGAACTGAAGGTAGCTGCGCCAAAAAACAGAACTCTGGGAAAAATAGTTTCTATATGATTTTAGGATCAAAATGATATTACTCATAATGCCATTTCAAATAAAAAACACTATTCTTGAATAAAAAAATTATAAGACTCAGAACACATTTATTTTAACAATTTCAATTGCAATTGAATTATTTCTTACTATCTACCACTTCTTAGCAATTTTTGAAAAATGCTTCAATTATATCTAATAAATGATGGCTTATTTTTTTCGGGAGAATATTCTCTACAGCTCTACTATTTTCAGTGTTGAAAGTAAATTTTTCTATAGCTGATATCATTAAAACAATTTTTTTTAAGAAAGAATTTTCGAAAGAAATAAATATATTTGAAGATTAACAACTTATTTCTAAATTTGAAAACAATGAAGTTGTAGGAAATGTATTCCCCTAAAAGAGAAGTCATGACTTATTAAAAGTCAACCATTCTTAAAAAAACATTGCACAAAATGCGAAATGTAAATATTAATGTCATGACTGACTGTTTTCACACGCAGCTGCAGCTATTTACCCCTTACCATAATAAAATATTATAATTTATTAAATTCATTTAATAATTTACTTAATAATTCGATATATTAAATTATACCATACTACAATAAGAACAATTGTGCTAATTTTAATGTTATTTCAATTTATTATATAATATTATTAAAACTTAATTTATTATATAATACATAAGAATATTTCCTATATATAATTATAAAGAATACATACATTATTTATGCTTAATATTAATAAAGATTAACTCCTTGGCATTACCTTCAATGAATTATTTCAAGTAGCGAAAAAAGAATATACAGTCTTTCGTAAATGATTCATTTTTTTACTCCAATATATCTTCAAACTTGCTTTAGAACATTAGAAGTTCTTGAATAAATATTACATACGTAACTCTCATTCCCTGATTAATCATAAATCATTTTAATTTTTTGATGCTATGCATGGCAAATTATTTTGTACAGTGTAATTTTTCATTTCAACCTCTTACGATCTCATTCGTATTCCCCAATCAGTTCAAATCCGCCGCTCGAACCCCATCCAAGATGGGAGGGTAGACAGGAAAAACTAGGGAGCCGTCTGATTTGTTGACTTTTTTTACTTGCGCGGGGTGAGACCATAGTTTGTTGGATCATGCTGGTCCCAAAATTATAATTGAGGGGCTTGCTGGCGAGAGAGAAGGATCTAAGGTGATCTTGAGACAGGCCAAGGAGTCTACTCCTGCAACCGAGTTTTGATCTACATTAACTTACCGTACAGGCGAACAGGCTAGAGAGTTTACTCTCGACACCGAGAACGGGTGCGGTAAGCGTAAACGCCTTCTGTTCGAGTCACGTGATATTAAGTGCGCGACCTTCTGTACCATTTTCGGGAAATTTTGCTTACGTTACGGTAAAATAAAATCGTAAGTCCGAGATTTTGCATCTTGTCACTCTGACTTGGATATATTTTACTATATTCCTGATAGCGGATGCGAACGGGCTAGAGAGTCTACTCTCGAAACCTAGTACGTAACCTATCAAGAAACTTATATTCTAAAAGTACTCAAATTGATGAAAACTTCGAGAATTTTGGTATTTTGATAGAAATAAAATAAATGATTTTTTTTTAAAAATTTAACTGCGAAAAATCCAAGTTGTTTCAGAGAGTCTGAAAGAGAAATAAAGAGAGTGATTGAGACTTTGATCGGATTCCTTAGAATTCGAGCACTCTGACAAAAAGAGTATAGAAATAGAGATATCCTTGCGTGATTTTTACCATATATATATAATATATATATATATATATAGAAAAATTGGGCCGGCAAATAAGAAATACCTTTTATTGCTAATAAAGAATAGGAAGATAGTAAGACGTACGCGTCATAGACGTGGATAAAAATAGGGCGAATACTAAAATTATCCTGTGTAGAATTTAGAATATCTTTAAATATTAGAAAAAGAGTATCTCGATTGAGTTTTATGTCTACATTATTTTATTGATAAGATAAATCACTTAATTTATATTTTGGGAAATATAAAAATCTTCATTTCTTCTCCGGAGTCGATCCTGTATGATTCTACATTGAAAAATTAATTAAAGAGAAGCAAGAATTTTTCCATCTTTACAACTTGAGTTCATTCATTCAATATCCTTGTTATTGTATTTATGACAAATATATTATGACTTTGAAAGTTTTTTATCATATGATAATAAGTGTCAAGTGGAAAGTTACATACTTCTCTGAAACTTGTTTCTTTTCGCGCCAATCAGAAAACAAAAGTGGTTCACTTGGACGACATAATTTGATTCCTTTCAACACATTTTCGAAAATCAGTGAATTTCACACCGCAGTAATTCTGTTTTGTAGGATCTCCATTGGAAACCGATGACGGGTTCTATTTAACACTCTAGTTTCTTCTGTGTAAATGAAAATATTTGCTGAAATAAACGTCCACTTGCAGATAAAAAGAATGTAGCACGAGGAGAAAAGCTAATAAACAAAATGCAGAATGAAGAGCCGGATACATTTATGTAATAATATTTCAAAATAACTCATGGCACGTATTGATGCTCGTCAAAGTAAAATTATAACGCAAGCAGAGGATTTCAATTGAAAATATGTGTAACGACCGGTTTTGACATTGCCCCATATAAATTCTTCTCGCTGAAATACATGTGTATACTATTCGCTAGTAAATTCTCTGCACAGTGCCAACACGTCGCCTAAAATCGACTCGTATCAACAATGACTTTTACAAGCATAAGTGTGAAGTAAACAAATTATTGCATGATGAATATTTTCAATAACGAATATAGTCGTACCATATGTCAGTTTTTTAATCAAAGAATATAGGGGTCTAACAATGAAAAGTTGAATGCTCAGATTTAGAAATCAAACTGAATGAGAATAGTTCCAGATTTAGTTTACTGATTTGTAATATAATTGAGTTAGAGATCTTCGAACTTTAGAGCTAATAAAGAACTAATTTTAGTTTCGAAATTTTGAAGTTTAATTGTGCAGCGTCTGCTGACATATGTCTCTCTCAAAACATCTCTGAGACAAACTGATGGTAGCCATTCTCACAGAGGCAATCTACGTATAGTCTGTGTATAATGAATATTGTATATGTGCGTAAGCGTTCACAAACATGTGGGACGTACGTGTACAGACAGATAATTGATAGCAATTTGGTCCTAGAATCCCTTTGTGGGAAATGGACATTGGTTTTCGGTAGCTAATCTCGTTGATTCAACTTATGATTCGATAGTTTATTATCTCAAGCCATAGCTGATGAGATTACAACGTTCATCAAATGTCCAATGGTTTTTATAAAACGTTTGTAGTTTTCGTCTAGACAGAATGAAAAGCTATTAGGCAATTATTTTTCATTATATTCACTATAAATTTTGAAGAAAACTTCAGCTTAAAACAGAGGCAGAGCTACAGGTCGCTGTAATCATGAAAAAAATCGAACAAGATTAATAAGCACTAATAGACTGGCTATCGTCGTACACGGGGATTTTTATTTTTATTTTTGACAAAGTGACGGCCTTTTTTTCATTTTTTTTTGCATTTTTTTCAATTTGCAAACATTTTTTTCTCCGAAAGTTATGAAAAAATCCCCGTGTACGACAAGAGATAATCTATCTAAAAATACATTCAAAAAATTTGAACCAAATCGAATGAGTGGTTTTCGAGAAACCTCTACCGCAATGGCAAAAAACATGGTTTCGAAAAAAACGTATTCAAAGTTTGAGGTACGAGTTTCAGCCACAGTGTTACTACTCAAACTTCACTTTGCGAAATGATGTTCTGGTGGCAATCCTTTACGGATTTCGATATTTTTCGTTTAGAAATACATACATCAAATTTGAAAGTAAGTTAGGATTGAACTCAGTAAAATTAGTCTGAAATTAAGCAAAATTGGAATAGTTATTTTTTAATAACAGGAATTTCAGAATTGAATCTTAAATTTGGACAAATTTAACTGAATTCAAGGTGGCCATTTTAATCGATGAAAAAAATTCCCGGTCACTTCTAGGTATATCCCCGATTCAAAAAAATTTTTAACGGTCACTGAAATTTAAAAATTTGAACGCTTAAAACTGAAATTATTCCCATTTGAAGGAATCAAAACTGAGCAACAAATTAAAGTTCTCAAAGTGGAACTCTTTTGAATTTTAAACCTTTAAAATTGAAGCTTCAAAAATGTTTTGTTCAGAAACTTTTAATTCAAACGCTCAATAATTTACTCTAAACTTCTTTAAATTGAGCAGTTCAAAGAATTCTGGGTGAAAAATATGAAACCACGCTTCAATTTTTAGCGCTCTTAACTAAAAGTAATCCTTCTTCTCAACTCACAATAATGAAAAATATTAAAACAAAACATGTCCCTCTTACAATTCAGTACAAAATTTGAAAAAAAATTTCTTCCTTTCATGTGAATGTTAAAAATACTAAATTTGCCAACCGTTCGCTCATTAAAAATGTTAAAAAGAAAAAATGGCCTCTTTCAAATCAGAGAAAAAATAAATAAACAAAATTTTGTTTCTTTCAACTCCATAAAAATCTTAAAACTTTCCATCTTCCAATTCAGAAAAATTTGGAAACCAAAATTTCCTCCCTTCCAACTCAATGAAAAAAATGTTGAGAATAAAAAAACTTCCCTGTTCGAATTCAGAAAAAAATAAATGACAATAATTCGCTCCCTTACAACTCTATAAAAATCTTAAAAGTAAATAAATGCCTCTCTTCCAATTAAAATAGAAATTAAAAGACGAAAATTTCGTCCCTTCCAACTCGATGAAAATCTTTTCAAAAAACTTATTCTTCATTCAGTTAACAAAATATTGAAAACCAAAATTTTCTTCCTTTAAATTCGACAAACATCTTAAAAACATAAAATGTTCCCCTGTCAATTCGAAAAAAAAAATGAAAACCAAAATTCCCTCACTTCAAACTCCATAAAAATGTTAAAAATAATAAATTACCCTCCTCCAATTCAGAAAAAAGATTGAAAATAAAAAGCTAACCCCTTCAACTCAATAAAAATGTTGAAACGAAAAAATGATCAAGAAACTCTGATCAGAAATGATCTGATCTGATGATCAGATAAAAATTTAAAAAATAATAAATATCCCTCTTCCAAATTAGAAAAGAATTAGAAACCAAAATTTCCTCCCTCCCAACTCAATAAAAATGTTAAAAAGAGAATACTTCCCTCTTGCAATTCAGAAAAAAATAATTGACAAAAATTTCGTCCCTTTCAACTCTATAAAAATCTAATATACGAGTATAAACAAATATCTCTCTTCCAATTGAAAACCAAATTATAAAAACAATGTTTTCTTCCTTTCAACTCGATGAAAATCTTAAAAATAAAAAATTATCATAATACTATAATTGTATGAATGAAAATATTAGTTTTATTAATTGTTCATTTGCATTCATACATCAAAATTTAACACTTTGACTTACAAATTAAACATTTAAAAAAATGTAACAATAAAAATTGTAGTATTCAAAGTTCAATAGCACTCCGAAATTTTAACGATTTAAGGCTTTCTATTTCAAACAATTCAGTTTTTTATATGTGATTGATAATTGTTCACTTTGAATAAACAGTTCAATGTTGCACAATATATTTTTTTTTAATTTTTTCATTAAAAAATTTCAAATTGAATGGGTTAAAAATGGAATATCATAGATTAAAACAATATTTAAATAGGATTTAAAATTGATTAAAAGCGTTTAATTACGAATTTATCAATTTGAAATTATTTTAAAATTTTAATAAGTTTATAAAGTTTCAATCGAACGATTACATTTGCTTAACTACTGTGGCTTTTAAATCAAAAAAACTTAATTTTCAACGTAAAAATCTGTAACTTATTTGGTTTTGAACAGATTCTGAATCATTTTGTAAAATCAATTATTGTTTAATTTTTAATGCTCGAACAACATTTAGGTTTTAGAAGTCATGAATTAATTTATATTTACATTTGATTATCTCAAAATGTTTTTTATCAAAAAATTCCCAAGTTCAAAAACTTTTACGTTTCAAGTGTTTAGGTCTTCAAAACTGCATTTTAAAATTCTTTAAATTGAAAATGAACGCTCAAAAATGAAGGCCTAATATGGAAAATTTTTTTAGTGAAATTTTCCAGAATTACGCATTGTAAACTGAATGATTTCATAATTGAAAAAGTTAAAAAAAATTATTTTAATATTTAAGTTCGAATTTTCATTACGAAAAACAGTTTAGTCACATTAATTGAATCCTCAAGATGATAATGCTATATTAATTTTAATATGAAAATTAGTCGTAATATTAATCATTATTTTTCTCTTTTTTACCAACTGCATTAATCAAAATAGCTCTATTTCTATAAGCCTCTATTGGAGCATTACAAGCACAAAGTTATAATAATTAAAATGCTCTAAAGTTCAGTAACCTAAAGAATAACGAAGTAGAACAAATTCTATTTTATAAATATATAATAGAAACGACAGTAAAACCGCTTACTAATAAATATATAATGATCTTGAATATAATGCTCTCAAACAATTGAAATTATTCATCAAAGTGAAAGCTAAAACGACTGCATTTGAAGATAATTGTGCATAAATTTAATGTACAATCTACATGAAATTTTACGTATGTTAGCGAAATGAAAGACCATTACGTTCACGTTGAAATTAATGCCAATTTTTCCAGAAAATGAATTTAATTTTTAATTTTTTCGAATCTCTAATGGTATTGGAATCTCGAAAAATAAAATAATGACGAAGTATTACAAGATAAAATTTGATGAATTAATTTAATTTCCTTTCTGCCCGTGTGGGTAATGGAGTGGGCTCCTGTAGAGGGTCCTCATGAATTGCCTTTTAGCCATGAGGCGCCCATGAGGGCAATCCAGAATTGGCCCCTCATGAAAGCGACATGCTGATCTATAAGGATCCAACATGGGCTTCCCTCGTGGTTGTACTTATGGTTGCCCTGTAGGGGCCCTCGTGGACACTTCGCAGTTGCCCCGATGATAAATTTTCTATTTTAGTACTCATTTAAATGTGATATTGTTACTATTGGACACAAAATACAATTTATTACAACAACAAAATCGTATGATTCTTGTAGACTGAGGTATAAGGGCAACAAGCAGGGCCCCCTGCGGAGGCCCTTGTAAGTCTGAACTAACCAAACAATAAAATCTGCAGTGCCAAAAAAATATTAACCCCATGGACTTAGAAATTTCAACCGATCGACCGTGAGTGATAACGAGCAGGGCCCCTGCGGGGGCCCTCGTTGGTTTTACCCTATGGATTATTCACATGTTCCTCTGACAGGGGCCAACATTCCAAAGAGGACTAAGCAGGGCTTTTCCCACACATGTGCTCGTTCTTATTTCAACTCCTCCATTCCATCCTGCTCCACTTCGCGTTTAAGCGGTGTAAAGCGCCACGTCGCGTTTGGTGTCTGTATGGCTTCAGGTCCTATGCTTATACACAGGACTTGGAGCTATACAGTGACCAAACGCGACGTGGCGCTGTACGCCGCCTAAGCGCGACGTGGAGCAGTATTGAATGGAGGCGTCGATTTATTCCATATTTTCCCTCAACTTTTTACATAACATCTCTCACAGTCATATTGAGGACTCTCAGATGAAAAATGCTTAACATCACTCAAACCCATCGACATCCAATTTCAAATTGACAATTCAAATTCACCATAGAAAATTTCGACAAAATAGTAATAGTCTCATTGGCAAAGCAGATTAGCTGTGATGAAATTCCGATGTGTTTGAACTCGGAACGACGCATTCGCGAAACCACCCCTCAGTGGAATTCAAGCCTTCTGAAATTCTATACCCTCATAGCTAGAAACGACCGTTTCTCCTTCCCTCATTTTGTTTTGTACCGTTTACTCGAACGCTATATAAAAACAAAGGCTACCTCGTACAAAATGTGGAATGCAAGGTATTCCATAGTTTGCTAGAGGGAAAGGGAAAAGCTTCGAGGTATTGCATTTTCTGCTCGATGGCTCGATTTTGCTCTGTGGGCTGCAAACTTGTGGAAAAATAAGGAAGAAGAAAGTGGGGTGGGGGCAGGAAGCTGTAACCGAAACACAGGGTGATTGATCCCAGCAAGATCCCAGCAAGAGTTTACGGGAAAAGAAAAGAAGGATGAAGAGAAGAAGAGAAAAAGAGAAGAAGGAAGGGAAAAAGGACAGAAGAGGGGATGCTCGTTTCGTGGACGAGTTCCAAATCCTCATCCCTTTTCTGTTCCTGTGTACTTCACTGAGGAAGGGGTTTCGAGTCGGGGGACCGGAACACGAGGGAATACCGCATTGATCCGAACAGATCTGGCGTCCACTAGGATGCCGCACCCGACGTCGCCACTAAAGTTCTGAATTGTGACGAAAAAATGCGGAAAAACACGGAAAGTGATGCGTTTACTCCGCTTTCTTGGCCCAAGTTTTGCTTGGAATATTTCAAGGTGCCCTAACTATAGCCTTAGTAATGAGACAACTGAAGGGATGAAGATTGCAGAAAAGAAGAATCGGCTGAGGAAATGATGGCTCTTCTTCAAATCTGGAATTGCTTTTTATACTGGAGAAATTTGTCAGGAGATATTCCATTATATGGATTTAAATCTTTTCATTTCATTTCACGTAACAGTAGTATTTTATCAATCTGAAATAATCAAGATTTCATTCAGAAATAACTTAAAGTAAGCCTATAATGATTAATAACGACCAAAGAAGAATAAGCTTTTGAGGAAAGGAAAAAAGATGCGATTATTTTTGATTCTTGAGAGCCGATTTCGGTCATGAAATTATTTTTATCATTTGTAAAAGTTTGAATTCAAAGAAATATTTAATCAGATTAACATAAATACAAGCGAAATTTTCTGCCGAATCGCGAGCTCTTGAAACTTGGACCATTACTTAAAAGTATGCAAGTACACAATAATCAATGGTCCACTTGACCCGCTTATTAGATTCTGAAGGGTTATTCACTGGACTTTCATTGTATCAGATATTTAGAAGTTTGTTGTGCAACCTGTGTGGAAAAATCTCCTGGCGCTGGCACGGCCCAGACCAGACCTTCTGGTTTTCAGCCTAGACGTTGATCAGACGTTCTCACAGAAAAAACTAAAATTGAATTTTGTTGCAGGTAAAATTTTCCGCGGTTAAAGTTCACGCGATATTCAGTGAAAGTTTATCCTAAAATAGAATGAAAACCGTCGACTGCTACGTCGTTAATAGCAGTGCGAAAAACAGCAAAGTAGCAGTAAATTCCGGCTAGAGATCAGGACACTACATTTTTAAAAAACATTGCATTTATTCATATGTCATTTCTTAAATATTAATACTCATCGCGGACGAATTAAAACGTATTTTTCATGACTGAGAATAAAGCACTTGACACACCATCACCATCTATAAAGACTACACCGTGGCTTATGAAGTTCATAAGATGTTAATAGGTCTTAGAGAGTTTCCATTGTGAAACTTTCTACCTCAGTCGGTATTGCAGATTAGGATCAAATATCAAAACGAGAAATGGGAATTGAATTGAATTAAGCTTGATGTTGAATCATTTTATGAAACGTTAATAATATCGCTAATATAATAAATAAGTTGCATGTCTAATTTATTTTATCATAAAAAAAGTTTGAATAAAAAATAATGAAAAATCAATCCTAATTAAAAAGTGAATTTCAATTTAAAATTTTAAAAATGGTTTCATGAATAAAATGTTACTCTGTTTTGAATTCTTTTATCAAATTAAAATAGAGGAACGTCATGTCTAATTCAGAGGTTCAACCTAAATAAAAATGTTAAAATTGCCCCAAAAATTCTTTAAATTTGAGATACATTACTCAGCAGTAAAGCGGGTTATTAAAAATAGGTAAAAATTTTGTTTAAAAAATAAAATGAATAGGAGAAACAAATGAGTGAAATAGAATAACACTCATATTTTTAGATTTCCATCAACAAATATTATTAATATGACATGTTTCAGATCAGACAGTATGGCGACTTCTCTGGTATCAAGTGCCAAATTCTTAGTAACGAAAAATATGGTTTCATTGGTCTTTTTTTCTTTCGTGAATTATCAAATTTGGATTGAGAACTTTTGTTAAACGTTCATAATCATCTTCTGAAAAAGTGATACTTTTAGAGCTGCGTAGTTTCTATCCGTCACCGCGAGTTACGTCCTTTCTATCCGTCGCCGTGAGTGGCATATTTTCTCTAAGGACCCATCGATATGTCAAAGAAAAATTTTCTCATCGAACTTAGAACTTTTTTTTGTTCCGGAATAGCTGATCTGCGCTAGTCCTGAACCAGGCTAGACCTTCCAAATCGAACTCAGAATTTCTTGTTCTTGGCTAGCTGATCAGCGTCAAACTTGGACCAGAACAAAGTGTCAAGATGACAAGAAAAAAAGTCTTGTTTTGATAATGTGAATTTCTTATTTTCTATTATTTGAGGCACCCTGCAACTTTTTCGAAATATTGATAGGTCCTAGAAGAAAATATGCAACTCACGGCGACAGATAGAAAGTACGTAACTCGCGGTGACAGATAAAAACTACGCAGCTTCAAAAGTATTACTTCTTTGATGATGATTACGAACGTTTAATGAAAGTTCACAATTCAAATTTGATAATTCACGAAAAAAAAAATATTTTTTTCCTTTGAAAATTATCAAATATGAATTGAGAGCTTTTATTGAACTTCGTAACCATCTTCTGAAAAAATGATACTGTTGGAGGTGCGTAGTTTCTATCCGTCACCGCGAGTTACGTATTTTCTTTTAGGACCCATCAATGTGTCAAGAAAAAATTTTCTGATCGAACTTAGAACTTTTTTTGTTCCGAAATAGCTGATCAGCGCTAGTCCTGACCAGAACAGACTTTCCAGACCGAACTGATTCAATCCGAGCTCGGATACATTCGGATACCTTCGGATTGAAAACTCAGTATATATCAATTTAAGTTCGCATTGATTCGGATACATTCGGATTGAAAATTTGGTTTGGATTAGTTCAGATTGATTCGGATTGAGTCGGATTAATTTTTAACCGATTTGGATCGAATGAAATTGAGAACTCTTTTCGGATTGTTTCGGATTGATTTGGATTGGTTTGGATACAAATCTCAAAATAATTCTGAATGATTTGAAATGAATTCCTATCTAAAACTTTCGTTATGACAGTCCTGGGCCAGGCCAGATTTTCCAGACTAGATGGTCTAGAAAAAGTCAGACCTGTTCCAGGTCTGGCGCTAGCCTGGGCCAGATCAGACCTTACTATTAGTATTTTTTAATTTAATGAAGATTTTTTAAAAAAATCTTTATATTTGAAGAATTAGATTAAAAATTGTAAATTGCTTTGAAATTGCTTTTAATTCAAAAACTATAAAATTCAATAAAACTTTAAGGATCCCATGGCTTTAAAATATTTAGGTAGTTCTAAAATTGTAAACGTAACAACTCTCAATATGTTGACATGAGACAAATAAATTTTCTGCTCCATTATTTGTATTTCCACTTTATTTTTTTTCGTCCTCGAATCTTTTTCATTTAAATTCTTGTCATTTCAAATGGATTTCCAATTTGAAGTACATATTTTCGAAATAGACAACTTGAAATCTTTATATTTTTGCTTTGTAATGATGACAGTTCCTAAATTTCTTAAACTTATTTGTTGAAAAAAATCCTCAGTTGAAAAATGTTCAATACAATGTTCTTTTCATCTTTCTGTAAACCTCATATTTGAAACTTTTGTTATTGTACAAGATAAATACTTTTACTTACAATTGATAATTCTTGGGAGTTGCTCATATTTAAACATTTGAATTTTACAAATATTCAAATATACTTTTGAGTGGTTGCAGTTTGAAATCTTCAATTAAAGATTACGCAAATGTATAGAATATATATTTACAATGGTTAAATTATGAATTGCTCAATTTTAAGCCATTTTAAGATGAAATTGGCCAATTGTGAAGGTGCGATCTGAAACTATTAAATTCCTAATCATTTTGATTAAAAATCTTTCAACCATTAAGCCTTTCTTTTTGAAATTAGACAATTTTTTATTAATAAAATTGGAAACTGAAGCATTCTTAATGTTTAGAAATATTATTATCCACACTTGAGCGCATCTTGTTTTATACTTTTAGGTTTTGAATGTGATTAATTGAAATTGCTATTTTTCAAACTTCAAAATGTTCAATTATTACGGCTTATAATTTCGAATATCATTTTCAGTTCTGGAAGGATTCACATAATTCCAAAATAATAATAATTAATGATAATTAATTCTTAATTCATTCATGGAGGTATTTTTTTATTTGAATCAGATTTTTTCTTTTGCTAATTTTCTTTACATTTGAAGAATAAGATTAAAAATTATAAACCGCTTTGGAATTGCTTTTATTTCAAAAAATTCTAATTCCAATAAAACTAATTCATAATTCAAAAGACCTTCAATTAGAAATGACTTAATTTGAAATGTTCTCAATTAAAAATTGTCAAAACATTAGGACTTTCAAATTACAATAGTATAATGCGGCAAATTATAAATCTCAAGCAATATTCATTCTTATTTTATTAAAATTAAAACTAGTGAACTAGTGAGAAGAAAACGAGAAAAAAATCATTAGTCGCATTTTTCTTCATAAAGTCTGAAAAGCTCACATTTTTTGAATTATTGAATTATAACATACAAGAAATTAACGTACATTAGGTGGATTGAAAAAAAATTGAGAAATTGAAAAGGCCTTAACACTGAGAAATTTCCTTTTGGATCCCTCATAACTTGTGTAAAATTTGAAATGATTCGATTAATATATCCTGAAAACATTGAGAAAAAAAAGGATCATCATCACGACTCTTGCAAAACTATACGATTAAATATTTTTTTAATCCCATTACGGCTTTGACAAACCTCAGGATATCAATCGAAACTTTTCAGTGCTAAGGCCTTTTCAGTTCCCAAATTTTCTTTCGATCCACTCGACTAATGATGTAAAATCATAAACACGCCATTTTTTTGCGTGAGAGTACGGAAAAACAAAATGGCGAATTTTTTGTGAAATAAGTCTTATTTGACCAAGATTCGAGTGGTAACTCGTTGTGAAGTGAAGTTTGAACATTTTTTCCCAGTCTTTTTCAAATTCAAGCCTTCAAGAACTGATAAATTTATAATTTTAAATATCCAAGAAATAATTTTTATATTATGATGAATTTTATGCAGAACAATTCTAAATTTTGAGCGTTATTTAGAACTGAAAATTCAAAATTCAACACGGAAAAAAGGTCTATTTGGGGTTACATGGATCCTGGTTAGCCCAACTAGGCAGTCTAGTAAAATATGAACCAAAACGCTGTCTAGTTAAACGCGCCAGACGGTCTAGTTGGAATTACAAGACATGTGGTAAACGTTACCAGGCATCTAGTACGGCCAACATTTCCGTGGTTAGTAAGGCTAACTAGCTGTCTAGTAAAAGTAAGCAAACATTTAGTTAGACTTACATTCCCGTGTTTAGGTAATTCAACTAGTTTTCTGGTAAAATTTACCAGATGTATAGTATTGGGAAAAATTTTTTTTAGGAAAATAAGTATGTTTTGAGGATTTTTGGGATAGGTTAAAAAATATAAACAGCACATTAAAATGAAACTTCGTTTATTCAATAAAATAATTTACTTGGCAGAATAATAAAACGCTGAACTTTTTTTTTTAAACTTACATTGAATGTAGAGTTTTTACTAATATTGGAGAGAATGCATTGTACTATTGGGAAATTTCAAGTTTCCACTCCGAGAACAGTAGCCAAAGGTATAATTTTACATTTCACGAAGAAATCACAAGAACTGATGCATTATCTTCGAAGGAACATTGCGTCGACACTGAAGAAAAACAAAGTTTAAGTACCTTGGAATATAGCCTTGTTAGAGAAGAGGTTTCACAAATCCAATAGATAATTCACTTGATCGTCACGGAAGTCTCTCATTTTAAAACACGTATCTAAATGAAACAAAAATGACGACACGTCGCTTCACACTTGTTGCAATTCCGCAAATGGACAGAATAACGCACAGAACACGAAAATGCAAGCCTTTTATGTTAAAGCCTCAAAATTAGATAGTACTTCAAGGTAAATAATTTTCAATTGTACAATTTCAAACCAGTAACCTTCACACTTTCAATGAATTCTGACTGAAAGCTTTCAATGTCAGGCTATTTACGAATTGAAGAAACCAATTTTCTAACTATTAAGTCTTTCAATTTTGAATTGTGAAAGATTGAGCGATTAAAATTATGAAATTTTCATAATAATTTGTAGAATTTTGAACAATTGCAATTTCAATCAAAATATTTTCTAATGCTTCAATTTAAGATTGTATAATTTGAAGCGCTTTTAATTTTTTAAATGTCCAATTCTCGAAATTGCAATCATAATCTCGTCCATTTTTCATGACGTGAATTCATAATCGTTTAAGTATTAAATGGCTTTTCTCTGAAAACTTTTCTAATTTTTCTACCTAAAAATTATTGCAATTCCAACGCTTCCTACTTAAAAGTGTTTTTTTCAATTAAAAATATTTTTTCATATCTTTGATACTTTAAATGTTTAAATTCAAAATTATTCAATAAACGCTATTTACAATTTTCCAATTTGTGAAATTCAAAATTCGGTAACAGTTTATGTGTGACAAGCCAAACTTTTAGTGGTTATTTTCAATCAACAATCGTAATGACGTTTAAGGACGCAGCCCTTGATGAAAAAGATTATTCTAGTGGGTAGTAAGAATGTGGCGTAGAAGAAACACTGATTGACAAGAGTGAAAGAAATTCGTTGTGATTATTCGCTCATGTTAAGAGAATGAATAAAGGACGTTTAACGAATCAAGTGTATTTATGTAGAGTGGTAGCGTACCCAGAGGTAAACCGAAGAAAGAATGGTTGTAATGTGTGAATGAGTGTCTACAGCGAAGAGATATGAAGAGTCCTAGAAACATAAAAGCTTGCATGAAAAGATGTATGGGTGTAAGGGAACAAAAAGATGTATGCAAGAATAGGGATGTATGGAGGACAATTGTTTATGAGAAGAAGAGTGACGCCTGAAATAAAAGATTTTAGATACTAATGGACCCTCGTGAAGAGCTTTGCTTTGTGGATATGGTTGTGGTAAAGAATATGGATCTTCCTATGGAAATATCAGTCAGTTTGAGTGCTTATGTGTAAATCGTGATGTATGACGGCTCTGTAAAGCTCCTCACCTGGGGTGATTGCTAGAGAGATTCATCGGCCCCTGTCGGTGCGGTGTTGTGGGACGACTGTATCGTTTGACTGAGTAACACACGACTTCTAGATGGATCTAAAAACTATTCCTTCTCCTACACATCTCTTTCTTACCCTCACCATATGAATTTCTTGATCCTTGGTAGTATAACGAGGCTAGAACCGAACGAGTCACGCTTACTCCGAAAGGGATTTGGCTTAATGGTACAATATTGATAATAATAATAATAATATTTTCCAATAATTTTCCACTTTCAGCAGCAGATCAAATCAGTTATAATTTGACGTTGCTTGCAATAAACGCCATGGAAACCAAATACACGCATTAGCTATGGAGGTTAAGCAGCCTCCGCTTTTCCTGTTGTCAAATTATTTCTGATTGAACTTCAAATCTGATGGAGTGTTGGCAATTATTTTGTGTAAAATCAATTAAGTGTGTAAATTGGAATATGTCATTTTTTGTGTCATTGTGATAACGCAGAAGAATGAGAGAAACTGATGTTGAAAAATCACCCTATCAAACACACTGACAGATTATTATTGACTTTTGTTTTTGCCTAAGGCAACAATCGTAGTTTTATTCACATAAAATTTCAGTTTTATCTCCTATAAATTGATGTAATAGAGAGTGAATCACATTTTCCTCTATAAAAAAGAGTAGAAAATTATTTTACACACAAATCTGGATTTATGTCCAGTTTCGGGAATTGCCTGCGATGGCCGTGACGCTCTTCCAAGAATTGCTATGACGTAAATAGTCAGGGCTGTATGAACCATTTCCAGCAAGAATACATAATATTAATTAGCTGTATTTTGTACAAATTTAGGTTTTTGTTATCATTGAGGATGAACCTTTTTAAAAAATGAAGACATCCACGAATGCGAGTCGGCGGGAATTCTAGAAGGACTTAAGTCCAGGTGACTTAAATCCAGAGTTGAAAGTACTTTTGAATCTGCAATGTTTTTAATCTGAGCATAGCCAATTGATAATTGTTCTTAAAACTCTAACGCCGTTGCAGATTCAAATAATAACCCACGATTTAATTTGATATAGTATTTAATAAATGGTAATTCTAAGAGAAACTTATAGTTAAAGAATTTATTCTATAATTCGCAAAAAAGTGCTAGTTTTTCTACCTGTTTTCTGTGTAAAAAGTGACCAATTTGTTGTCGATGACGTGGCGCATGCGCAGTATCGATCTTTCCGGGAAACGGTGAAAAAAATAGAGGCACGCAGTGGGAAAAGTAGACAGACGCAGCGAAAAAAGTGACGCACAGTGAAAAAAGTAAATCCAGGGCGAACTACTGAACAGGCCCTGTGGTCTGCTTCAGTAAGTGCAGGGTGAACTCACAACTATTGCGTTGTATCTTATTTCACCACACCTAACCTTCCTGACCAAACATTACTACCAACTTACTGTTACGGACATATAATTGCCATGGTTTTGCCAATTGCCATTGTTATTGTTGCGTCATTCGACAAAAAATCGCTTCCTTTCCAAACAAAAACAGGTGAAAAAACTAGCACTTTTTAAACAAATTATAGAAAAAGTATCGTGTTCCACATGTTGAAAAAGGCTAACTTCACACTCGTCTTAAATCTCTCGTTTTTTCAACTTGTCGCACAATATACTATTTGACGAATTGTATAATTTTGAGATTTTTTTTTAGTAGAAAATTGTATTATACCTACTAATCATCGGTAACTTTTTTCCAGAGGCAGCTCAATGTTCAAGGGTATCAGTGCAGTACTGACTTACGTTACGTACTCTTCAAACACAATGTCAAACCGGTAAGTAGCTTACATTAATCTCCTATTATTCTCTAATACGCTGTGAGGGAAAATATGCTAGTTCCAACTCGTCAAGTCGTTTTACGTGTAACAGGAACTTAAATTACAGATTGAAAAAAAGGTAATTTAGTAGTAGCTCTCGAAATTTGATTTAATAAATCCTTCCGTTCTCAAAGGAATGTTTTAAAAAACAACAGAGTGTAAGAACAAAAATTTCATTTTTTTAAATGACAAAAACATGGAAAGTACTTTTTCCTCTTTTCTCCCATAATAAGTTATACAATGAAAAAGGAATTGAATCAAAGAAAATTTATTTGATTCAATGAAACGATCATACTGAATACGTTCGATCATGTATTTCTTCAATCCAAAGAAATGGTTTTACCTAAACCAAAAATAAGAAAATATTGCAACAAATTAATAATTATTTCTATCAGTGAAATTTTAATTAGCCGGAAGAATGTAGTTATTGCTCGAAAAAAATAAGAGATTCGTGTTCAAAAAGTAAGTAGTTGATATAATCAAATGTGATTTTATATCAAGGAGATATTTCCTCCAAACAAATTAATGTGCATCAAATAAAGTAAAATATATTTTCAATTAAAAGATGTGATTCCTTGTTTCAAAGAAGCATACCCTACATTTTAATAAATATTTCTTCGAAAAAATGAATAAGTTTCCAATGAGATTAAATTTTTTTTTGGTCCTAGTTGGAATCTAATCGAATCTAATCTAATCTCATTAGAATCTAATTCTTATTGAAATAAGCTAGCTTAGAATCAAACAAATATTTCAATGGACCAAAAAAGACACTACCTTAGTTCAAAAAATTTGAACAGTCAAAACACAAAAATGTGAATCTGCCATTTGTTCAGAAGTATTATTTAATGTGATAAAAGCTATAATAATTATAATATTATTATTATTATATTTTTTGTCGTGAGCTACCTGCTAGTGAAAGAATTATTTGTTAAGAATGATCAATTTCTCTTTCATGAACTAAATAAATGTTTCTTCCGACAGATCTCATGAACACTTTATTTTTGAAAATTGTGTTTAGACTGAAATAAGTATATTATTGAAACAAATATGCCAAAATGTCAAATTCAAAAAATAAATATTTTGACGAAATGCACATGTATTTATTTCAGTAAAGCGCTTCCTTCGTTCTAACAAATATTTATTCGAAATAATTAAATACAGATTCTTTATTCAATATACAAGTTACTCCAATGAAATGGATCCTTATTTAATTAAAAGAAACATTTTTTGAATTTATATAATTATTTATTCGCAATAACCTTGTCAACTTTTCGCATCTGATATATATTTTTTCCAATTAAATGATTAATTATTTATCTGGAAAAAATATTTCTTTTACTCAAAAAAACTAAATTACTTGATTCACAAATGGATGAATTATTTAATTTAAATAAATATTTATTGCCTCAGAAAATGGGTTTCATTGAAATGAGGAAATATTTCTTAATGTTTTGAAAAGAGATTTAAAGATATCAGCTCCTTGGTTTTTAAGGAATCATTTCTTGGACTCCATATTTATTTTCGGGAGTGGATTGTAGGATCAGTAGACAAAACTCACCAAATATTCGGGGCCTGATTAAATTCTGGAATCCATACAACATAAAATACATCGCGTTATTTATGAGAAAATGAATATTTCTTTAGAAAATATCTATTTTCTGAAACGCTGAAATCAACGCCGAGCAGGCAAATCCCAAGAAAGACATGGCGAGTGTCAAACACACTTGACTCCAGTCATATTTTACAGACACAACATCGACACTAAATAAAGAAAACGCTCTGTATAGCATCCTTCCACAAACTAAACCTCACGATTATAAAGAGAATTTCGCGACTCAATGCGAAACAAAAATGAAAGATATGTACTTCCAAATTTTTTAAGAAATACGCGACGGAATATAACAGAAGAAGAAGCAAGAGAAACCGATCTAGCAGCGCGTTGACAAGGCGTTAACGGCCACTTTTTGTACTTAAATGATAAAATCGCAGATTTGGGAATGAATAATTCCGCAAAGTTCCTATCTTCCCAAATGTGGTGGTAGATTGTTTATGGGGGGGGGGGGGGGGGTGACTTGTTGCTGACGGAAGAGAGAGGAAAGAAAGGATGGCTGGAGAGCACATATATTTATTTATTTCGTTCATTCATTTTTTTGCGATGACGGGCACATGTTTCATCAAGTTATTCCTTCGTAAGACAGATTGTTGGTCCTGTGAAGGACCGGTTTTTTTTTTTTTGTTTTCTTGTGAGCTGTACTTCCCTAATCAGGAATGGTGTAGATCAGTAAAGAGGAAAGAGATGCTGTCGGCTTTGATTGTCGAGAGGGAGGTGCCCGGTAGGAACCTGGAAAACAGCGCGGCGCCTAGTGGAAGTGAGAGTCCTAGTGGAAAACGGCTGTAGGTTTCTGAGTTGCGGCTTCCGGGGTGTGGACTTTCCTCGACAGAAACGTTTCGATGCACGACATGGACCGCGGCTGGTCCCGCTGGCTATACGGGGGAGGTAGTTGGACGCGACTGGCGTCTCGCTGCTGGATAAGCCGCTGCCAGGCCTGAAGACCGTCCATGGGCAGCGGCAGGAGGGAATGAAAACACGCGTGGTGACCGGGCTAAAATCGGAGGTTCCGGCGAGGAAAGTCGGAACTTCCCGAGTTACGGGCCTTTTTGCTCGACGGGGAGGCCAGTAGGGAGGGCGAGGATTCTGGAGATCCTTCGGCCGCTAGAAGAAGCACGTCGTCGTCTGATTTATTGACGATGGCTGGCGTTGAGGTGCGCGGTGTCGGGGGCGTGCCAAAGTCGCGGGCGTGGTTCCAATCGGAAGCCACTTTTCCGGGGTTGGAGGTAGTGGTCCCTCCGGGGTGGTTGGCACCAGGAAATCGTAAGGCTTCTGGGAGCCAATCGTGCCGAACGGAAGAGTGGTCAGGACCTCTCCGCTACGTTGGGCCTGCGGATTGGGCCGGCGATGGAGGTGGCCAATCCCTTTACCAGGAGTAGGCGGGAGATTCTTCTTGGACGGTAAAGGGGTCACGGAATAGTAAACCCCCAAGAAATCGATAACTCCCGAAGCTACTGTGATCGGAGGAAGCAGGTTAGTCCGTGCCCGTAACGTGAAAAGTTGAGAGGACAGCGGTGGACCCTCGGCCGGAGGGGTCTCGAGTCCGGCGGAAGCTGCTCGAGAAGACGATAATTGTTTGCGTCGGTCTTGTACCCCGGATGTAAAGGGGTTGACGAGGCCACGGGTGTTCCGAGAGGCAAACCGTCTTCTCCCAAAGGCGTGACGCGTGTGGGGGGAAAGGTAATCCTTGGCTTCCCGTAGAATTTTGGGATTGGAAGGACGAGGGGATGAACGGTTTTACGGTTGCACGTGCGCGGGTCGGCAGTCCCCGGGGGCCCCCGGATCGTCCTAATTAAGGCACGCTCGATTAGCGGCAGGGGTGCTGGTCGTTCGGTCGAAAGTGCGGCCTGAAGCGCCTTGGCGGCCCGCTGTCTTCGTCGGATACGGGTAGCAGGGTTGGGGCGGGGGCG
>JAUMHM010000016.1:16180681-16212287 GCA_032362435.1 Melikaiella ostensackeni
AACGTCAATGACACTTCTACCAACACAACAAAAAAAGAAGAATTGAAATCGGCCGAACGAGAGCACCACACGGTGACAAGTCCTAAAACTTTTGGATCAAGGTGGTACACTATGAATTTTACATGGAAAATTGTTGAAGTCATACCTAAGTTAGGTATCAAAGATAAAAGTAAAAATGTTTAGATTAATTGAGACCGCATTCATTCGAAACTGTTTCAGTTTAAAATGTCACTAAATCTTTATTAAAAATTCTCTTTAAGGGATTTTGAATCTCTTGAGTCGATAATGAAGTAATTATGTCTTTCAAGCATTCTAATTAATTTTTTGTTCAACATTTTTTGAAGTCATGGAATTATTAAAAATTGTCAAGTTCGGATTTAAGTAAATTTGAGACTTCAAGATATGCATTTCATTTATTTTAAACTTTCAGCAATTCACTCTTAGATTTCAAAATAATGAGCCTTAAATTAATCAATTAAATTCAAATTAAACAAAAATTCCTTTTTAAAGTCAAACAACTGAACTCTAGTAACAAAATTTCTGGAAATTTAAAAAATATATATGTGTGAAGTAGTTCAAAGACTACTTGGAAAGAATTGTAGACGATCGAATTTGCAATTTTGATTGTGAAGCCTGCCTGATTAGTTTAAATAAGAGCAGTGGCATAACTACTATACAGTGAAACCCCGCAATGCGGGGGGGCTCCTCCTGCGAGGGGCCTCTTAGGCTGAGCAGCAAATATCTATTTAAAGGGTCATCCACAAATTAGGAAAAAATATTCGTGGAGGGGGGTGTAAAATCTTACTGTATCTTATAGGGGGGAGGAGATCTTTTGTAAAAAAAATTGTTAAAAAGAAGAAGTCCAGAAATATTACAACTCACAGAAATGTCTAGCAGAAATTCAATCTGTTAGACCAAAAAAGGTTAATTTTAAAACCAAAAACAAAATTTTTTAACAAAAGAGTTGAGTTTTCAACCAAAAAAAATAAAATTTTAACGCAAAAACACAAATCATCAACAAAATACAAAAATTTTGAACTGAATAGTTGATTTTTCTACTAAAAAAGATTAATTTTTAACAACAAAAATAATACGAATTTTCTATGAAATGCTTACATTTTTAACGGAAAACATTAATTTTCAAATTAGCAAGACGAATTTTCAACAAAAGAGTTGAATTTTCAACTATGAAAGGTTAATCAGTCAATTACAAAAAAAAATCATGAAAAATGATGAATTTTCAGGCCAAAAAGACGATCTTTCTACAAAACAGTTGAATTCCTAACCAAGAACAAGGACTTTTTAACATAATTGTTGAAGTTTCAACAAAGTTATTAAATCTTCAACAAAAGAGATCAATTTTCAACTCAAATTATAAATCTTTAGCCAAAAAAATGATTTCTTAATAAACTAGTTTCATTTTCAATCCAGTGGTTGAGTTTTCAACCAAACGAGATAAGTTCCCAACGAAAAATGCAATAGTTGATATTTCAACCGAAGAAGATTTTAATTTTAATTCTAAAATAAACAAATTCAAACAAAAAAGAAGAATTTTCAACAAAATAGTTGAATCTTCAACTGAAAAAGATAAACGTCCAATCAAAAAGGATGACTTCTTAATTAAAATAATTAAATTTTAATCCAAATAATTGAATTTTCAAGTCTTAAAGATAAATTTTTAAGAAAAAGATTAATTTTCTATTGAAAATGATTTTTCAACCAAATGGTTGAATTTTTAACCGAATGGTTGAATTTTTGACCAAATAGTTGAATTTTTAATTTACAAAAATATTTTCTGCAACAAAAAAAAACGAATTTTCAACCAAAGAAATTAATGTTCAACTCAAATGATGAATTTTTTTCCGGAAAAGATATATTTCCAACTAAATAGCTGTCTCCATAACTGAAATAGATTAATTTACAATCAAATAGTTGCATTTTTAACAGAAAAGATTAATTTTCTACGAAAAAAAAAGAATTTTCAACAAAATACATAAATTTCCGACCAAATAGTGAAATTCATCCAAAAAACACGAATTTTCAAGAAAATAGTTGAATCCTCAACCAGAAAAAAAATTATTTTCAACCAAGCAGTTACATATTTAACCAAAAAAATTAAAGTTCGACCAAAAAGATGAATTTCAAAACCAAAAACACAAATTTTCAACAAAAGAGTTGAATTTTCAACCATGAAGGATTAAATTTTGGCTCAAAAATACAAATTATCGACATAATACAAAAATTTTCAACTAAATAGTTGATTTTTGTAATAAAAAAAATTATTTTTTAACAACAAAAAAACGAATTTTCTATGAAATAGTTATATTTTCAACGTAAGACATGAATTTTGAAATTAGCAAGACGAATTTTCAACAACAGATTTGAATTTCCAACCAAGAAAGGTTAATCATTCAATTATGAAAAAAAAATTCATAAAAAATGTTGAATTTTCAGACTAAAAAGACGATTTTCCTCCAAAATAATAGAATTTTCAACCAAAAAGATCAATTTTCAACTTAAATTATAAATCTTCAGCCAAAAAAATAATTCTCTAATAAACTAGTTCCACTTTTAACCAAGTGGTTAAACTTTTAATCAAACGAAATGCATTCCCAACGTAAAATGCAATAGTTGTTATTTCAACCGAAGAAGATTTTAATTTTAATTCTAAAATGAATAAATTGAAGCAAAAAAGATGAATTTTCAACAAAATAGTTGATTTTTCAACTGAAACAGATTAACTTTCAATCAAAAAGGATGGCTTTCTGAGAAAAAATTAAATTTTAAACCAAATAATTGAATTTTCAAACCTAAAAGATGAACTTTCAACAAAAAAATTAATTTTCTACGAATAATGACAAATTGTCAACGAAATATTTGAATTTTTTACCAAACAGTTGCATTTTTAACAGAAAAGATTAATTTGCTACCAAAAAGACGAATTTTCAACAAGATACATACATTTTTAACCAAATAGTTGAAATTTCAAACAAGAAGATTATATGTCTACCAAAAAGACGAATTGTCAACAAAATACATGGATTTTCGATTGAATAGTTGAATTTCCTACTAAAAAAGATAAATCTTCAACAAAAAAACGAACTTTCAACCAAAGAAATTAACTCTCAACTAAAATGATGAATCTTCGACCAAAAAAAATGAATTTTTAAGAAAGTAGTTGAACCAAGTAGTTGAATTTTCAAGCATAAAAGATGTATTCTCAAGGAAAAATGTAATAGTTGATATTTCTACTGAAAACAGTTTTAATTGTAAATAAAAAACCGTTAAAACAACAAAAAATACGAATTAGCAATAAAGTAGTTGAATCATCAACCGAAACCGATTAATTTTCTACCAAACATTTGCATTTTCATCCAAAAAGGGTGAAATTTCTACCAAAGGAGATTTTTTTTCTACCAATTGAGTTGCAAATTTCAGAAAAATACCTTACGTAATTTGTGGATGACCCCTAAGATTTTATTTTCAAATTTATTCGAAAATTTTTTTCACTGCCAAGCAATTCATATCTTGATTTTTTTTCAAATAGGACAATACTTTGTATTATATGAACTTTTTTTTAAGGGGGCCTCCAAAAAATTTTGCAGGTGGCCTTCCACGTTTATAGTTACGCCACTGAATAAGAGAGATTTTTGTTATTACTAACTTTCAATTCTGATAGGGTTAATGCAAAAAATTTTAAATATCGAAATAATTACTTTTTAATATTTACACGAGAAAAATCTATCAGATGAATTCACAGGATTTTCATTACACATGAGGACAGAATAATTTTTATGTTAAGTTTACAGAAATTTCACTAGTTTTAGAAGATTAGGGATATTTTTTGTAAAATTCATATATTTTTCCTTCAAGTTTGCACTTCAAAGATGTTAACTGAACCGAAACGTTTAGTTAATTTGACAAACAATATGCGGAAGTCTCTAAAATGACTGAAAATTCAGTAAATTCTTTAGAAAATTCTGTAGAAAAGCTCAATGATGTACCTATTTTAAGATACAACTCCTATAAAAGTAGCAGGTATTTTTTCTCCGTGTATAAAAATTGATTCTAAATCATAACGCGAAACATGTTATAAAATATATACATTTCTGTGGCAGGTGAGTGAAATTCTGTCGTGGGATACTTCGGCTCATTTAGTATACTACTTGGGAAGTAGAGAACGAAAACCGGGTCAGAAGCACCTTTATGTGGTGCGAGATCCAGCTGCCGATGATCACCGAAATTCGGAACCATTGTGCATCACATGCGACCTTGGAGAGGTCCTTTGGAGCAGTCGGTAAGAGTAAAGCTACATGCAATTCAACTGTCTAATTAAACCACTTAGAGATTCAAATGGCTAATTAAGTTTGCCAATTACCAAGCACAGCGATTAACTAGTTGAAATCCTCATTTAAGAGTTATTTCGAGTAAACAAAGTCTTATTATCAAAATTATTCTCAGACTTAAGTATTATATTCATTCAAATGAAAAATAGTTTGACGAAAGTTTGATTCATTGTCAGCAAAATAACCGGGCATGATTAAAATTTCATATAGAAGGGAGAGCTTCTTGGTCAGGTTGAAACTGTTTTATACTTTTTCTTTGTTTTTGCAATAATTAAAAGTTCAAGCTCGTCTCTTTCTTTATAATGGCAAAGCTGCAGAATTTAAAACTTGAATTCCAGAAAACTTTACAAGATGTCTTTAAAGGAAAGAAAGAAAGCAAGCAAGAAAGCAAGATTTAGCTTCATCCATGCATCACGTGTGCATTGTGGATGCTCACAAACATTTCTGAAAAGAGCTTCTGTAACCAGAAACTTTTGATGCAGTAAGCGGAATATTGTTTTATGACTGTTGAATAAACATAATGCTTCAGCAATGACTCAATACCTGAAGTTTGTAAATTGAGGCACATTATGCAGTTTGCATTACTGTTCAACTTGGAATATCTTTGAGTAATATCTCATTGCCAATAGAAGTTTATGAAAGTGGTTTAAGTTACTTCAAAAATAAATTTATGAAATAAGTATAACATGGAGGTAGCAAAAATTTGTCTTATAAAACATGGGTTATCCTCGATTATTTTCTTAGTTGATGAGCCAGCTTCAAACTATTAAAGTTTTTTTTTTCCAGATTTTACTATGTGAACTGCACCCACTTTGGTGCGTCCGTAAATCCCTCAACGGCAGAAAGTGGTGCAGGATTTTATGTCCTTTCCTGTGAAGGACCTGGGCTTCCTCTAGGTGGTGTTCATTCAGTTACAACTCACAAAATGGTTCGAGTCCTTTACGACACCAGGATACAGCGGGGAGACAGATTGTCCCAATTGGCACTTCCAAAGAGAAGAAGTTTCGAGGTATTACATTTTTGAATAATTAAATTCATTTATATTTATGTACAATTTAGTAACTAATATTTTTATTTTCATGATACCTCAAATCAAAATTATTCCATGAAGTAGAAATAGGGGTATAATTTTGATATGCTCATTTTTATAAAATGTACAAACTAAACTGAAAAATAGTTTTTTGCCGATGGAATGACGGTTTTTGATCTACTAAACTGAAACCAAAATTTTTTACACCCAAATTTTTTACAATAATTAGTAAAACATTCTTGGATTCAAAAACCCCTACAGATTCATGTTGTATTTATCAGAATCCGCTCAATTTTTTTTCTGGTGAGCTTTAGCTCACCGAAGTCGAGGATAGCCAATTCTTTAAGCTTACTTTAGTTTAGGATTTAGTAGAACCTACATTCAACTATTCATCCTATTACAAGATATGTACGTGTTACTTGTAGTGGCACCAATTGATTCACTGAACCAGAATTTCAAATTAGGATCTCTGAACTCTATGTGGTCCTAAAACCAAATATTTATTTGAGGTTTTAATAGAAGCCAAATTTATAAGAATATAGCAACAGTATATTGCATATAGTGCCCAGTGAAAATGTACCATTGGGCCTTGGTTGGCCCAAGCTTGGGACCCAATGATACTGATGTTGGTGTAAGATTGGGATCTAGTCTTGACCCATCATTGGCCGAAGATTGGAATAATAACGCCAGTTCCAAGAGTTGTCAGCCATTCATGGTCCATAACTGGTAGCTGACACTGCCCAATTATCTCGAAAACATGGGTAACTTGGCTGCCATTGATGGACCAATGATCGGACCAAGCATGGGCCAAGATTGGGAAAAAATTGTCTACATAAAATGTGATTACTCATACCGATGCCATGTTGTCCTAATCTTTGCCCATGCTTGGCCTATGCTTGTTCCAATCATTGGTCCATCAATGGTAGCCAAGTTACCTATGTTTTCGAGATCATTGGTCAGTAGTCTTTGCTACCAGTCATGGGCCATGACTGGCTTCCAATTCTCCGAATTGGCATCGTCCCAAGCTTTTGCCAATTTTGGCCCAAGATTGGTGGCCAGTCATGAGTCAGTTAAAAAACCAATGTTTCCCAGCATTGAACCATTCTAGATGCAATGGTCAACAGTGGCTGGCTGATAATAACCTCAGGCATCTTTATATTTTCTCCTTAAATAATATCTCTTAATAATTTAATGAAGGTACCATTGCCGCAAGGCTGGAGAGCGCAAGTGCAGCTTCTTTTGCCACCGTCTTGGAGAGAAGAGCTTCGGGACGCCGCATTTCCGGTGTTGGTGGAGGTGAATGGCCGACCTGGGAGCGAAGCAGTCACGGATAAGTTCAGTATAGATTGGGGTACATATATGTCGAGCCACAACGACGTGGTGTATGTCAGACTCGATGTCCGTGGTGCTCGGGGGCAAGGAAAAAGGGCCCTATATCGAAGGCTCGGAGGAGTCGAAGTACAAGATCAGCTAACAGTACTGAGGTATCTTCTGCACACTCTCAAGTACTTGGATGAAACGAGAGTTGGTGTTTGGGGATGGGGATATGGTGGATATGTCACTGCCATGGTGCTTGGAAGTCAGCAAGACGTTTTCAAATGTGGGGTCTCCGTTAACCCCATTGCTGATTGGCTCTATTACAGTGAGTTCACTTTATTTCATTTTAAAAATGAAAGTAGTGCTGAATTATACTCTACATTTTTTGTAAATCCCAACTGTTTTCGCGAAAAAACTTGAAAATCAAAACGCAGAAATAATAAAATCGTGAATTTTGTCAATTGTAACAAGCGAAGACTTTACCTACACTTTTATTCAGTGGCAAAAGTTTGTGACTTCACTAATCGTTATAAAAAATTTCCTAATTTTGCAATAACAAGGAACCAAATTCATTCCAAATCAGGCAGGCAGTACAGCTTCAAGTCACAGAAACATTCGCCTCTTACATGTGTTATTTTTCAAAAGGAATAAGGGATATACTTTCGAAAAGCGCATACCTCTGATTAATTTGAAACTCCGTATGTTTATGTGTTTTGATGCGCTGAGTACAAAAATAATAGTGAAAATAGGCTCAAATTCCATTTTCTTTGTGAAAACCATAAAAAATCCATGAAAATCATGGATTTTTGCTTTCATCTTAGTAAATAATAAAAAGTTACAAAAATCTTTCAAATAAAAGTTGTAGATCTTTTAAAAGAAATTCAGTTTACATGAAGGGTCTATTTCATGAAGGGCTCCAACTTATATTTAAAACTTTTTTCGCTTAGATACTATTCATCGAAATAAAGTAACATAACGAAATATTGGAAAGGGGTAGGAAGCAGGAATGAGACCTTAATTATTTCCATGACCAGTCACAGGGGTACCTCCCCCCCTGAAGAAAAGTTGGAAAGGGGTAGGGATGTGACGAAATTATTTCTGTGGCCAGTCCTAGGGGTGCCTTCCTGCCCCCAAGAGAAGTTGACAAGGGGAAGGTTGTGGCCTAATTTATTTCTATGACCAGTCACAGAGGTGCCTTTCCGTCCCGCCACGAGAAGTTGGAAGGGGGTAATGATGTGACCGAAATTATTTCTGTGACCAGTCACAGGGGTGCCCCCCCCCCACACGAAACGTTGACAAAGTTTAGGAATGTGACCTACATTAATTTGGTGACCATTTACAGGAGTGCCACAAGTTCTATTCCAAGCAATTCTACACTTTGTACCAACATTTTCCTACTTTTCCCAAAAAACATTGGTTTTTCAGAAAAACTTTTCATTATATAAAAGGTGAATTTTGAGTAGAGCTAAAACTTTTGTTTGAAGTTTTTTTTTAAATTTTTTATTATTCACTGAGATAAGGCAAAAGACCATGATTTTCATGGGTTTTTCATGGTTTTTATCAGGGAAATCCAATTTGCGCCTATTTTCACTATCATACCATATTCGTGATCAGCGCGTCAAAATACATAGGTATACGGAGTTTCAAATTAATCGGAGGTATGCGCTTTTCGAAAGTACATCCGAAATAAGACAATACGTATTTCACCATTTCCAGAAATAAATCATTTTTGCGAAGTTATATGTATTTGAAATTTTAGGGTTGCGTTTCGAAAAAACAATTTTTTTCTTCAAGTCTTTATAACTGTTGATCTATTTGAGATATTTAAGTTTTCTTACGTAACTATAGTGAAGCTTATTGTCCTCTTTTGAAATTTACCAGAAAATTAACAAAATAATGAAGATGAACTCAGTGACGACGGTTTATCGGTAAACATTAAAAGTGGATTTTCTTAAAAACCCCACCTTCTTTGCACACATTTTTTTGCCAAATTAGTACTCAAATAACGTAGAAATCTTGTTACTTACATGCGGGTTAAACTATTTTTTTTTTCAAGAGAACTTTTTTTTCGAAAAATTGAATTTTCGAATTTTTCTTACAAACAACGACAGATTCGACAGAATGCTTAGAAGAAAGTTAATTCATTTTAAAAATATCTACAAAAAATACCTCTTGCTCTTTTACGATATCTTCCATCGTATGCGAAAATACTTTGAAAAATGCAATTTTTCATCAAACGATTTTCCTCACCACAAAAATTATTCAGCCTACACGAAACTTGCAGAATATCTTCTTTACATTAGCACAAATTTTTAAAAAATATTGGATACAATAAAGAAATTGGGTTATCCATAAAATTAACTTTTCATTATTTCAAACTTCAGTCGGGAATATAAAGTCAAATTTAACAGAAAAACTCACTTTCTCTATTTTATCCAATATTCTTCGAGAATTCGTGCTGAAGTAAAGACGATATTTGGTAAGCTCTATGCAAGCTAACTCATTTTTGTGGGCACAAGAATTTTTTTTTCGAAAAATTTGATTTTTCATTCTTTCTCACGAGAGATGTTCTGTATTATAAAAGATTGAAAGGCATTTTTTAAAGAATTTTTCAAAATGGGCGAACCTTCTTCTTAGCATTTTGTCGAATTTGTCCTTGTTTGTAAGAAAAATTTGAAAAGTCAATTTTTCGAAAAAACTCTCGTGACCAAAAAAATAGTTTGGCCCGCATGAAACTTACAAAATTTCTTCGTCATTCGAATACCAATTCAGCAAAAACGTTTGAGCAAAAATAAAGGTGGTGTTTTTTGAGAAAATCGACTTTAAATATTTTCAGAGAAACCGCCGTCATTTAGTTAATTTTCAGTATTTTGTTAATTTTTCAGCGGATTTTAAAAAGCGGCAATAAACTACACTAGAATCAGGAACGAAAACTTAAATATCTCAATTGAGTCAAAAGTTATAAAGGTTTAAAGATAAAAATTCTGTTTTTTTGAAAAACAACCCGGAAATTTCAGATATGTATTTATAACTGTAGGAAAATAATTTGTCTCTCAAAACGGTGAAATACGTGTCGTATTATTTCCTTTGAAAATGTTCTCGTAGGTCGTCAAGAGTTCTCGGGCCACGGACAACTCAGCACAACTCTCCTGTCTTCGGAATTGAACAATTTTGTAATTGGGTTTTTGAATTTTATTTCCAAAAAGGGTTGGTAGGATAAAATTTCACCAAGAGGAAAGTGTGTTTTTATAAGAGGGAAAACGTTTTTTCTTCGCCGAGAATGACCCAGTAAAACTCTTAAACTTTTCTTTTCGAAATCGGGACACATTTAAATTTTTTGTATCAACTATTATAACTATTGTCTAGCTATTGTGTTACCACAATTGAGAAATTAAGGCATTTTGAGTTTTTACGCACTGGTTTTTTAGTTATTTCTCTAAAATTGTTAGGAATATCAATTTTATAACCTTTCATGTACAAACTAAACTGAAATTTTACTAAGATTAAGATTTAATTGAAATGAGAAATCTCTTTCGATTCACAAATCGTCAAGAAAATATTAAAATTTGGTGCTTCACATGCCTGAATAATTTGAAAATAGATGTAGAAATTAATCGGATAGCAATAGATAGAATGAGACAGATTGGAAATAGAATACAATCATGCTGAAAAATATAAAGATTATAAAAATTGATATCACTGTTAACAAAAAATAGAATATGAATAGTGAAAAAATTGCATCCTGAATTGTTAGAACAAAAAAATATGTACTCTATTCTACAGCGGCAATTCTGGAAAAAACATTTTAAAAAACCCTCCAATCGCTGAATTATGATATATTTTATCAGGGATAGAAGAAAATAGATTTTATATCGATTGTTCGAAATAATAGGACACCTTGGATAGTAGTGAAATAAGAATACAATAAAAAATAGAGTTTTGAAACTTTAGGAAATCGAACTTTTTATCTTTATTTATTTTGTATGCATAAAGTTTTTATAAAACAAGACTCAGAAAGTCTAAAGTCATCATCACACTGAAGTTAAGATGCAGATCATCTTAAAGGTTTGAAAAACGTTTATGTAAATTTAGATTTATAAGTTCCTTTCATTATAATCTTGAAATCTTTTTGAGGAATGGGATCTCACGTTTGCATTTAGAGAGAATTTCAGCTTATGAAAGTTTCAAGCGCAAAGTTAATGAGAAAAGAGATTTTACAAGTATTTTAAAGGGTGGGGAATAATGAAGATATTGTCTGAAATGGATGTCTTTCATTTGTGTTTTCAGACTCCGCTTTTACGGAACGCGTTTTAGGAGCTCCGGTGGAAAATTTCAAGGGCTATGTAGAGGCTGATCTAACTCAACGTGCCAGACTGGTACCGAGTAATAGCCTTTATCTTCTACATGGCTTAGCCGATCTTACAGCGCCTTACACGCACGGCGTTGCCTTCGCCAAGGCTATGTCTGAGGCAGGAGTGATCTTCAGATACCAAGTTAGTTTTGAACGCTTATCTTATTATAATATAGATCTAACCTTTTTAAATTAGTTATTTTTGCACTAATGAAATTAAACAAAAAAATTAGTCAAAGCAGGCGACATTCGTCTAAAAAAAAATCGTTTAGTATACATAAATATAGTAGTAGCTTTTATATTTTGGACTACTTTGGCATTCATGCACTTTATGCACGTTGGGTCCCGTGGCATAGGTTGAGTCCCGAGGAACAAGTAGTGTTCTGAGTGTTAGTATGGGTCCCATGGAGTAAGGGAGTCCTGAGGAATATGTTGGGCCCTGTGGAATGCTGAGGTCCCGAGGGATAGGGGGTGTCCCAAAGGAAAGGTTCTCGTTAGATGAGTGGAGTCTCAAGGGAAAAGTTGGGTCCCAGGGGTCAGGCGGAGTCTCATGGGATAGCGCGAGGTCACGAGAGATAGATTTGGGCCAGTGAGATAGGTTGGGTCCCGGGTGACAAGTGAGGTCCTGTTTGTTAGTTTGAGTCCCGTGGGGTAGGGGGATCCTGAGGGATAGGTTGGATCCCGTATAAGGCTGGGATCCCAAGGGATAGTATGAGGTCCCGAGGGAAAGGTTGGGTCCTGAGAGCAAGGTGGAGTCCCATATGTTAGTTTGGGTCCGTGGGATAGTATGGCCGGGATAGAATGGGTCTCGTTGAATGATGGAGTCCCGAGGGATAGGTTGAGTCCCGAGAGACAGGTGGGCACCTGTATGTTATTTTGGGGGTCGTGGGGTAGGGAGTCTTGAGGAATAGGATGGGTCCCATAAAATGTCAGGGTGCCCAGGGATAGGATAGGGCCCTTGGGATAGTTCGGATCCTGTGGGATAGCTTGGGTTTCAAGAGACTTGTGGGCTCAGGTGTCTGGGGTCAGGTCAGTTTGGGTTCCGTTGGTTAGGTTGGGACCCATGAAATCCTGGACACCCGAGGAATAGATTGAGTCCCGAAAGACATTTGGAGTCTTGTATGTTAGTTTGGGTCCCGTGGGATAGGAGGGTCGTGAGAAATAGGTTGGGTCCCGTTAAATGCTGAAGTCCCGAGGGATGGGTGGGGTCGCAAAGGATAGGCAGGGTTCCGAGAGACAGGTGGGGTCCTGTGTGTTAGTTTGGGTCCTGTGAGATAGGGGAGGGGCAGGGGGGTATCGAGGGATAGTTTTGAGTCCGATAGAATGCTGGGGTCCCGAAGGATAGGATGTGGCACGTTGGATAGTTCGAGTCTTGAGAGACAGGTGGTGTCCTATCTTTTAGTCTGGGTCTTATGGAACAGGGGTTCCTGAGGGATAGATTACGTTCCATGGAATAGGATAGATTGGGTGCCTAGGGATAGGTTGGGTTCTGAGAGACAGGTGAAGTCCTGTAAAATGTTTTGGGTCCCGTGGTAGACTAGTTTAGGTCCCGAGAGACAGGTGCTGTCATGTGTGTTAGTTTGGGTCCCGTGGGATAGTGTCCAGAGGGATAGGTTGGGTCCTGTGGAATGCTGGGGTCACGAGGGATAGGATGTGGCACGTGGGATAGGTTGTGTCTTGAGAGACAGGTGGTGTCCTGTGTGTTAGTTTGAGTCTTGTGGGACAGGGGGTCCTGAGGGATGGGTTGCGTTTCATGGAATAGGATAGATTGGGTGCCTAGGGATAGGTTGGGTCCCGAGAGACAGGTGAAGTCCTCGAATTGAGCCAATGGTCAACCCCCCTCACCTTTCTAGATCCGAATTGAGCCAAGCGATCAGGTAGTAGTTTTCAGTCGTTCTGAGTTGAGCCAAAAGGATATGAAACAGACTTGAGTATAGCTACTGAGCCTTGCCAGCAGGGGGTCCTTTGGACCAAACAAAGAATAAAATGCAAAACATAAAATATACATTATTTCTGTGATCAGTCACGAGAGTGCTTCTCCCCAAAGAAACATTGGAAAGGGGTGACTTACATTATTTCTGTGATCAATCACAGGAGTGCTTCCCGCCAAAGAGGCATTGGAAAATTAAATAGCATATACTTAAGTAGGAGGACCACCTTGTCATGTACAAGTGATAAGAGACAGGTAGATTTTACTCAATTCGGGTGGAAAATAAAAGGGGCCTTCCAACGCTCAGGTCAAACCCTGAACGTTGGCTCAATTGAGGTGCACCGGGGTGCCTAGGGATAGGTTGGGTCCCGAGGGACAGGTGATGTCCTATGTATTAGATTTGGTCCCGTGGAATAGAGGAGTCTAGTGGAATAGGTTAAATCCCGAGAGAGAGTTTGTGTCCTGTGTGTTAGATTGGGTCCCGTGGGAAAGGGGAGTCTAGACGAATAGGTTGGGACCTGTGGGATAGGTTCGGCCCCGAGAGACGGGTGGTGATCTGTGGGATAGGTTGAGTCCCATGGTATAGGTTGGGTCCCGCGATACAGGTGGTGTCCTGTGTGTTAGTTTGGGTCTCATGGAATAGGGCAGTCGAGAAGATTAGGTTGCGTCTTGTGGGATAGGCTGGCTCCCGCGAGACAAGTGGCATTCTGTGTGTTATTTTGGATCTCGACGGATAGTTTGTGTCCCGAGATGCAAGTGGTGTCCTGTGGAACAGGTCGGGTTCCGTTAGACAGGCGGTGTCCTGTGTGTTAGTTTGGGTCCCGTGAGATTGGGGAGTCCAGAGAAATAGATTGGGTGCTGTGTGACAGATTGGGCCTCGAGAGAGAGAGTTTGTGTCCTGTGTGTTCGATTGGGTCCCATGGAATAGGAGATTCCAAAGGAACAGGTTTGGTTCTGTGGGATAGGTTGCGTCTCGAGAGACAGGTGATGTTCTGTGTGTTAGTTTGTAGTGTCTAAAAGGTTGGGTCCTGTGGGATGGGTTAAGTTCCGTGAGACATGTGATGTCCTGTGTGCTAGTCTGGGTCGTGTGGGATCGGGACGCCCAGAGGGATAGGTTGAGTCCTGTGGATTAGGTTGGGTCCCAAGAGACTGATGTTGTCCTGTGTGTTAGTTTGACTCTTGTGGGACAGTGGGTTCTAAGGAATAGGTGGTATCCTGTGTGTTAGTTTGGGTCGCGAGGGATAGTTTGTGTCCCGAGAGGCAGATGGTGTCCCGTGGGATAGGTTGGTTCCCGCGAGACAGGTGGTGTCGCGTGGGATAAGTTGGGTTACGAGAGATAGGTGGTGCCCTATGTGTTAATTTGGGTCCCTTGAGATAGAGGGGTCCTGAGGGATAGGATGAGGTCCGTGGTATAGGCTGGGTCCTCTGGGATATGTTGCGTCCCGAGAAACAGGTGGGGTTCTGTGTCTTAGTTTGGGTCGCGAGGGATAGAGGAATCCTGAGGGACGTTAGGGGGTTATGAGGGATAGGTTGGTTCCCGTTGAATTCTGGGGTTCCGAGGGATAGATGGGGTCCTGTGGGTTATGTTGGATTCCGTGGCAAAAGTGGGATCCCGAGGAATACGTTGGCTCCAATGAGATGGGAGGGGATCAAGGGATAGGACACTCGACCGTTACTATAAGAGTTTTAGCTCGGAGCTACGAAACCTTGAAAAGAAGAAAGATTCTATCTCGACGTGTCTAAATGATAAGGTTCTACCTCGGAGTATGCATATTGAAAGATTCCTTCTCAAGGAGTGCAAACTGAAAGGTCCTTTCTCGGGTGGTGAACTTCCGAAGCTTCAAAATTCCATATAAATTGTATCCGGAACACCAGCCCCCTAAACTTGATAGAACCTTTTAATTTGCACGTCCCGAGCTAGAACTTTTTAATGTGCATGTTGCGAAATAGAACCTTGTCAATAGGATACTCCGATCTCGAATTAATATTTCAAGATAAATTTATACGCTCTCTCACAAAAACTCAATTTGGAAGCAATTCAGCCTTAATGTCCAATATGCATGGGAAAGCCATTTCAGTATTTTATGAAAACAAGATGCTAGCTCTTATCAGAAAAAAATTGATTGTTCTTGATTACAGAGTTATGCAGACGAAGATCACGGCCTGTCAGGTGTGCTTGAGCACGCCTATCGTTCCATGGAGGACTTCCTAACCCAATGCCTCGTTCTGGATCCCTCCTAGTGCCTCAAAACTCATTACTTCCTTGTTATCGACGCCGCACTTGCTTCTGATCTTGAAAGAACTCGACAAAAGCGTCGCCGAAGGAGCCTCGTGGAAGGAACGAAGGTAGGAAGGATCGTGTTCTTAATGATCGACACGTGAAACGTTCGAAAAATAAAACTCGCACCTTCCAAACTTCTTCTATTATGCTAGCATAAGGTCATTTGTTGTTAATGAAATCAAGTTAATGAAAATCGAGTGAATGCTATAGAGAAAGAGACTATCGTATGCGTGCCTGCGACAGAGACGGAATGTATCTGAGGACACTTTAGGTACGATAATTAATAATCATTACGAAGAATAAAAAAGGGGATTTCATCATATTTGTACGATATCGTTAAAGCGTTGTATACTCATCATGCCTCGTTATACGAGCTCTCTTTGCTATGGCGAAAATTATTCGCTTCCTTCCCTGGATTATAACGTCACATTCTAGACTCAACTTCAGATAACGAGTGGAGGAATAAAGAAAAAAATTTCTAAGAAAAGTAAATACCCTTTTTTCTAGTAACTCTAAACTCGGCTGAAACGTCTATTCAATTTGTTAGTATCTAATGATTAATTATTACCGTTACGAGATGTGATACCTCCTACCAAAAGTTCTAATCGTCTCTATTTCACTTCCGTAGTCGAACTATAGGAAAGAAGTCTCACGTCTCAGATTGTATAAAATAACCGTGAATTACGTAATAATTGTTACTGAATCTATAATGTCTTATCAAATGAAATAATAAACCTAACCAGATGAACTTTAATTGTAGCAGAAGCAGACAAACAAAATTCACTACAGACTGGAAGATCAAATGAGAGGTAGTTTTTCGAATTCCGATTTTAAAATAATAGAAAAAAGGCAGACAATGGAGTATAATAAATTGGCAAATAGGAAGTACAAAGATGTATCCCACGAATGACAAATGTATCTGAAGTCGATTCTATTGAGATTATCAAATCGAAATTTGAATCAGTCAAGTGGCGTTCATTCAGAGCCTCGAAATCGTTGTGCAATCAGCCTCGTTTCATAATAATGCTATCCTAAGTTTTTACTGTACAGCTTTTGGCGCCTAATACATATACTTACTATAACGTTTCGCATCTAGAAAGTCGGTCCCCCTTATCGATATTTACTATTTGTACATAATTGCCCCTCTTACTTAAATCGTACACCTGTCGATCGACACATAAAACCGCACTCTCACCAGCAAATCAGAACTGAAATAAATCAGTTTAAATCAGTTTGAAATAATGTACCATGCTTTTTTTGGTAACATATTTATCAGTTTTGATAGGGGAACGTTCATTAATTGCGTAAGGCTTTTTTTGGTGAAGGGGGTCTGGAAAATCTGACGAATCCTTATTTGGCGGGAGAGTCCAAAGCATTACTTACGTAAGTTTCCTTCTTCTAATCATTTTTTTTTAAATATCCTAATTAAATTTAGTTGTGGCTACTAAAATTACTTTTCATACTAATACACACATTATATCATTATTTGTTTTATTTCTTTTTTATTATGTAATATTTCATATTACATAGGACCAATAAATAGAGAATCGAAGGGTTAACCATTCTGGAAATCTGGTGTACAAATTTCATGAAATCTCGTGGAAGCCCTGGAAATCTTTGCAATCTTTTCGAATCCCGTGAATTCTTTTGCAAATTTTGTAAATCCCTCAAAAATTTAATAATCATGTGACAATTCTTTGAAATCCTTTGGATTTCACGAATATCGTGCATAAACTCTTGACATCCCTTTAAAACGATTAAGCTCCCTGAAAATCTCTTGAAATCTCCAAAAATCAGTTAAGATCCTTGAAAGTCCATAAAATATTTAGAAATATTACGAAATCCCTTGAAGTCTTTGAAATTCCTGAAAAATTCGTTGAAATATTTTGAATCCGCGGGAATTTTATCGAATCTCTTGAAATCCATAAAAATATTTTTTAATCCATTAAAATCTCTTAAAATTCTTCGAAATCCCGTGAAATAATCAAAACTGCCTTAAATCTTTTACAATTCCTAAAAATCTTTTGAAATCTTTATAAATCTTTCGAAATTCCATGCAATTTTTTGAAATCTTATAAAAATTTTTAAAATCCCTTCAAATCTTCGAAATCTAATTAAAATCCTCTGGCATCCTTCAAAATTCGTGAAAATACTTTAGTATCTTTTGAAATTCTCAAAGATCCTTCGAAATCACGTGACTTCTTTTAAAATATTTCGAAATCTCTTCAAATCCCTTGAAATCCTTCGAATTCCATGGATATCGTGTGTAATCTCTTGATATCCCCTTAAATTATTTGAGCTCCCTTGAATTTCCTTGAAATTCCTTAAGATTCTGTGAAATCTTTTCAAATCTTCAAAATCCCATAAAAATCTCTTATAATCCTTTAAAATCGTTGAAAATCCCTTAAAACCTCTAAAAATCGGTTAAAATCCTTGAAATTTCTTGAAATATTTCGAAATACTACGAGATTCCTTTGAAATATTCGAAATCCCCTTAAAATTAATTAAAATCTGATAAATCCTTGGAAATCTTTCCGAATCTCTTGAAATCTATTAAAATATTTGAAAATCCATTCAAGTTCCTCGAAGTCCCTTAAAAACATTTATAATATTCAGAATTCCTTTGAAAAATCTTATGAGATTCCTTCAAATCTTCGAAATGCAATTAAAATCCCCTGGAAGACTTCAGAATTCGTAAAAATATTTTGGATATTTTTAATTTCTTCAAAATCCTCTAAAATCCGTGGATATACTTTTAAATCTCTTGCAATCTTTTAAAATCCCTTAAAATCCTCTAAAAATCCTTTGCGATCCGCGGAAATCTTTCTTAATTCCTTAAAATTCCTCAAAATTCCTCAAGTTCCTTCGAAGTCATTTAGTGTCTCTTGAAGTCTCGTAAAATCACTTGAAATCTGATTCAGCTGCTCTTTGGAATCCTTTAAAATCCTTCAAAATCCCACGACTTCTTTTGGAATCTTTTGAAATCTCTTAAAATCTTTCAAACTCCTTAGAAATCTTTTAAAATCTTTTAAAATCTCATGCAATTCCTTCAAGTCTTCAAAATTCAATTCAAATCCCCTGAAATTCTTCAACATTTGTAAAAATACTTTGGTATCTCTTAAATTTCTTTAATATCCTCTAGAATCCGTGGATGTACTTTAGAATCTTTTGGAATCTCTCAAAATCCCTTGGAATCCCGTGAATTTTTTTGGTATCCTTTAAAATCTCTTAAAATCCCTGAAAATCCTCAGAAATCTTCAAAAATCTTTTAAAATCTTATGAAATTCCTTCAAGTCTTCGAAATGCAATTCAAATCTCCTGAAATACTTCAACATTCGTGAAAATACTTTAGTATCACTTAAATTTCTGTAATATTCTCTAGAATCCGTGGATAAACTTTAAAATCTTTTGAAATCCCTCAAAATCCCTTGAAATCCCTTAAAATCCTCTGCAATCCGCGTAAATCTTTCTAAATTAATTGAAATTTCTCAAAATCCCGCAAAATCCTTTGAAATAATTCGGTATCACTTGAAATCCCGTAAAATTACTTGAAATCTGATTAAGCTCCTTGAAATCCCTTAAAATCCTTTGAAACCCCGTAACTTCTTTTGAAATCTTTTGAAATCTCTTAAAATCCCTTAAAATTTTTAGAACTCTTAAAAATCTTTAAAAATCTTATGAAATTCCATCAAGTCTTCCAAATGCAATTCAAATCCCCTGAAATTCTTCAACATTCGAGAAAATACTTTGGTATCTTTTAAATTTCTTTAAAATCCTCTAGCATCCGTGGATACACTTTGGGATCTTTTGAAATTTCTTTAAATCCCTTGAGGTGCCTTAAAATTCTTCGCAAACCGCGGAAATCTTTCTCAACTCCTTGAAATTCCTTAAAATCCCTCAAAATCCGTCGAAATCATTCAGTATTTCTTGAAATACCATAAAAGCTGTTAAGATATGATTAAACTCCTTGAAATCACTTAAAATCCTTTAAAATCCCATAAATTCTCCTGGAATCTTTTGAAATCTCTTAAAATCCCTTAAAATCCTTCATAATCCGCGAAAATCTTTCTTAATCCCTTAAAATTCCTCGAAATTTCTCAAAATCCATCGAAATCATTCGATACCTCTTGAAATCCCGTACAATCTCTTGAAATCTGATTGAACTCCTTGAATTCCCTTAAAATCTTTCACAACTCCTTGAAAAATTGAGATTCTCTCTGAAATTGTACTAGGTGATTCCTTCAAATTCTTAAAACCTTTTAAAATCACTTAAAATCTGTGAAGCCTCTCGTAATCCTTTGGAGTTGTTGAAATACCCTCAAATTTTTGTAATCTCTTGAAATCTTTTGAAATCTCGTTTACAGTGAAAAAAATCGATATGTGATTGATATATTGAGTAAAAATTTTAAATATTACGTACGAGGGGGGTCTCAACAATTTCACGAATTCTTACAATAGGGAGGGGGGGGGGTCCAAAATTGCAAAAATGATCCTAACGTAATTAGTGGATGTTCCCTAACCGCAAATGATATTCTATTCTCCGACTCACAAACCGAAAACTGTTAATTCTTGTTTTCAAAACTCATAAACTTTTCATTGGCTGAAATGCGGAGTACTAAATTTAAATAGAATTAGACTTTTTCAAATCTTTCGTAAAGACGTTCAATCAATTTTATTATTGAGGGTTAATGAATGTAAAAAAAAAATTATGACTGCTATTTGTTACAATTACATAGGCCAGCATTTTCTTACTTTTTTTATACCCATTGAATAGGACTAGGAATTTTCGATGTATTTTCGTTAATTGAACATAAATCTGGGTCCAAAAATTACCTGTCACGTAAATTTTTTGAGAAAATTATGGTTGAAACCTCCAAAAACTGCTTTTTCTACTATTTTCGAAAAATGATAACGAACGAACCCAATGTGTTAGAGACTTTGTGAAGGGCCTCGTTTTATACACAAATCTTGTACTCTGAGACAGGAATAACAAATATTATCAGAAAAATGTATTCTAAGTGCTGTTTTCATTTTTCTGAAATGATGCTTGCACTTATGCATTCTCATAACCTTCCATGTATTGTTGCGAGCAGGATTTTCAAAAAATAAAAAACAATTCAAATAAATGTTTCTTATAATATCTATTATTCCAATCTTCAAATACAGGGTCCAAGCATTAATTAAGCTCCTTAAAAAATCTCTAACACATCGGGTTCATTCACTATGATTTTTCAAAAATGGTCAAAAGCGCAGTTTTTGAGAGTTTCAACCCGAACTCTCAAATCTAGATGTGATAGGTAATTTTTGTACCCAAATTCGTGTTCATAACACAAAATTACGTGAAAAATCAATCTTAAATCTCAGTGGGAAGAACCTCGCAGGCCTGTGTTATGCAAGGATTTGAAAAATTGTTATGAAGTCGATAATTCTTGTTACTTATTTATCTATTACCTAAGTTCTTGTTACTGATAAAGATTAAGGTTAATTTTTTTTTTTTTGAGAGAGAGAGAACGGTGAAATTTTTGGTCGACAAGGCGCGCTAAGAATCGCACGCCGCCAAGCTGTGTGCCAGCAGCCCTTATATGCCGACAATCAAGGCTAGTGCAACTAATCAAACAATAAAGAAAGAGGTACTAATACCGATGTTATTATTAATTATTGTGAGGAAACCCATGTCGTTCGATCATAATGTAATATTTCACACGAAGCCTCGGTCTTCGGAATTAAAAAAATAAAAGGGAGAAAGTGACACAATAAATAAAATTAATTTAACTTCAATATGAAAGAAATATGAATGAATTAATTATTAATTGGTCTTTAAAATTTCCAACTTAAATATCACTGTAGTACAAAAAATTAGTTTCGTCGTTGCCTATAGCTATTTAATTTATTGTAATATCACAATTAGAGATAAATTTAACTTTTATTAAATAAGCGTTTTATCTTTGTATTTGAGTATGATAGGCTGTTAAAATTTATGACCAGATGAACACCAAAGAAGGAAATTTGATTTCTAAATAAAAGCTTTATTATTAAATGATCAGGGTGAAATAATAGCCTTCGTGTCATGAAACGTCCACTTACCGAGGTTCGGGTGATCGTTGAGGGAAATAATTTACTTCAACTGAAAACATTTAATTAGAACATTGTTTTAATAGGAAAAACTGAAATATATTCTTTTCTCACTTTAAACAATATTTCAAAATTAAATATTATAAGATTGAGTAAATAATTTTTCTCAACCTGCATTGAGGCAGAATAGATATAATGTTAATTAACGAAAATAAGTGTAACGATAGATGAGCGATTCGCAAAAGGAATATCTTGTATCGACCGACGAAAAAATGGACTATTAATATTGACTTCGGATCAACGAATAACTTCCTTTTGCTGAGGAAGATCGTTGTTCCTACCGAAGGCTGATTACTTTAGAAGATGCTTCGGCCCGGAGGAGCAAAGGAAGTTTCACGTAATTTTCGCAATATTATTATATAATCAATCATAATTCTGTATTTCATTATTTACAAGAAAACATCCAAGACTCTGTTTTTTGAAAAGGACAATTTTCAGATTGACATCATTAGTTTTGACATTAAAATTCTGTTCTGTGTATATACAAACTATAGAATGTGATGCATTCTTTGAAATAATGAAATGAACCTTATTTTTGCAATTACGATTATTACGTGATTCTTAAGGGCCGTCCATAAACTACGTAACCAATTTGATGGGGGCGTGCCAAAAACTGCGGTTGATAACATGGAGAGGGAGGGGGAGGGGGTGTCAGTGGAAGTAGCGTTACGAACTCATAACGTTTAGAACGTTTTCTTGATGATAACTTTTGACAAAGTTTCCGAATTTTGCGAAAGATGGCCCTGCAGCGGTACAGTTCAGTATGTAATAATTTGATAAGTTTGAAAATCACTTCCATATTTCTTCCCCTGTTTTCCAGAAACTTCCCCTCTTTTCCATTTTTCTCCTTCGTTCGTTTAAATTTGAACTGTTTGGTTGAAACTTTAGCTTTTTTAGTTAATAATTCAACTATCTGGTTGAAAATTGATCTTTTTTAGTTGAAAATGTAAGTATTTGGTTGAATGTTGAACTCTTTTGTTGAAAATTCATTTTTTTGGTGAAGATTCATCATTTTAGTTAAAATTTTGTCTCCTTGGTTGAAAATTTAACTATTTCGTTGAAATCTCATTTTTTTAGTTGAAGATTCATCTCTCTGGATGAAAATTCAACTATTTGGTTGAAAATTCATGTATTTTGTTGATAATTCGTCTTTTTTTGGTACAAAACTCCACTTCTTGGCTAAAAATGCAACTATTTGGTTGAAAATTCAGCTACTCGTATTTGGTTAAAAATTAAACTATTTATTTGAATATTGAACTATTTGGTAGAAAATTAACTTTTTTGTTGAAAAATCATATTTTTGGGTTGAAAATTCCAGTGTTTTGTAGAAAATTCGTTTTTTTTTTACTTGGAAATTAAACAATTTAGTAGAAAATAGAACTATTTGGTTAAAAATGAACTTTTTTGTTGAAAATTCATAGTTTTGGTTGAAAATTCAACAATTATGGTAGAAAAATTCAGCTATTTGGTTGAAAATTAAACTATTAATTTGAATAATACACTATTTGTTAGAAAATTAACTTTCTTGTTGAAAAATTATATTTTGGGTTGAAAATTCAACAATTTTGTTTTGAAAATTAATGTATTTTATTGAAAATTAATGTATTTTGTTGAAAATTCATCTTTTATTTGGTTAAATATCAATTTTTTCATGGAAATTTAATTTTTCATTTCTGGCTGCAAATATATCCTTTATAAGTTGAAAATTCAACTATCTGGTATAAAATTCATGTGCTTTGTTAGGAACCTGTCTTTTTTGGTCAAATTCAACTGGGTAAAAATTCGTTTAATTTTTGTCGAAAAGTAATTTTTTAGACTGAAATTTTTTTAAATAATTAGTTGAAAATTCATGTATTTTTTGCAAATTCGTCTTTTGGTCAAAAAATTTATCTTTTTGGTCAAAGATTCAACTGTTTGGTTAAAAATTCAATTATTTAGTTCAAAATGTACTCATTTTGTTGAAAATTCAACTATTTTGTTAAAGGCATCTTTTTTAGTCGAAAATCTAACTGCTTTGTTGAAAATTCGCTTTTTTGGATTAAAAATTCACCTTTATTGTAAAAAAGTCATCCTTCTTAGATGAAAATAAACTTTTTTGTTTAAAATTCAACTGTGTTCTAAAAAATTCATCTTTTTGGCTAGAAATTCAACTTTTTGGTAGAAAATTAGTTTTTTTGTTGAAAAATCATATTTTTGGTTTGAAAATTCAAGTATTTTATAGAAAATTCGTTTTTTCGACTTGAAAATTCAACAATTTAGTAGAAGATTGAACTATTTTGTTGAAACATAACTTTTTCATTGAAAATTCATATTTTTGTTGAAAATTCAACAATTTTGTTTTGAAAATTAATATATTTTGTTGAAAATTCATCTTTCATTTGATTAAATATCAATCTTTCATCTAAAAATTCAATTTTTTTATTTTTGGTTGAAAATATATCCTTTATAAGTTGAAAATTCAACTACTTGGTAGAAAATTCATGTGCTTTGTTAAAAATTCGTCTTTTTTCAATTCATTCCACTGGTCAAGAATGCGTTTTATTTTTGTTGAAAAGTAATTTTTTTAACCGAAAATTTAACAATTTAATCGAAAATTCATGTTTTTTTTTTTAAATTAGTCTTTGGGTAGAAAATTGATCTTCATGGTTAAAGATTCAACTGTTTGGTTAAAAATCCAACCATTTTCTTAAAAATGTACTTATTTTGCTAAAAGTTCAACTGTTTCGTTAAAGATATCTATCTTGATCGTGAATTTGATTGTTTCTTGAAAATTCGTCCTCTTGGACTAAAAATTCATCTTTTATAGCAAAAAAGTCATCTTTCTTGATTGAAGATGAATTTTTTTGTTGAAAATTCAACTGTCTTCTAAAAAATTTACCTTTTTGGCTAGAAAATTCAACTATTTCGTAGAAAATTAGCTTTTTTGTTGAAAAATCATATTTTTGGGTAGAAAATTCAAGTATTTTATAGAAAATTCGTTTTTCTTACATGAAAATTCAACAATTTAGTAGAAAATTGAACTATTTTGTTGAAACATAACTTTTTATCAAAAATGCATTTTTTTTTGTTGAAAATTCAACTGTTTTGGTAGAAAATTCAGCTATTTGGTTAAAAGTGAAACTATTTATTGGAATATTCAACTATTTTTTAGAAAATTAACTTTCTTGTTGAAAATTCTTCTTTCATTTTGCTAAATATCAATTTTTCACCTAAAAATTCAATTTTTTTATTTTTGGTTGAAAATATATCCTTTATAAGTTGAAAATTCATCTACTTGGTAGAAAATTCATGTGCTTTGTTAACAATTAGTCTTTTTTCAATTAATTCGATTGGTTAAAAATTCGTTTTATTTTTCTTGAAAAGTAATTTTTCCAACTGAAAATTTAACAGTTTAATTGAAAATTCATGTATTTTTCTTTTAAATTAGTCTTTTGGTATAAAATTAATCTTCTTGGTTAAAGATTCAACTGTTTGGTTGAAAATTCAACCATTTTCTTAAAAATGTACTTATTTTGTTGAAAGTTCAACTGTTTTGTTAAAGACATCTTTGTTATCGTAAATTTAATTGTTTTCTTGAAAATTCTTCCTCTTGGACTGAAAATTCATCTTTTATAGTAAAAAAGTCATCTTTCTTGATTGAAGATAAACTTTTTTTGTTGAAAATTTAACTGTCTTCTAAAAAATTTATCTTTTTGGCTAGAACGTTCAATTATTTGGTTGAAAATGCAACTGTTTTTGGTTGACTTTTAATTTTGTTTGTTTGAAATTTCGACCATTTGGTTGAAAATTCATTTTTGTAGGTTTAAAATTCAACTATTTGGTTACAGATTCAACTATGGTTAAAAATTCAACTATTTTGTTCAAAATGTACTCATTTTGTTGAAAGTTCAACTATTTTGTCTAAGACATCTTTTTTGGTCAAAAATTAAACTGTGTTGCTAAAAATTCGTCCTTTCGGATTGAAAGTTCATGTTTAATGGTGGAAAAGTCATCTTTCTTGATCTTTGGGTTGAAAATTTGTCTCTACTGTTATAAAATCTTTCTTGTTCACGTAGGCATATTGGCAACTAAACTAAGTAAAAACGCAGAATGAACGTAAAATTCATTTTAGCCAACGGCTACGTTACTTCTGGGGGGGGGGGGATAAACTACGATTGGCAACGGGGGGGGCGTCGAAAATAGCTAAAAATTGGTAACGTAGTTTATGGACGACCCCTTACCTGAGCCACGATCAATTATTAAGTCTAATTAACGACAGAAATCGATTATAGCTGTATTGTATTTAATAATAATGGTCAATGCGATGAGAAGCAGAAAGGCACGCGTATTATGAATTTCTCGCAAGAAATCTTCGTAGCAGCGCATAAGCTTTGGCATAACTATAACGACGCCGACACACGCGGAACTCGACGTGAAGAAAATATTCAGTTTCAAAACTGACAGTGTCGAATTGTCGGTTTTTCTTCGACTCCGGGTTCTCTTTTGTAAAATCACAAGCTTAAAAATGCAATATATATTATTTGAAAACTTTTACTTCCAGTTAAACTTACGTTCAAAATGATAAAAATGACACGTGCATCCTAAAGTATGACCCAAGACATATTTATATGTAAACATCTTCGAAAAAAGTTAAATTAAACTAAAATCTTGCATAAATGAAAGAATAAATAAAGCTTTATGGAACCTTCCAAAGATTTCAAAAGATTTCACAAAGATTTCACAAAGATTTCAGGAGATTTTTAAATACTTCAAATATTTTCAACAAACGTTAACTTAAACTATAATCTTACATGAATAAAAGAATTCACAAAAATTTCAAAGATTTCAGAAGGATTAAAAAAATTCCAAAGATTTTACAAAGATTTCAAGAAATCTTTGGCGATTTCAAAATATTTCACAGACATTTCAAAAATTTTACAAAGATTTCAAGAAATCTTTTGCGATTTTATAATATCTACAAAGACTTCAAAGATTTCAAAAGACAACAAAATACGTCGAAGATTTCGAACAAACGTTAACTCAAAATAAAATCTTACACAAATCAAAGTATTCACAAAAAGATTCAAAGATTTTACAAAATCAATAATTTTACAATTACATCAATTTTACAAAATCAATAAACATTATTCATATTTTACTTTCAATCAAATCTAATTATTTTGTATCCATTTCTAAAAAAAGGAACGCGATTTTATTATCGGTATCATCACTATTCTACTAATTTATTTCATTTTTAATACTCAATTGCGCTTTGCAGGCTTTTATTTTTACAAAACAGTATATACCTGGAGAGCCTCAGGAGTCTGCGTCAATTAAAAATAAACTGGAGGTGCCAACGCGCTACTAAATTTGTTTTCCAAGCAACTACATTGTCAGTTTTGTTTCTTGAATCAACTATCTTCCACGCAACACCTAAAAGATAATCATGTTATTAAGACTCTGCGTTTTTTAATATCAGCGAGGCTCAGCCTGAGCATCGGGCGGACAAAGTGTTTTCAATAAACTGTTATATTACCTGAAAAACTTTTATTTCTGTCTAATCACTTTTCATTTATGCATGCCCAATTGTCTATTTTCCTATATGTAATTAGTACAAGTGTTCTTTAACCATACTTTTACAGGCGTTCTTAAAGTTGAAGTGACAAATCATCGTTTCTATACAAAACCTTCCACAAAAAAAAATTCCTGCAACGAATCTTCCAGCTACCGAGCTGTTGCACACAAAATAAATTCTGAAACTTAATAAGAATATTATTTTCATTCAAAACTGTACACTGGGGTGTATCAGAAAAAAAGTTTTTCATTTGTATTTCGAATAAAACTTTCTGTTAGGAGTCACAAACACTCCCCTAAAGTTTCATTGTAAAAAACTTTTTTTTTTTTGAACTCTCGCATTAAAAATGCGAGTTTTTACGCCCGTTTCACGTGACAAAAATGGCAGATTCGTAACCGATGACGTCAGTTTATTTTTAGCGGGGTGAAAGTACTTGTACCTCGGTGATGCAGAAGCAAAAGTGATTTTAGCATATTCAAAATTGTGCCTTCGGTGGCGCTAACTGGCATCGTTTCGAAGAAACCTTTTGTCCGTTTCAAAGTGACAGGTTATTTTGAGCAGTTTTTGGCGTGCAATGTTTACATAATGTTATTTCATCAAGCAGTCACATATCGACTCACTCTTGACACGCTTCACGGGCTTTTAAAAACTCGCATTTTTAATGAGGTTCTTGCAAAAAGTATCGTGTGCATTATGGGATAAAAGCGGTGGTTTGAGACTCGTGTGATTGCTGCCCTTGCTTCGCTTGGGCGGCAAACTTCACGCTCATCTTAAATCAGTCACTTTTGACCCTTAGCGTACAATATACTAGATTTTGCCACGGCATCGTAGGTACAGTCAAAAAGCACTAAAAGCAATACACTTCTTCTTATTTGAAAACCAACAAATTTTTTATGATATCTGCATTATCAGAAAAAATAGTTTGGAGCAAGTCAATTTATACTTTTATAGCGATCTTGCCATTGAAATATTTTTTACCTTTCCTAAGCAACCTTGAAATTAAAAAAAATCGTAAAAAATCTACTTTCTCGCTATATTCTTAGAATTATATCAATTCTTTTACTACTTGACCATGCAGTGTATGACATATATTATCGGTGATATATTTTCAATATATTGCAATAATAATAATAATATATGAAGAAGATTGACATTAAGATCATTTCTATTGACTTTGAATTACAAGAAAATATCCAAGAGTTACATATGTGACCGGGACAGTTAAAAGGGACCAATCGGTCGAAAAAATCGATTTTCACTTTTTTGTCGATTCTGATAAAAAAAAGTAAGCTCTTTTTAATGAAACAAATTGTATATTTTGAACTGCATCATCTATTTCACAAATGCACTTTAGAGAAGAACACAGTAAATTAAAAGACGTAAAACAAACATCAGTAGATACAAAGAGTTTAAAAACTTTGTTTTTTATAATCAATTCTGCTTCTTACGTGTTTTCTTCAATTTCACCTCTGGACCTGGTTTATCATTTTTTATTTTCCTTGTTAAGCCTACCAACCTTTCATCTTCATTTTTCTTAGCTAATGTAGCCTTTGCTTTCTTCTTCATCGATTGTAACTTGACTGATTTTGTACTTCCTTTTTTTTTGTCCATTTTGTTTTCATTGCACTCGGACTCGTAAGCTGACCGATAGTCAGTTGTTCTTACTGTAGATAAATAAATGCTTAGTAATAAATAACTTTGAGAAATCCCTAGAATAATTTTACTTACTAATTAATATGTTAAATACCAATTTATTAAAAATCTAATAATTTTTTCAAAATTTGTCCGCCATCTTAGATCCGCCATTTTGAATTTCAAAAAGCTGACATCGGATTCGTAATCAGCGATCCCGAAAATACAAGAGTGAAGACTTTCAAGCAGATCTGATGAACTGAAAAAAAGTTCGCCATATTGGATCAGCCATTTTGCATTTTTGAAAACTGGCTTCAGATTCGTGATCAGCGACCCTAAAAACTCCCGGTAACAAGATTCAAGCAAATTCGGCGAATTTTTCCAGGCCTCGTCCGCCATATTGGATCCGTCATTTCTAAATTAGAAAATTTGATGCCAGATTCGTGATCAGCGACCCCGAAAACCCCCGAGTAACGAGTTTTAATCCGTAGCAACTCGCAAGAGCATCAGTATCGACTTGTTAACTTTAACAGCAACTTTAGCACTTATGTTATTTTGGAATTCCAAACCTTGGCGCTTATGCTATTTTGGAATTCCGAACTTTGGCAGTTATGCCCTTCTAAAAATACAAATTTTGGCGCTTATGTTATTATGGTATTTCAAACTTTAGCGCTTGTGCCTTTTTGGAATGCCAAAGTTTAGCACTTATGCCCTTTTGGAATTCCAAATTTTGGCACTTATGCTCTTTTGTAATTCCTAATTTTAGCACTTACGCAATTTTGGAATCCTAAACCTTAGAACTAATGCCTTTTTGGAATTCAAAACTGGCACATATGCCATTTTGGAATTTACTACTTTGGTGCTTGTCCCTTTTTGGAATCCCGAAATTCGGCACTTATGCCCTCTTGGATTTCCAAATTTTGGTACTAATGCTCTTTTGTGATTTCCAATTTTGGCACTTATGCACTTTTGCAGTACCAAACTTTAGCGCTAATCCTTTTTTGGAATCAAAAACTTTGGCACATATGCCATTCTGGAATCTCAAACTTTAGCGCTTGCACCTTTTTGAAATTTTAAACTCCAAAGCTTGAGATTCTGAATCTTGGCACTTATGCTCTTTCGAAATTCCTAACTTTGGCACTGATGCCCTTTTGGAATTTTTAACTTTAGCGTCAATGCTTTTTCGAAACTAAATACTTTGGCGCTTATGCAATTTAGGAATTCCAAAATTTGGCATTTATGCCCTCTTGGAAGTTCAAACCTTAGCGCTTATGCTTTTCTGGTATTAAAAACTTTGGCGCTTGTGCCATTTTGGAATTCTAAAATTTTGCACTTAAGCCCTCTTGGAATTCTAAACTTCAGCGATAATGCTTTTTTTTAATTGAAAAATTTGGCGCTTATGCCCTCTTATACTGCTAAAAGTTGGGACTTAAGCTCTTCCGGAATTCCGAACTCTGGCGCTTATGCCATTTTGGAATTTCAAAATTTGGCACTCATGCTCTCTTGGAATTCCAAACTTCAGCGCTTATGCTTTTTTTGGAATTAAGAACTTTGGCGCTTATGCCATTTCGGAATTTCAAAATGTTGCATTTATGCACTATTGGAATTCCAAACTTTAGCGCTAATGTTTTTTTGGAATTAAGAACTTTGGCGTGCATGCATTTTGGAATATCAAAATTTGGCACTCATGCCCCCTTGGAATTCCAAATTTCAGCGCTTATGCTTTTTTTGAAATTAAGAACTTTGGCGCTTATGCCATTTCGGAATTCCAAAATGTTGCATTTATGCACTATTGGAATTCCAAACTTTAGCGCTAATGCTTTTTTGGAATTAAGAACTTTGGCGCGTATGCCATTTTGGAATACCAAAATTTGGCACTCATGCCCCCTTGAAATTCCAAACTTCAGCGCTTATGCTTTTTTTGGAATTAAGAACTTTGGCGCTTATGCCATTTCGGAATTCCAAAATGTTGCATTTATGCACTATTGAAATTCCAAACTTCAGCGTTAATGCTTTTTGGAATAGAATACCTTGGCGCTTATGCCCTTTTAGCATGCCAAAAGTACGACGAACGGACAGACGTACACCCGACCGAAACTATAAAGGTTTCAGCCCGGGGCTACAAAACCCTAAAAAGATTTTAAGTTCTGTCCATCTTATACTCACGTAGCTTTTTCAGGGTTTTAAGTAGATTGTGAATTTATTACACATTTGCGGTTTGAATGCGGGTTGTCGGGTTAAATTCGGGTTGGTGCGGGTTGTCGGGTTGATTGCGGGTCTGCGGGCCAGCCCGCGAAACTGACTTGACCCGACCCGACCCGCATCCATTTTGCACACCCCTAGTAGGGATTCACTTGCTTCGAACATATTTCTGGTAACGAAGATCGCATAAGAAAATTTGTTGGATTTCAAATAAGAACAAGTGTGTCGTTTTTCGTGTTTTTTGACTATACATTCATCTCGCCATTCGTGACAAACCTCGGGTCTGGTTGGCCACTAATCGAAGGCTATAAAAAATCTAGTTTCAACCGGATTTAACGCGACGAGTGAGTAAACACTCAGGATCGTATATATAGTCTCTGAACCCGGCACACGTACAAAAGTATATGCGCAGAGAGTCGCAATATGAATAACTTCTGACACGGGGCTGACTGACCGATCGAAGACCTTGAGTATACGCCGTCAAGGGACGCTCAGGGGGGGAGACAGGAGCATTCAAGTGTGAACAACCATGAGGCCGGTCACAGATGGGATTCCACGAATGGCAAGATGAGCGTGTCTACAGGTCCGAAGACCGAAGAAATTTTATGTGGAATTCTAGGGGAGTGTTTTTGACTTTCCAAAAGAAAGTCTTCATCCCTGTTAAAACTACGAATGAAGAACTTTTCTTTCGATACGCCCTACTGCATACGTATAAACAAATATAATTTTTAAGAAACATACCACCTTGATCAAGAAGTTTTAGGACTTTATTTTTAAAATCAAAATACAAGTTTATTCATCATAATCGATATTGTCCCCTTCAAAGTACTC